>LR738714.1:444966156-445131817 GCA_902687465.1 Secale cereale
CTCGCAGGCGCCACACTGTACTGTGCAACGCCTGTGAGCTAGGCGCTGCACAGGCCTGTAGCTGTCCAGAGAGCAACAGAACCTTTGACACGCAACAGGCCTGTGCAGCGCCTAGCTGGCAGGCGTTGCACTGTACTGTGTGGCGCCTGTGAGCTAGGCGCTGCACATGACTGAAGCTTGTCAAAGTTTCTGTTGTTCTCTGGACAGCTACAGACCTATGTAGCGCCTAGCTTGCAGGCGTTGCACAGTACAGTGTGGCGCCTAGCTTGCAGGCGTTGCACAGTACTTAGTGATTTTTTTTGCATTTGCAGACTTAGTGGGATGATGTGAAGTACGATTGATACATAGCAAGCAAACAACTGTGGAGAGAACATATGCATAAAGTACTTCACGAAACATAGTTGCCCATAACACATAGTACTTCACGACACATAGTTGTTCATACCACATAGTACTTCATGACACATATTAGTTCGTACAACCAAATAGAGGAGGAGACATAGTAGTTCACGACAAATAGTAGTTCACAAACAAATCGAGGAGGGCACATAGTAGTTCACAACCAAATCGAATAGGACGACATAGCTCTATTGCGTAGAGCAAGGCCCCTTTCCCTTCTTCTTCTTCTTCTTCTTCTTCTTCTTCTTCTTCCTCTCTTCTTCCTCTTCCTCCTCCCTTTTCCTTATGAGCCGAGCCTCCTTAACCACCCTCTCCATGAACATCTGATTCTCCCTCTCTTTTTTTGCAGCTGGAAATGCCCAAAGCTTCGCGGTTTTTTCTTCAAAATCCTTTTGACGCTTCTTCGCTGCCTCCTCACATCTCCTCACCAACGCTTGCTCCCTAGCTCGCATCGCCTCTCTCGCTCTCTCTAATCCCTCCCTCTTCTTCTCAAGCTCCTCTTCCTTCTTCTTCTTTAGCTTGGCTGCAACCTCCTCTCTAAGCTTCTTCGCAGCCTTCTCCCACCATCCCGCCATCTCATCTTCGCCATCCTCTTTCATTGTTGGTTTGTTGGGTTGGGAAGCCGCCATACCTACAATGAGTGAAACATAATGGTTAGTAAGGACAAATGGAAGCACATGTAAAACAAGAACATATGAAAAAGAAGAACATATGAAACATTATAGTTAGTGAAGAACATACGGAAATGGTCCATCGAGGTATCCAAACATTCCTCTATAACCAACTTGCCCTTGTCCATCACCACGGCCAAGTCCATCACCGAGGCCTAGACCATCACCACGGCCAACAACATCACCACGAGCTCTACCACCAACAAGGCCTACCCAACGACCACGAACTCTACCACCACCACGGCCTCTTGTAAGTCCAAGTTGCCGACCTCTTTGTTGTCTAGATCCGCTTTGGCTACCACTTGTTTGGCTTGGCACTTGTTGGCTACCGCTAGGTTGCCTTGGCACTTGCTGGCTACCGCTAGGTTGGCTACCACTTGGTTGGCTTGGCACTTGTTGGCTACCACTTGGTTGGCTTGGCACTTGTTGGCTACCGCTAGGTTGGCTACCACGTGGTTGCCTTCGCAATTGTTGGCTACCTCTTGGTTGGCTTGGCACTTGTTGGCTACCACTTGGTTGGGTCCCTTGTGTAGCTCCTTGTTGGCTTGTGCTTGCATCATTTTTATTGGACCTTTTCCTTGGTTTGGTACATTTTCTTTGGTTGTGGCCATGACCTTTGCACCGCCCACAACGTGAGCTCTCACGAGGCTCTTGTAATTGGTCGTTGCCCGCTTCGCGCCGGCCACCATGGCCCCATCCGTCCATGTCGCCTCTAAGACGCTTTGTCTTACGTCTACCCCGTTTAACAACCTTCAACTCCAGATCCGGCCATAGTTGAACTCCATGGTACTCCGACCATTGTGATTGGTCCAAGTACGGGTGAAAGTGGGGAGCCCATGTTTTCTTGACCGTCATGATTGAGAACTCCGACTCCCTCATGGTGCGTGGGTGGTTGATGTCCACATTCCTAACGCGACCGGCGGTATACAAGTGTGAGCAAGGGAGATAAAGAAACAATGGCTTCCCGCAAGTGCAATCACATTGTGTTAACAACACCTTGAAAGCCCGACCTCCATGTTTCCGGCCATCGTTTGTGGTTCCTCCTGGCTCTTTCACTTCGTACTTCCACTCTTCACTGTCATATAATATAGCTTCTTCTAAGTCCGCCTTCCGTGATTGAAATACCAACCATTCATCAACCTTGGGTGGGAACTTGTACTTGTACTTGCGCGGGATCTCACCCGCTATCTGTGCATCCGTTTCCATCGAGTACTTTACAAAGTACGCATTCATCTTGTCAAATGTGTATTGAACTATTTCCGTCACGGGTAATCCACGTGCACCTTTGAGCACCCTATTGAAGCATTCGGCCATATTGCTTGTCATTTGACCGTATCTCCGGCCATCTTCATCAAAAGCATGTGCCCACTTGTTCAGGTATTGAATGTGCCTATTGAGAAAGTCTTGACCCCCGGGATCAAGTTTTTTGTGTGCGAGCAATTTGTTGTACAAATAGACGAAGCGCTTGTCGGAGAAAGCGAGACAACAATCTTGAAGATCATCAGCCAACTCCTTAAGGCCACATGCCCTATAGAAGTTCGAACAAAAGTGCCTCATGCACCATCGATGGTGCAACGGTGCATGACCGGGAATGTCAATCTCCACCGCGTTAAGAATTCCTTGATTCTGATCCGATATGACACAAATTTCCCTTTGAGCTGGTAACACCTTCGTCCTCAGAAGACGCAAAAATCACTCCCAGTTGTCATTGTTCTCCACCTTCAGCAAAGCAAATGCCAATGGCAACACCCGGTTGTTGGCATCAGTTACTATCGCAACCAACAAGGTGCCCTTATATTGTCCGGCCAAGAACGTTCCATCAATGGCGATGACCGGCCTACAGTGCTCGAAAGCCCTCAAGCATTGCTCGAACGCCCAAAATGCACGGCCAAATACTCGGACTTTCCTTCCTTCATAAACCATTGTTTGGTGCCCATGAGGCTCGACAACATGAACCATGCCCGGGTTTATTGTGGCCATGGCTAACAACAACCTAGGGATTCGATTGTGTGCTTCCTCCCAAGTACCATACAACATCTTAAATGCGGCTTGCTTCGCCTTACAAGCCTTGCCGTACTTCACCTTGTAATGAAAGATGGCTTTCACAAGATCAATGACATGTTGGACGCTCATTGTTGGAAGTGTGGACATTGAGTTGGAGAGCCTGTAAGCAATGAACTCGAACGTGAGTTGTTTGTGGTCTTGGGACACGATCTTGCCATCCACCCTTTTGCATTGGCACATGTGATTTGGCACACAACTCACTACATGCCAAGTTGGACCTCCTTTCCATGATCTTGCACGCACAATCCATGGACATATTTCATCTTCACTTGCACATGCAACCGTGTAGCGCACATTGATGTCCGAGTGCACCACGTTGTGTGGACGATAATGCGTAACCGAGTAGTTGTCGAGCCACATCTTCAATTCCAACAAGGTTTCGAACTTAGACCCTTTAGCCATCCGGTTCTTGTCGTCTCCCATATCACGGTGAGAGCTTGGCCTAACCCCAAGAGATACACATTGGCCACCATCTACCACGGCTTCATCCGCGAGACTAACATCCTTGAACAATGTAGTCCGATGATCCCGACGGAATACTTTCTCGAAAGCTTCGGCCTCCTTCACCGTGAACCCCTCCGCATCAACTTGTTCATCGGGACCATCGTCATCCGAGTCCGATGCATATGCACGGGAAAAAGGGATGGAATGGTCCATTGTCTCTTGCAAATGATATTTGTCCAGATCACCCACATTGTTGTCATGGAGATCAACTTCATTGTCATCGTCCGCATACTCATTGTTGTCCTCTTGCAAAGCTTCATCTTGGTTGTTTGTAAATAGACTCAATGTTTGCCCCACTTCTTGGGTCAAAAGAGGTTCAACAATTTCATCTCGCTTCAAGGGTGGTGGGCTACTATCAACCAAAGGGGAGGGTTTCCGGTTCAAGTCCAAATGCAAACTTGAATCAACCTTCTTCGTTGCAAATAACTCAAGAGCCTTGTCAAGTGATTCGGCCATCGTTTCCTTGTATGCAACCCAACATTGCTCCGAGTTGACACGCATTGTCTTCCAACGGATGTGTATTCCAAAGCCTACATTATGCCTTCCCTCCAACTCAACGATATCACTAGGGTCCATCCAATTCAATTCTTTCCTAACTTGTTGCAAGAGCTCCGCATAGCTAGGACTACTATCAAACACAATGTCAAGCTCATCCGGGTCCGCTTCAATATTGCCTTTCAAAAAGGCGTCTTTGTCCCCATGATGAATAAACACACATGTTCTTCCCATCCCTATAAGCATTCCAAGAACACAAGGTAACATTGCTTCCATGAGTACTAAATCCAAAGATTAACAAGGAATACAAACCCTAATATATATATCAAACAACAACCCTAACCCTAACCATAACCATAACAATAGCCTAAACCTAACCCTAACAACAACATAAGAACACCCATAGGAATAACCCTAACATACTAATCATAGGAAATTGGCAAACAAACATCTCACATCTCCATGCAAATCTCTAGATCCAAACAAAACTAGGGTTTTCCCAAACTAGCAACATATAAGCAATTTGATACATAACTTGGATCAAAACAAGGGGATTGGAGAAGATTACCTTGAGGGAGGGTTTGACTTCGAAATCCACGGACAAATTCTTCGAATATGCAAGATTTGAGAGAGGATTTGAGAGGGGAAGAGAGTGGGAGAGGGGTCAAAGCTCGGGTTGAGAGTGGGAGAGAGTGTGAGTGGGGAAGTGGTGGTCCAGCGCAGCTGCTGGATAAGTCAATGTGCAGCGCCTAGCTCGAAGGCGCTGCACATTACATGTGTGGCGTCTAGCTCGGAGACGCTGCACGGCTGGGTGCGAGCCCAGGGGCTGTCACGGTGGACTGGCGTGCAACGCCCCTGAGCTAGGCGCTGCACAGTAGAGTGCATCGCCGTCGTGGCTGACGCTACACGAAAAGCTCAGGGGTGTGAAATAGTTTCACGGACAGTTCATTCCGTGAATTGATTTCCTCAACAGATCAAAATTGTCAAATTTGCCGTATGTGACCGATTGTAGGTGCTGTGAGAGCTACCAACGAAATTTTCTCTAGCTACTCTACTTTGATTATTATTTTCGAACGCTGAACAGGCTTGATCCATGTTACTCCCTCCGGTCCTTTTTACTCTGCATATTAGGTTTGTCTGAAGTCAATCTTATTCAACTTTGACCAAGTTTATATAAAAAATTATTGACATTCACATAACAACACCAATATCATTAGATTCATCTCGAAATATATTTTCATATTATATTTATTAGATATTATAGATGCTAAAAATTTCTAACATAAACTTGGTCAAACTTAGCAAAGTTTGACTTTCGGCAAATCCAATGTGCAGAGTAAAAATGACCGGAGGGAGTACTAGTAAGTCCGCATTAGGCAGAGCGGTCGTCGTATGTTTACTTTTCCTTAGCCGATGGATCTGCATGCGATCCATTCTCTGATGCATGCATCGATGATTGATTGATGAAATCACGGAGGTAAACGTCCACTCTTTCTGAACGAGTGATCCGTATCCAGTATATAGTCGTTGGAAAGATCCTGACGTAGTACTACTAATTAACAAGGTCGTACTTCTGTGATTATTAGTTCTAACTTCTAAGCCTTCTAGATTAGATTCCAATTGTGGAATGGAAGTGCTGCCGAGTATCCACGTGGCAGTAAACTCTCCATTTTGTAAGCCTTCTCCGGATTGTGTTCTGACGAGATCACTCAACGACGACTTAACGTACTGCTCACAGCAGTTGACAACCTGAGATACATGCATGCATGCATCAGTAGCGCGGCTTGTCCAAAAAAATAGAGTAGGTTCCACTTTACAAATGTGTAGGCCGTGACATTGTGACAAGTTTCACCGTTTAGAACAACTGTGTCGCAGTTTACCAGATTTAATTAAGATCCAGTACTTATAACTCCACACTTGCAAGCTTCGGAAGAGGTCACCCAAGTTTTAGCATCTCATTTGACACGGCTTCATTCCGCATTTACTCTATTTTAAATCCAGTAATCACATTGGTTTTGAGCATGATGGCCTTATGGGCTAATGACAGGTGTAGTAAAACAAAGGGGGGTGAAGTTTAAACTGAGAAAACTCACCTTGCAATGAATTCACGCGAATGAAACTTAATTCCTCTACAACACTACCCATCCGAGGGCTCTGAACAGCCCGTGTGAAGTGTGGAACTGAACTTCTCACAAGCAGGAAAAGTACTGCATTTAGAGCGTGTAACGAACGACGCTATGGCTAGGTTTATAGGCTGATCTTGGTCCTTGTGGTGTGCACCCTATGTAGCTACACATGAAGTCCTGATCGAATTTATGGCACCAAACGGCAAACACGCAGCTGCATAGACATCGACCGACAGATCGATCGATCTGATTCCCAAATATTACTTACATAAGCAAGCATCCACACCTTGATCTACACTTAATTTACATACATACAGTATATATATGCAGTGTATATATCAACATCTACCTCTGTCCTCGATTCGTCGATGCTTACGTTCATCACCCGTGACATGCATGCGCTAATATTCTATCTATCGTCTTCACTCCTGTAATCCTTTACACAGTGCACAGCTCCAGGCCAAGCTCCAAGATGAGTCCAAAGCGTAGGCCGTCGAGAACTAGGAGCCACTAATTATTTGCAGCTTTACACCTAATTAATCACCATGCTCAGCTTACTCTTTTCACAGGTTCTACAGCTTCTGGCGTCGACCGGCGCGGCGGCCCAGCAGCTCAGTTCACGGTGACCTCCGGGAAGCCACCCAGCTGCTGGCGCGGCGACAGGCTGCCGAACATCCCTTCGGCCAGCAGCTGATCCCACGTCCAGCTAGTCGGCGACGCCAGCGGGAACATCTCGTAGTTTCCGCCGGCATCCGACGACGATGGGGTGGTTGTGCAGGACGTCACCGTCGAGGTCGGCGTCGAAGTGGGCGACGACGCTGGCGACGCGGACGCATCGGCCTTGCAGTATTTCGTGGCGTCTCGGACCACCTCGGCGCATGGCTCGGCCGCCTCTTGCCGCTTCCGCTTGTTGTGCGACGTCGGCGCCGCCCGCGCGGTTTGCGACGGCGGCAGCGGCGGCCGCGGGGCCACGAAGTCGGCGGCGCCGCGGGAGGCAACCTCGTTGGGGAAGTTGAGAATGGCCTTGGCCCCGCGCATGCGGAAGGCGGCGCGGTCGTAGGCGCGCGCGGCCTCGATGGAGGTGTCGTAGGTGCCGAGCCACACGCGCGAGCCGCGCTTGTTGGGGTCGCGGATCTCCGCCGCGAACTTGCCCCACGGCCGCTGCCGCACGCCGCGGTACTTCCGGAAGTCGTTCGCGTCCACGACCGCGGCCTCCGCCGCAGGCACAGGCGCTGCCGCCCAGGCGTGCGAGGCCGGGGGCAGCGAGATCGTCAGCGACGGCCTCCGGGCGGGGTCCGACACCGGGGACGCCTCGCCGCCGAACCGTATCATCACCGGCTCGGACGCGCGATACACCGCCGCGTCCGCGTACTCGCTCGCTGTCAGGTCGACGAAACCGGGCAGCGGCTGCGGCAAGAACTGGGCGGGCATGAAGCCGGGCTGCGCGGCGAAGTCGTCCGCCGCGGGGAGGGGCAGTAGGCCGCCGCAGGAGTCGACGCCGAGCAGCTGGAGCCGCAGCTGCTCGTGGATGTACTGGAGCGAGAAGTCGTCCATGTCGCCGCCGAAGTCCATGGTTGATCGATCAAAGGAGAGCAGATGTCGGCGGTCGAGAGAGGGAGACAGAGAGCTGAGGTCGCGTTGGATTTGTTGGTGTGTGTGGCAAGTGCAAGTGCAAGTCCAGCTGCGTGGAGAAAGCTAAGGTGGATTCTGCTACTTATAGGTGGCCGGCCGGGGGATGCAAGGAGAGACGATTTTCTCTCTCTTTTCTCCGTGTTTCAGCGTGGTGAAACGCAAGTGCCAAAGGAGGGGCGGGAAGTGTGAAACTAGTGGGTGATTTGATTTGACGCGCGAGCTGTAGGGGCCACGTACGTACGCTTCGTTAGGGTGATGTCGTGGTACGGTGATCGGCTAACCGGAAATGGAAATGGAGCTGTCGGCTGAAATGAATGTCAAAAGGCGTTGCCGAACCAATAAATCATGCTTAATGGAACGTGATGGTTTTAGGACACAAGATGCAATGGTGTACACATTCTAACTTCGCAAATGTCTGGAAAGAGGGCACCTACCCCAAGGGTTCATTTGCATGCGTCCCGGCCACCATTCTCAGCATCCAAATTATGAACTATTTTTCTGGGTTTTTGCTAACTCACAACTGAAATTAGAAATCACGCTGGTTGATTCTACGTGTCCGGAGCTTGCGTTAGGGGGCGCCGTTGCGAGTCCCCCTTGAGGCAGGGAGACACCGGTGAAGACTTGGACGTACTCCCTTCGATCATTTTTACTCTGCACATTGGATTTGCTGAAAGTCAAACTTTGCTAAGTTTGACCAAATTTATATTAGAAATTATTAGCATCTATAATATCTAATAAATATAATAGGAAAATACATTCCGAGATGAATCTAATGATATTGGTGTTGTTATGTGAATGTCAATAATTTTTTATATAAACTTGATCAAAGTTGGATGAGATTGACTTCACACAAACCTAATATGCAGAGTAAAAAGGACCGCAGAGAGTACAGGAGAATGGGAGTTGGCCACGACACGACTGCCCGGGGCATCGTGTGGGCTGAGACATGTAAGAGACGGTTTGACAAGTGTAGATGTCGGGCTTTTCATTTTTGAACCCTGCTCGGATTAGCAGGGGACGGATACGTAACGGGCAAGCCGCAGCTAGGATTCGACAGGAAGGGGGCCGACGGGAAAGAAGATGAATAGCGCTAGGTGGGGGAGTGGGAGGGCAACGTTTGATTTCTTTTTTTCTCGAATATGCACGAGTGTGCATATCATATACTCCCTTCGTCTCAAAATAAGTGTCTCAACCTTAGTACAATTTTGTACTAGAGTTAGTACAAAGTTGAGACACTTATTTCGGGACGGATGGAGTATTAAAGAAGATAAGGCAAAGAATGCCTCCACCGTAGTTTACATGGTTATGAGTAAAAGCTAATCCTCACCACTCACCAACCTCTCTACCCTGCGAAAGAAGGGAGTTACATTCCCTTTTAGTAACCCAGCAAAGGACCAAACGGAACCCTCATTGCAAATCTTAATTAGCAACTCGAAGACCGATGGTCGCGCACCCTCGAAGATGATTGCATTCCTATGCTTCCACAACTCCCATCACGTGAGTGCAAAGATGGTGCGCAGATCCTTCGTACTCACATTGTTCGATCCACGCTTGTCGATGGCCCACTCCACCAGCGAGTCCTGGGTAGATGGGATCCAAGCTGGTGAATCAAGCGACGCACAAATGGCCGCCCAGATTGTTCTAGTGAACACACACGTGAGCAAAAGATGATTGATTGTTTCCTCTTCTTGATCACAGAAAGGGCATGCGGCATGATGCGCTAGGCCTCTCCGTGCAAGACGGTCCGAGGTCCAGCATCTGTCTTTCATGGCCAACCAAATAAAGAATCTGCACTGCAATGGAGCGCGCGACTTCCAAGTCAAGTCCGCCGTTGGGATTACCTCTCTTCCCTAAAATCTAGCCGCATACGCTGATTTCACAGAGAACCGGCCATTTGCCTCCCACGACCACTTAATCTCATCTGGCACATCGTCCTCGGCTGGCTCCCAAGTACCAACCATCTGCCATAGCGTGAGGAATTCATGCAGGGTGTCCAGGCCAAAGTTTGGGGCAAAATCCATCGCCCAAGCTTCACTCTCCATGGCCGAGCAAACCAACCTCGTCCGACGTATTCTAGGAGGAACCAGGTCATACACACGCGGTGCAATCTCCTGAACTCTCCGGCCATCTAACCATCTGTCTTCCCAAAAAAGTGTTGTGTGGCCCGACCGTGCTATACACCTCATCACTCCACGGCCTTGTCTCGTCTGTCCTTTGCAGCCACGGCCAACGGGCCTGCATGGCAATGTTCATCCATCTTAGACTTGGCAGCCCCAAGCCACCTGCCCACTTGGGCGAGCAAACCATGTCCCATGCAACCGCATAGTTGCCACCATTCACATCCGCTCTCCTACACCACAAGAAGCCTCTACAGATCTTGTTCATAGGTGCGATAGTTTTCATCGGGAGGTCTAGTGCCATCATAGCATGGGGCATGGCGCAAAGCACGGAATGAACCAAAGTTAGCCGTCCACTCTTTGGCATAAGTGTTGCGTTCCACTTTGGAAGCCTATTTGCCATATGATCCACCAAGTACTGAAGTTGCGTTGCAGATTGCTTCCTTAATGATAGTGGTAACCCAAGGTACTTGATCGAGAACGAACCCAAGGGACACTCGAGCTATCTACATGCCATCGATATCTCATCCTCAGAGCACCTGATAGGTAGGGCTGCAGACTTGCGCAAGTTGATTCTCAGCCCGGCTGCCTCTCCAAACAGCTCAAATAAGCACTTGCAGACTTGAAGATCGAGCGGATTGAGCTTGACGAACAATACTACGTCATCCGCAAAGATGGATAAGCGCTTTCCCATCCCTTCTCACGCTAGTGGTGATAGTACGCCTCGACTCGTAGCCACCTCGAACATCTTCTGCAGGGGCTCCATAGTTAGGATGAAAAGCATTGGTGAGATGGGGGGGGCCCTGCCATTGCCCTTTTGCAGTTGTAAATCGTGTCACCCAGGTCGCCATTCACCATGATATTCATTGTTGATGTTGCAAGAATCCCATAGATCCATGATCCCCACCTCGGTCCGAAGCCCATGTGTTGCAAAACCTCAAGAAGGAATGGCCATTTTACTGAGTCAAAGGCTTTTGAGATGTCAAGCTTGAGCAGAACAGATGAGCTCTTCAGAGCGTGCAGTCTCCGCGCCATGCTCTGCACAAGCATGCAGTTATCATGCAATGATCTTCCCTTCACAAACGCGCTTTGGTGATTACCAACTAGCTGTTGGGAATGTAGTATGCAATTTCAAAAAATTCCTACGCTCACGCAAGATCTATCTAGGAGATGCATAGCAACGAGAGGGGGAGAGTGTGTCTACATACTCTCGTAGACCGTAAGCGGAAGCGTTATATCAACGCGGTTAATGTAGTGGAACAACTGCATGATCCAACCGATCAAGTACCGAACGTACGACACCTCCGAGTTTAGCACACATGCGACTCGATGATGTATCCTCCTTCTTGATACAGCAAGCGGGAGAGGAGAAGTAGATGGGATCACGACCAACACGATGGCGTGGTGGTGATGATGGTGGTGGAGCACCGACAGCGCTTCGCTAAGCATCGCCGGAACGAGGCGATGGAACTACGGAGTAACGGGAGAGAGGGGGGCGCCAAGGGCTTGGTGTGTCCTCTTGGGGTGCCCCCTCCCCTTTATATATATGTGGAGGGGCGTGGCAAACAACCCCTCCAAGCCCTAGGGCGCAGCAATAAGGGAGAGGACTTGGACTCCAAGTCCAATCCTATTCCAATTAGAATTTCTTCCCTTTTTGTCTTCCCTAGCCACATGGGCTTTTGAGGACTTGGTGCGCCTGACCCAATAAGGGCAGGGCGCCTCCCCTTAGCCCATGCCAGCCCTTGGGACGTGGTGAACCCACTTGTGGACTTCCGGAATCCTCCGGAACCTTCTGGAAGCTTCTCGGTGCAATACCGAAAAAACTGCACTTTTTTCCGGAACCCAAATATGACTTTCCATATATAAATCTTTATCTCTCGACCATTATGAGACTCCTCGTGACGTCTGGGATCTCATTCGGGACTCCGAACAACATTTGGTTACCACCCATCAAATATCCCAATACTACTCTAGCGTCAACGAACGTTAAGCGTGCGACCCTGCGGGTTCGGGAATTATGTAGTCATGACCGAGACACCTCTTCGGTCAATAATCAATAGAGGAACCTGGATGCCCATATTGATTCCTACATATTCCACGAAGATCTTTATCAGTCGAACCGTTATGACAACATACGTAATTTCCTTTGTCCATCGGTATGTTATTTGCTCGAGATTCGATCGTCGGTATCTTCATACCTAGTTCAATCTCGTTATCGGCAAGTCTCTTTACTCGTTCCGTAATACATCATCTCGTGACTAATTCATTAGTCATTTGCTTGCAAGGCTTATTATGATGTGTATTACCGAGAGGGCCCAGAGATACCTCTCTGATACTCGGAGTGACAAATCCTAATCTTGATCTATACCAACCCAGCAAATACCTTCGGAGACACCTGTAGAACATCTTTATAATCACTCAGTTACGTTGTGATGTTTGATAGCACACAAGGTGTTCCTCCGGTATTCGGGAGTTGATTAATCCCATAGTCAGAGGAATATGTATAAGTCATGAAGAAAGGAATATCAATAAAACTTAACGATCATTATGCTAAGCTAACGGATGGTTCTTGTCTATCACATCATTCTCCCGTTCATCAAATGACAATGCATGTCTATAGTTAGAAAACTTAATCATCTTTGATTAACGAGGTAGTCTAGTTGAGGCTTACTAGGGACATGATGTCTTGTCTATGTATCCACACATATATCAAGTTTCCGATTAATACAATTCTAGCATGAATAATAAACATTTATCATGATATAAGGAAATATGAAATAACAACTTCATTATTGCCTCTAGGGCATATTCCCGAGCTTTTCTAACGTCTATCCAATACTCCCTTTATACCAAATCAGTGACAAATAATGTTGATAAGAGAAAGTAGTTAATTTAAGCGAATTTTTTAATTGAATCTAGACGTTCCAACTTCCTTTTTCTAGGAATTCAACTCCGTTTATACACCAGTTGAAGATGAGTGGAAATTATTGCATTTGAAATTGGGACCTGCTCCACTAGCTTTGCATACGCGATGCGACATGGGATGCTACGTATCGGTCGGTTTAGCAAAGGAAAGGTGGCGAGCGGGACCCGAAGCAGGTTAGCCATGTGCAGATAAGCAGCAATGGACTCGGTCCGCTACTCCGGTTATAATCTACTAGAGCGAGTCGATGGATACCCGTGCCGGCCTCAAGCCAGGATCTTAAATCGGTCTCGCAATTGGCTAGGCCGGGAGAGGTCGGCCATAGTACAGTCTCCGTCGTGTTGCCTTAGGCAGTAGGCATCATGCATACATGAGCTGTTACCGCGCTTTTAACCCGCCGTTGTGTGCGTGTTAAGGGAGAAAATCAAGGATCGACGTGCACTTACACACATGCCGCCAAAATCAATTAATGGCTCGATTAACCAACACGGTGCACAAAATGACTTGGTCTCACATCCTTATGATGCTTACTTGCGTATACCGACGCGTGAGAGATGTGCTGAATATGAGATGGGCTTTGGGCCCATTTAGAAATTACAGGAAAAATCCTTAAGGGCCCATGCTGCGGGTTGCGGGAATCTCGCCGAGCCGGTGTGTTCTTTTTGTCACGCAGGATTGGAATTTGAACAGTCAACTGAAAACGATTAATGAAAAATGAATACGAGCTGAAACGTTTCATCTTAAGTACGGCCGTTACCAGAATTCATTGTGATTCATTATGTGCGGTCTTAAGTACGGCCGTTACCAGAATTCATTGTGATTCATTATATGCGGTCTTAAGTACGGCCGTTACCAGAATTCATTGTGATTCATTATGTGCGTTTATGCTGGACCGTTTGTCTCCTCCTCTGCGCCTATATAAGAGAGGTCGCTCCTCTCCAGAGAACAAGACATATCACATCTGCTCTGCCACCACCACCTCTGTCGTTCCTCTCGCTGCTGCTGTCGCCGGTGACTCCATCCCGTCTTCCGCGTACACGACCGACGGGAGAGCAGGCCTCCGAAACCCCGCCTCTTCAGATCCTGTACGGGAGAGGGGTGATTAGGTTTTTGGGGAGCGTCTTCTACGCGACTGCTCGCCTCGGTTCGACTGCTTCCTCTACGTCGACTACATCTTCGTCCTCGTCGCCTTCGCCTTCACCATGAGCACCAGCACCGACGCTGACAAGGCTGCTGCCGACAAGGCCGCCTCCGACAAGCGCATCGCCGACGAGGCCGCCGCCTCTGCTGCTGATCCGGCCAACTGGCCTACTGGAGGGTATAACATGCTTACCCTTATCCTGATTATTTCCATGTGTGCAGTACTAGTGGTTTGCGTAGATGTTTCTACTATATGTCTAGTATGTGCGTACATCATGAATTTTCAGTATGTCATTAGCACTGTCTATATCATGTTCATGATTTATTCTTGGATTAAATTAATCGAACAATTGCTTAATTTCTCAACAATCCAAAAACCGAATCTGTGTAGGCAATTTTCGATCCATGGTTTTGCTGCTGCACTGAAACCTGCCCCGTTTACGGGGACGTACTTTAAGCGTTGGCAGACCAAAACCGTCTTATGGCTCACGGCGATGAATGTGTTCTGGGTCGCCGGTGTGACTCCCACGGGAACGATTGCTCCTGAACAGGAGAAGGCGTTCAGGGAGGCCACCGTCGTCTTTGTTGGATGCGTTCTGAGCGTGATCGGAGATAAGTTGGTTGATGCATATTTACATATGCGGGTTGCCAAGGACTTGTGGGAGGCGCTCGAATCTAAATTCGGCGCAACCGATGCTGGAAGCGAGATGTATATTATGGAGCAGTTCCACGATTACAAGATGGTTGAAAACCGTCCTGTATTGGAACAGGCTCATGAGATACAGTGCATCGCTAAGGAACTTGAGGTTCTGAAGTGTGTGCTGCCGGGCAAATTTGTCGCGGGATGCATCATCGCTAAGCTACCCAATTCCTGGAGGAATTTTGCTACCACTCTGAAACATCAGAGGCGTGAATTCTCAGTTGAGGATGTCATTGGCCATCTGAGTGTTGAGCAGAACTCGAGAGCAAAGGACTCGAATGGAAAAGGGAACGAAGGGACCTCTGTCGCCAACATGGTGCAGAAGAACTTCAACCCCCACAAGCCCAAGGGAAAGACTGGTGTCCAACAGAATACCGAGTTTAAGAAGAAGGGCAGGAAGCCTTTCAAGAAGGATAAGAAGAAGGGTGGCTGTTTCACTTGTGGTTCTGATGAACATTGGGCTGTCAAGTGCCCACACAAGTTCAAGAAGCCAGGACAGGACTCCAAGACTGTCAACATGATTGTGAGCAACAATGAGAGTGGGCCATCTGGGTACGGTAATTTGTTTACTGTATTTTCAGTTTGCCAGTCTACCGATTGGTGGATTGACACAGGTGCAAATATTCATGTGTGTGCTGACATTTCATTGTCTTCTTCTTATCAGGCCACAGGAAACGGGTCCGTACTGATGGGGAATGGCGCGAGTGCTTCTGTTCATGGTGTTGGCACGGTCGATCTGAAGTTTACTTCGGGAAGGATCGTGCAACTGAAGAACGTGCAGCATGTCCCCGCCATCAAGAAGAATCTCGTTAGTGGTTCCCTTCTATGTAGAGAAGGGTTTAAGCTGGTATTCGAGTCTAATAAAGTAGTTGTTACGAAATATGGATTGTTTGTTGGAAAAGGTTATGAATGTGGAGGTCTATTCCGCTTTTCCCTCGCTGATTTTTGTAATAAAGTCGTGAACAATATTCATTCAAATGTTAATGAAACAGAAGTTTGGCATTCACGTCTTTGTCACATTAGTTTTGGTTGTATGACGCGGTTAGCAAAGTTAAATTTAATCCCAAGTTTCACTTTAGCCAAAGGTTCTAAGTGCCATTCGTGTGTGCAAGCAAAGCAACCTCGCAAGCCCCATAAGGCTGCGGAGGAGAGACACTTGGCGCCATTAGAACTCATACATTCTGATCTTTGTGAGATGAATGGTGTGTTGACTAAAGGTGGAAAGAGATACTTCATGACACTGATAGATGATTCTACTAGATACTGCTATGTATATCTTTTAAACACTAAAGATGAGGCTCTACACTACTTTAAAATCTATAAGGCAGAAGTTGAGAATCAACTTGAAAAGAAAATAAAACGAGTCCGGTCAGATCGTGGTGGAGAGTATTTCTCTAATGAGTTTGATTCCTTTTGTGCGGAACATGGTATTATTCATGAGAGGACGCCTCCCTACTCACCTCAGTCAAATGGGGTTGCCGAACGGAAAAACCGTACTCTAAAGGCGTGTTTGGTTGATTGGCCCGCACCTGGCTGGCATCCCGCATGCAAAAGTCAGAGTGTTTGGCTTCCTGTGTGACCCCTTCGGCCTGGCCCGATAGATGCAAAACAAGGCCTCTCAGCCAGGCTGAGAGGAACGCAGCGATCGAGCGTTTCCCGCAGCCAACCCCGCGCCTGCACCCACCTCTCCACTTAAAACGAAACGGTATATATGAGTGGCCCTGATGTTTTCCGAAATTACATCGAAGTTGCCACCGCAGCCTCCGTCATCTTCCTTTCCTCTTTCTCTCTCTCACACATCAGATTAGATCGAGCCGCCGCCGCCGCCGCCGGTGCTCCTCCGCCCGTCTGCGCTCCTGTACGTGCTCTAGGCCCGCCGCCGGACTTGCATGCTCCTCCGCCCGTACGCGCTCGAGGCCCTCCGTCGGACTTTCGTGCTCCTCCGGTCGTCGGCGCCCGGATGACGAGCACGCATCTGGTGCGTTTTCTCAGCAAGAGCCGCGTTGAAGGGGGAGGAGCGCCGATGTGTTTGCTTGGCAGGAGCAGCGGCCAGCATTGGAGATGCGCCCCTGCCGGTTTGGCCTCACAAATTCCTTCGCGGTCGTGCTTTGGAAGTGACTTGCCGGCTTTTGGTACAACCTACTAAACACAATCTCAACTCAACCAGTCCCACGGCATACAAGCAAACCAAACACACATCTCACTTTCTCATTGCATTAGCTCAACCAGGCCAGACTCGGCCAGCATGGTAGATACGATGCAGCCTGAAATGACCCGGGCAACCAAACACGCCCTAACTGATTTGGTTAACGCCATGTTAGATACATCGGGTTTATCCAAGGCATGGTGGGGGGAGGCTATATTGACATCATGTCATGTCCTGAATAAAGTTCCGACAAAAGACAATGAGATCACTCCCTATGAACAATGGGAAAAGAGAAGAACAACACTCTCATACTTACGTACTTGGGGCTGTTTGGCGAAAGTCAATGTGCCGATCCCCAAAAAGCGTAAGCTTGGACCAAAGACTGTGGATTGCGTTAATTTGGGCTACGTTAAGAATAGCGTCGGCTATAGATTTCTGGTAGTGAAATCTGAGGTACCTGACATGAAAGTCGGTACGATTATGGAGTCTAAAGATGCTACATTCATTGAGGATATTTTTCCTATGAGAGATATGCAAAGCACTTCTAGACTGGAATCTGATGAGACTCCTGAACCTGCCATTCCGATGGAATATTATGAACAAACACATGATGAAAATCCTGAGGAGGAGGACAAGGAAACCCTTGGTAGGGGCAAGAGACAGAGGACTGCAAAGTCCTTTGGTGATGATTTCCTTGTGTACCTTGTGGATGATACTCCCACTTCTATTTCAGAAGCTTATGCGTCTCCAGAATCTGACTACTGGAAGGAAGCGGTCCGTAGCGAGATGGATTCCATCATGCCTAACGGGACATGGGAGATTACTGATCGTCCCTATGGTTGCAAAGCATTGGGATGTAAGTGGGTGTTCAAAAAGAAGCTTAGGCCCGATGGTACGATTGAAAAGTACAAGGCTAGGCTTGTGGCCAAGGGCTATGACCAAAAGGAAGAGGAAGATTTCTTTGATACTTATTCACCTGTGGCCAGACTGACCACCATTCGAGTATTACTCTCGTTGGCGGCCTCGCATGGTCTTCTCGTCCACCAGATGGATGTTAAGACAGCTTTCCTGAATGGAGAGCTAAACGAGGAAATCTACATGCAACAGCCAGATGGCTTTGTGATAGATGGTCAGGAAGGAAAAGTGTGTAGGTTGATAAAATCTTTATATGGCCTGAAACAAGCACCTAAGCAATGGCATGATAAGTTTAATACAACACTGACATATGTTGGCTTCATCGTTAATGAAGCTGACAAATGTGTATACTATCGCCATGGTGGGGGCGAAGGAGTTATACTGTGCTTGTATGTTGATGACATACTGATATTCGGAACCAACCTCAAAGTAATTGAGGAGGTCAAGTCGTTTCTATCTCAGAACTTTGAGATGAAAGACCTTGGTGTGGCTGATGTTATCTTGAACATCAAGCTACTGCGAGATAATGAGGGTGGGATTACACTCTTGCAATCCCATTATGTTGAGAAGGTGTTGAGTCGTTTTGGATACTCGGACTGCACACCATCTCAAACACCATATGATCCTAGCGTGTTGATTCGAAAATCCAAAGGCACGGCTATAGATCAATTGAGATACTCTCAAATCATTGGTTCACTGATGTACCTAGCTAGCGCTACGAGGCCTGACATCGCTTTTGCTGTGAGCAAACTGAGTCGGTTTGTATCAAAACCGGGTGATGTACATTGGCATGCTGTTGAAAGAGTTATGCGTTATCTGAAGGGTACTATGAACTATGGACTTCACTATACCGGATACCCGTCGGTACTTGAAGGGTATAGTGATGCGAATTGGATCTCTGATGCTGATGAGATGAAGGCCACAACTGGGTATATGTTTACTCTTGGAGGTGGCGCTGTTTCCTGGAAGTCTTGCAAGCAAACGATCTTAACGAGATCGACAATAGAAGCAGAATTAACAGCATTAGACACATCTGGTGTCGAAGCGGGATGGCTTCGAGATCTCTTGATGGACTTGCCATTGGTTGATAAACCGGTTCCGGCTATCCTTATGAACTGTGACAATCAGACCGTCATCACCAAGGTGAAGAGTTCAAAGGACAACATGAAGTCCAACAAACACATAAGAATGAGATTAAAAGCTGTCAGAAAATTGAGAAACTCCGGGGTGATAGCGTTGGAATATGTCCATACGGCTAAGAATCTGGCAGATCCCTTCACAAAAGGGCTATCACGTGTTGTGATAGATAATGCATCGAGGGAGATGGGCATGAGACCCACATGAGTTGCCATGGTGGTAACCCAACCTATGTGATCGGAGATCCCGTGAAGTAGGACCTGGGAAAACAAGCTAGTGGTGAACTGAGGAGAGTAACTATACTAACCCACTCCGCTGGAGATGCAATACTCTCAATACTGTATGGGAGGATGACTACTGTCTTAATGTGTTCCAAGGCTTATATGTATAAGCAAGATGCTATCCTACAGAGCGATCTTTGGAGGAACACACCTATATGAGCCCGACTGCTGGTCACAGTCTATGAGATTGGGGTGATCTCTAGTAAGCTCATGAACAGGCCAGGAGTGTGACTTATATGCTCCACCCGAGGGGTCAGCCTTCGGCAGCCTAGTATCAGTAAGACATGTGGTGAAACCTCTTTACGCCAAACTGACAATTCAAGGCTTAGTCCATTGTTCAGTTGTGGAGGGGTGTAGCTATTTGCTCTAGGTGGATGTTCAATCTTAACAGGCCTCCACTGAAATACTGGTATATCAAAACAGAGTTTGGAACAGAGGACAACACCATGGGCCTTTGGGATCTGGTGGGGGATTGCTGAATATGAGATGGGCTTTGGGCCCATTTAGCAATTACAGGAAAAATCCCTAAGGGCCCATGCTGCGGGTTGCGGGAATCTCGCCGAGCCGATGTGTTCTTTTTGTCACGCAGGATTGGAATTTGAACAGTCAACTGAAAATGATTAATGGAAAATGAATACGAGCTGAAACGTTTCGTCTTAAGTACGACCGTTACCAGAATTCATTGTGATTCATTATGTGCGGTCTTAAGTACGGCCGTTACCAGAATTCATTGTGATTCATTATATGCGGTCTTAAGTACGGCCGTTACCAGAATTCATTGTGATTCATTATGTGCGTTTATGCTGGACCGTTTGTCTCCTCCTCTGCGCCTATATAAGAGAGGTCGCTCCTCTCCAGAGAACAAGACAGATCACATCTGCTCTGCCACCACCACCTCTGTCGTTCCTCTCGCTGTTGCTGTCGCCGGTGACTCCATCCCGTCTTCCGCGTACACGGCCGACGGGAGAGCAGGCCTCCGAAACCCCGCCTCTCCAGATCCTGTACGGGAGAGGGGCGATTAGGTTTTTGGGGAGCGTCTTCTACGCGACTGCTCGCCTCGGTTCGACTGCTTCCTCTACGTCGACTACATCTTCGTCCTCGTCGCCTTCGCCTTCACCATGAGCACCAGCACCGACGCTGACAAGGCTGCTGCCGACAAGGCCGCCTCCGACAAGCGCATCGCCGACGAGGCCGCCACCTCTGCTGCTGATCCGGCCAACTGGCCTACTGGAGGGTATAACATGCTTACCCTTATCCTGATTATTTCCATGTGTGCAGTACTAGTGGTTTGCGTAGATGTTTCTACTATATGTCTAGTATGTGCGTACATCATGAATTTTCAGTATGTCATTAGCACTGTCTATATCATGTTCATGATTTATTCTTGGATTAAATTAATCAAACAATTGCTTAATTTCTCAACAAGATGGTGATGAGATGTACGCGTACCAATGTATACCGAAAAAAGAAAAGGAAAAAAAAAGCTCGTTGTGGTCCGAACATAACTGATCTGGTGCACATGCACCACACGGGCCGCTTGAGCATGGTGGCATCACCCCTCTCTCTCGACGCGAGACCGGCGCAGATTGACGGACGGCGACGAGCGCAGGTGCGGCTGGATGATTAAATGAGACGGTGCCGGGCTGTTCGGTCCCTCTCGCGCGCGTACGTACGTGTCGTCAGGCGGTGACACGGCTCAACGATCAGATACCGCCGCTGTGCGGACACTGCCGCAAACTGGTCGACACGTGCCCGTCCGTGTTCTGCTCGTTTCCCACCAGAGGACCGGATCTGCAGGTTGGGGTTGGGTTTGAACTTGAGACTGTATACATGCATGCACACTGCCGGTCTGCGCTCTGTTGCCAACAGTTTCTATCTGGCGGTAGGGGTCTTGTCACGACTCTTGAGAGTTTATTGCTCATGGCAAGGTGGCAGCAGCATGACATGAAGCTGTTGTCGAGTTTAACAGCCAGCGCGAATCACGAGGTGAAACTTGACTTTCCTTTTGCCACCTTGTAGGCCCGGGCTCAGAACCCGGATTGCGTGATTGGAGGCTGGCAGACCAGGTCAAACGGGTGGACTAGGCATGCACCAAGCAGGAAGAACCGAACCCCGATGGCCCCGACCCTGCATCACGGCGCCAGACGACGCCAATTTAGCGCACGCCGCGCCGGGCCCCGAGCGGCGAGCGAGCCGGGTCACCGGATTTTCTCGCGTTCTGGAGCGGCCATGGTTTTGTCGCGGTCGGGTCACCGGAACCCCTCCTTTGGACGCCTATGCGTAAGCCTCGATCTCGCGGGGTCGATCCCCAGCCGTGATGTGGATCACGCCGGGCTTGCGTGCGCGCCGGCCGAGCGTCCAGACACGCATGGCACGGCACAGAGTGCCCAGGTCGCCCTTTGCTTGATGTCACCCATTGGACAGACCTACTACACTACACCATGTATGTCCTCATCCAGCTCTTCGGTTCCACCGGGACACGCGGTTTTGTGTTACGTTTCCACGTAAGGACGAAGTACGTACGTGTATCAAGTGTACTCTCTATCTGTTTCATTGCATGGCATGCATGCATGCCAATCTTGTGGAGTGCAGCTAGATCGCCGTTCAGGCATGGACGCGTTTGCTTGCTTACCGGCAGCGCTCTCTGTTATTAATTCCATTTTCTTCTAAAAAATAGTACGTAATATAGTAAAAGATCGCCGCCTAGCCTAGCCGTGGTCCTCTAGTAACCATATTATTTTTACGGCGGCACAGTCACTATACAAGGCTGAGCTATCACGAGACCGGTGACAACTGATAAGTGGTTACATGCCCTAGGTTCGAACGAACTGAATAAACAGACACAGAGAGAGATATATGATCGGAACTTGCAGGGTAAAAAACTGCGAAATCACCTCAGCACCCACCCACATTACCCTGTCACACCGCCGCCTGGGTTGTAACGGGCGGGAATGGGTAGAATAATGCACCGGTGAGCTCCATCTCACAGGCTGGTACCAATCCCTGTTGAGGAGAAGGCTCTATCGGAGTTGCAGGAAAGAAGGGAGTACTTGTCACGCTGTTGGGTTTATTTATTAAAACTGAATAAAAACATTAGATAGGATTAGAAAACAGCGGCATTGCTTTGAACGCATGGATAGACGAATCCGTGGCATCGCTGCTTATGTCCGAAGTCGTCGTCTAGGTCGGAGCTGAGATCGATGCCAGCAATCCGCCTTCTCTGGGACTCTGGAGCCACCGATGCACATACGTGTTCATGAGAAGGAATCCAGATACCTCCATCGGCCGACGCCTTTACTACAGTGCAATTACCAGACTCCGCGATGGGAACGAACAAGCCCACAAAATAAGTCTCTCTCTGACCCTGACCCTCGGCTGACCGCTTGTTGTCTACTCCATCCGTCTGTCAAAAACACTCTTATATTTTGGGACAGGGAGTAGTTCTAGAGAGAGGTCAGGTGATTACGAAGGAAGCACGGCCAGGGCCACACCGAAAAAGCGCATTCTTGGACTGGCATCGGGGGCGGCATGAGATTTGTCCCGCAGCGAAGGACAACGCGGATCGCTTCCAGCAGCGAGAATTCCCGGTGATTATTTAGCCGGAACTGAATCCCGAGACTTGGACGTGCCTGTATTAAGTAATCACATGGGAGGTCACGAGCACGCCAACGCCAACGGCAACCTGATGAGTCCATGGATCGGGCTCAAGATGGCGTGTGCTAACTTTATTTGGCAACTTGTTCGTGAGTCTTCGGAGGACTGTTCCTTTTGACTGGTTCAGGTGCTGCCCGCAGAGTGAGACAAGAAACTACAGTTCGAGTGTGCTAGCTGGAATCACCATAGGCTCGTTTTAGCACTGCTGCTACCACAATTCCGGCGATCCACTGCCGGCCTGGTGCCATTATCTTATGCGAAATGGTGCCTACTTCAGGCATCATGTCGAGCGGAAAGGTCGTGATTGCGTGGAATTCGGTCAGGCAGGTAACGGTACGACACGACGTGTTCAATAGCTGACCCCATTATTACAGGCTCGGCTGTGTCAACTGGCACAGCTAATAGTCTTTTTTGACATCTAAATTGGAGCTAGCAGATGCCGCGTACGGATCAGTTGGATGAATGCCAGACTTGGTCTCACTTGAATCGTGCAAGCATCGGACGAAAAATTCACCGAAAAGCAGATAACAGCCGAGGACGCATGACCAGAGCGATAGTGGTAAGCCTGCAGCTGCAATTCATCCGTGACCCCGACTCGTCAGCAATTTACAGTGGCCAGCTTGAGCTTCCAACTGACGGACGACACGTTTGCTGCAAACAACAAGGGGGAAATGCGGCAAAGAAGAAGCATTTGCACCCAACGGCACACAGTAAAAGAAACCAAGATCTCATATATATATATATATATATATTTTTTTTTTTTTGTTAGTCATTTGATTTGAGGAATTCGGATGCAACTGATTGTATTGATTGTTCAGAAAAGAGGACTTCTCGTATACACCCTCTGTCCCTAAATATAAGACGTTTTGAATTAAACTGCCAAAACGTCTCTATTTAGGAACGGAGGTAGTGCAATGTAAGACATGGAGGAATGATACTACGGTCAAGTCCAAAAAGAGGAAAAATAATCTAAAACTTTCAGCATATTCACATTCAGTTAGAGACTAGAAGGCTACAAGCTGCACATGCTCAATATCAGGAGATGTCCATTGCTTCCAAAATCTCAAAATGCATCATCAGACTGTGTGGTCTACCATCAAAATACTTCTTTTCAGATAGCGTCAGTCTCCCTTCACATTGGTTGGCCTCGTCCCGAAGCAACCGCAGCATCGTGTTTTTCTCAGCCAGGATCCATGGGCGGTTCGGATCAGACCACTGCCTCGGAGTCCCATGAAGGATGAAACGGAGAGTATCACTATTCTGGGAGACATAGTTGGCTATCCCCTTGATCACCGCATGATCAGTCGTGTATGCTCCAGCACAGTTGAGGCCCACATCCAAATAATGGAACTCAGAAATACCTGACAAAACATCACTAGCTGTAGCAGGAACAAGTAGATCGGCGGTCAAGAGGGCTGGGCTTCTCTGTGAAACATCAACTGAACATTTTGTTGATTTTGAGGCCCAATAAGAAAGTTCCGTCACAAGCTGGTTGACGACAACTCCACCCTTACTGAACCCCAGGATGATAGTTTTAGGAGCAGACGACGGTAGCAATGTTGCAGTAGGTTCTTGATTGCTTGCAGAATCCTCCAGTGACCTCCTCACAACCTTATTTTGTATCAGCTGACAAAAATGTGGATGGGAGAATTAACAAGGAAACACAGAAAGGCACAAAGTTATGAGTGAACTCTAGGATGTCTACAAGAAAATGAGAGTGCGACTACGATATGCTAATTCAGTGGGAAGACATAAAGTAGGTAAAATGTGCACGCATAACAAGATAAATACACAAAAGGGAAGCGAAATGACAAGATCTCGTAAGAAAGCTAAGCATCTCAGTATGCACTTATTGAAAACCAAAAAAGAAAAAACATAGGCACAAAATAAGAACAACGTATAACATATGCATTGCCATAAACTAGAACATATTTGTTAGATATTCCTATCAACCAACTATCCCAAAAGACCGATCTGATCAACACCTCCCCCCCACGCCCGACGTGTGCGTGGATAAAAGGATTGGGGAAAATGCGGGGACTGAGACTTGAACCCAAGACCTCAGGTCTGATACCATGTTAGATATGCCTATCAACCAACTATCCAAAAGACCAATCTGATAGGAAGAGGAGATATAATATATCTAACAATATTTTCTAGGCGAGGGTGCGTGTCTTGGTTTCAGTTACCTTCCAAAGATAACTGAAATGTAACTAGACAAGATTCAGGAAAATTGTGGTATTAGTATTACTTTGAAACAGGTACCTATCTTGGATTATTTAGACCACGGAATGCATTAGTGTTAGAGTACGTAATGGGTCTAATGGGCCTGGGCTGGCGGTGTAGCCCGTTAGTCTTAGGGTTAATTAGAGATAAGGGTCGCTTGCTTAGGGGTCAAGTAAACCTCTCTATATAAGGGGAGGAGATGTATCAATCTGATCAAGCAAGAATTAAGAAGGAAATCCCTTCCCTCTTGCCCGGCCGTGGGCAAAAGGCCCCCGGCCGGCCCTCTCGCGCCCTCCTTCTAGCAGCACCATAACAATTTGGTATCAGCTAGCTTTGGTTCGATCATGTCTTCACGGCCGCCCAACCCGTCTCTTCCGCTGCCGGTCACTTCGTCGCCTCCGGCGACCACCACGACCGTCGCCCCGCTCCTGCCCGCGCCAGGATCCTCCGTTGCGCCCGCCCCCGCCGTCCTCACCCCGAAGGAGGTGTCCGGGGTGCTGCGGGACCTAACGCAGGCGGTCCAGGAGATCAGCCTGTTCTTGGCCGGGTCCTACGGGCCGCACCCGGCTGCGCCGCCGTGGCTGCCGTGGCAACCGCCGCACCAGGCGGCCTCCGCCGCGCTCGCCAGGCCGCTTCAGCAGCCACTGCAGCTGCCATCCATCGCCACCACCGCCCCGCCCTGGCTGCAGTGGCAGCCGCCGCTCCTGGCAGCCTCCGCCGCAGCAGCCGCTGCCCGGCGCGGCACCGCAGCAGCCGCTGCAGCTGCAGCAGCCACCACCGGTCAGCTCCGGCCCCGCATCGACCGCACCGGCTGGAGTCCTGATCCACCAGATCAAGTTCCCGCCGTCGCCATCACCGCTTCCCCAGGGCGTCCCCATCCAGCAGATCAAGTTCCCGCAGTCGCCGTCACCGCTTCCGGCTTGGATCACTACCCGCCACGTGTCGGCGTTGGTGAGGCTGCAGGCTGCTGCGCGCGGCCTCCTAGCGCGTCGGCGTGTGCGGGAGATGAGTGGTCTGCAGCTGCCGCTCATCCCAGTTGCGCTTTGCTGCACAAAGGACCTCGATCTCGCCCGCTACGTCGGGGATCTTGGGCATGCTGTTTTCCCCACGGACAGTGACCTCAAAGTCTAAGACATCGGCGGTTGGGGGGGCGCACCCCTCCTCGCCACTCTCCATCGAAAGCCCTCCACTCTTCTCTGTGCGGTGCAGATCAACTGCCGTCCGGCAGGGAGAAGGCACGGTGTCACCGACAGGAGCGCACCGCGTAACACCACTGCATTCCGCCACCGGCCGCCGCGAGGGCGCCTCTGCTGGTCACTCTTGCGACCACTTCCAGGTGGCCATACACATGCACTTCTTTTGTCCAGATGGTGTCCATGGGATCCAGGTGGCTGTACATGTGCACGTCCAACGTGCGGATGGTGTCCACTTTATGTTCAAGGGTCCAAAATAAAGCGTCCCAGTCTATTTCAGGTTGAGAGTAATAAAACAAGCCGAGATGTAAAAGGCTTGTTTTTAGGTGTTAGGTTTGTGTTGCGTCGAGTCATGGTTATAACTTATAAGTTGGTTAGGTTGCAGCTCGAGGACAAGCTGCATGTCCAGGTGGGATGTAGTGTTAGAGTACGTAATAGGTCTAATGGGCCTGGGCTGGCGGTATAGCCCGTTAGTCTTAGGGTTAATTAGAGATAAGGGTCGCTTGCTTAGGGGTCAAGTAAACCTCTTTATATAAGGGGAGGAGATGTATTAATCTGATCAAGCAAGAATTAAGAAGGAAATCCCTTCCCTCTTGCCCGGCCGTGGGCAAAAGGCCCACGGCCGGCCCTCTCGCGCCCTCCTTCTAGCAGCACCATAACAATAGTGATTCTCTCAAAAACTTCCACACGAAATTCCTAGTTGTGTGCTATATGAGTTATGACCTCAGCGACCTGGTTCGCTTCGGCATAAAAATCGGCATCTTTGCTATCCAATCCACTTTCTGTCAAAAAATCCAGGTTAAATCATCTTCAGACTATTCCATCCATTAAATAAACATTACGTCAAGCTCAACCAACTAAGCTATACCGTCCTATGATGAACATAGTGTAATGACGTGTTGCAAGGCCACGACGAGACTACCACTAGGCTCTAGGCTTGAAACGCTCAATGATGATGAAAGGAGCACGTCCAAACCTGTCCACTACACGCCAGCCTCTTGGATAAGTGAAAGACTTGTACTTGTGCACACCACCCACACAATGAACAGAAATGTACATGATTCCCATGCAAAATCCAAGAGCAATGATCTAATACTCGTAGCAATCTTCTGGTATTATATCAAACATGACAATTTATCATTCTTTGCTCTCTGGTTCCTGGGTATAAGATTATCAGAAATGATATGGTTCCTGCTAATACCTAATTCTGCAAAATAAACACACCGTGAGCGAATGGAAGTGCACTGCAGCACCTTGTCATAGATATGCAAAGCGTAATGTCAGCACAAAAATTAGTGAAAATGTGGATCTGTTAAGAGATCATTAATTACCATAACTAGATTCGGCATCTTTAGACACACTTATTAGACCCACAGTCCCCTTTATTCTTTGACCTGGCTGGTGATGCTTTGTCAGTTATGACCACGAGAGCTGTTGAAAATAATCTTATCATTGGCTTAGCTACACACATTGCATGTGTGGGAGTAGCCATTGTGCAATATGCGGATGATACTATCCTTACGTTCCAGAATGACTTAGAGCAGGCAGGAAACCTTTAATTTTTACTGTGTCTATTTGTGCAGATGTCAAGTTTAAAAATAAATTTTCTCAAAAGTGAAAATTTTCTACTTCGAAATGTTGCAAACAGAAACACCAATTTTGAAGAAATCTTAACCTGTAAAACTGGAAACTGCCTTTACAAGGGATCCATGTAGATGAGAAAAGAACTAAAAATAGTTAGTGGCACAAAAATGTAGAGAAGATTTAGCATAGACTTGGGTGCTGGCAGGGCAGGATTTTATCTATTGGTGGCAGAATTAACCTCATAAATGCCTCCTTGTCTAGTATTCCACTTTCCATGCTTGCTTTCTACACAATCCCAGTTGGGATCAAGGGAAAGCAGAATCGCTAACAGACAGATTTTTGTGGAGTGGGGGCAAAAAACAAAAGAAAATGCCATTTGGTTAACTGGCCCGAGTGGTTTACCTAAAGATTATGGTGGCCTTGAGATTTTAGATCTAGAAATCATGATCATTGCACTTCTGTCAAAATGGTTGTGGAAGGTATTTAATAATAGGGGTCCTTCACACGATTTCCTACAAACAAATATTACTTGAGAAATATTTGGCTGGTGCTTAGGTAAAGCATTCTGACGAGGGACGTTTTGCTGAGAAGGGGTGGTGATTGTGAAGCTTCTTGTCTGTTCTTTGGTAGCAATGAAACCATTAGTCACCTCTTTTTCTCTTATCCATTGGCCAGATATATCTGCAATGTGGTTACTGGTTAGCTGTGCACTGGGAATTCGTCGTCAGTTTACTGATGCTGATCAATGCATGAATACCTGGCTTAAGACTTTTACTGGAAGGGAACGTGGGATAGCTGCAGTTGGGATTGCAGGGGCCATGTGGGGTATTTGGAAAGCTTGTATTGGCCTGCTTTCATAACAAATGATCTAGCAATCCTGGTGCGGTGATCTTCAAATTTGTTTCTGGATTAAAAACTGGAGCCCATTGACGAGGCTCCAAAGCTGGCACTGCACAGGGTGCACAAGACTTCAAACAAGTCGCAGTTGAGATCTTCCAAGCTTCATGAAGCTGGACGCCGTGGATTCCTCGATTGACAAAATGATAGCTACAATGATGGGATGGATTCTAGGCGTGCGGCGTCTGTCCTGGCTAGGAGCTGGGCTCTACATGTTTTTATTGCCGTTGTTTTCCCTAGGACCTGGGCCCTGACTGCTTTGGTGGTTGATATGCGAGGCAGTTAAAACAACATTGTAAGTATGATCTCTACAATGAAAATTGGGGGAAATCCTTTCTTTAAATAAAAAAGCACTAGACACACTTAGCTTTAGATAGTCAGTTTACGTATAGTTTTTGTGAATTAAAATGACATCTCAACAAACCAAATATAGGACCCACGAATTCTATTTCTTCAGAAATGTGTACAAGGAGTATACAGTTCAACTAATTCCAGAATGCTACTACAAGTACTGCCTGTAGTCTGCCCTGAAATGAAACAAACCTAACATATCCAACAACAAGAATGTGACAATACCACAAGCCCTCAGTTACTCTAAAATCGCACCCTGAGCAAAAATTTGACCAGTGCTGAATTTTCCCGAAATTTACCACACCAGCCGAATAACAACATACCTCCCGAATACAATGTGCCAAGATGTTGGCAACGCCAGCCGCCGCCGGTAGGCCAGTGGGGTCATACCGCTCAGGGTCTCCAACGGCGTCCACGGACGGCACAAGCTCTCGGTAGACCGCAAACGGCCCAGCAAAGCAAGCGGCATCGACCACCCACGCGTTGGCTCCCCCGGCGAGCTTCCCAGCGAGGAGCTTGGCGAGGTAGGCGGCGTCCGACAGCCGCTCGATCGCCGGCTCGTCGGTGCCGGGGACGCGGTCGCCCGTGAAGAGAATCGCGTTTGCGCGTGGAACCTGGGCGGCATCAGGGTGTCAGGCTTTGGAATGCCTGGAGAGGGGAAAAGGGCAGGCGGGTCATTGTTCATCCTTACGGCGAGGGCTTTGGAGGGCGCGAGGATGAGCGAGGCAGCGACGCGGAAGAGGGAGCCGCCTTGGGAGAGAGGGACGTGGACGACGCCGGTCCACCGTTCCATGGCGGCCGCGAGGTCGCCGGGCTTGCGGGACAGGGATCTCCGAGGCGAGCAGCCGGGTGCGGTGCTGCCGGTTGCTGGGCACTAAGAGCAACTCTAGCAAAGCCCGCAAAATTCCGACCCGCAAAATGCGTTTACAGTTTGACGAATATCTCGTTTACGAGTCGAGAACGAGCGCAGCCGAACAAAAACCGTAGATGAAACTGCATAATTTGAGAAAACTGTTTCGCGGGAGAAATTGCACCATAGTAGTTCATCACGTACTACATATATTTACATGATCAAACACTACAAACACTAGTTCATACTACATACTACATCAGTACTAGTACTAGAGGGGTGGGGATCTCACGGTGGCGAGCTGGCGGCCATGGACGACGCCGTGGAGGAGCTCAATCCTCCTCGACGGAGCTGCCGAGGCCGATGTACTTCGCCCTCTGCTCCTCGCGGATGCGCCGCCACTCGTCGTCCTTCTCCTTGGCGGCGAGGTTGGCCGCGACCGCCTGCCGGAACTAGAGGTCTTCGAGCTCCTCGTGGTGGCGCCGGCGCTCCGCCTCCTCGCGCACGCTCCGCTCGGCAATGGCGGCCGCAACCGCGTCGACATCGGCGACGAAGTCCTCCGGCCCGACGACTCCGCGGTGGCCGAGCTGCTCGGGCTCCTCCTTGACGGGGACGAACTCGAAGTCCTCTGGCTCCTCCAACCACTCCCTCTTCATGGGGAGAAGACCCGCGCCGAAAGAGGAGAAGCTCCCGGCATAGGAAGATCTCGCCGCGGAGGAGAAGGACGCGGCAGAGGACGGGGTACGGCCGTGCCGACGGTCGTACTCGTCCGTCTCGTGGACGCGGAAGCTCGGCGGCGGCGAGAGGCCGTGGTTGGTCCACTTCCTCGCCCCGCGCTTCCTCGCGCTATCCGACCGGACGCGTCGCTCACGCTCAGGGTCGTTGCCGCCGCCGGACCTGCTGCCGGAGCCGCGTCCGAAGCTCCACATGCGGCCTCACATGGCGGCTGGAGGCGGAAGGGGGTAGCTGGCGGCGAGAAATGTAGAGAGTGGGTGGGGAATTGCGTAGCTCGGCGACAGCGGGGGGATAGGGTTTCGACCCACAAACGCGGCTCAAACCCGTAGATATACTGGTCGGGGCGCGCGGTTTGCGGGCCACGGCAATTTTTTTACGGGCCGGGCGAGTATGTAGACTCTGTTCTGGCCGGAAAATAGGGCCGAGCCCGCATACTCGCTGGAATTTTGCGGGTTCGCGGCTTTTGCGGGATGTGCTAGAGTTGCTCCAACAACATCTCAAGTAGCAGACCCCTTAAAATCGCGACCCTTATTAGCGGGACAAGGACCAAAAAAATTACATTTGAAGAGTCGAAATCGACTGTGGCGGAACAGAGCCCGCAAACCAGAGCGGTAAAAGAGAATATCCCTGGATCTCAGCCCTCAAACCGTAAATGCACACAAATAATTCACCGCGATGTTCAACGAAACGTAAAAAATGCCGAGAATTCAAACATGATCTTTTCATTATCACATAGTTTTGGCGGTCTTGCAACATAGTTTTTGCGCCACAACCCAAAAGACATCGCATCCGTCATCATCATCATCATCATTGATACGTCTCCAACGTATCTATAATTTTTGATTGTTTCATGCTATTATATTATCCTTCTAGGATGTTTTATGGGCTTTGTTATACACTTTTATATGATTTTTGGGACTAACCTATTAACCTAGAGCCCAGTGTCAGTTTCTGTTTTAGGGTTTCGCAGAAAAGGAATACCAAACGGAGCCTAATTGACCTGAAATTCAACGGAGATCATTTTTTGGACCAGAAGAAGCCCACGGAGTGCCGGAGGGGGACGAGAAGACCCACGGGCTGCCCACGAGGGTGGGGGGCGCGCCCCCCTACCTCGTGGACAGCCCGTAGACCCCCTTTGCTTGGCCCCGACTCCAACACCTCCTATATATACTGAAACCTCCGGAAAATAACCTAGATCGGGAGTTCCGCCGCCGAAAGCCTCTGTTGCCACCGAAAACCAATCTAGACCCGTTCTGGCACCCTACCGGAGAGGGGAATCCCTCTCTGGTGGCCATCTTCATCATCCGGGCGCTCTCCATGACGAGGAGGGAGTAGTCCACCCTCGGGGTTGAGGGTATGTATCAGTAGCTATGTGTTTGATCTCTCTCTCTCTCTCTCTCTCTCTCGTGTTCTTGAGATGGCACGATCTTGGTGTATCGCGAGCTTTGCTATTATAGTTGGATCTTATGATGTTTCTCCCCCTCTACTCTCTTGTGATGAATTGAGTTTTCCCTTTGAAGTTATCTTATCGGATTGAGTCTTTAAGGATTTAAGAACACTTGATGTATGTCTTGCATGTGCTTATCTGTGGTGACAATGGGTATCACGTGATCCACTTGATGTATGTTTTGGTGATCAACTTGCGGGTTCCGTGACCTTGGGAATCTATGCATAGGGTTGGCACACGTTTTCGTCTTGACTCTCCGGTAGAAACTTTGGGGCACTCTTTGAAGTACTTTGTGTTGGTTGAATAGATGAATCTGAGATTGTGTGATGCATATCGTATAACCATGCCCACGGATACTTGAGGTGACAATGGAGTATCTAGGTGACATTAGGGTTTTGGTTGATTTGTATCTTAAGGTGTTATTCTAGTATGAACTCTATGATAGATCAAACGGAAAGAATAGATTCGTGTTATTTTTACTACGGACTCTTGAATAGATCGGTCAGAAAGAATAACTTTGAGGTGGTTTCGTACCCTACCCTAATCTCTCCGTTTGTTCTCCGCTATTAGTTACTTTGGAGTGACTCTTTGTTGCATGTTGAGGGCTAGTAATATGATCCAATTATGTTATCCTTGTTGAGAGAACTTGCACTAGTAAAAGTATGAACCCTAGGCCTTGTTTCCTATCATTGCAACACCGTTTATGCTTACTTTTACGTCTTGCTACCTTGCTGTTTTTATATTTTCTTATTACAAACACCTATATCTACCATCCATATTGCACTTGTATCACCATCTCTTCGCCGAACTAGTGCACCTATACAATTTACCATTGTATTGGGTGTGTTGGGGACACAAGAGACTCTTTGTTATTTGGTTGCAGGGTTGTTTGAGAGAGACCATCTTCATCATACGCCTCCCACGGATTGATAAACCTTAGGTCATCCACTTGAGGAAAATTTGCTACTGTCCTACAAACCTCTGCACTTGGAGGCCCAACAATGTCTACAAGAGGAAGGTTGCGCAGTAGACATCAAGCTCTTTTCTGTCGCCGTTGCCGGGGAGGTGAGTGCTTGAAGGTATATCTTTAGATCTTGCAATCGAATCTTTTAGTTTCTTGTTTTATCACTAGTTTAGTTTATAAAAGAAAACTACCAAAAAATGGAATTAAGGTTACCTCGTATGCTTCATCTTTTTAATATCTTTCGTGAAAATGATGGAAAGGAAAATTGTGCTCAAGTACTAGAAGAAGAATTACATAGAATGCTTGGCAGTAAAGACTTGAATGATGAGCATGCTTGCAATATTGTTAGTGTGAATTCTTCGAATATCCATAGTACTAATGATGATTGCACTAGTCATGATGAAAATATCTCTTATAAGCATGTTGATTTTAGTGGAGTGCACAGAGTTTGCAAGTACATACCAAATAGGGAAGATAGATTTTGCAAGAGGCATAAGTATTTAGAAACTAAATGGTTGCTAGAAAGGCTAGATGATTGTGCTGAAAATTTAAAATTTCTTAGCCGTACTTGTGAACTTTGCAATGAATGTGGTCATTTAATTACCCAATGCGAATTGTTTCATGATCGAATCGTGTCCAAAAATTGTGATGACTTGATTTCCCTTGCACATCATAATGAACTTATCTTGCTTTTGGGTTATGAAGAAATCAAATGTAGAACTAAGTATCTTCCAGGATTTGCCCTTGATAAACTTCTTGATTTTGATCTAGAGGAAATATATATGTATTGTGCGGTGAATTGCATTGAAAATCCTTATATTGCCAATTGCCTTAAGACAAGAAAACAAATAGGAGATGAAGAGAATACTAATGAAAGGGGAGAGATTTCCCAATATCTTCCTATTCTTTCTTATGATGAATCAGGTAACGAGGAGGAGCCTTCTATTCAACCAATCTCATTAATAAGGAGCTCCAAAAAGAAGATTAAACCCATACCTAATGTGAAGAAGAAAAAGAAAAGGCGGAGAAACAAAGATAAAAAGGTATCCCTCCCAAATGATGTTGCTCCTATTACTCATTGTGATGATGATACTTGCTATACTATCGGTGCTATCCATACTATTAATGATGAGAGTGATTATGCTTATGATATGAAAAGACCCAAGCTTGGGGATGCTATGTTTGATGAGAATGATATATCTGAGAATCTATTTTCTGCAATTAATGTTTGTCCCAAGCTTGGGGAGGCTAAGTTTGATGAAGATGATATTTTTAGCCTCCCAAGTTTTGATGAGCAAATCTATTATGATGATAGCATGCCTCCTATTTATGATGATTATTGTGATGACACTTATGCTATAAAAAATAGTGATGATTATATTTATAAAACTTGTCATGATTATGATTACCCTTTTTCTGAACATTACTCTTTTAATGTGGAAACAATCTATAGTATTCAAGTCTCTTATGATACTCCCACTATTCCGAATGAGAAGAATTTTGCTTATGTGGAGAGTAATAAAATTTATATGCTTGGGGATCATGACAAGAATGCTTTATGTGCTGGTTATATTGTTGAATTCATTCATGATGCTACTAAAAATTATTATGAGAGAGGATCATACGCTTGTAGGAATTGTAATAATATCGAGTTTCCTCTCTATGTGCTTAAAATCTTGAAGTTACGCTCGTTGTCCCTTCCTATGCTAGTTGATTATCGTTCCCATAAGTTGTTTGATCACAAAATCCCTATGCATAGGAAGTGGGTTAGACTTAAATGTGCTAGTCATATTCTTCATGATGCTCTCTTTATGTTTCAATCTTTTATGCGAGCATCATTGAAATCATCATGCCTAGCTAGGGGCGTTAAACAATAACGCTTGTTGGGAGGCAACCCAATTTTATTTTCTTTGTTTTTGCTTCTATTTAGGAATAAATATTGCATCTAGCTTATGTTTAGATGTGGTTTTATGTTTTAATTAGTGTTTGTGCCAAGTAGAACCTTTGGGAAGACTTGTGTGAAGTTTATATGATCATGCTGTGAAAAACAGAATCGTTAGCGCTTGCTAGAATAGTCACCAGATTTTACTGGAGTGTGCTATTTAGTTGATTGTTTTTGCAGATGATTAATAGACAAATTCCTCACGTTTACCAATTTATTTCATTTTTTTAGAGTTACAGAAGTATTCAAAAGTTACAGATTACTACACACTGTTATGTTTTGGACAGATTCTGTTTTCTATGTGTTGTTTGCTTATTTTGATGAATCTATGAGTAGTATAGGAGGGTATGAACCATGGATAAGTTGTAATACAGTAGGTTTAACACCAATATAAACAAAGATTGAGTTTATTATAGTACCATTGAGTAGTGGTTTGTTTTCTTATACTAACGGAGCTCACGAGATTTTTGTCTAAGTTTTGTGTTGTGAAGTTTTCAAGTTTTGAGTATGGCTTTGATGGACTATGGAACAAAGAGTGGCAAGAGCCTAAGCTTGGGGATGCCCAAGGCACCCCAAGGTAAAATTCAAGTACAACCAAAAGCCTAAGCTTGGGGATGCCCTCGGAAGGCATCCCCTCTTTCGTCTTCATCTATCGGTAAGTATACTCGGGACTATATTTTTATTCACCACATGATATGTGTTTTGCTTGGAGCGTCATTTTATTTTAGTTTGTTTTGCTTGCTGTTTGAATAATATCCCAAGATCTGAAATTCTTAAATGTTAGAGAGTCTTCACATAGTTACATAATTATTCGACTACTCATTGATCTTCACTTATATCTTTCGGAGTAGTTTGTCATTTGCTCTAGTGCTTCACTTATATCTTTTAGAGCACGGCGGTGGTTTTATTTTGAGGAAATAGATGAACTCTCATGCTTCACTTATATCCTTTTGAGAGTCTATCAGAACAGCATGGTAATGTGCTTTGGCTATAAAACTAGCCTTCACATGATAGGCATCCAAGATCAATGTAGTAAAAACTTTCATACTAAGTGCATTGAATATGATGAGAAGTTGGATGCTTTATAATTGTTTTGAGATATGAGGATAGTGATATTAGAGTCATGCTAGTGGAGTTATTATGAAATTGAGAAATACTTGTGTTAAAGTTAGTGATTCTCGTAGCATGCATGTATGGTGAATCGCTATGTGACGAAGTTAGAGCATGAGGTATTTGTAGAGTGTCATCCTTTATGTGGAGGTCGGGGGCGCGCGATGGTTAACTCCTACCAACCTCCCCCCTAGGAGCATGCGTTGATTGCTTTGTTTTGATGACTCATAAATTTTTGCAATAAGTATATGAGTTCTTATGACTAATGTTGAGTCCATGGATTATACACACTCTCACCCTTCCACCATTGCTAGCCTCTCTTGTACCGCACAACTTTCATCGGTACCATACACCCACTATATATCCTTCCTCAAAACAGCCACCATATATCTTCCTCAAAACATCCACCATACTTACCTATCATGGCATTTTCATAGCCATTCCGAGATATATTGCCATGCAACTTTCCACCGTTTCGTTCATATGACACGCTTCATATTGTCATATTTCCATGCATGATCATGTAGTTGACATCGTATTTGTGGCAAAGCCACCATGCATAAATTTTCATACATGTCACTCTTGATTCATAGCACATCCCGGTACACCGCCGAAGGCATTCATATAGAGTCATACTTTGTTCTAGTATCGAGTTGTAAATCAATAAAAGTGTGATGATCATCATTATTAGAGCATTGTCCCATGTGAGGAAAGGCCAATAAAAAAAGAGATGACCCAAAAAAATATAGAAGAGGGGCTAAATAAAAAAGGGAGAGAAATCTCCTCCAAAAAAAGAGAGAAGGTACAATGCTGCTATCCTCTTCCACACTTGTGCTTCAAAGTAGCACCATGTTCTTCATGATAGAGAGTCTCATGTTTAGTCACTTTCATATACTAGTGGGAATTTTCATTATAGAACTTGGCTTGTATATTCCAATGACGGGCTTCCTCAAATGCCCTAGGTCTTCGTGAGCAAGCAAGTTGGATGTGCACCCACTTAGTTTATTTTGTTGAGCTTTAATACATATTTAGCTCTAGTGCATCCATTGCATGGCAATCCCTACTCACTCACATTGATATCTATTGATGGACATATCCATAGCCCGTTGATACGCCTAGTCGATGTAAGACTATCTCCCTCCTTTTTGTCTTCTCCACAACCACCACTCTATTCCACCCATAGTGCTATATCCATGGCTCACGCTCATGTATTGCGTGAAAGTTGAAAGGTTCGAAAGAATTGAGTATGAAAACAAGTGCTTGGCTGAAACCGGGGTTGTGCATGATATGTATATTTTGTGTGATGAAGAGGGAGCATAGCCAGACTATATGGTTTTGTAGGGATAACTTTCTTTAGCCATGGTATTTTGAGAAGACATGATTGCTTTGTTAGTATGCTTAAAGTATTATTATTTCTTATGTCAATATAGACTTTTGTCTTGAATCTTTCAGATCTGAACATGCATGCCACAATAAAGAAAACTACATTGAAAATTATGTTGGTTAGCATTCCACATCAAAAATTCTGTTTTTATCATTTACCTACTCGAGGATGAGCATGAATTAAGCTTGGGGATGCTGATACGTCTCCAACGTATCTATAATTTTTGATTGTTCCACGCTATTATATAATCCTTCTAGGAAGTTTTATGGGCTTTGTTATACACTTTTATATGATTTTTGGGACTAACCTATTAACCCAGAGCCCAGTGCTAGTTTCTGTTTTTCTCCTGTTTTAGGGTTTCGCAGAAAAGGACTATCAAACGGAGCCCAATTGACCTGAAATTCAACGAAGATCATTTTTGGACCAGAAGAAGCCCACGGAGTGCCGGAGGGGGACGAGAAGACCCACGGGCTGCCCACGAGGGTGGGGGGCGCCCCCCCTACTGGGCGCGCCCCCTGCCTCGTGGACAGCCCGTAGACCCCCTTTGCTTGGCCCCGACTCCAACACCTCCTATATATACTGAAACCTCCGGAAAATAACCTAGATCGGGAGTTCCGCGGCCGAAAGCCTTTGTTGCCACCGAAAACCAATCTAGACCCGTTCTGGCACCCTGCTGTAGGGGGGAATCCCTCTCCGGTGGCCATCTTCATCATCCCGGCGCTCTCCATGACGAGGAGGGAGTGGTCCACCCTCGGGGCTGAGGGTATGTATCAGTAGCTATGTGTTTGATCTCTCTCTCTCTCTCTCTCTCTCTCTCTCTCTCTCTCTCTCTCTCTCTCTCTCTCTCGTGTTCTTGAGATGGCACGATCTTGATGTATCACGAGCTTTGCTATTATAGTTGGATCTTATGATATCTCTCCCCCTCTACTCTCTTGTGATGAATTGAGTTTTCCCTTTGAAGTTATCTTATCGGATTGAGTCTTTAAGGATTTGAGAACACTTGATGTATGTCTTGCATGTGCTTATCTGTGGTGACAATGGGATATCACGTGATCCATTTGATGTATGTTTTGGTGATCAACTTGCGGGTTCCGTGACCTTAGGAATCTATGCATAGGGCTTGGCACACATTTTCATCTTGACTCCCCGGTAGAAACTTTGGGGCACTCTTGGAAGTGATTTTGTGTTGGTTGAATAGATGAATATGAGATTGTGTGATGAATATCGTATAACCATGCCCACGGATACTTGAGGTGACAATGGAGTATCTAGGTGACATTAGGGTTTTGGTTGATTTGTACCTTAAGGTGTTATTCTAGTAGGAACTCTATGATAGATCGAACGGAAAGAATAGCTTCATGTTATTTTACTACGGATTCCTGAATAGATCGGTCAGAAAGAATAACTTTGAGGTGGTTTCGTACCCTACCATAATCTCTTCATTTGTTCTCCGCTATTAGTTACTTTGGAGTGACTCTTTGTCGCATGTTGAGGGCTAGTAATATGATCCAATTATGTTATCCTTGTTGAGAGAACTTGCACTAGTAAAAGTATGAACCCTAGGCCTTGTTTCCTATCATTGCAACACCGTTTATGCTTACTTTTACCCCTTGCTACCTTGCTGTTTTTATTTTTTCTTATTACAAAAACCTATATCTACCATCCATATTGCACTTATATCACCATCTCTTCGCCGAACTAGTGCACATATACAATTTACCACTGTATTGGGTGTGTTGGGGACACAAGAGACTCTTAGTTATTTGGTTGCAGGGTTGTTTGAGAGAGACCATCTTCATCCTACGCCTCCCACGGATTGATAAACCTTAGGTCATCCACTTGAGAGAAATTTGCTACTGTCCTACAAACCTCTGCACTTGGAGGCCCAACAACGTCTACAAGAATAAGGTTGCGTAGCAGACATCAATCATGATCATCATCATCATCACAAGATGATATCTTCCCTGCCACCATTGCCACCACCACTTGCCAAACCACCATGCTCACGAAACCTTGGCACTGCATGGCCTCTTCTAGCTAGCCTCCTCCTCCTCTCCAGGATCTCCAACCTTGCCATGCCATGCCATTCTTTGGTGATGTCGTCCATCTCATTTCGTTTCATCATCATGATCTTGTTCTCCTCTTGAAGGAGTTTGGCCATGGATTTGTCCTCCTCGGCCTTGGCTCTTCTCTCCTCGACGGCGGCCTTGTGGTCGGACTCCTCCTTGAGTACTTGCCATTTCTCTTGCTTCTCTTGAGCCTTCTTCTCGTCCAACTCCTTTTTAGCCTCCAATGTCTTGATCACTAATATCTCATTGGACTTACCATATCATCTAGCTTCTTTCACAAGCTTGATGCCTCCTCTTTCTTCTTGATCTTGCCTTGGCCTTCTTGTTTCCATCGGGCTTGTTCTTATTTCTTGGGATGTTTTAATCTTTGCCATCATTATCATCATCATCAATCTTGGTGAGGGCACCTCTCTTCGGTGGCGATTCTTTCTGAATCACCTTCCACTTCTCGCTATCTTTGAGAAGTTCCCAACAATGCTCTAGTTGAAATGCCTTCCTGCATGAAGTTTGCATGTCCTTGTACCTTTCTTACCCAATTTTGTCCTACAAAATGGAAACAATGTCAAATTGTGCAAACGCTCCTTGTTGGACAAAAGATTTGCGCTTGGGACATGAAAATGAACTCACATAGTCGGATACGACGACACCACTTGGAGGTGCGTTGCGCACTTGCGTCAAGCAAGCAGCCCAATGGCTACAAATCGGCTTGATGACGTCCCAATGATCGTGAAGAGAATGAAAGGTGTGTGGCGTCCTGTTGGGGTACTTTGCCATCATGCAGAAGAATTGATCCTCGATCCTTTGCCAATACCGCTTCACGGTTTGGTCTGTGCCGGTGCACGCATCAAGAGACACCGACTCCCAAGCCTTGATCAAAATTTTATCTTCCAATGGTGTGTAGTTCTCCGATCTTGTGTGTTTTGCTTGCGCTTTGTCATACACCCCCTCATCAATCTCCTCCACATCATCTTCTTCCCCATGATTGTGCATGCCACCATCCATCTCGTTGTAGGCGTACTCACCGATCGGTGTTTGATCAATGTCGATGGTGTTGTCGTCCAAGATTTGCATGAAGTCGGCTGTCGCATGGTGGATACCATCGCTACAATTGCGCTCGACATGTCACGTGCATGCAGAATGAACTCAAATGAAAGAAGTACGAGAAATCGAAGAATCATACATTGCGTCCATTCCATCGAACACCTCGGGGGCGGCAGCAGCGCCATCGTCGGGGGTGCTCGGGGTAGCTCTTACCGAAGTAATCTAAGGAGGTGTTGGTGGGGTAGCTCTTCCCGTGAGCTTCTTACGTTTCACACCAGAAGCCTTCTCCTTCTTCGTCGGTGGTTGTCGGCCCGAATTCACATCGAAGGCAGCTCGGTGGGGGATGGGCGTGCCTTCCCAATGGAGCTGGTGGGAGCGCCGCCCTGGACAACAACGTTGCCTTGCCACTTGTGGGGAGGCGCGATGCAGCCTTGAAGGGGATCTGTCGAAGGGGGTGATGCGCGGATGGCGTCCATGGTGACGGTCGATGGCTGAGAGGGTTTCATGCCGGTGAAGGGACGCCTGGCAGGTGTTCCGGTGCGATCGAATGGAGGTGGTTGGGGCCGGAGGGAGAGGGGAGTAGGAAGTGCCGCGCAGAAATGTCCCTCTAGCCAAATCTCGTAGCTAATAGGGGTCGAGCTCGGGTTAGCCTCCCGCCCCATGAATCTAAAGGTTGAGGGCAAAGTTTTTCCGTGCCCCGCAAAAAAGAATACAGTCTGCGCTCTGATATGGTGTCTGGTCGAGGCGTTTTTCCGCGCAAAACCATAAATGAGCGATTATTTTGTAGGTCGACGCGTTTTAAGGGGTCTGCTAGAGTTGCTATTAAAAACCAACCCTTAAAAACACGTTGAAAGAGCCATTTACACCGTTTTTACGATGCGAAACTGGGACGAAAACAACATGTTAGGGCATATTTCTCCCTTAGTGATTTAGGTGATTGATGACAATGCATCTGCGGACTAATCGTGTGCATTGAGCATTTTAGATAATCTATCTTATGGCCCAAGACGATTGGAACCCCTCAGGATATTGATGAAGATGATGTTTTCTTGCGTTTCTTTTTCGGTGGACTTGAGTCGTAGGAACACCGTACTACTAAGAGGGGTCCGCTTCGGAAAGGTTTGGGGTGGAATCATCATGTACACCATCTCTGCACCCTCGTTCTTTCCCATCAAGTGAGCTTGTCCTTCCTTGTGTTTGAACCTTGCCAAAACTGACTAAGTGGTAGTACCACTCTACACAACGATATTACGCTCTAGCGGTACTGCCGCTGTGTAGTACGGCTCCTACTTCCGCCTAATTTTTAGGTCCCATGAATGGGTGGTAGTAGAGCGGCAGTTTGCCACAGTAGTACCGCTCTTGCGGTACTACGTGGCTAACTGGCTCATCTACCATGGGTTTATGAGACACTTACAAGTTGAGCGGAAGTACCGCCGCTAGCCACGGTAGTACTGTTCTAGTGGAACTACCGCTGGCTAGTATTGTGGTGTGTACCGCTTATTTTTCTGTTCTGGAATGGTTTTGTTCCACGAGCTATAGTAGGGTGGCAGTTCCCAACGGTAGTACCGCCTAGGGAGGCACTACCGCCCTGCCCTCCTCTACTACCGTGGGTATTGGCTGTTGTTCATCTCCACGTAGTAGTACCACCGGGGGGTGCGGTAGTACCGCTCCGGTAACACTACCGCTCCCCTGACTTGCTCAGGATGAACTATGCGGCCAGTACTTCCGGGCCAACGGAGGTACGTCCGAGTGGTACTACCACTTATGCACGGGCTGTGGGAGCATAACGGTTGGATTCCTTCTTCCACTATAAAAATGAGTCTTCTTTCTCTAAGTTGACCACCTCTTCCTCCCCCAAGCTCCATTGTTGAACTCAAGCTCATTCTTGCCCGATCTCTCTTCCTAGCCTATCAAACTTGTTGATTCTTTAAGGATTGCTTGAGAGGGTGTTAGGACCGAGAGTATATCGACCAGAGGGGGGGGGGGAATGGGAGATTCAAAATTTCTTTCAAATTTTTTGAGCAGATCCCAAACATAGCATCGGAATTAAGATTCAATAGACATGAGCTAAATCAAGCATACTATTAAGGAACAAAGCTATCGATGTAAGATGCAATAACAACTCGAGTATAATATATCACAGGATTGACGATAACGATGACAATGCAACAGGCAAGCACGAACAATAACATGACGACACAGAGTAAATGATACGATGGAAATGCTTGATTAACGAAAGTGAAGAAGCGAAATAGAAATAACACAGTGAGTGACAAGCTAATATAACATGATCAGAGTGAAGAATAATGTGAACGAATGGTACCACCAACTAAGTGAAGTGAAAGATACTGATCAAATGACATATAACACAGTTGGTACAACAGACACAATATGACTGAAGAATTTGCAACATGCATATAAAAGATCAGGCAAACTATCGTCATAGAGCACGGAAGATAACCACGAAAAGTAATGCCGTGAAGTAGATTGAACTAGTGGTGCTCGAATGCGAAAATTGAATTTGGTATACCAGTTCACCCTTCTGTCAAAGGGCTACATCTGGTTGGAGGGGTTGTGACTTAACACGGAAGATAAACTCTCTTCACCCTATTATCCTTCAACACAGAGATGATGAGACTCTGGTTGGTTTCACTCATGGTAGATCCTTGTCGGCGATCTCCAAACCTTCGGTCGATCTACGTGAACCACAAACACTCTTGGTTGCTGAAGATCCAGCTCGATGAAGACAACAACTCTTCAACACTCGAGCCAAACCTATCCGTCTAGAGAGTGCGCAGCCCTCAAGAGTAATAGGTACAAGAACTCTAACTCAGAACTACTGTGATGCTAAACCATTGTCTAAGTTTGGGCACCTTCTATCGTGGACTTCTTTGGCCTACTGGATGTCTTCTGGTCCAAAAAAATTTCTCCAAAAAGTTTCATTGCATTTGGACTCCATTTAATATTGATATTCTGCAAAGTAAAAAACAAGCATAAAACAACAACTGGCACTCAATACTGTGTCAATAGGCTAGTCCCAAAAAATGATATAAAGTTGCTAAAAATAATTGTAAAACATCCAAGAATGATAATATAACAATATGGAACAATAAAAAAATTATAGATACGTTGGAGACATATCAAATCTCATGATCAACTCCAAGTGAAACTAATAAGGAGATCTCCAAGTGCCCTCCTTTTGTTTTAATTGATAATGCACATGCTACTAACCCTTGTTGTGAGCATGTGTACCTCTTGGAGGAGAATGCCAAGTTGAAAGAGCAACTTGAGAAAGGTCTCGTGACATGCATACAAGGCGAGAAGAACCTAAATAACCTTTGTTGTAATCAAAAGGAAGTTATGGGAAAGGAAGGAATTGGGTTTGTCCCTAAGTCAAAGAAGAAGGAGAAGAACAAGGCCAAGCAACCTCTCCCTCTTAAGGAAGCTTTTTTCAAGGCGGGTGAGGGTACTCATGAGAAGAAGAAGAAGAATAAGGAAGTGGGTGGTAATGTCAAGAAGGGCAATACCGGCCCTACCAACAAAGCTGGCGACTTTAACCCTTCATATGTGTTGTGCCTTGCTAGTGATGGGCATGTCTATGCTAAATTTGTTGGTTCTTTCCATGAGACATTGAGTGGTCTATTTAGGTTCCTAAGACCCTTGTTGCTAGCCTTGAATGACCCATTCAAAAATGGGTACCTACATCCAAGCATTGATTTCTTGTAGGAGTTTGATTCTGGTGGGGTGTCATGGTTGCTCGATAGTGGAGCAACAAATCATATGACTGGGAGCAAGGACTTGGTGGTGGACGTACAACCTACTCCATCCATGCCCACTCATGTGCAACTCAGTGATGCTTCAACATCTAAGGTATTGGGCCTTGTCAAGGTGGTCATCCCTCAAGATTTATCTATTGAGAAGGTCATGCCTGTTGAGTCCCTTGCATACAATTTACTTCCCGTTCCTCAACTTGCACTCATGGACTCTGCAACATTCTTTGATCTTGATACCATGGCCCTTTTGTGGAGCAAGACTCTTGAAGTAGCCTTTGTTGGGCATGTCGAGAAGGGTCTCTATGTGGTGAACTTTTTGGAGCGACCGACTAAGACCGTGACTTGCTTAATGGCTAAAGTTGATGTGGGATGGCTTTGGCATCGCCGACTAGACCACTTCAATATGAGATCTTTGCAAAGTCTCCTCAAAGGGGATCACGTTCGTGGTCTAATAAAAGTGAGTTTTGTCAAAGATCGTGCTTGCAGTGCTTGTATAGAAGGAAACCTTCATGAAATGGCTCACCGACCCATGACTATCGTCTACTCGAAGAGGCCATTGGAGATCCTTCACATGGATCTCTTTGGCCCTCCATCCTTTGATAGTCTCGGGGGAAGAAAGTATTGCTTGGTGATTGTTGATGACTACTTAAGGTATACATGGGTGTACTTCTTCAAGAGGAAGAGTCAGACTCAACAAGCCATCGTCAACTTTGCAAATGAAGCTCAACGTCAATATGAAGCAAAGATCTTGATGATCCAAAGTGAGAACGTCACCGAGTTCAAGAACTACACCTTGGATGAGTTTCTTAGTGATGAGGGGATGAAGCACCAATATGCCGCACCATATACTCCTCAACAAAATGGTGTAGCAGAGAGAAAGAACCATACATTGATGGACGCGGCAAGGGCCATGATGGCGGAGTTCAAATCTCTGTACAACTTTTGGGCCGAAGCCACCAACACTGCATGTCATGCATCCAATCAGCTCTAACTCCGCAAGGGCTTGAACAAGCCTCCATATGAGATACTTACCGATAACAAGCCCAACCTTAAGTACTTCCACGTTTTTGGTTGTAAGTGTTTCATTCTCAAGAAAGGTGTTCGTTTGTATAAATTTGAATCTAGAGCTCAAGAGGGCATATTTGTTGGTTATGCTACAAACTCCCGTGGTTACCGTGTCCTCAACAAGTCTATGAGACTCATTGAGGGGACATGTGACATGGAGTTTGATGAAAATAATGGCTCCCAAGTGGAGCAAAATGTTCTTTGCGATTTAGGTGATGAAATTCCTACTCAAGCCATAAGAAGGATGAGGATTGGTCAAATACTTCCCATTGAGGAACCCCTTGTGACCGAAGGAGAAGGACAATGCTCTACTCAAGTGGAGCCATCACCGACGGTAGACCCACATGCTTCCTAAGAGTAAAGTGAAGGCCCTTAACCAAGTGAACAAGATCAAGGCAAGATCAACCTCGTGATGAAGGTGGCTCACCAAATGTTGCCCAAGATCAAGTTCATGACACCGAGCAAGCTCAAGACCAAGCTCAAGACGGTGCTCAAAATGATCAAGATGATGAACCTCAAATCCCTTTTGAGGAACTTCTAGAGCGTTGTGCCGCCAAGGTGGCTTCCAATCTCAAGTATAAACAACATGTCTTGGAGAATGTGCTTGGAAGCTTGAAAAAGGGGGTAACTACTTGTAGACCATTGTCAAATTTTTGTGAGCATCACACGTTTGTTTCGTGTGTTGAACCCCAAAAGGTAAATGAGGCACTTGATGATGTGGATTGGCTTGAAGCTATGCATGATGAGATCAAGAACTTCGAGAACAATCAAGTTTGGGAATTAGTGCCAAGGCCAACGGAGAACCACAATGTCATTGGGACCAGGTGGATCTTCAAGAAAAAATAAGATGCGAACGGCGTGGTTGTTCGTAACAAGGCAAGATTGGCGGCACAAGGCTACTCCCAAGTCGAGGGTATCGATTACGATGAAACCTTTGCCCCCGTTGCTCGTCATGATCTATTTGCATGTTGCTTGCATATGCATATCATCATGACTTTATATTGCATCAAATGGATGTGAAGAGTGCTTTTCTTAATGGTCCCTTAAATGAATTGGTATATGTCAAACAACCCCCAGGATTCGAGGATCCCAAGTTCCCCAATCATGTATACAAACTCAACAAGGCACTCCATGGCCTTAAACAAGCCTCACGTGTGTGGTATGAGCACCTTACCGAGTTGTTGCAAGATTGTGGGTTTGAAATTGGGAAAATCGATCCTACTCTTTTTACTAAGAGGGTCAAAGGGGATTTTTTCATATGCCAAATATATGTTGATGATATCATATTTGGTTCTCCTAACAAATCTTTCAATGATGAGTTTTCCGCACTAATGACCAAGTTCGAGATGTCTATGATGGGAGAGTTGAAGTTCTTTCTTGGATTCGAAATCAAGCAAAGAAGAGAAGGAACCTTCATCAATCAAGCCAAATATACCCAAGACATGCTCAAGAGATTCAAGCTAGATGATGTCAAGCCGGTCAAGTTTCCTATGCCTAGCAAATGCAAGCTTGACATTGGTCCCAATGGTAAAGCCGTGGATCAAAAGGTATATCGCTCCATGACTGGATCCTTGCTTTACTTTGTGCATCTAGACAAGATATTATGTTGAGTGTGGGAATATGTGCAAGATTCCAAGCTACACCTAAGGAAAGTCATTTTGTGGCGGTCAAGCGAATCTTTCGATATTTGGATCATACCCCAAACTTTGTCCTATGGTACCCCAAAGGAGCTAGCTTTAATCTCATGGGATATTCAGACTCGGTTTGGGCGGGAGATGTTATGGATAAGAAGTCAACTTACAGAGAGTGCCAATTTCGTGGTCGTTCTTTGGTAAGTTTGTGACACCCCGAGACCGATGCATCAGGTGTCTTCCAGTTATTCGTTGTGTTGCCATGTCATCTCCTTGCGTGCTGCATTTTCCCATGTCATCATGTGCATTGCATCTGCATAGCTTCAAAACTTGCATCCGTCCGAGTTCGCCCGTCCTTTCCATTGTCCGTTCTGAGCCCAGACACACTTGCACGCGCCTACGGCACCTCCGAATATTTTCTTTACAAGTGGCCGGAAAATGTTCTCGGAATGAGATGAGACTTGACGTGCGGTCTTATTATAGTGTAGGTAGACCTTCTGTCAAATATCGTCACATTCGGAGCTCATTTGATAGCCCAACCGATAAACCTATAGCGGCAATATCGCTGGTTAAAACGTCAGACGTTTCAGTCTCCGAAACGCGTGTCGGGCTGCACTTCCCTCCTCTCCTCTCACCCCACTAACCACTCACATACAACCTCTCTGCTCCGTCGCCGTCGGATCACGATCGCGTGGCCGAAAACGGCACCCCAATACCCCTCTCCTAGCTCCCTCTAGCTATTTAAACACCCCCTCCTCCTAATTTTCAGCAAACCCTAGCCACTAGTCTCCACTAACCTCCAGCAGCTGCCACTCCTTGTTTTTCGCACGTAGCCACCTCCACTCCGCCACTTGGCGCCGTTCCAGCCACCAACAACGCCGCCACATCATCACCCGCCGACGCCCATAGCCAACCACCCGCCGCCACATCACCACCAGGGACAGCGCTAGCCAATCCCCGCACGCCACATGCCCTCCCTAGCGCCCACTTCGCCGTGGCCCGAGCGAGGCCCGCCCCCGGGCCGAGCCGGGCCCGAGGCGCCAGCCCGAGCCCATCCTGCCGAGCCGCTTGCCCCGAGCGCCTGGCTCCCGAGCGCCCCATCCCGGCGAGCCGCGCCGCCTCCACCGCCGGTCGCGCGCCGCAACCTCCCCCCCCCGCACGGACCCCGTCGCCTTCGGCTCCTCCACCACCACGACCCATCGCGCCTCTGATCACCTCGCCGCCGGCCCTCTCGGCGAGCATCGCCTCTGGATCGAACTCCCGTCGCCGGGAATGGGTCTGCCCCGCCCGGATCTGTGCGGATCCGGCCGGAGCCCCGCCCTCTTCGCCACTAGGATGCCGGGGCCTCGCCCGCCGCCGCGCCAGAATCCCTCCGGCGAGTCCTCTGCTTCGCCCGCTCATCGTCCTCAGCGTCGTTGACCGCATCGGCCACGTGGGGCCAGCCCGACCCTGACCTTGGCCCACCGCACTATGCGGCCCAGCTTCCACCGACCGAGCTGCCAGAACCCCGGCCTGCTTCCTCGTCTGGGCCTCGGCCCGCTATGGTGAGCGTCGGCCTGCTAAACGTTGCCTATGCGCCTTTTACTATTCATCGCCCGCTCTGTTTTGCTGAAAAACGACCAAGTTTTTTTTAAATCAACATCATGTTGCATTGTTGTGTGGGCCCTATCTTCGTGCATGTTTATCCTATGATGATGTATAATATGTCCAAATGGTCGCCTCTCTATGCTCTACAAAATGGTGTGCTTTGCATTCATGTTAGGATGCATATTAACATGTTTATCTCTGTTGCAAAAGTGCTAAGTGTTTAAAACTGCCGAAATTTGTAATAACTTGCTCATTTGTCTTTTTCATATCTTTTTGTGTGATTTTTGTTTGAGCAACATGTCAACATGTGTTGTGAGCTATGTCATGCCCTCTTTGCTGTGGTGCAATCCACTTTTCATGATATGCTTTGTGGTGAGTGCAACAAGCTTGTTAAGTGACCTTCATGATGTTTCTATTTTCTGTGACTTGTTGAAAAACTGCTAAGTCTGAATCTGTTAAATTTTATGCCATGTTTCCTTGATGCTACAGTCACATACATGCATGTTTTAGTATGTCTAATGATCATGTCTTGATGTACATATTATGCTCTATCCATCCATGCCCTTGTTTGCAAATATAGCCTACTGTAGCTTGTTGTTTTCATGCTCTCAAGTTGCTTCAAAATGTTTCTGTCAGCCTGTTATCAGCATGATCAATTTGTTGAAGCTTATTGTTATTAATCCATGCCTCCTATGGAGTTGTGCCAATGGAGTGATTTGCATTATGCCATGTCTATTACATGTTCATGATCTTTATATACTTAGTAGAGTCGATGTGCTTGTTGTTTTGTGCCTCCGAAGACAGCATTGTGATAATGTTTTTGCCTTTCCAGATTTTCACTAAGTCTGAGAATCTGCTATAAAATGTTTGCTTCTTGTTTCGATGAATGCTATGAACTTGTTGCCCCCATGTATATCCCATGAGTTGTTCTTTGACCTCTATGTTATGTTCTAGCATGCCAAGCTTTTACTTTCCATGATCTTGTACTGTAGCTTAGTTATTTCTTGCCTCCTACATGCCTTCATGTTTATTTCTGCTCATGTATGCCCACTTTTCACTAAGTCATAAGCTGTGTAATATAGTTTGCTTGCTTTGGTGACCATCTTGAGTTAATCCTGATGCCTATGGACCTGATTCTTGTTGTTATTGGAAGCTTATAATCTGTTCTTTGAGTTCATGCCATGCTTATGCCCATCTTGTTAGTGTATCATGTTGTTTTGATGGCAACTATATGCCTAGTTTCTATTTTGGACAGATTGTGTTTTAAACTTGTTCCGTGATTGTGTTGTAAACTTGTTCCGTGTGTATGTGGTGAACCGTTGCTCCGTTTTGGGCATGCTCTATATAAAACTTGCGTGTTTTTGCATGCAGATGCATAATATCATGTTCTATACATGTTTGGAGTGTGTTTGCTTGATGTTTGAATGCATCTTGCATCTTTTCCATGCTTAACTTGTTCTGCTCATATCTTCTAGGCCGTAGCTCCGAATTGAATGAACTTTATATGTAACTTGACTAGAATTTCGAGTAGATCATCATGGTGCATGTCAACTTGCTGTTTAACAACTTTAACTTAAGATTTCATCAGATCTGGACCAATTTCGAATTTTGCATATGAGGACTTATCAGAATTGTTCTATGTTGTTTCCGGCCTCATTTAAACTTGCTTTGTGTGATGATCTTGCATGCTTCATCTCTTGCCATGATTTGCATCATGTACCCATGTCATGCATCATACTTGGTTAAGCATCATGTCTTGTTATGTGTTGGGTGTTTACCGTGTTGCTTGCTTCTTCTCGTTAGTGCTTGTTTCGTTGCAATCGTGAGGATTCGTTCGACTACGCTTGGTTCGTCTTCGTGGCTTCTTCTTCGTCTTCTTCATGGACTCGATCATCTTCCTTGCGGGATCTCACGCAAGATGACCATCACCTTGGATCTCATTACTATCATTGTTATGCTAGTTGTCTCGATGCTATCGCTATATGTCGCGCTACCTATCTATTTGTGGTCAGCCTCTCCTTGTTGCCATGAAACCTCTAACCTTTGACACCATCCCAGCAAACCGTTGTTTGGCCATGTTACCGCGTGCTCAGCCCCTCTTATAGTGTTGCTAGTTGCATGTGAAGATGAATGTTGCTCCATGTTGAAACTTGGTTGTTGGAATATTACAATATCTATTACTATAATTAACACACCTATATACTCGACAATGGGTGGAAGGCTTGGCCTTTTGCTCGGTGTTTTGTTCCACTCATGCCGCCTTAAGAACCGATAAACCGGTGTTATGTTCCTTGATTTTGCGTTCCTAACGCGGTTGGGTATATGGGGACCCCTTGACAGTTCACATTGAAGAAAACTCCTCCAGCAAGGCCCAACATTGGATTTAATTTGTAACATAATAAAAACTTAATTAATTAATTAAATTGCATAGGGGTCGCGTCCCCGGGGATTCTTTTCTACATACAGGGGGGCCAGTGCCGATGGTCTTGGTCCCAAACTAGAGCCACTTGCGGAGCCACCCAGTTACTGGGGCTTCCGGTTGCTGTACGTAGTGCTCATCCTGACGTGGCCTGAGACGAGATACGCGCGGCTACTATCAGGGTGTCGGCACGCCGGGAGGTCTTGCTGGAGTTGTTTTACCATTGTCGAAATGTCTTGTGCACCGGGATTCCGAGTCTGATCGGGTTGTCCCTAAGATAAGGGTTTTTACCTCTGCTGATCGTGAGAGCTTGTGATGGGCTAAGTTGGGACACCCCTGCAGGGTTATAATCTTTCGAAAGTCATGCTCATGGTTATGTGGCAGATTGGAATTTGTTAATGTCCGGTTGTAGAAAATTTGACAGAGGATCCAAAATAAAACACACCAACCGTGTGAGTAACCGTGACCGTCTCTTTTCACATTGAGAAGAGAACACGATGGGGTTATGTTTGACTCGTAGGTAGTCCAGGATCACTTAGCGATCATTACTAGTTTGCGTCCGTTTGCGGAGATACTCATATTATTCTTGTACTCGTAAGTTAGCCACCATATAATGCTTAGTCACTTCTGCAACCTCACCACTTACCCTCTCCATACCCTTTAAGCTTTGCTAGTCTTGATACCCATGGTTAAGGGATTGCTGAGTCCTCGTGGCTCACAAATACTACAACAACAGGTGCAGCTGCAGGTTGTGCCCCAATCACGAAGTTATCATGTGATCGGGATAGAATCACATATTGGGCGTGACAAGTAGGTATCAGAGCCTCGACCGACCATAGGAGCCCCCTTGATTGATCATAGCTTGGCCGTTGTCGAGTCTAGCAAAAACTGTTTTTGAGTCTAGTTATATTGGAGGGTAGGAATTCTTTTTACTCCTCAGTCCTTTCGTCGCTCTTTAGAGGATTCTTGACGTAGGTGTTTTGAATTACTGCTCTTCCCCTTCAATTTTTTTAGGATCACGCAGCTAGTTTTTGTTCGTTGCGATGTTAGCTCTTTTCGCCCGGTGCAATTGTTGTCAAGTTGATTCGATCCTCTTCAAGTTCAATCCTCAGTTCTTTCAAACCGACGTCTTTTTCACCGTCCGAGGTGGTCTTTCTTTTTCCCACCCGCCCACCCTTTTTCTTCTCAGACTGGAGTCCTTAATCGAGTATCCATTCTATTCGTGCAAAGTATCTTTATTCTTTCCTCAGTGCTTTCAACTTGGTGAATTCTCGTCCAGTTCGTCATCCTTCTTCTCTTCTCTTCTCCGATGAATTCTCCTCTCGTTCGACATTCTTCATCTCTTTTATTTTCTAGTGGTTCCAATTCAATTCAAGTATTCGTTGTTGATCTTACTATTTTCCTTGCCTCAAATGTTTTCCCTGCTCGTTTGCCACTCGCTATTTAATTGTTCCAGAGTTCCGAAGACATCTCAGGAGATTCGTCCGTGCTCCAATTAATTCGAGGTTGTCACCTGATTCAAGTCCCCCAATCGATCAGGTGCATCATCTCTCTTTCGAACATTCCTTTCCAACAATGGTTTTTTCTTCAGTGGGCCCTAACCCACAAGTCTTTTCCGAGGATCTTACCTGACTCTTCTAATTTTCCGGAGCTATTCCCTAATTCTTTTTCAAGTGTGACGTAAGAATGAATTCCATCAGTCATATGCCTTCTCTAAGATTGCTTTCAGATTCTTTTCAACGTTGGTTCAACTTATCCTCTTTTCATTCTTCCGGAGTATCTCAACAATTTTGGTGGTGTTTCTCGTCGTCATTTGAAGACTGAAGAAGAGTTTCCTCTAAATCTTGACTGTTCTCTCAAAGTTTCGTGCTTCTAGCTTAATGCCATCCTCTCAAATTGTTCGGATCGTGACAAATTCTTTTTCTTACCCACCCGACGCATTTCATCAATTCTTTCCATTTTATCCCTCCGAAGGCCATCATTTCAGAAGATTTCTTTGTTCTCAGTTTTCAACTTCGTCCTCCAACTATTCTTCATTGATGCCCCATCGTTCGTTTCCATATTCTCTCGATGCTTAGTGCAAGTGTTCCTTAACCAGTTTGCGATCTCTTCATTCTCTTGTATCTAAATTCCCTCAAGTGCTTTATTTTTCCCGGCGATTATTCTCTTTTCTTCATTCAATTTTAATTCTTCTCGGTGGCTTGTTCTCTTTCATAACTTGGTTTCAGTTCTAACCGTGGTTCGCTAAAGAGATTTTTTTCCGGTGTTACCATATCAATTCATTAGTTTTTTCAATCCTATCGGTTGTTCTTGAAGACTTTCTCGAGTTCGCGCTATATCCCTCTTTATTCATTTTCAACAAGAATAAGTAGTATGCAAATCCATTGCTTCTCATCAATTTAATTGGTGGAGGATAAGCATAATATAGTTCTTATTCTTATCTCATCAAGTTCATTAATCCCTTTCTTCAGAATTTGTTCATGATGAATAAATTCTAAACCCAAGTGTGTTCATCTTTTATTTTCCGGAGTTCAAAGTTTTCTCAGCTATCTCGTCAGAACGTCCATCAAAATCATCGCAAGGCTGTAATCTTATTCTTGTAATCCTTCAATTCGATCTCATCATCCTTTTGTTATCGGAGTTCTTGTTTCTGGTTCTTCATGATTTAATTCATTCTTCAAATGTTCATCAAATTCTTGTGGAGAAGCTCAAGTAGTCTTCTTCTCGCGTCTTGAAGTGCAAATAATTCTCCGTATTATTTTGAAGCGGAGTTTTGTTTTCTTCCTTCATCTCATCTATTCAATCATTTGGTAGTGGCGAAAATTCACCTCAAGCTTTGAGATGTTGTTCATAAGTCCACAACAAGCTTATTCTTTCGTTGTTGATTTTACAACAACTACGTTCAATCCCTCATTCTAAAGATGCTCTTTCAAATATATTCGTGGTGGAAGTTGTCATCTTCTTCCCCGTTCTCTTCATTCTACTCTTTTAATTCTTTCGAGTCAATATCTTGTTCATTTCGTCATGTATCATTACATCTTCTCAAGTTCTTGTTCCATTCCATTCATATTCAACCGGAGTGCTATCTAAATTTTCTCGATCTTATTCCTTGTCCTATCCCGTTTAACCGGAGTGGTCAATGTCTCTCTTGTCACTTAAGCTCTTGGTTCTCATCGTATGCCTTCTTTCCTCATTTTAACCGGACCTTCTCAACCCATTCAACTCCGTTGTATTCTCTCTTTCAAGTTGTTCAACCTCTCAAGGTTCTTTGGTTTCACCTTCTTCCTTTTTCACTTCGGTCTCGTTCCTAAAATCTCGGGACGAGATCTCTTGTTAGAAGGGAGTGTTGTGACACCCCGAGACAGATACGCTAGGTGTCTTCCAGTTATTCGCTGCGTTGCCATGTCATCTGCTTGCGTGTTGCATTTTGCCATGTCATCATGTGCACTGCATCTGCATAGTTTTCAAAACTTGCATCCGTCCGAGTTCGCCCGTCCTTCCCGTTGTCCGTTCTGAGCCCAGACACACTTGCACGCGCCCGCGGCACCTCCGAATATTTTGTTGACAAGTGGTCGGAAAATGTTCTCGGAATGAGATGAGACTTGACATGCGGTCTTATTATAGTGTAGGTAGACCGTCTGTCAAATTTCGTCGCATTCGAAGCTCGTTTGATAGCCCAACCGATAAACCTATAGCGGCAACATCGCCGATTAAAATGTTGGACGTTTCGGTCTCCGAAAAGCTTGTCGGGCTGCACTTACCTCCTCTCCTCTCAGCCCACTAACCAGTCACATACAACCTCTCTGCTCCATCGCCGTCGGATCACGAACGCATGGCCGAAAACGGCACCCCAATACCCCTCTCCTAGCTCCCTCTAGCTATTTAAACACCCCCCTCCTCCTAATTTTCAGCAAACCCTAGCCACCAGTCTCCCCTAACCTCCAGCAGCGGCCACTCCTCGTTTTCCGCACGCAACCACCTCCACTCCGCCACTTGGTGTCGTTCCAGCCACCAGCACCGCCGCCACGTCATCACCCGCCGACGCCCGCAGCCAACCGCCCGCCGCCACGTCACCCCCAGCGAGAGCGCTAGCCAATCCCCGCACGCCACATGCCCTCCCTAGCGCTCACTTCACCATGGCCTGAGCCAGGCCCGCCCGAGCCCATCATGCCGTGCCGCTTGCCCCGAGCGCCTGTCTCCCGAGCGCCCGATCCCGGCGAGCCACGCCGCCGCGCGCCGAACCTCCCCCCGCATGGACCCCGACGCCTTCGGCTCGTCCACCACCACCACCCACCGGGCCTCCGACCACCCCGCCACCGGCCCTCTCGGCGAGCATCGCCTCTGGATTGAACTCCCGTCACTGGGAATGGGTCTGCCCCGCCCGGATTTGTGCGGATCCGGCCGGACCCCACCCTCTTTGCCACTAGGACGCCGGGGCCTCCCCTGTCGCCGCGCCAGAATCCCTCCGGTGAGTCCCCTGCTTCGCCCGCTCGTCGTCCTCAGCGACGTTGACCGCATCAGCCACGTGGGCCCGGCCCGACCCCGACCTTGGCCCACCACACTGTGCGGCCCTGCTTCCACCGACCCAGCTGCCCGAACCCCGGCCTGCTTCCTCGTCTGAGCCTCGGCCTGCTATGGTGAGCGTCGGCCTGCTAAACGTCGCTTGTGTGCTTTTTACTATTCATCGCCCGCGCTGTTTTGCTGAAAAACGACTGTCTTTTCTGAAATCAACATCATGTTGCATTGTTGTGTGGGCCCTATCTTGGTGCATGTTTATCCTAGGATGATGTATAGTATGTCAAAATGTTCGTCTCTCTATGCTCTACATGATGGTGTGCTTTGCATTCATGTTAGGATGCATATTAACATGTTTATCTCTGTTGCAAAAGTGCTAAGTGTTTAAAACTGCCGAAATTTGTAATAACTTGCTCATTTGTCTTTTTCATATCTTTTTGTGTGATTTTTGTTTGAGCAACATGTCAACATGTGCTGTGAGCTATGTCATGACCTCTTTGCTGTGGTACAATCCACTTTTCTTGATATGCTTTGTGGTGAGTGCAATAAGTTTGTTAAGTGACCTCAGTGATGTTTGATATTTTCTGCGACTTGTTGAAAAACTGCTAAGTCTGAATCTGCTAAATTTTATGCCATGTTTCCTTGATGCTATAGTCACATCCATGCATGTTTTAGTATGTCCAATGATCATGTCTTGATGTCCATGTTATGCTCTATCCATCCATGCCCTTGTTTGCAAATATTGACTTCTTTAGCTTGTTGTTTTCATGCTATCAAGTTGCTTCAAAATGTTTCCGTGAGCCTATTATCAGCATGATCAATTTGTTGAAGCTTATTGTTATTAATCCATGCCTCCTATGGAGTTGTGCCAATGAAGCTTAAAGTTTTCTCAGCTATCTCGTCAGAACGTCCATCAAAATCATCGCAAGGCTGTAATCTTATTCTTGTAATCCTTCAATTCGATCTCATCATCCTTTTGTAACCGGAGTTCTTGTTTGTGGTTCTTCATGATTTAATTCATTCGTCAAATGTTCATCAAATTCTTGTGGATAAGCTCAAGTAGTCTCCTTCTCGCGTCTTGAAGTGCAAATAATTCTCCGTATTATTTTGAACTGGAGTTTTGATTTCTTCCTTCATCTCATCTATTCAATCATTTGGTAGTGGCGGAAATTCACCTCAAGCTTTGAGATGTTGTTCATAAGTCCACAACAAGCTTATTCTTCCGTTGTTGATTTTACAACAACTACGTTCAATCCCTCATTCTGAAGATGCTCTTTCAAATTTATTCGTGGTGGAAGTTGTCATCTTCTTCCCCGTTCTTTTCATTCTACTCTTTTAATTCTTTCGAGTCAATATCTTGTTCATTTCGTCATGTATCGTTACATCTTCTCAAGTTCTTGTTCCATTCCATTCATATTCAACCGGAGTGCTATCTAAATTTTCTCGGCCTTATTCCTTGTCCTATCCCGTTTAACCGAAGTGGTCAATGTCTCTCTTGTCACTTAAGCTCTTGGTTCTCATCGTATGCCTTCTTTCCTCATTTTAACCGGAGCTTCTCAACCCGTTCATCTCCGTTGTATTCTCTCTTTCAAGTTGTTCAACCTCTCAAGGTTCTTTGGTTTCACCTTCTTCCTTTTTCACTTCCGTCTCGTTCCTAAAATCTCGGGACGAGATCTCTTGTAATTAGTAGGGGAGTTGTAACACCCCGGTGTAATGATGCTACAGTAACCCTTGGGGTTAAGATAATCATTTTGCTGAAACAATGCTTAATCACTTTGGTCATTATCTCTTTGCAAATTTAGTCAAATTCAAACTCTAATGTTAAGTGAAATTCAAAATTTGCTCAAACATGAAAGCTAAAATGTTCATCATGTGCCAAATAATCCATAACTAATGTTGGTGGTGGTCCAACATTTTTGCAAAATACTTAAAGTGTCCTAAACTATTTGAAGGAGATGTTGTTAACTAATAGAAATGAAAAGTCAATATAAAAATAAAAATGGAGACACGGACCCCCTCCCCTACTGGACACCCTGGCCAACTCGGTCCTCCGGCCCAGTTTCCACCACCCTCCTGCTGGCCCAACTGGGCCAAGGCCCAGCTGCCTCCCTCACTCCCTTATCCCCTCACACCGGCAAACCCTAACCCCCGTCGCCCCACTTGCCCTCCCTCCACGTTCGCCTCATCCTCCTCCCCGATCCAGATCGGGATCGGGGGAACGAACGCACGGTCGCTTCCTAGCCCGACGCGCCCCGCCGCTCGATGCCGACGTCGGAGCTGCCACGACCTCGTCTCCTCCCCACCGCGTCTCGTCTTCGTCCTCCTACTTGACCCCCATTGCCCCGTGCCCTGCATCCCTACGATGAGGCCCCGACCTCTTCTTATCTTCCAGTCCCCGTCGTGCCTGAGCTCGTCGCCGCGGTGGTGCTCGCCGCCGTGGCCATGGTTCGCGGAGCTCGCAGCCGACCACCTCATCGTGCTCAGCACCTCTGCCTGCACGCACCCACTACCACTTCCGCTCGCCTGGTGCCATCCTCAATGAGCCAGTGCTCCAGCCGCTGCCACCGCCGTGAACTCGTCTCTAGTGAGCTCGTCGCTCCCCGCCTACTGCTGACTGCGGCAATGGATGCGCGTGAGCACCAGCCGCTCGTAGAGCTGCTCCGCGGGACAAGTTGTGTCCCGAAGCACCATCGCCGTCGAGCGCCCAAAGGCCAGCCGCCGCCCAGCGCCGCCTTTGCGGCTCCTCCCGCCGTCGCTCCTGGCACCTGGCGGCCGCCCCGCACCAGCTGCCGCCGGCCCCTGCCTCGCCGCACTGGCGCGCGCGCGCCGCGCCGCTCTGGCCGCCCCTGACGACCGCCCCCTCGCTCACCACGCGCCGCCTTGCGCGCGCCCGCTCACCCCGCTAGCTCCCCGTCCCCGCGAGCCTCCCATCGGCAGCCGCACACGCATCCCGCGCCTGCAGCTGCCGCTGCTGCGCGCCCGCCGCCCCACGGTCCCGCGTTGGGGCCACGCCTGGGCCGCGCCCCCTGGCCGTGCCGCCTCGCCCCTTGCAGCTTGCCTCACCCCGCCGTCGTCCCACTGGCTGCCTTGGCCGCGCCCTCCGCTGGCGCCCTTTGTGGCGTCTCGGGTGCGGGCGCCAGCGCCCCCGCTCCGCCCTGTTTCGCCCGCCCCGCTAAGGCCCCTTTGGGCCACTCCCCAGTGGGGCCCACACACCCTTGTCTTAAAAAGAAGTTTTTAAAATAATAATAAATGATTAATTAATTAATTAGTTAATTAATTAATTAAATTAGCCAAATCGTGTTAATTAACCTAATTAACTTTTTTTTATCAAATTAAACTATTAATTAGTTAACAGTCAATGACAACCGGGACCCACAGGTCAGATTTGACCAAGTCAACCCCACTGTTGATTGATGACCTCAGCATTGCATCATGCTGACGTTAGCAGACACTATTCTGGATAATGTTAGTTTTAAATATACAAATAATTCTAGAAAATGTTATAAACTTTAGAAAATCCTAGAAAATAATCCGTAACTCGGATGAAAAAGTTTTATATATGAAAGTTGCTCAGAATGGCGAGACGAATCCGAATACGCGGTCCGTTCGTCCGCAACACATCTCCTTCATACCGATCAAGGAACAACCCCCCTCCGGTTCGTCTGTCCGAAAACACGAAACACAGGCAATACTTTCCTAGATGTTATCCCTCTTCGCCAGTACCATGTAGCACCGCGTTAGATCACACCGAGCGCTGCTTTTACTTGTCATGCAATTGTTTGCTTTATATTCACTGTTTTGTCCTCCTCTTCTCTCCGGTAGACCCCGAGACCGATGATGCCCCGGTGATCGACTACGGTGTTGACGACCCCTCCTTCTTGCCAGACCAACCAGGCAAGCTAACCCCCCTTGATCATTCCGATATCGCCCACTCTTTTCTCTCTTATGCTTGCATTAGAACTGCTACTGCTTTTGTATGATCCTATTATGATGCATAGCCTGTTGTTGATACCTGCTTTCATACCTTACATGTTTATACTAAACTGCTTAGTATAGGCTGGTTAGAGATCCATCAGAGACCACCCACTTTGTCCCGACTGCCCCGCTGGATTATCAGAAGACCCGATCAACAGGATCGAAGACCAGGCACCGGCACCACACATCACTTTCCACTTAGTTGCTCGACACTACTGGGTTACTATCAAGTGCCGAGGGTGAGACCTCATCAGCACTTCTGATGTTAACCTTGTAGGTTAGTTCATCGGTTATGGTCATCGAGGGTGATTTCCTCCTTCTCCACTCTCGATAATGACTCTGTCGTGCAACTCCTCAAGAGTGGACCTCGAGGGTGACTCCTCTTTCGTTCACCTTGACGATAAACATCAGGTGGAATTCCATCGAGGGTGATTTCGTCAGGTTTCCCTTTGGTGTTAGACACACAGTTACTATGGTTACTATGACTTTACACTGAACCATGTTACTAAAGACGGGTCGGCCCTGAGGGGTACCCGCGCGAGCTTAATTGCGAGTGATGTGTAGTCGGGTTGACCTGGAGGGTGCCCGCTAGATAATTACGAGGTGTGGCCGGGCATTCTTAGCCCTTGCCGCAAGTCCTCGAGACGGGGCGATGGGGTCACATGATCGTGAGTCTCTGCTCGTTACCGCGCGTTCCTAAGACACTAAACGGTTTGGATATTTGATCCGAGGGGCCTCTGGCGTGATAGCGCTAACCATCACGTGGGCATAGTATGGGTGTTCGCATCGTATGCATCAGCCGAAGCTTAACTGATGTCATGCGACTGAGCGGCGCGCGCCGGGTTGGACCGCGTAAGCACCTTCCTTTTTAAGGAGGTAGCCCACCAGGTCTGCTCACCGGCCGCCCACGCAACATGCAGGAGTTCCCGGGGTGATGGCCCATGACCCATGGGGGCATAGGTTTAGTCCGACGTGCATGACCTCTCAATTAAGCCTAGGTCGGGTTGCGTCGTATTGTTTGGCCGAGGGCGGGCATGACCTGATGGTGTGTCCGGCCGGAGTTAAGCGAGCGTGGTGGGTAAGTTGGTGCACCCCTGCAGGGAAGAAAACATCTATCGATAACCTGTCCTATGGTAATGGACACTTGGAGTTGTATCCCGATTGTTACAACTAGAACTGGATGCTAAGGCATGCTTTGGATATGTTCCTTCAGGAGTCGAGAAAGGATCCCGGAGCGTTGAAACAACAATATAAATATGACTTATGTTATACTACTCTACTCCCCCTGTTGCTGCAAGACGGTGGTTTCCAGAAGATACTAGTCTTCGATAGGATTAGCTTCTCCCCCTCTTATTCTGGCATTCTGCAGCTTAGTCCATATATACTACCCTTTTCATTGATACCGATGCATATGTAGTGTAGATCCTTGCTTGCGAGTACTTTGGATGAGTACTCACGGTTGCTTTGCTCCCCCTTTTCCCTCTTCTTTCTTTTTTCTGGTTGATGCAACCAGATGGTGGAGTCCAGGAGCCAGAAGCCACCTTTGACAACTGCTACTACCCCGATGGAGGCTACTACTACGTGCAGACCGCCGACGACCAAGAGTAGCTAGGAGGTCCCAGGCAGGAGGCCTTGCCTTTTCGATCGTTGATGTTTTGTGCTAGCCTTCTTAAGGCAAACTTATTTAACTTATGTCTGTACTCAGATATTATTACTTCCGCTGACTCTTGTGTATTCGATCTTATGTATTCGAGCCCTCGAGGCCCCTGGCCTGTAATATAAAAGCTTGTATTATTTTATTTGTGTCTAGAGTTGTGTTGTGATATCTTCCAGTGAGTCCCTGATCTTGGTCGTACACATTTGCGTGCATGATTAGTGTATGGTCAAATCGGGGGCGTCACAGGAGTGTTGTGACACCCCGAGACAGATGCACCAGGTGTCTTCCAGTTATTCGTTGCGTTGCCATGTCATCTGCTTGCGTGTTGCATTTTGCCATGTCATCATGTGCATTGCATCTGCATAGTTTTCAAAACTTGCATCCGTCCGAGTTCGCCCGTCCTTTCCGTTGTCTGTTCTGAGCCCAGACACACTTGCACGTGCCCGCGGCATCTCCGAATATTTTCTTTACAAGTGGCTAGAAAATGTTCTCGAAATGAGATGAGACTTGACATGCCGTCTTATTATAGTGTAGGTAGACTCTCTATCAAATTTGTCGCATTCAGGGCTCGTTAGATAGCCCAACCGATAAACCTATAGCGGCAATATCGCCGGTTAAAACGTCGGACATTTCGGTCTCCGAAACAGGTGTCGGGCTGCACTTCCCTCCTCTCCTCTCAGCCCACTAACCACTCACATACAACCTCTGTGCTCCGTCGCTGTCGGATCACGATCGCGTGGCCGAAAACGGCACCCCAATACCCCTCTCCTAGCTCCCTCTAGCTATTTAAACTCCCCATCCTCCTAATTTCCAGCAAACCCTAGCCACCAGTCCCCCCTAACCTCCAGCTGTCGCCACTCCTTGTTTTCCACGCGCAGCCACCTCCACTCCGCCACTTGGCACATTCCAGCCACCAGCACCGCCGCCACAACATCACCCACCAACGCCCGCAGCCAACCGCACGCCACAATGTCACCCCCAGCGACAGCGCTAGCCAATCCCCGCACGCCACATGCCCTCCCCAGCGCCCACTTCGCCGTGGCCCGAGCGAGGCCCACCCCCGGGCCGAGCCGGGCCCGAGGTGCCCGCCCGGGCCCATCCTGCCGAGCCACTCGCCCTGAGCGCTGGCTCCCGAGCGCCCGATTCCGGCGAGCTGCGCTGCCCCGCATGCGCCGGACGCCGCACCGCCTACACCGCCGGTCGCGCGCCGCAACCCCGCCGCACGGACCCCGCTGCCTTCGGCTCCTCCACCACCACGACCCACCACGCCTCCGACCACCCCGCCGCCGGCCCTCTCTATGAGCATCGCCTCTAGATCGAACTCCCGTCGCCGAGAATGGGTCTGCCTCGCTCGGATCTGTGCGGATCTGGCCGGACCCCGCCCTCTTCGCCACTAGGATGCCGGGGCCTCGCCCGCCCCCGCGCCAGAATCCCTCCGGCGAGTCCCCTGCTTCGCCCGCTCGTCGTCTTCAGCGCCGTTGACCGCATCGGCCACATGGGCCCGGCCCGACCCCGACCTTGGCCCACCGCACTGTGCGGCCCAGCTTCCACCGACCCAGCTGCTGATACGTCTCCAACGTATCTATAATTTTTTATTGTTCCATGCTATTATTTATGAGGTCTTGGATGTTTAATGGGCTTTATCATACACTTTTATATCATTTTTGGGACTAACCTACTAACCCAAAGGCCCAATCCAGATTGCTATTTTTGCCTGTTTCAGGGTTTTTGCAGAAAAAGAATATCAAACGGAGTCCAAACGGAATGAAACCTTCGCAAGAGATATTTTTGGAAAAAATCACGCACGGAGAACTTGAGAACCACGTCAGAAGAGCCACGAGGGGCCCATGAGGGTGGGAGCGCGCCCCCCTTCCCAGGGCGCGCCCCCTGCCTCGTGGGGTCCCCGTGACTCCCCCTGTGTCCTCCTTCCTCCTATATATGTCTACGTACCCCAAAACCATCGACAACAGAGAGAAAACCCTAATTCCACCGCCGCAACCTTCTGTTCCCATGAGATCCCATCTTGGAGCCTGTTCCGGAGCTCCACCGGAGGGGGATCCAGCACGGAGTTCTTCTTCATCATCATCATCGCCCTCACCATGAGTTGTGAGTAGTTTACCACAGACCTTCGGGTCCATAGCTAGTATCTAGATGGCTTCTTCTCTTTCTCTCTGGATCTCAATACAAAGTTCTCCTCAGTCTTCGAGGAGATCTATTCGATGTAATCTCTTTTTGCGGTGTGTTTGTCGAGGTCCGATGAATTGTGAGTTTATGATCAAGATTATCTATGAGAAATATTTGGTTCTTCTCTGAACTCTTTATGTGTGCTCATAATATCCTTGCAAGTCTCTTCGAATTATTGGTTTGGTTTGGCCTACTAGATCTATAGTTCTTGCAATGGGAGAAGTGCTTGGCTTTGGGTTCAATCTTGTGGCGTCCTTTCCCAGTGACAGTAGGGGCAGCAAGGCACGTATTGTATTGTTGCCATCGAGGATAAAAAGATGGGGTTTAGATCATATTGCTTGAGTTTATCCCTCTACATCATGTCATCTTGCTTAAGGCATTACTCTGTTCTTATGAACTCAATACACTAGATGCATGCTGGATAGCGGTCGATGTGTGGAGTAATAGTAGTAGATGCAGAATCATTTCGGTATACTTGTCTTGGAAATGATGCCTATATACAATGATCATGCCTAGATAGTCTCATAATTATTTGCTTTTCTATCAATTGCTTGACAGTAATTTGTTTACCCGCCGTAGAATATTGCTATCATGAGAAAAGCCACTAGAGAACACTATGGCCCCCGGGTCTATTCTCAACATATCAATCTACATCTACTTTACTTTTACCGCTTTTATTTTCTGTTCTTATAAACAAAAATACAAAAAATATAAACTATCATCTCTATCAAATCTGACTTTCGTAAGTGACCGTAAAGGGATTGACAACCCCTTATCACGTTGGCTGCGAAGTTCTTATTTGTTTGTGCATGTGTGAGGGACTCGCGCGTGGTCTCCTACTGGATTGATACCTTAGTTCTCAAAAACTGAGGGAAATACTTACGCTACTGTGCTGCATCTCCCTTTCCTCTTCGAGGGAATACAACGCAAGCTTGAGAAGTAGCAAGAAGAATTTCTGGCGCCGTTGCCGGGGAGGCTTACGCAAAAGTCATATACCAAGTACCTATCACAAACCCTTATACGTCGCATTACATTTTTGCCTCTCGTTTTCCTCTCCCCCACTTCATCCTTGCCATTTTATTTGCCCTTCTTCTGCCGTGTGTTTATTGTTTGCTTGCTTCTTGTTTGCTTGTGCGTTGCTTGCCTGATTGCCCTCATGTCCGAGATGGGGGACGATTTTATCGAGAAGGGAAGCAATGTCGAGGGCAACGTCCATGTTGACCCCCCGGATGAAGCTACCACTTTACATATTAAGAAGCTCCGGGTTGGTAGTGGTAATATTATTGGAAAATGAGTTCTTCAAAACTTCTTTACTTGTGCCGGTGCTTTGCCCACTATGAGTGGCTCTATTCTTCACAGAACTAGTAGCCTTGCGGATGCTGTATCCATGCCTATAGTAGAAATCGGAAGGCAATTTATCCATATGCATCCCTGTATTGAGAGAATCTTTTTGGAGTTTTCCGATATTGAGCATTCTTTTGTTAAGCATGCAGTTACTATCTTTTTGGCTCATGAATTTAGATATATCATGAAAGAGGCCAAAGAAATCTTTACTCATTACGGAGTAGATGCCGGCTGACCTCCCATAGAGGCTATCTTGTTCAATCAAGAAGACATAATGCGGTTGCGATCTCCTGATCATGTTGCTTTTAATGAAAACCTTAGAGAAAAGGTTCCTACTGAGATCTTGATTGATAGAATTTCTAAGATGAACGATGATTTTGCTGTTCAAAACAATGGGTTAGGCTTCTCCCTTGGGCGAAGGCTTATGACTTTCTTCCAAAAGAATGCCTATAATGATGAATTGGTTGTCCACTACAAAGGGCCAAAAGAGGAACCTATTCCTCCTGAGATTGATGTAGGGGACTTTTGTCCCATTAAATTTAGCCCTTTTGATTACTTTTGCTTGCCACAAAGGAAGCTTGCTGCTGAACGTAGGGAATATGAGATGAGCTTTCGCGACATATCGTATCATTATGGCATTCCCTAGATCTATCTTGTATCGTGCCTAGCTAGGGGCGTAAAACGATAGCGCTTGTTGGGAGGCAACCCAACTTTATATTTTTTGTCTTTGTTGCTGTTAGGGAATAAATATTGCATCTAGCCTCTGTTTAGATGTGGTTTCATGTTTTGTTTAGTGTTTATGCCAAGTAGAACCTTTGGGAAGACTTGTGTGAAGTTTATGTGATCTTGCTGTGAAAAACAGAATCATTAACGCTCATTAAAGTGGTCGTAAGATTTTACTAGAGCGTGCTATTTAGTTGATTCTTTTTGTAGATGATTAATAGACAAATTCCTCACGTTTAACAATTTAGTTTGAATTTTTTGGAGTTCCAGAAGTAGGCAAAACCTGCAGATTACTACAGACTGTTCTGTTTTTGACAGATTCTGTTTTTCGTGTGTTGTTTGCTTATTCCAATGCATCTAAGAGTAGTATTGGCAAGTATGAACCATAGAGAAGTTGGAATACAGTAGGTTTAACACCAATATAAACAAATAATGAATTCATTGTAGTAACCTTGAGTAGTGGTTTGCTTTCTTATACTAACGGAGCTCACGAGAATTTTTGTCTAAGTTTTGTGTTGTGAAGTTTTCAAGTTTTTAGTATTGCTTTGATGTACTATGGAACAAAGAGTAGCAAGGGCCTAAGCTTGGGGATGCCTATGGCACCCCAAGAAATTCAAGGACAATCAAAAGCCTAAGCTTGGGGATGCCCCAGGAAGGCATCCCCTCTTTCGTCTTCATCCATCGGTAACTATACTTGGAGCTATATTTTTATTCACCACGTGATATGTGTTTTGCTTGGAGCGTCGTGTATAATTTGTGCCTTTGCTTGTTAGTTTGCCACAATCATCCTTGCTGGACACACCTATTTGAGAGAGTTAAATATGGCCTAGGAATTGCTAGAACACTCTATGTGCTTCACTTATATCTTTTGAGTTGAATAGTTTCTGCTCTAGTGCTTCACTTATATCTTTTAGAGCACGGTGGTGATAATATTTTGAAGAAATTGTTGAACTCTCATGCTTCACTTATATCCTTTTGAGAGTCTATTAAAACATCATGGTAATGTGTTTAGGCTAAAAAAACTAGTCTTCACATGATAGACATCCAATATCAATGTAGTAAAAAAAAATTCACACTAAGTGCATTGAATATGATGAGATGTTGGATGCTTGTTAATTGTTTTGAGATACGAGGATAGAGATATTAGAGTCATGCTAGTAGAGTTATTATGAAATTAAGAAATACTTGTGTTAAGGTTAGTGATTCCCGTAGCATGCACGTATGGTAAACCGCTATGTGACGAAGTTAGAGCATGAGGTATTTGTAAAGTGTCAACCTTTGTGTGGAGGTCGGGGGTGCGCGATGGTTAACTCCTACCAACCTCCCCCCTAGGAGCATGCGTTGATTGCTTTGTTTTGATGACACGTAGATTTTTACAATAAGTATATGAGTTCTTATGACTAATGTTGAGTCCATGGATTATACGCACTCTCATCCTTCCACCATTGCTATCCTCTCTTGTACGGCACAACTTTCGCCGGTGCCATAAACCCACTATATATCCTTCCTCAAAACAGCCACCATATTATTCCTCAAAACAACCACCATACCTACCTATCATGGCATTTCCATAGCCATTCGAGATATATTGCCATGCAACTTTCCACCGTTCTGTTCATATGCCACACATCATATTGTCATATTGCCATGCATGATCATGTAGTTGACATCGTGTTTGTGGCAAAGCCACCATGCATAATCTTCATACATGTTACTCTTGATTCATTGCACATCCTGGTACACCGCCGGAGGCATTCATGTAGAGTCATACTTGTTGTAGTATCGAGTTGTAATAATGAGTTGTAAATCAATAAAAGTGTGATGATCATCATTATTAGAGCATTGTCCCATGTGAGGAAAGGCCAAGTGATGGCCCAAAAAAATAGAGAGGGGCTAATAAAAAAAAGGAGAAAGCCCCTCCAAAAAAATGAGAGAAAAGAGAGAAGGGACAATTGCTACTATCTTTTTCCAACTTGTGCTTCAAAGTAGCACCATGTTCTTCATGATAGAGAGTCTCATGTTTAGTCACTTTCATATACTAGTGGGAATTTTCGTTATAGAACTTGGCTTGTATATTCCGACGATGGGCTTCCTCAAATGCCCTAGGTCTTCGTCAGCAAGCAAGTTGGATGCACACCCACTAGTTTCTTTTGTTGAGCTTTCATACATTTTTAGCTCTAGTGCATCCATTGCATGGCAATCCCTACTCACTCACATTGATATCTATTGATGGGCATCTCCATAGCCCGTCGATACGCCTAGTTGATGTGAGACTATCTCCCTCCTTTTTGTCTTCTCCACAACCACCTCTACTCCACCCATAGAGCTATGTCCATGGCTCACGCTCATGTATTGCGTGAAAATTGAAAGGTTTGAAAGAATAGAGTATGAAAACAAGTGCTTGGCTGAAATCGGGGTTGTGCATGATATGAATATTTTGTGTGATGAAGAGGGAGCATAGCCAGACTATATGATTTTGTAGGGATAACTTTCTTTAGCCATAGTATTTTGAGAAGACATGATTGCTTTGTTAGTATGCTTGAAGTATTATTATTTCTTATGTCAATATAGACTTTTATCTTGAATATTTCAGATCTGAACATTCATGCCACAATTAAGAGAATTACATTGAGAAACTATATTGGTTAGCATTCCACATCAAAAATTCATTCTTTATCATTTACCTACTCGAGGACGAGCATGAATTAAGCTTGGGGATGCTTGATACGTCTCCAACATATCTATAATTTTTTATTGTTCCATGCTATTATTTATGAGGTCTTGGATGTTTAATGGGATTTATCATAGACTTTATATCATTTTTGGGACTAACCTACTAACCCAAAGGCCCAGTCCAGATTGCTGTTTTTTGCCTGTTTCAGGTTTTGCAGAAAAAGAATATCAAACGGAGTCCAAATGGAATGAGACCTTCGCAAGAGATATTTTTGGAGAAAATCACGCATGGAGAACTTGAGAACCACGTCAAAAAAGCCACAAGGGGCCCACGAGGGTGGGGGGCGTGCCCCCTGCCTCATGCCCCCCAGTGTCCTCCTTCCTCCTATATATGTCTCCGTATCCCGAAACCATCGACAACAGAGAGAAAACCCTAATTCCACCGCCATAATCTTCTGTTCCCGTGAGATCCCATCTTGGAGCCTGTTCCCGAGCTCCACCGGAGGGGGGTCCATCACGGAGTTCTTCTTCTTCATCATCATCATCGCCCTCACCATGAGTTGTGAGTAGTTTACCACAGACCTTCGGGTCCATAGCTAGTATCTAGATGGCTTCTTCTCTCTCTCTGGATCTCAATACAAAGTTCTCCTCGGTCTTCGAGGAGATCTATTCAATGTAATCTCTTTTTACGGTGTGTTTGTCGAGATCCGATGAATTGTGAGTATATGATCAAGATTATCTATGAGAAATATTTGGTTCTTCTCTGAACTCTTTATGTGTGCTCATAATATCCTTACAATTCTCTTCGAATTATTGGTTTGGTTTGGCCTACTAGATCTATAGTTCTTGCAATGGGAGAAGTGCTTGGCTTTGGGTTCAATCTTGCGGTGTCCTTTCCCAGTGACAGTAGGGGCAGCAAGGCACATATTGTATTGTTGACATCGAGGATAAAAAGATGGGGTTTATATCATATTGCTTGAGTTTATCCCTCTACCTCATGTCATCTTGCTTAAGGCGTTACTCTGTTCTTATGAACTCAATACACTAGATGCATGCTAGATAGCGGTCGATGTGTGGAGTAATAGTAGTAGATGCAGAATCATTTCGGTCTACTTGTCTCGGACGTGATGCCTATATACAATGATCATGCCTAGATAGTCTCATAATTATTCGCTTTTCTATCTATTGCTCGACAGTAATTTGTTTACCCGCCGTAGAATATCGCTATCATGAGAGAAGCCACTAGAGAACACTATGCCCCCCGGGTATATTCTAAACATATGAATCTACATCTACTTTACTTTTACCGCTTTTATTTTCTGTTCTTATAAACAAAAATACCAAAAATTTAAACTATCATCTCTATTAGATCTCACTTTCGTAAGTAACCATAAAGTGATTGACAACCCCTTATCGCGTTGGCTGCGAAATTCTTATTTGTTTGTGCAGGTGCGAGAGACTCACGCGTGGTCTCCTAATGGATTGATACCTTGGTTCTCAAAAACTGGGGAAAATACTTACGCTACTATGCTGCATCTCCCTTTCCTCTTCGACGGAATACAACGCAAGCTTGAGAAGTAGGAGCTGCCCGAACCCCGGCCTGCTTCCTCGTCTGGGCCTCAGCCCGCTATGGTGAGCGTCGTCATGCTAAATGTCACCTGCACGCCTTTTACTATGCATCGCCCGCTCAATTTTGCTAAAAAACGACTGTCTATTCTGAAATCAACATCATGTTGCATTGTTGTGTGGGCCCTATCTTGGTGCATGTTTATCCTACGATGATGTATAATATGTCAAAATGTTCGTCTCTCTGTGCTCTACATGATGGTGTGCTTTGCATTCATGTTAGGATGCATATTAACATGTTTATCTCTGTTGCAAAAGTGCTCAGTGTTTAAAACTGCCGAAATTTGTAATAACTTGCTCATTTGTCCTTTTCATATCTTTTTGTGTGATTTTAGTTTGAGAAACATGTCAACATGTATTGTAAGCTATGTCATGCCCTCTTTGTTGTGGTGCAATCCACTTTTCATGATATGCTTTGTGGTTAGTGCAACATGCTTGTTAAGTGACCTTCGTGATGTTTGCTGTTTTCTGCAACTTGAAAAACTACCAAGTCTGAATCTGTTAAATTTTATGCCATGTTTCCTTGATGCTACAGTCACATCCATGCATGTTTTAGTATGTCCAATGACCATGTCTTGATGTCCATGTTATGCTCTATCCATCCATGCCCTTGTTTGCAAATATGGCCTGCTTTAGCTTGTTGTTTTCATGCTCTCAAGTTGCTTCAAAATGTTTCTGTGAGCCTGTTATCAGCATAATCAATTTGTTGAAGCTTATTGTTATTAATCCATGCCTCCTATGGAGTTGTGCCAATGGAGTGATTTGCAGTATGCCATGTCTATTACATGTTCATGATCTTTATATACTTAGTAGAGTCGATGTGCTTGTTGTTTTGTGCCTCTGAAGGCAGCATCGTGATGATGTTTTTGCCTTTCCAGATTTTCACTAAGTCTGAGAATCTGCTATAAAATGTTTGCTTCTTGTTTTGATGAATGCTATGAACTTGTTGCCCCCATGTATATGCCATGAGTTGTTCTTTGACCTCCATGTTATGTTCTAGCATGCCATGTTTTTACTTTTGATGATCTTGTACTGTAGCTTAGTTATTTCTTGCCTCCTACATGCCTTCATGTTTATTTTTGCTCATGTATGCCCAGTTTTCACTAAGTCATACGTTGTGTAATAAAGTTTGCTTGTTTTGTTGACCATGTTGAGTTACTCCTAATGCCTATGGCCCTGATTCTTGTTGTTATTGGAAGCTTATAATCTGTTCTTGGAGTTCATGCCATGCTTATGCCCATCTTGTTAGGGTATGATGTTGTCTTGATGGCAACTACATGCCTAGTTTCTATTTTGGACAATTGTGTTTCAAACTTGTTCCGTGTGTATGTGCTGGACCGTTGCTCTGTTTTGGGCGTGCTCTATATGAAACTTGCGTGTTCTTGCATGTAGATGCATAATATCATGTTATATACATGTTTAGAGTGTGTTTGCTTGATGTTTGAATGCATCTTGCATCTTTGCCATGCTTAACTTGTTTTGCTCATATCTTGTAGGCCGTAGCTCCGAATTGAATGAACTTTATATGTAACTTGACTAGAATTTTGAGTAGATCATCATGGTGCATGTTAACTTGCTATTTAACAAATTTAACTTATGGTTTGTGCAGATCTGGACAAATTTCGAATTTTGCGTATGAGGACTTACCGGAATTGTTATATGTTGTTTCCGGCTTCATTTAAACTTGCTTTGTGTGATGTTCTTGCATGCTTCATCTCTTGCCATGATTTGCATCATGCAGCCTTGTCATGCATCATACTTGGTTGAGCATCATGTCTTGTTATGTGTTGGGTGTTTACCGTGTTGCTTGCATCTTCTCGTTAGTGCTTGTTTTGTTGCGATCGTGAGGATTCGTTCGACTACCCTTGGTTTGTTTGGTGGCTTCTTCTTCGTCTTCTTCATGGAATCGATCTTCTTCCTTGCGGGCTCTCAGGTAAGATGACCGTCACCTTGGATCTCGTTACTATCATTGCTATGCTAGTTGTCTCGATGCTATCGCTATATGTCGCGCTACCTATCAATTTGTGGTCAGCCTCTCCTTGTTGCCATGAAACCTCGAACCTTTGACACCATCCCAGCAAACCGTTGTTTGGCCATGTTACCGCGTGCTCATCCCCTCTTGTAGCGTTGTTAGTTGCAGGTGAAGATGAAGATTGCTCCATGTTGGAACTTGGTTGTTGGAATATCATAATATCTATTACTATAATTAACACACATATATACTCAACAATGGGTGGAAGGCTTGGCCTTTTGCTCGGTGTTTTGTTCCACTCATGCCGCCTTAAGAGCCGATAAACCGGTGTTATGTTCATTGATTTTGCGTTCCTAACGCGGTAGGGTATATGGGGACCCCTTGACAGTTCGCTTTGAATGAAACTCCTCCAGCAAGGCCCAACATTGGTTTTAATTTGCAACATAACAAAAACTTAATTAATTAATTAAATTGCATAGGGGGTCGCGTCCCAGGGGATTATTTTCTATATACAGGGGGGCCAGTGCCGATGGTGTTGGTGTTGGTCCCAAACTAGAGCCACTTGCGGTGCCACCCAGTTACTGGGGCTTCCGGTTGTTGCATATAGTGCTCAGCCGGACGTGGCCTGAGACGAGATATGCGCGGCTATTATCAGGGTGTCGGCACGCCGGGAGGTCTTGCTGGACTTGTTTTACCATTGTCGAAATGTCTTGTGCACCGGGATTCCGAGTCTGATCGGGTTGTCCCTAAGATAAGTTTTTTTTACCTATGCTGATCGTGAGAGCTTGAGATGGGATAAGTTGGGACACCCCTGCAGGGTTATAATCTTTGGAAAGCCGTGCCCGCGGTTATGTGGCAGATTGGAGTTTGTTAATGTCCGGATGTAGAAAATTTGAGAGAGGATCCGAAATAAAACACACCAACCGTGTGAGTAACCGTGACCGTCTCTTTTCACTTTGAGAAGAGAACACGGTGGGGTTATGTTTGACTCGTAGGTAGTTCAGGATCACTTAGCGATCATTACTAGTTTGCGACCGTTTGCGTAGATGCTCATCTTATTCTTGTACTCGTAAGTTAGCCACCATATAATGCTTAGTCGCTGCTGCAACCTCACCACTTACCCTCTCCATACCCTTTAAGCTTTGCTAGTCTTGATACCCATGGTTATGGGATTGCTGAGTCCTCGTGGCTCACAGATACTACAACAACAGGTGCAGGTGCAGGTTTCCGATGACTTGAAATGAGAGCGATGTTTACTTGTGTTGGAGTTCTTTCTTCTTCTTCTTCGCCAGTCTTGGGATAGGTTCCTGGTCGGCAGCCTGGGATAGCAGGATGGATGTCGTTGTGCTTTTCTTGTTTTCATCCGTAGTCGGATGTCTTGTGTACGATGATATTGTAATCATATGTCTATTGTATGACTTATATGTATCCTCATCTATTTATGTAATGGTTGATGTAATGCTATCCATCTTGCTAAGCTTCCGAAAAGCGGTTGTGCCCCAATCATGAAGTTATCACGTGATCGGGATAAAATTGCATCTTGGGCGTGACAAGTTGGTATCAGAGCCTCGACCGACCATATGAGCCCCCTTGATTGATCTTAGCTTGGCCGTTGTCGAGTCTAGCAAAAACTATTTTGGAGTCTAGTTATATCGGAGAGTAGGAATTCTTCTTACTCCCCAGTCCCTTCGTCGCTCTGGTGAGGAATATTTACGTAGGTGTTTTGAATTACTCCTCTTCCCCTTAATTTTTTTAGGATCACACAGTTAGTTTTCATTCGTTGCGATGTCAGCTCTTTTCGTGCGGTGCAATTCTCGTCAAGTTGATTCGATCCTCTTCAAGTTCAATCCTCAGTTCTTTCCAACTGATGTCTTTTTCACCGTCCGAGGTGGTCTTTCTTTTTCCCACCAACCCACCCTTTTTCTTCTCGGACCGGAGTCCTTAATCGAGTATCCATTCTATTCGTTCGAAGTCTCTTATTCTTTCCTCAGTGCTTTCAACTTGGTGAATTCTCGTCCAGTTCGTCATCCTTCTTCTCTTCTCTTCTCCGATGAATTCTCCTCTCCTTCGACATTCTTCATCTCTTTTATTTTCTGGTGGTTCCAATTCAATTCAAGTATTCGCTGTTGAACTTATTATTTTCCTTGCCTCAAATGTTTTCCCCTGCTCGTTTTCCACTCGCTATTTAATTGTTCTGGAGTTCCGAAGACATCTTAGGAGATTCGTCCGTGCTCCAATTAATTCGAGGTTGTCACCTCATTCAAGTCCCTTAATTGTTCAGGTGCATCATCTCTCTTTCAAACATTCCTTTCCAACGGTGGTTTTTTCTTCAGTGTGCCCTAACCCACATGTCTTTTCCCAGGATCTTCCTGACTCTTCTAATTTTCCGGAGCTATTCCCAAATTCTTTTTCAAGTGTGACGTAAGAATGAATTCCATCGGTCATATGCCTTCTCCAAGATCGCTTTCAGATTCTTTTCAACGTTGGTTCAACTTATCCTCTTTTCATTTTTCCGGAGTATCTCAACAATTTTGGTGGTGTTTCTCGTCGTCATTTGAAGACCGAAGAAGAGTTTCCTCTAACTCTTGACTGTTCTCTCAAAGATTCGTGCTTCTAGCTTAATGCCATCCTCACAGATTGTTCGAATCGTGACTAATTCTTTTTCTTACCCACCCGAAGCATTTCATCAATTCTTTCCATTTTATCCCTCTGAAGGCCATCATTTCATAAGATTTCTTTGTTCTCAGTTTTCAACTTCGTCCTCCAACTATTCTTCATTGATGCCCCATCGTTCGTTTCCATATTCTCCCGGTGCTTCGTGCAAGTGTTCCTTAACCAGTTTGTGATCTCTTCATTCTCTTGTATCTAAATTCCCTCAAGTGCTTTATTTTTTCCGGCGATTATTCTCTTTTCTTCATTCAATTTTAATTCTTCTCGGTGGCTTGTTCTCTTTCATAACTCGGTTTCAGTTCTAACTGTGGTTCACTCAAGAGTTTTTTTCCCGGTGTTACCATATCAATTCATTAGTTTTTTCAATCCTATCGGTGGTTCATGAAGACTTTCTCGAGTTTGCGCTATATCCCTCTTTATTCATTTTCAACGAGAATAAGTAGTATGCAAATCCATTGCTTCTCATCAATTTAATTGGTGGAGGATAAGCATAACATAATTCTTATTCTTATCTCCTCAAGTTCATTAATCCTTTCTTCGGAATTTGTTCATGATGAATAAATTCTAATCCCAAGTGTGTTCATCTTTTCTTTTCCGGAGTTCAAAGTTTTCTCAGCTATCTCATCGGAACGTCCATCAAAATCATCGCAAGGCTGTAATCTTATTCTTGTAATCCTTCAATTCGATCTCATCATCCTTTTGTTACCGGAGTTCTTGTTTGTGGTTCTTCATGATTTAATTCATTCGTCAAATGTTCATCAAATTCTTGTGGAGAAGCTCAAGTAGTCTTCTTCTCGTGTCTTGAAGTGCAAATAATTCTCCGTATTATTTTGAAGTGGAGTTTTGTTTTCTTCCTTCATCTCATCTATTCAATCATTTGGTAGTGGCGGAAATTCACCTCAAGCTTTGAGATGTTGTTCATAAGTCCACAACAAGCTTATTCTTTCGTTGTTGATTTTACAACAACTACGTTCAATCCCTCATTGTAAAGATGCTCTTTCAAATATATTCGTGGTGGAAGTTGTCATCTTCTTCCCCGTTCTCTTCATTCTACTCTTTTAATTCTTTCGAGTCAATATCTTGTTCATTTCGTCATGTATCATTACATATTCTGAAGTTCTTGTTCCATTCCATTCATATTCAACCGGAGTGCTATCTAAATTTTCTCGATCTTATTCCTTGTCCTATCCCGTTTAATCGGAGTGGTCAATGTCTCTCTTGTCACTTAAGCTCTTGGTTCTCATCGTATGCCTTGTTTCCTCATTTTAACCGGACCTTCTCAACCCATTCAACTCCGTTGTATTCTCTCTTTCAAGTTGTTCAACCTCTCAAGGTTCTTTGGTTTCACCTTCTTCCTTTTTCACTTCGGTCTCGTTCCTAAAATCTCGGGACGAGATCTCTTGTTAGTAGGGAGTGTTGTGACACCCCGAGACAGATACGTTAGGTGTCTTCCAGTTATTCGCTGTGTTGCCATGTCATCTGCTTGCGTGTTGCATTTTGCCATGTCATCATGTGCACTGCATCTGCATAGTTTTCAAAAATTGCATCCGTCCGAGTTCGCCCGTCCTTCCCGTTGTCCGTTCTGAGCCCAGACACACTTGCACACGCCCGTGGCACCTCCGAATATTTTGTTTACAAGTGGCCGGAAAATGTTCTCGGAATGAGATGAGACTTGACATGCGGTCTTATTATAGTGTAGGTAGACCGTCTGTCAAATTTTGTCGCATTCGGAGCTCGTTTGATAGCCCAACCGATAAACCTATAGCGGCAATATCGCCGGATAAAATGTTGGACGTTTCGGTCTCCGAAACGCTTGTCGGGCTGCACTTACCTCCTCTCCTCTCAGCCCACTAACCAGTCACATACAACCTCTCTGCACCATCTTCGTCGGATCACGATCGCATGGCCGAAAACGCCACCCCAATACCCCTCTCCTAGCTCCCTCTAGCTATTTAAACACCCCATCCTCCTAATTTTCAGCAAACCCTAGCCACCAGTCTCCCCTAACCTCCAGCAGCGGCCACTCCTCGTTTTCCGCGCGCAACCACCTCCACTCCGCCACTTGGTGCCGTTCCAGCCACCAGCACCGCCGCCACGCCATCACCCACCGACGCCCGCAGCCAACCGCCCGCCGCCACATCACCCCCAGCGAGAGCGCTAGCCAATCCCCGCACGCCACATGCCCTCCCTAGCACTCACTTCGCCGTGGCCTGAGCCAGGCCTGCCCGAGCCCATCATGCCGTGCCGCTTGCCCCGAGCGCCTGTCTCCCGAGCGCCCGATCCCGGCGAGCCACGTCGCCGCGCGCCGAACCTCCCCCCGCATGGACCCCGCCGCCTTCGGCTCCTCCTCCACCACCACCCACCGCGCCTCCGACCACCCTGCCACCGGCCCTCTCGGCGAGCATCGCCTCTGGATTGAACTCCCGTCACTGGGAATGGGTCTGCCCCGCCCGGATTTGTGCGGATCCGGCCGGACCCCACCCTCTTTGCCACTAGGACGCCGGGGCCTCCCCCGTCGCCGCGCCAGAATCCCTCCGGTGAGTCCCCTGCTTCGCCCGCTCGTCGTCCTCAGCGACGTTGACCGCATCAGCCACGTGGGCCCGGCCCGACCCCGACCTTGGCCAACCACACTGTGTGGCCCAGCTTCCACCGATCCAGCTGCCCGAACCCCGGCCTGCTTCCTCGTCTAAGCCTCGGCCCGCTATGGTGAGCCTCGGCCTGCTAAACGTCGCTTGTGTGCTTTTTACTATTCACCCCCCGCGCTATTTTGCTGAAAAACGACTGTCTTTTGTGAAATCAACATCATGTTGCATTGTTGTGTGGGCCCTATCTTGGTGCATGTTTATCCTAGGATGATGTATAATATGCCAAAATGTTCGTCTCTCTATGTTCTACATGATGGTGTGCTTTGCATTCATGTTAGGATACATATTAACATGTTTATCTCTGTTGCAAAAGTGCTAAGTGTTTAAAACTGCCGAAATTTGTAATAACTTGCTCATTTGTCTTTTTCATATCTTTTTGTGTGATTTTTGTTTGAGCAACATGTCAACATGTGTTGTGAGCTATGTCATGACCTCTTTGCTGTGGTACAATCCACTTTTCTTGATATGCTTTGTGGTGAGTGCAATAAGTTTGTTAAGTGACCTCAGTGATGTTTGATATTTTCTGCGACTTGTTGAAAAACTGCTAAGTCTGAATCTGCTAAATTTTATGCCATGTTTCCTTGATGCTATAGTCACATCCATGCATGTTTTAGTATGTCCAATGATCATGTCTTGATGTCGATGTTATGCTCTATCCATCCATGCCCTTGTTTGCAAATATGGACTTCTTTAGCTTGTTGTTTTCATGCTATCAAGTCGCTTTAAAATGTTAATGTTTCTGTGAGCCTATTATCAGCATGATCAATTTGTTGAAGCTTATTGTTATTAATCCATGCCTCCAATGGAGTTGTGCCAATGGAGTGATTTGCAGTATGCCATGTCTATTACATGTTCATGATCTTTATATACTTAGTATAGTCGATGTGCTTGTTGTTTCGTGCTTTCGAAGGCAGCATCGTGATGATGTTTTTGCCTTCCCAGATTTTCACTAAGTCTGAGAATCTGCTATAAAATGTTTGCTTCTTGTTTCGATGAATGCTATGAACTTGCTATCCCCATGTATATGACAAGAGTTGTTCTTTAACCTCCATGTTATGTTGTAGCATGCCAAGTTTTTACTTTCCATGATCTTATAATGTAGCTTAGTTATTTCTTGCCTCCTACATGCCTTCATGTTTATTTCTGCTCATGTATGCCCAATATTTACTAAGTTATAAGCTATGTAATAAAGTTTGCTTGTTTTGTTGACCATGTTGAATTACTCCTGATGCATATGGACCCGATTCTTGTTGTTATTGGAAGCTTATAATATGTTCTTTGAGTTCATGCCATGCTTATGCCCATCTTGTTAGTGTATCATGCTGTTTTGATGGCAACTATATGCCTAGTTTCTCTTTTGGACAGATTGTGTTTCAAACTTCTTCCGTGTGTATTGGGTGAACCGTTGCTTCGTTTTGGGCATGCTCTATATGAAACTTGCGTGTTTTTGCATGTAGATGCATAATATCATGTTATATACATGTTTGGAGTGTGTTTGCATGATGTTTGAATGCATCTTGCATCTTTGCCATGCTTAACTTGTTTTGCTCATATCTTCTAGGCCGTAGCTCCGAATTGAATGAACTTTATATGTAACTTGACTAGAATTTCGAGTAGATCATCATGGTGCATGTTAACTTGTTGTTTATCAACTTTAACTTAAGGTTTGTTCAGATCTGGACCAATTTCGACTTTTGCATATGAGGACTTACCGGAATTGTTATATGTTGTTTTCGGCTTCATTTAAACTTGCTTTGTGTGATGTTCTTGCATGCTTCATCTCTTGCCATGATTTGCATCATGTAGCCTTGTCATGCATCATACTTGGTTGAGCATCATGTCTGGTTGTGTGTTGGGTGTTTACCGTTATCAGCATCCTGGGAACTGGGGTACTCAGACTTGTCTGCCTGCGGCCCAGGGCGTGGCACACCAGGCGGCCTGGTACGGCCCATCATCTTCAGCAACCACTCAATACCCTCGCGAGGGGCCATGCCTCGTGAGACGGACGAAGCAAGGCATCCCCTGGGGCGGCCAGATACGTCTCCAACGTATGTATAATTTTTTATTGTTCCATGCTATTATTTATGATGTTTTGGATGTTTAATGGGATTTGTTATACACTTATATATTATTTTTGGGACTAACCTATTAATCCAAAGGCCCAGTTCAGATTGCTGTTTTTTTGCCTATTTCAGGGTTTTACATAAAAGGAATATCAAACGGAGTCCAAACGGAATGAAACTTCGGAAGAGATATTTTTGGAGCAAAATACACACGGGAGACTTGAAAACAACGGAGTAGGGCACACGTGGCGTCCAAGAGGGTGGGGGGCGCGCCCCCTACCTCATGGGCCCCACGTTTGGCCCCCAGTGCCCTCCTTCCTCCTATATATACCTACGTACCCGAAACCATCAGAATAGGAGAGAAAATCCTAGTTCCACCGTCGCAACCTTCTGTTCCCGTGGGATCCCATCTTGGGGCCTGTTCTGAAGCTCCGCCGGAGGGGGGATCTACCACGGAGTGCTTCTACATCATCATCATCGCCTCACCATGAGTTGTGAGTTGTTTACCACAGACCTTCGGGTCCATAGCTAGTATCTAGATGGCTTCTTCTCTCTCTTTGGATCTCAATACCAAGTCCTCCTCGGTCTTCGAGGAGATCTATTCGATGTAATCTCTTTTTGTGGTGTGTTTGTCGAGATTCGATGAATTGTGGGTTTATGATCAAGATTATCTATGAGAAATATTTGGTTCTTCTCTGAACTCTTTATGTGTGATTATAATATCCTTGCAAGTCTCTTCGAATTATTGGTTTGGTTTGGCCTACTAGATCTATAGTTCTTGCAATGGGAGAAGTGCTTGGCTTTGGGTTCAATCTTGTGGTGTCCTTTCCCAGTGACAGTAGGGGCAGCAAGGCAGTATTGTATTGTTGCCATCGAGGATAAAAAGATGGGGTTTATATCATGTTATTTGAGTTTATCCCTCTACATCATGTCATCTTGCTTAAGGCGTTACTCTGTTCTTATGAACTTAATACTCTAGATGCATGCTAGATAGCGGTCGATGTGTGGAGTAATAGTAGTAGATGCAGAATTGTTTTGGTCCACTTGTCTCAGACGTGATGCCTATATATAATGATCATGCCTAGATAGTCTCATAAGTATTCACTTTTCTATCAATTGCTCGACAGTAATTTGTTTACCCGTCGTAGAATACCGCTATCATGAGACAAGCCACTAGAGAAAACTATGGCCCCGGGTCTATTCTCAACATATCAATCTACAATCTACTTTATTTTCCACTTTTACTTTCTGTTCTTATATCCAAAAATATCAAAAATATCAAACTATCCTATCTATCATATCTCACTTTCGTAAGTGACCGTAAAGGGATTGACAACCCCTTATCGCGTTGGCAGCGAAGTTCTTATTTGTTTGTGCAGGTGCGAGGGACTTGCGTGTGGTCTCCTACTGGATTGATACCCTGGTTCTCAGAAACTGAGGGAAATACTTACGCTACTGTGCTGGATCACCCTTTCCTCATCGAGGGAATACAACGCAAGCTCGAGAAGTAGCAAGAAGAATTTCTGTCGCCGTTGCCGGGCAGGCTTACGAAAAAGTCATATACCAAGTACCTATCACAAACCTTATCCTTCGCATTACATTTATTTGCCCCTCGTTTTCCTCTCCCCCACTTCACCCTTGCCATTTTATTTGCCCTTCTTTTTGCCGTGTGTTTATCGTCCGCTTGCCCTCATGTCTGAGATGGGGGAAGATTTTATCTATAAGGGTAGTAATGTTGATGTCAACGTCTATGTTGACCCTCCGGATGAAACTACCACTTTACGTATTAAGAAGTTCCGGGTAGGTAGTGGAAACATCATTGGAAAAAGAGTACTTCAAGACTTCTTTACTTGTGCCGGTGCTCTGCCCACTATGGGTGGCTCTATTCTTCACAGAACTAGTAGCCTTGCGGATGCTATATCTATGCTTGTAGTTGAAACTGAAAGGCAATTTATCCATGTGCATCCCTGTATCCAGAGAATCTTTCTGGAGTTTTCCAATATTGAGCATTCCTCTATTAAGCGTGCGGCTACTATCTTTTTGGTTCATGAATTTGGATTTATCATGAAAGAGGCCAAAAAATCTTTGATCATTACGGGGTAGATGTTGGTCGACCTCCCATAGAGGCTATCTTATTTAATCAAGAAGACATAATGCGGTTGCGATCTCCTGATCATGTAGCTTTTAATGAAAACCTTAGAAAAAAGGTTCCTACCGTGGTCTTGGTTGATAGAATTTCTGAGTTGAATGATGATTTTTCTATTCAAAACAATGGGTTGAGATTCTCCCTTGAGCGAAGTCTCATGACCTTCTGCCAAAAGAACGCCTATAATGATGAATTGGCTGTATACTATAAAGGGCCAAAAGAGGAACCTATACCTCTTGAGCTTGATATGGGGGACTTTTGTCCCATTAAATTTAGCCCTTTTGATTACTTTTGCTTGCCACGAAGAAAACTTGCTGCTGAACGTAGGAATATGAGATGAGTTTTCACGATATATCGTATCATTATGGCATTCCCTAGATCTATCTTTGTATCGTGCCTAGCTAGGGGCGTAAAACGATAGCGCTTGTTGGGAGGCAACCCAATTTTATATTTTTCGTTTTTGCTTCTGTTTAGGAATAAATATTGCATCTAGCTTCTGTTTAGATGTGGTTTTGTGTTTTAATTAGTGTTTGTGCCAAGTAGAACCTTTGGGAAGACTTGGGTGAAGTTTATATGATCTTGCTATGAAAAACAGAATCGTTAGTGCCCGCTAGAATGGTCACCAGATTTTGCTTGAGTGTGCTATTTAGTTGATTCTTTTTGCAGATGATTAATTGAAAAATTCCTCACATTTACCAATTTAGTTCAATTTTTTGGAGTTATAGAATTATGCGAAAGTTACAGATTACTACAGACTGTTCTTTTTTTGACAGATTCTGTTTTTCGTGTGTTGTTTGCTTATTTTGATGAATCTATGAGTAGTATTGGAGGATATGAATCATAGAGAAGTTGGAATACAGTAGGTTTAACACCAATATAATAAAGAATGAGTTCATTGCAGTACCTTTGAGTAGTGGTTTGTTTTCTTATACTAACGGAGCTCACGAGATTTTTGTCTAAGTTTTGTGTTGTGAAGTTTTCAAGTTTTAAGTATTGCTTTGATGGACTATGGAACAAAGAGTGGAAAGAGCCTAAGCTTGGGGACGCCCAAGGCACCCCAAGGTAAAATTCAAGGACAAACAAAAGCCTAAGCTTGGGGATGCCCCGGGAAGGCACCCCCTCTTTCGTCTTCATCTATCGGTAACTATACTCGGAGCTATATTTTTATTCACCACATGATATGAGTTTTACTTGGAGCGTCATGTATCATTTGAGTCTTTGCTTGTTAGTTTGCCACAATTGTCCTTGCTGGACACACCTTTTTGAGAGAGAGAAATATGGCCTAGGAATTGTTAGAACACTCTATGTGCTTCACTTATATCTTTTGAGTCAAATAGTTTTTGCTCTAGTGCTTCACTTATATATTTTAGAGCACGGTGGTAATTATATTTTGTAGAAATTGTTGATCTCTCATGCTTCACTTATATCCTTTTGATAGTCTATTAAAATAGCATGGTAATGTGCTTTGGCTATAAAACTAGCCTTCACATGATAGGCATCCAAGATCAATGTAGTAAAAACGTTCACATTAAGTGCATTGAATATGAAGAGAAGTTGGATGCTTGATAACTGTTTTGAGATATGAAGATAGTAATATTAGAGTCATCCTAGTGGAGTTATTATGAAATTGATAAATACTTGTGTTAAAGTTAGTGATTCCCGTAGCATGCACGTATGGTGAACCGCTATGTGACGAAGTTAGAGCATGAGGTATTTGTAGAGTGTCATCCTTTGTGTGGAGGTCGGGGGCGCGTGATGGTTAACTCCTACCAACCTCCCCCTAGGAGCATGCGTTGATTGCTTTGTTTTGATGACTCATAAATTTTGCAATAATTATATGAGTTCTTATGACTAATGTTGAGTCCATGGATTATACGCACTCTCACCCTTCCACCATTGCTAGCCTCTCTTGTACCGCGCATCTTTCGTCGATACCATACACCCACTATATATCTTCCTCAAAACAGCCACCATATATCTTCCTCAAAACAGCCACCATACCTAACTATCATGGCATTTCCATAGCCATTCCGAGATATATTGCCATGCAACTTTCCACCGTTCCGTTCATATGACACGCTTCATATTGTCATATTGCCATGCATGATCATGTAGTTGACATCGTATTTGTGGCAAAGCCACCATGCATAACTTTTCATACATGTCACTCTTGATTCATTGCACATCTCGGTACACCGCTGGAGGCATTTATATAGAGTCATACTTTGTTCTAGTATCGAGTTGTAATATCAAGTTAAAATATAAGTGTGATGATCATCATTATTAGAGCATTGTCTCAAGTGAGGAAAGGCCAAACAAAAGAAAAGGCCCCTCCAAAAAAGGGGAAAAAAGAAAAAGAAAAAGGGACAATTGCTACTGTCTTTTTCCACACTTGTGCTTCAAAGTAGCACCATGTTCTTCATGATAGAGAGTCTCATGTTTAGTCACTTTCATATACTAGTGGGAATTTTCATTATAGAACTTGGCTTGTATATTCCAACGACGGGCTTCCTCAAATGCCCTAGGTCTTCATGAGCAAGCAAGTTGGATGCACACCCACTTAGTTTCTTTTGTTGAGCTTTCTGTAATGCCCAGGATGGGACTATACCTCCTACGTGTCGAGGCACGACTTAAAGGTATAAGCCCATCCTAGAATGATCTCAAGTTTGGTATCTTTGCACGACTCATGTAAAAGAGGGATTAAATTGCAAAAGGAGATAGTTGGCTTACACTCGCCACTTCACACAATACATTACATAAGCAAAACATCATTCAAAACATCACAACCCATCTAAGGGTAAGATCCAAAAGACAAGATACCAAACAAACATAAAGCCACAGGTCTAGATTGAATCCTAGTAGAAACCACTACTGATCGTCGAAACGTAACAAGCATATGGCCACACTCATCATCGAGCTCCCAGTGAAGCTCTGAACCAGCTCCTACTTCAAACTCGGCTGAACCTGCATCTGGTGTTGTAGTATCTGTGAGCCACGAGGACTCAGCAATCCCATAACCATGGGTATCAAGACTAGCAAAGCTTTGCGGGTAGGAAGAGGTAAAGTGGTGAGGTTGCAGCAGCGGCTAAGCATAATATGGTGGCTAGCTTACGAGTACCAGAATAAGATGAGCATCTACGCAAACGGTCGCAAAAGTAGTGATCGCTAAAGATCCTGAACTACATACGAATCAAACATAACCCCACCGTGTTCTCTTCTCAAAGTGAAAAGAGACAATCACGGTTACTCACACAGTGGTGTGTTTTACTTCGGATCATCTGTCAAGTTTTCTACAACCGGACATTAACAAATTCCAATCTGCCACATAACCGCGGGCATGGCTTTCGAAAGATCATAACCTTGCAGGGGTGTTCCAACTTAGCCCATCACAGGCTCTCATGATTAGCTGAAGTGATAAATATAATATCATCACTCCTTATCTTAGGGAAATCCGATCAGGCTCGGCATCCCGGTAGCACAAGACATTTCGACAATGGTAAAACAAGTCCAGCAAGACCTCCCGGTGTGTCGACACCCTGATAGTAGCCGCGCGTATCTCGTCACAGGACACGACCGGATGGGCGATACTACAGGTTATACCAGATACCTCGGGTTTCCCCAAGGCGGCCCTGCAGGACCCCCGTTTGGGACCAACACCATCAGCACTGTCCCCCCTGCTATGTAGAAAGAATCCTCGGGTAGCGCTAACTCCCTATGCAAATTTAATTAATTAATTAAGTTGTTATTATGAGCAAATTAAAACCAATGTTGGGCCTTGCTGGAGGAGTTTTATTCAAAGTCGAACTGTCAAGGGGTCCCCATCCACCCATCGTGTAAGGAACGCAAAATCAAGGAACATAATGCCGGTTTATCGGCGCCTAAGGTGGCATGAGTGGAACAAAACACCGAGCAAAAGGCCAAGCCTTCCACCCATGCCCAGTATATAGGTGTGTTAATAATAAATTATAGATATTGTGATATAACAACAACAAGTTCCCTCCTGGAACGATCTTCATCTTCACCTGCAACTAACAACGCTATAAGAGGGGCTGAGCAAGCGGGTAACTGGCCAAACAGTGGTTTTGCTAGGAAGGTGTCAAGGTTAGAGGTTTCATGGCAACAAGGAGAGGCTGACATAAAAGATGGGTAGCGCGACATGTAACGATAGCATCGAGACAACTAAGCATGCCATTGGTAGTAAAGGTATCCAAGGGTATGATCATCTTGCCTGGGATTCCGCAAGGGAGAAGAACGGATCCATGAAGTAGACGGAGCAACATAGACAAGAGAATCCTCACAACTCCGGAACGAAACCGAAGCTAACAAGAGAAGCAACCGGAAAGAAGCAAACAACACGGTAAACACACAAGCATAAACATGGCATACGATGCACATCCAAGTATGATACATGTCCGGTTTAATTATGCATGGCAAAGTGCACAAACACAACTACAAGTTAAGTGGAGCTCAATATGCAACGAGTTGCATATTGACGAAACACCACATTTTTTTTATTCAGTTGACTCCCGTTATTTACAAGACAAGATTAAATGTTTGTTAACATGGCAAGAGGTGAAGCAAAAACAAACTACCTATTTAAACAATTTAAATGAGGCCGGAAAATAACAACAACAATTCCGGGAAAATCCCCATGAGCATGTTTAGCAATTATGAGCAAACAACAACAATTCACACATATAATGTTGTTAACATGATGCGGATGACATGATCAAGTTTTATGCAAGTTTATTAAAAGTTGACATGAAGATGAAGGAGAATATGTCACCGTGGTGGAAAGAAAGGGTGCCACGGCAACGATCCGAAAATGATGCACGGCAACATCTCGGTTCCGGTAACTCGTTGAGAGTCCGGTGCAAAAGGAAAGATGGCGTGAGCGAGTCAAACGAGGTGAAAGGTGGGGCGATCCCGTCACCGGGTTCCCATGGGTCGGCGACGAGGCAACCGAGGAGCAAGTGTGACGCCCGAAGACCGACGTCCCAGAAGATTCCAGAAGATTCCAGATGTTCCGGGTTCTCCCGTGTGTTCTTTGTGCTTGTGTTATTTATTTTTGCATTGCATCATGTCATCATGCCATCATGTCATATTTTATTTTGCATCTCAACCTAAATAAATTGTGTGGACCTTCAGTCCATTTAAATCGAGGGAAGAATGACTTCTCTTTATAACATATACTCTCAATATTTTTAGGGAGCTATATAATAATATTCCATTCGTTGGAATTAACCCAACACACTTGCATATTTTCCCCATGTCTTTTTCACTCCGAGTTTCTCCTTCAGAAACCTTGCCAATAATTCCTTTCCGTTGTTCCGAGGTTCTTCCAAAAAAACCTCCAGCAATTTTATTAAATTCCTTACATTTTTGCGAGGCCGGGAAAATTGACCTCTTGTGCAAATTATTTTCCTAACTACCCCCCTTCTTTTTCTTCTCTCCTTTTTCTTTTCTTCTTGGTTGTGTTTTAATTTCTTTCAGAGGAGAGAGGCCCACCCATCTTTTCCTCGAGGCCTCTCCCCCCAGCCGTCCTCCCACCAGCGGCCCTTTTGGCCCAACTCCCTCCAGCCCAATCGAACCCTAGCTTCCGCACGACCCTGAGCCTCTCCCCTCGCTCTCCCCCTGTCCGCCGCACTCCCCCTCTCACTCGAGCCCCAGCTCGCTCTCTCGCCCGAGACCCCGTGCCCGATTTTTTCCCTCGATCTCCCTCCTTCCCCTCGAAGGAGCAGCCACCGGCCTCCCCCTCCAGCGCCCAGGCGCCTTCGCCATGGCCTCCCCAGGGCCCTGCCTCCAAGTACCTGCCGACCAGGAGCCGGCCTCCCTTCTCTGAGCTCCCGCGCCCTTCTCCCTCCGTGCTCCTCCGCAGCGCCCAGGCTGCCGCGCACCATCTTCCCCGGCCCCTGTCTCCTTTCGTGCCATGGACCGCCCGTCCTGCAGCCTCCGGCCAGGAGCCAGTCCCGTGAGCGTGGCCTCTCTCCTCCCGCGCCTTGGAGCGCTGCCCTGCCTCGCCAAGCCCCAAGGCCAGGCTCCCGCATCCAGCGCGTCGCCCGCGGGCCGGCCAGGACCCGTGCCGGAGACGCAGCTCCTCCGTCCCAGCGCGCCTTCTCCTCGAAGCCGCGCCTCCGTCCTCTGCAGCCACCTCGCCAAGCGCCAAGCCTCTGCCTGTGGTTTTTTTTTTGTGTTGCCTTGCTGTTGTCTTGACAGAGAACCGTGTACAACTACGACTCGAGACGAGACCGGCAAGACCGAACGGAATGAGTACATCTACCGATGCCAAGTACCACGACCAAGTACCACGACGACCGAACGGCTACGATGACGAGTACATCTACGAACATGAACAACTACCGTCGCCGTGTATCCCTACCGTCGCCGAGACCGCAAGTACCTCTCCGAACGGGATGTGAACGACTACACATGTACCTCTACGTGAACAACTACTTCCTCTTCGGAAACGTGAACCACTACTTCCTCTACGACTCGCGAGAACGACTCCTTCCTCTACGATCTCGAACCGTCCCGAAACGAGTGTTTCGAAGGTATAACCCGAGACGATGACCCGTGTGATGCTTGCTTATGTTGTATGAAATGTCTCCCGTGTGTGCTCCGTGCCGTTTCGTCCGTTTGTCATGTTCCTCGGTTGCCTCGTCGCCGACCCGTGGGAATCCGGTGACGGGATCGCCCCACCTTTCTTCTCGTTGACCCGCTCACGCCATCTTTCCTTTTGCACCGGACTCTCAACGGGTTACCGAAACCGAGATGTTGTCGTTGCATCATTTTCGGATCGTTGTCGTGGCACCCTTTCTTTCCACCACGATGACTAATTCTCCTTATCATCTATATCTCTTTTATGTCAACTTTTAAATAAAATTGCATAAACTTGATCATGTCATCCGCATCATGTTAACAACATTAAAACGTGTAAAATGTTGTTTGTTTATAATTACTAAACATGCTCATGGGGATTTTCCGGACTTGTTGTTGTTATTTTCCGGCCTCATTTAAAATGTCTTAATAGTGTAGTTTTATTATGCTTCACGTCTTGCTATGTTAAAAACATTTAATCTTGTCTTGTAAATAAACGAGAGTCAACTAAATAAATAAATGTGGTGTTTCGTCCACTTAACTTGTAGTGTTGTTTGTGCACTTTGCCACGTAATGCATATTTAAACCGGACATGCATCATATTTGGATGTGCATCGTATGCCATGTTATGCTTGTGTGTTTACCGTGTTGTTTCTTTCTTTCCGGTTGCTTCTCTTGTTAGCTTTGGTTTTGTTCCGGAGTTGTGAGGATTCTCTCGTCTGTTGCTCCGTCTACTTCGTGGACTTGTTCTTATCCCTTGCGGAATCCCAGGCAAGATGACCGAACCCGGATACCATTACTATTTTGCCTATTGCTAGAAGTCTCGATCTATAGTTTTGCCTCGATGCCCATGTTTTCCTGTCAGCCTCCTACTTGTAACCATGACCATGTTTAACCACCCTACCTATGCAAACCGTTGCTTGGCTTAGTACGCTTCGCTCAGCCCCTCTTATAGCATTGCTAGTTGCAGGTGAAGATCGAAGATGCTTGCTTCATGTTGAAGTTTGTTGGGTTATATCACACTATATAAATGCTTAAATGAAATCATCTATATATTGGCAAGGGTAGAAGGTTAAGCCTTTTGCTTGGTGATTTGTTCCACTCATGCCGTTAGGAACCGTATAAACCGGTGTTATGTTCCTTGATTATGCATTCCTAACACGGTTGGGGTGTATGGGACCCCCTCGATAAACCGCTAAGTGCTAAGTCTTTTCCAGCAAGTCCCAACATTTGGTACTATTCGCCTAATAACTAATAAAACTTGCATAGGGACTAGCTATCCCTTTTATTTTAATTCAACAACCCCGGGCTAGTGCTCCACATGAGTGTTGGTCCGAAACGGGGGTTCTGCGGGGCCACCACGAGGAAACTCGAGGTTTGTTAAAAACCTGTAGAATCGTCCATCCGGTCGTGTCCTGAGACTAGATACGCGCGGCTACCTATCAGGGTGTCGACACGCCGGGAGGATTTGCTGGATTAGCCTTACCTTAGTTCAGAGTATCTTGAGCACGGGATTCCGAGAATACTCGGGTCTTCCCACCTTGGAGTTGCGACTCCGCGGATCGTGGGCTTGTAATGGGTCAAGTTGGAACACCCCTGCAGGGTTTGAACTTTCGAAAGCCGTGCCCGCGGTTATGTGGCAGATGGGAGCTTGTTAATATCCGGTTGTAGATAACTTGACACCATGTTCCAATACACTACCAGCGTGAGTACCGTGACTGTCAATTTCCGAATAGGGTTTCGGGAGTTGAACACGGTGGGGTTATGTTTGGCGTGTTTTAGTTAGGATCACTTCGTGATCATCTCTCGACCGATGCGCCTTCTCTTCTCGCTCTCTTTTACGTAAGTTAGTGCTAGTTGCTGCTGCAGACTCTTGTTGTTCCTTCACCTCTTGTTCTTTCTCCAGCCTTGTCCTCACCCAAGGCTTAACAAGTCGTGTTACCCGGGAACGGGATTGCTGAGTCCTCTGTGGCTCACAGTTACTTCACCACACCAGATGCAGGTTCAGCCGAGTTTGATGCAGGAGATGGATCAGTTCTTCATCGGGAGTTCGATGAAGAGAGTGGCCGTTTGCTTGTGACGTTTCGACGATCAGTAGCGGTTCTTCTACTAGGATTCGATCCTGACCTATGGCTTTATGTTGTTTTGGTATCTTTCTTTGGATCTTCACCCGTAGTCGGGTTGTGATGTTCTGAATGATGTTTTGCTTATGTAATGTATTGTGTGAAGTGGCGAGTGTAAGCCAACTATCTCCTTTTGCAATTTAATCCCTCTTTTACATGAGTCGTGCAAAGATACCAAACTTGAGATCATTCTAGGATGGGCTTATACCTTTAAGTCGTGCCTCGACACGTAGGAGGTATAGTCCCATCCTGGGCATTACAAGTTGGTATTCAGAGCCTTCTCCGACCTAGAAGCCCCCACTGATTGATCGAATCGTTGACGGTTAAGTCTAGGCACACACTTAAAATGTTTTGAGTCCTATATATATATCGGAGAGTAGGATTTCTTTTGCTTCTCATCTCTTTCACTCTGGTGAGGACTCCTGACGATTACTCTTTTCTCTTCTACTTTCAAAAATTGCTCCAAATTTCTTTTTAGGATCTCGCGAGTATTGTTTGGATTGTTCCGATGTCTTTGTGACGAGAACATTGTTCTCGATGCCTCCTGTCATTAGGGGTTGTGGCAGTGTCCCGGGGAGTTGAGCTCTGAGGTGTTGTCGTCACAAATCCATCGCGGCAGTACTAGAATACTTAAGACGGCCGACATCGAAAATCTCTCCTATACGGTTAGTGGCAAGATAACCCCGACATCACCCAGTACTGGGGAGGTAGTTCGGGAGTATTGCTATAGCTTGTTATAGTGGATGCTTTTCGAAGGTCCGAGGTAAACAGTTTCTGAGAAAGACTGGTTATGTGTTGAAGGATGGATACACCTAGATGTAGGTTTAGAGTTGATTGCGCGGTGCTTCCCGTGTATCCCCAACACCTGATTGCATAACTGGAAACTTTCGGAAATTAATAGGTGGGTTTATCCAGTAGTTCTAGGCATTCTTCCAACGAATGCATGATATGAAGTTCGGGGTTCTACATTGAGTGAAGTGGTTTTATGGACTTGTTCTGATCGGGAGTTGCATCTTAAAGGGTCCTTGGCTATGCTGATCCGGGGATTGCAAAACCCTTTTGTAACACGTTCCATGAGCTTTCAGCACGAAGATGTCGAACGAAGCTTCTATCTTGTATTTGTTCTATCTGTTCCTTGTTCCTTTTTATTTACTTATTGCTCTCCAAGTGGCTTCTCGACTAGTTGATGTACATGCGGAATTCATTCGTCCAATTCTCTGTTCGGATGATATTGTGAAGATCATGCTGCATATCTATCCTTTGTTCTTGTTTTGATTCTGGTATTCGAGTTGCTTTGATGTCAAATGTTGATTCCATACCTTTCCTAATCGGTATTCTCATATTTCTATGGGAGTGCTTGTCCTTCTTAACCATCAAGATCTTCATGTTAATTCTTTTCAACCGGTGTGCTTTCTCTTCAAGTTATTCAATACGGACGTCGTTGAGAAACCTGACGATTTGTCTGTTTCATTCATCCCAAGTTGTCTTTGTTTTCCCCAACCTCCCACCCTTCTTCTTCTCGGAGCAGAAATTCTAGAATGAAATATCCATTTTATTCATGTGATATTTCTTCATTCATTTCCATCAATGTTCTTATCCGGTGAATTATCGTGAAGATGCTCAAGAGCTTCAAGTTCATCATTCTTTTGTTCTCAAATTCTGCCGGTGGATTTAATTCAAGATTTCGGTGTTGATCTTATCCTTTTCCTCATTTCATAATGCTTTCTTATTCCGGTGCACCAACTAATCATTCTCCTCTTTCTATTCATATCCGGAGTGTTGAAGATTCATAATTCCATTCTTAATCCCTTCAAATTATTTTAAGGATTGCTATCTTACTCAAGCCATTTAATTCAACTGGTGCAATATCTCTTAAGCAAATTTTCCCAACGGTGATTTCTTTAGTGGGCCCTAACCCACAGGTCTTTTCCCAAGATCTTACCTGACTCTTCTTTTCCGGAGTATTCTGAAATTCTTTTCATGTGTGACGTAAGAATGATTTCCATCAGTCACATGCCTTCTCCAAGCTTGTTTTCAATTATTTCCATCTTTAGCTCCACATTCCTCTTGTCATTCGCCCGGAGTATCTCGAAATTCTCATGGCATTTCTCGTCTTCACTCTCAACATTTCAAGATCGGAGAAGAGTTTCTCTTAATCTTCGCCCGTTCTCTTGATGAGTTGTGGTTCTAGCTTCTGGCCATCCTCATTATTCTTCCGTTTGTGAGGAATTATTTTATGCCATCCGAAGCATTTCATGAATTCTTTCCATTGTGATCCTCCGAAGGCCATCATTTCAGAATATTTCTTCGTTCTCAGTTTTCAACTTCGTCCTCCAAATATTCTTCATTGATGTCTCTTCGTCCGTCTCAATATTCTTACGGTGGTTCATTCAAGATTACCTTCCTTGTTATCGTATTAATTCATTTGTTCTTTTCATAATCCTACCGGTGGTTCGTTGAAGATTTAACCAAGGTTGTGCTAGATCTCTCTTTAATTCTTTGCAACGAGAATAAGTAGTATGCCAAATCCTTTGGTTGTCATCAATTTATATTGGTGAAGGAGATGCATGACATAATTCTTATTCTTATTCCTTCAAGGTGATTTAATTCTTTTGTCTGGAGCTTGTTCATCATATCATATTCTCGGTTCTAAGTTGTTCATCTTGTTTTCCGGAGCTCCAAGTTATTTCTATTACATCATTTCAAAGCTCCATCTAATTCATCGCAGGCCTCGAATCTTATTATTTTCATCTTTCACTTCTCATGCTTTCATTACCGGAGTTCTCATGGTGGTTCATCATCATTTAATTCATGAAGTCTTCATCAAGATTCTTGTTGGAGCTCAAGCATTCTTCATCATGCTTTCCAAGTGCAATCCTTTCTACCTTATCTTTTCAGATGGTGTTATGTCATTCTTGAAAATTCCTTCACGTTTCATGATTCACGAGTATCAAGAATGAGATAATTAAACCCATCATTTTCTTTGTTCAGGAGATCTTTCCAACCATTCAATTTATTCGTTGGAGTTATCTTGGGTTGTATTCCACCTAAAAGCTTTCCCTAAGGATTGTTGCTAATTATGGTGCTTATAAATGACCCAAGTTCTTCATTTATCCTTCCAGCGAAATAAGTTTATCGTCTCTTTGTTGATCTCAATCCAAGCAATTCGTTTCGCAAGTGGCTGGTTATCACCTCTTAATTTTGAGATGTTTTCCATAAGCCCACATCAAGCTTATTCGTTTTCATTGTTGATTTTTTTAAATCAACTCCGTTCAACCCTTCTTGGTAAGGATGCTTTTTCAATTCAATTTTGAGAGAAGTTGTCATTTTCTTCTCCTTTCTTTTTTTTCCAACGACCTAGCATTCTAGTCTTTCATTGCGGAGGCATTGTGATATTGCTCTCTTGGACCATCATATCATTTTCATCAAGAGCATATCATTTCTTTTGCTTATCCAGTTAACTAGAGTGTGGTATTCTTCATTCTAGTTCTCTCATCTTATCAAGTTTTGCCTATCTTTTTTTCAACCGGAGTGTTGTCAGAATTTTTCTTAACCTTGTGCCTTTCTTTTAATTGTTTCGGAGGAAATATGTTGTTGATTTCTTCAAGTATCATACCGTCTCCTCAATTTCATGTTAATTCCTTCCATTTTCAGACGGAGTACTGTCCAAATTCTATCATTCTTATTCCTTGGCCATACCATTGCGGTTCCATATTCTTTTCGTCCGTGAGCTCTTGTTTCATGTCTTTCAACCTACAAGGTTCTCTCTGTGTTCCTTGTTCCTCCTTTTACCGGAGTGCTCTTATCTTCGTTCGTCTCCATTGTATTCTTCTTTCATTTGTTAAACCTCTCAAGGTTCTTTGGTTTCACTCGTCTGTCAAAGAAGCAACTTTGTTTTACCTCTTCTTTTCGTTTTTACCCGGTGCTATCTCTAGGATCTCGGGTCGAGAACCTCTGTTAGTGTGGGAGAGTTGTGACGCCCGAAGACCGACGTCCCAGAAGATTCCAGAAGATTCCAGATGTTCCGGGTTCTCCCGTGTGTTCTTTGTGCTTGTGTTATTTATTTTTGCATTGCATCATGTTATCGTGCCATCATGTCATATTTTATTTTGCATCTCAACCTAAATAAATTGTGTGGACCTTCGGTCCATTTAAATCGAGGGAAGAATGACTTCTCTTTATAACATATACTCTCAATATTTTTAGGGAGCTATATAATAATATTCCATTCGTTGGAATTAACCCAACACACTTGCATATTTTCCCCATGTATTTTTCACTTCAAGTTTCTCCTTCAAAAACCTTGCCAATAATTCCTTTCCGTTGTTCCGAGGTTCTTCCAAAAAAACCTCCAGCAATTTTATTAAATTCCTTACATTTTTGCGAGGCCGGGAAAATTGACCTCTTGTGCAAATTATTTTCCTAACTACCCCCCTTCTTTTTCTTCTCTTCTTTTTCTTTTCTTCTTGGTTGTGTTTTAATTTCTTTCAGAGGAGAGAGGCCCACCCATCTTTTCCTCCAGGCCTCTCCCCCCAGCCGTCCTCCCACCAGCGGCCCTTTTGGCCCAACTCCCTCCAGCCCGATCGAACCCTAGCTTCCGCACGACCCTGAGCCTCTCCCCTTGCTCTCCCACTGTCCGCCGCACTCCCCCTCTCGCTCGAGCCCCAGCTCGCTCTCTCGCCCGAGACCCCGTGCCCGATTTTTTCCCTCGATCTCCCTCCTTCCCCTCGAAGGAGCAGCCGCCGGCCTCCCCCTCCAGCGCCTAGGCGCCTTCGCCATGGCCTCCCCAGGGCCCTGCCTCCAAGTACCTGCCGACCAGGAGCCGGCCTCCCTTCTCCGAGCTCCCGCGCCCTTCTCCCTCCGTGCTCCTCCGCAGCGCCCAGGCTGCCGCGCACCATCTTCCCCGGCCCCTGTCTCCTTCCGCGCCATGGACCGCCCGTCCTGCCGCCTCCGGCCAGGAGCCAGTCCAGTGAGCGTGGCCTCTCTCCTCCCGCGCCTTGGAGGGCCGCCCTGCCTCGCCAAGCCCCAAGGCCAGCCTCCCGCATCCAGCGCGTCGCCCGCGGGCCGGCCAGGACCCGTGCCGGAGACGCAGCTCCTCCGTCCCAGCGCGCCTTCTCCTCGAAGCCGCGCCTCCGTCCTCTGCAGCCACCTCGCCAAGCGCCAAGCCTCTGCCTGTAGTTGTTTTTCTTTTGTGTTGCCTTGCTGTTGTCTTGACAGAGAACCTTGTACAACTACGACTCGAGACGAGACCGGCAAGACCGAACGGAACGAGTACATATACCGATGGCAAGTACCACGACCAAGTACCACGACGACCGAACGGCTACGATGACGAGTACATCTACGAACGTGAACAATTACCGTCGCCGTGTACCCCTACCGTCGCCGAGACCGCAAGTACCTCTCCGAATGGGATGTGAACGACTACACGTGTACCTCTACGTGAACAACTACTTCCTCTTCGGAAACGTGAACCACTACTTCCTCTACGACTCGCGAGAACGACTCCTTCCTCTACGATCTCGAACCGTCCCGAAACGAGTGTTTCGAAGGTATAACCCGAGACGATGACCCGTGTGATGCTTGCTTGTGTTGTATGAAATGTCTCTCGTGTGTGCTCCGTGCCGTTTCGTCCGTTTGTCATGTTCCTCGGTTGCCTCGTCGCCGACCCGTGGGAACCCGGTGACGGGATCGCCCCACCTTTCTTCTCGTTGACCCGCTCACGCCATCTTTCCTTTTGCACCGGACTCTCAACGGGTTACCGGAACCGAGATGTTGCCGTTGCATCATTTTCGGATCGTTGTCGTGGCACCCTTTCTTTCCACCACGATGACTAATTCTCCTTATCATCTATATCTCTTTTATGTCAACTTTTAAAATAAATTGCATAAACTTGATCATGTCATCCGCATCATGTTAACAACATTAAAACGTGTAAAATGTTGTTTGTTTATAATTACTAAACATGCTCATGGGGATTTTCCGGACTTGTTGTTGTTACTTTCCAGCCTCATTTAAAATGTTTTAATAGTGTAGTTTTATTTTGCTTCACCTCTTGCTATGTTAAAAACATTTAATCTTGTCTTGTAAATAAACGAGAGTCAACTAAATAAATAAATGTGGTGTTTCGTCCACTTAACTTGTAGTGTTGTTTGTGCACTTTGCCATGCCATGCATATTTAAACCGGACATCCATCATATTTGGATGTGCATTGTATGCCATGTTATGCTTGTGTGTTTACCGTGTTGTTTCTTTCTTTCCGGTTGCTTCTCTTGTTAGCTTCGGTTTCGTTCCGGAGTTGTGAGGATTCTCTCGTCTGTTGCTCCGTCTACTTCGTGGACTTGCTCTTCTCCCTTGCGGAATCCCAGGCAAGATGACCGAACCCGGATACCATTACTATTTTGCCTATTGCTAGAAGTCTCGATCTATAGTTTTGCCTCGATGCCCATGTTTTCCTGTCAGCCTCCTACTTGTAACCATGACCATGTTTAACCACCCTACCTATGCAAACCGTTGCTTGGCTAACTACGCTTCGCTCAGCCCCTCTTATAGCATTGCTAGTTGCAGGTGAAGATCGAAGATGCTTGCTTTATGTTGAAGTTTGTTGGGTTATATCACACTATATAAATGCTTAAAAATGAAATCGTCTATATATTGGCAATGGTGGAAGGCTAAGCCTTTTGCTTGGTGATTTGTTCCACTCATGCCGTTAGGAACCGTATAAACCGGTGTTATGTTCCTTGATTATGCGTTGCTAACACGGTTGGGGTGTATGGGACCCCCTCGATAAACCGCTAAGTGCTAAGTCTTTTCCAGCAAGTCCCAACATTTGGTACTATTTGCCTAATAACTAATAAAACTTGCATAGGGACTAGCTATCCCTTTTATTTTAATTCAACAACCCCGGGCCAGTGCTCCACATGAGTGTTGGTCCGAAACGGGGGTTCTGCGGGGCCACCACGAGGAAACTCGAGGTTTGGTAAAAACCTGTAGAATCGCCCATCCGGTCGTGTCCTGGGACTAGATACGTGCGGCTACCTATCAGGGTGTCGACACACCGGGAGGATTTGCTGGATTAGCCTTACCTTAGTTCGGAGTATCTTGAGCACGGGATCCCGAGAATACTCGGGTCTTCCCACCTTGGAGTTGCGACTCCGCGGATCGTGGGCTTGTAATGGGTCAAGTTGGAACACCCCTGCAGGGTTTGAACTTTTGAAAGTCGTGCCCGCGGTTATGTGGCAGATGGGAGCTTGTTAATATCCGGTTGTAGATAACTTGACACCATGTTCCAATACACTACCAGCGTGAGTACCGTGACTGTCAATTTCCGAATAGGGTTTCGGGAGTTGAACACGGTGGGGTTATGTTTGGCGTGTTTTAGTTAGGATCACTTCGTGATCATCTCTCGACCGATGCGCCTTCTCTTCTCGCTCTCTTTTACGTAAGTTAGTGCTAGTTGCTGCTGCAGACTCTTGTTGTTCCTTCACCTCTTGTTCTTTCTCCACCCTTGTCCTCACCCAAGGCTTAAATAGTCGTGTTACCCGGGAACGGGATTGCTGAGTCCTCTGTGGCTCACAGTTACTTCACCACACCAGATGCAGGTTCAGCCGAGTTAGATGCAGGAGATGGATCAGTTCTTCATCGGGAGTTCGATGAAGAGAGTGGCCGTTAGCTTGTGACGTTTCGACGATCAGTAGCGGTTCTTCTACTAGGATTCGATCCTAACATGTGGCTTTATGTTGTTTTGGTATCTTTCTTTGGATCTTCACCCGTAGTCGGGTTGTGATGTTCTGAATGATTTTTTGCTTATGTAATGTATTGTGTGAAGTGGCGAGTGTAAGCCAACTATCTCCTTTTGCAATTTAATCCCTCTTTTACATGAGTCGTGCAAAGATACCAAACTTGAGATCATTCTAGGATGGGCTTATACCTTTAAGTCGCGCCTCGACACGTAGGAGGTATAGTCCCATCCTGGGCATTACAGCAAGACAAAAGATGAAACAGCCACGGTGCACACAAGGGTAAAATTTCATACACCACGAGCAAACATCTCACGGGGTCATCGGCTCGGCGGTTATACCTTCGGAACAAACGTTCACGGGGCGGTTCGAGAGCGTAGAGGAAGAAGTCGTTCACGTTCGAAGAGGAAGTAGCCGTTCAAGAGGTCGCCAACGAGTAGTCGTTCCGTAGAGGGAAGCAGTGGTACACGGGGCGACGGTAGACGTTCGGGCGTCGAGTTCGTAGATGTACTTGGCACATCCATCGTCTCCGGGGCGACGGTAGTGGAAGTAGTGGTACTTGGCGATTCATCGTGTAGTTGTTCCCGTTCGTAGTTGTACTTGTCATCGGAGGGGTACTTGTTCGAACATGCCGGTCTCGTAGTTGTACACGGTTCTTGCGGCTGCGGTCACCACAACAAAGGGAAAATGAAGGCAACAAGGTGCACCGAAGGCGGCCGGCGGGCTGCTCATGCCCGAGGTCGGTCGGGGAGGCAGCAGGGTCCTGCGGCGGCTGCTTGGCGAGCGGGATGGCGGCGAGGATGGACGCCCAGGACGCCTGGCCGCGCTGGAGATGCGGACAAGGAGGCCGGAGGCGAAGGCGCTCGGGGCTGGAGGCGCGCAGGATTTGAGGCAGCAGGGCGATGGAGGAGCTGCGGGACGAACCGGCCGAAGGGGGGTCGCGCGACGGGCCGGTCGCTGCGACCTGGCGAGCTCCGGCCGCGGCGCTGGAGATGCGAGGAGGAGGGAGCCTGGCGTCGGCGCTGGCTGGCTTGAGGACGGGGCGCGGGGCAGCTCGCGGGGCAGCTAGCGGCGCTGGAGGCTTGCGGAGGACGGGGCGCGGGGCAGCTCGCGGGGCAGCTAGCGGCGCTGGAGAGGAGGGCCGACGAGGGATCGGCTCCAGGGACCGAGCGGAGGGAGATGCTTCGCGGGGAGGGAGAGAAGGGGAGGATCGATGCAGAGCAGGGGGGGTCGAGATCGGGAATGGGGAGCGGGCGAGGGGACGAGCTGGCGGCGGCTCGAGGGAAACGCCAGGGGACGAGCGGGCTAGGGTTCGGCCTGGAGTGGGCCAGGAGAGGAGGGAAGCTGCAGATGGGCCTGAGGCCTGGGCCAAAAGGACTGGCCTGGCTGGAAAAATAAAATAAAGGGGTCTTCGCATTTAAAAAAAATAGAGAAAGGCAAAAGGAGAGGATAGAGGTGGAATTCCAACAAGCAACATATTTTTCTCGGGACAGAAAAATATAGAGGGTTTAATAAAAAGGTTGGAAAGGGTTTAGAAGATACAATTCAAATAAGTTTGAATAAAAACTCAAACTGTTTGAATTTGGAAGCAATTTAAAAAGAGACCAAAAGAGATCAGATTTGGAACTGGCAGTCCAATAGCATGATTTATGGGAAGAATCGGAACAACCATGGATAAAGTAAAATTGCAACTCAATTTTACTAAAGGCTCAAAGGAAGAAAATGAAGTTGAGTTGGATGAAAGAAAATTGAAGAATGGTGCAATCGTGTTATAGGTGATTCCAAGGAATGGAATATTTATTATATAGCTCCCTAATAATATTGAGAGGCTTTTATATGTTATAAAGAGAAATCATTCTTCCCTCGATTTAAATGGACCGAAGGTCCACACGATTTATTTAAGTTGAGATGCAAAGAAAATATGACATGATGGCATGATGACATGATGCAATGCAAAAATAAATAACACAAGCACAAAAGAAACACACGGGGGATCCCGGAACATCTGGAATCTTCTGGAATCTTCTGGGACGTCGGTCTTCGGGCATCACACTTTCATACATATTTAGCTCTAGTGCATCTGTTGCATCGCAATCCCTACTCAGTCACATTGATATCTATTGATGCGCATATCCATAGCCCATTGATACGCCTAGTTGATGTGAGACTATCTCCCTCCTTTTTTGTCTTCTCCACAACCACCACTCTATTCCACATAGTGCTATGTCCATGGCTCATGCTCACGTATTGCGTGAAATTCGAAAGGTTTGAAAGAATAGAGTATGAAAACGAGTGCTTGGCTGAAACCGGGGTTGTGCATGATATGAATATTTTGTGTGATGAAGAGGGAGCATAGCCAGACTATATGATTTTGTAGGGATAACTTTCTTTAGCCATAGTATTTTGAGAAGACATGATTGCTTTGTTAGTATGCTTGAAGTATTATTATTTCTTATGTCAATATAGACTTTTGTCTTGAATCTTTCAGGGATGAACATTCATGCCACAATTAAGAGAATTACATTGAAAACTATGTTGGTTAGCATTCCACATCAAAAATTCTGTTTTTATCATTTACCTACTCGAGGACGAGCAGGAATTAAGCTTGGGGATGCTTGATATGTCTCCAACGTATCTATAATTTTTTATTGTTCCATGCTATTATTTATGATGTTTAGGATGTTTAATGGGATTTGTTATACACTTTTATATTATTTTTGGGACTAACCTATTAATCCAAAGGCCCGGTCCAGATTGCTGTTTTTTGCCTATTTCAGGGTTTTACAGAAAAGGAATATTAGACGAAGTCCAAATGGAATGAAACTTCGGGAGAGATATTTTTGGAGCAAAATACACACGGGAGACTTGAGAACCACGGAGTAGGGCACACATGGCGTCCACGAGGATGGGGTACCCCACCTATAGGGCGCGCCCCCTGCCTCGTGGGCCCCATGTTTGGCCCCCGGTGCCCTCCTTCCTCCAATATATACCTACGTACTCCGAAACCATCAGAAGAGGAGAGAAAACCCTAGTTCCACCGCCACAACCTTCTGTTCCTGTGAGATCCCATCTTGGGGCCTGTCCCAAAGCTCCGTCGGAGGGGGGATCTACCACGGAGTTCTTCTACATCATCATCATCGCCTCATCATGAGTTGTGAGTAGTTTACCACAGACCTTCGGGTCCATAGCTAGTATCTAGATGGCTTCTTCTCTCTCTTTGGATCTCAATACCAAGTCCTCCTCGGTCTTCGAGGAGATCTATTCGATGTAATCTCTTTTTGCGGTGTGTTTGTCGAGATTCGATGAATTGTGGGTTTATGATCAAGATTATCTATGAGAAATATTTGGTTCTTCTCTGAACTCTTTACGTGTGATTATAATATCCTTGCAAGTCTCTTCGAATTATTGGTTTGGTTTGGCCTACTAGATCTATAGTTCTTGCAATGGGAGAAGTGCTTGGCTTTGGGTTGAATCTTGCGGTGTCCTTTCCCAGTGACAGTAGGGGAAGCAAGGCACGTATTGTATTGTTGCCATCAAGGATAAAAAGATGGGGTTTATATCATGTTATTTGAGTTTATCCCTCTACATTATGTCATCTTGCTTAAGGCGTTACTTTTTCTTATGAACTTAATACTCTAGATGCATGCTGGATAGCTGTCGATGTGTGGAGTAACAGGAGTAGATGCAGAATCGTTTCGGTCTACTTGTCTCGGACATGATGCCTATATATAACGATCATGCCTAGATAATCTCATAAGTATTCACTTTTCTATCAATTGCTCGACAGTAATTTGTTTACCCGCCGTAGAATACCGCTATCATGAGAGAAGCCACTAGAGAAAACTATGGCCCCGGGTCTATTCTCAACATATCAATCTACAATCTACTTTACTTTTCCGCTTTTACTTTCTGTTCTTATATCCAAAAATACCAAAAATATCAAACTATCCTATCTATCATATCTCACTTTCGCAAGTGACCGTAAAGGGATTGACAAACCCTTATCGCGTTGGCTGCAAAGTTCTTATTTGTTTGTGCAGGTGCGAGGTACTTGCGCGTGGTCTCCTACTGGATTTATACCTTGGTTCTCAAAAACTGAGGGAAATACTTACGCTACGGTGCTGCTTCACCCTTTCCTCTTCGAGGGAATACAACGCAAGCTCAAGAAGTAGCACGGCCTCAGTAGGCCGGCTCATGAGGATCGGAGATATCGAGGCGAGGGATGCCTCGCGAGGTCCTCATGACGTGAGCAGTGACGACCAAGGCCAGGCGGGCGCTAGCGGGCGCAGAGTTCCAGTTTCCTCTTTGGTGCTAAAGGATTAGGAGCAGGCGAAGAGTCCCGAGGCATCGGGCAAAGGTTTCCATATCGGGGCATCAAGACCAAGACTAGCAGGACAGCAGAAGGGAGGTCACCGCGGAGCCCACGGCGGCGTCACCACCAGAGCCTTTGGCAGGCGAAGACAATCTTTTGTCAGGATAGCTTGTACTAGCTGCCCCCTTCAAATTTGGCCGTTGTGGGTTCCCTTCCTGCTCAATATTTGGGAACAGGACCTTGGCCACTATAAATAGGACTAGCCACCACCATTGGGATCATCTCATCTGGAGCTGATCAGATAGAAGGCCGCATACCACAAGCTCACCCGAGCACAAGAACCCCTCTCCTCAGGAGGCAGTTCATCCATGTACTAGTTCTTCATCAGCCTACAAGGCAATCCACCACACCGCACTGGATTAGGGTATTACATCACAATGGTGGCCCGAACCAGTATAAACTTTGTGTCCCTTGTTCTACGGATCTGACGAGCTAGGCCTAGGGTTGTTGAGTAGACGAGCTAGGGTGGAAGGCGAGATCTTCGTGCGCACCCGAGGGTTCGAACTTTAAGGGTTTTGTCGGAACCCGAGATCCGACATTTGGCGCGCCAGGTAGGGGTGTGCCAAAATTTCTCCCTTGTCCGTCCCGCTCTCCATCCGCCAAGCTCCCATGGTAGGTGTCCCTCCTCCGACCGGCTTGGCGGCCACGCGCGGCAGGTCCCTGGGCCATCGGGCCTTCACCCCCGCCTTCCGACGGGTGCAGTGGCCACCCAGGTTCAGGCCAGATCTGCCGTCCCGTTACAACAGGACAGAGGACCCGGTCGTCTTCCTCACGGCTTACGAAGAGGCCGTCTCGGCCGCCGTCGGCGACAGCAAGGTCATGGCCGGCTGGCTCCCCATGGCGCTCACCGGCGTGCCGCGCCTCTGGTTCTTCAGCTTGCCAGAATCGTCCGTGGCGTCCTGGGAGGAGCTGCACGACCTCTTCGTCGCACGCTTCGGGGCGCCGACGCCCCACGTCGTCGCGGCCCTCCTCGGCGGCTCCCATGCACCACCCTCCGACCGCCACATCAAGCAGATCTTTCGCCAGGCAGGCGTCGCCTCCATACGCCAGGGGCTCCTCCTGGATGGGTGGTGCCCAAGGACGACTTCACCTTCGATTCAAGGTCCACCCTGCGTCCACCACAGGCTCAGGCACTCTCCCGATGCTCTGCACCCCCACCATCTGCAACGTGGCAGTCACCAAGACCCTCATCAACGGTGGGGCTGGCCTCAACGTGCTCTCAGTGGAGGCTTTCATCTTGCTTCAAGTGCCACTCCAGCGGCTGTGCCCCACCAAACCCTTCTCAGGAGTCAGCAGCAGTTCCACCAGCCCTCTCGGGCAGATCTGCCTCCCGGTCACCTTCGGCACCCGAAAAAACTACCACACCGAGCTGATCAACTTCGACATCGCCCAAATCGGCCTCCCGTACAACGCCATCCTTGGGTACCCCGCACTGGCTCAGTTCATGGATGCGAGCCATCTGGCCTATAACCTCATGAAGATGCCAGGGAGCAGCGGTGTCCTCACCATGGCGGGGGACGCCAAGGAAGCTCTGGCGGCCCTCAAGCACATCTTCTGGACCGTTGCGATGGCGCAACCGTCCGGTGAAGCCGCCCTAGAACCGAGGGGGCTGAACCGGCCAAGAAGAAGCAACTTTTCTCTCAAGACTGAGCCGAGACAAAGCAGGTGCCCGTAGATGAAGGCGAGCCGTCGGGTGTCACCTTCACCATAGGCGCTAGTCTCCCCCAAGCTCAGGAAGAGGCGATGGTTGGGTTCCTACGCGCGAATAGGGATGTGTTCGCGTGGGAACCCAAGGACCTGGCGGGAGTCCCGAGGGAGGTGATCGAGCATCACCTGGACGTATGCCCCAATATGTGCCCCGTGAAGCAGAAGGCTAGGCGCCAATCTACGGAGAAACAATCCTTCATCGTGCAGGAGACTCGCAAGCTGGAGGCGGCGGGTGTCATCCGTGAGGTCCGGTACCCAGAGTGGCTGGCGAACCCCGTCGTCGTGCCCAAGAAAGGAGGAAAAGAGCGCATGTGTGTTGACTTCACCTACCTCAACAAAGCTTGTCCGCAAGACCCGTTTCCTCTGCCCAGCATCGATCAGATCGTCGACTCCACCGCCGAGTGCGACTTGTTGTGCTTCCTGGACGCCTTCTTAGGTTACTGATGACCCACAACCGTAAGGGATCTATTGCAGCGTTTTCGATAAGTAAGAGTGTCGAACCCAACGAGGAGCAGAAGGTATTGATAAGTGATTCTGAGCAAGGAATAACTGCAAGTACTGAAAGATAACTTTTTAGGGGTTTTCTTGATATAAGCAACAGGAAAGTAAAAGCGAGCAAAGTAAAAGGCACTGGAGAGTAACAAGTGGCCCAATCCTTTTTGAGCAAAGGAGAGGCCTAACAACTGAACTTATAAAGGCTAAAGTGTTCTTAAGGACACACGGGAGAGGTAGTCATGTGCTTTCGCCATTTTCCGTATCGGTACTATGTGATGTGTTGATAAGTGTTGAGTGGGTGGATCTATGCTAGTACACCCTCTAGACTAATATGAGTGCACTCTTATGATTAAACACCTTGCAAGCATTCGCAAATACAAGATAGTATTTAAGGCAAAAGCCTAACCATAGCAATACGATCGATGATCCATTGTTCCCTTGTGAAAAAGCGTGCGAACTGGGGTTCAGGTTTCTGTCACTCCGGCAACCCACCGTAAGCATTCTTTGTACACAATGTATTCCCCTAGGTCCTTAATAAGGCAAAGTGTTGAGTGTTCGACTCACACAACACCACTAGGAAAATAACAACACATATTACTTCAACATCATATGACTACTAACAACAAGACTTCTCCCATGTCCTCAAGAACTAAAGTAACTACTCACAAGACATAAAAGAGATCATGATCAGTGGAGATAGATGGATGATAAACAATCTGGACACAATGATATTTCTCCAACAAAACTCAATAGCATTCACCACAAAGTAGTAATCAACACCGATAGAGTAGAGAGGATAGATAGTACGGATTACAACACAAGTTGCAATTGTGAGATGAGATTGGATGAAGATGGAGATGGTGCTGATGTTGGGGATGATGTTGATGATGATCTCGATGATGCCCGTGACGATGGTGATGACGATGGCGATGATCTCCCCTTCCGGGAGGTGATCTCCCTGGCGGAATCTGCCCGCCGGAGATGGCCTTTCTTCTCTGTAGGTTTCCGCCACGGAGCGGCGGCGGAACTCCGTAAACTCCCCTTCTTTTAGGGTTTCTGGATGACGAGGAGTATATAGGCCAGAGGGAGATCCTGGAGTGGGCTAGGGGCTCCAGGCGCCCTCCGGGCGCGGCCAGGGTGGGGGCCGCGCCAGGTGGCCGCCTGGGCACCCTGTGGCCCCCCTCTAGTTGCTCTTTTGCGTATCTTCGTGATCGTTCTGGAAAATACCCTCCATCGATTTTCAGGTAATTTGGAGGTATTCTTCTTCAGCAACTCAGCGTCCACTTTTTACCGCTGAATCCCGCGTCTGCTGCTTCGGCACCGGAAAGTTGCAAACTGTGTAAAATAAGCCAAAACAACATAAGAACATCATCGTAATGTGAAATATATCAATGAATAAGGATGAATTACGATATAAAATAGTGATGCATTTTGGACGTATCAACACCCCCAAGCTTAGACCTCGCTTGTCCCCAAGCGAATACTGAGCTCGGTAAACCTGTCCACAAGTTTAGAGAGTGAAGTGTCGATAAATAGAATACGAACAAGAAGCATCACAGGTTCTTCACCAAACTCAAATATCCTCAACAACAATCTTCAACTCATAAGGCCCTTATAAAAGAGTGGTAACACTTATAATCGAAAGTAGGGCTAAGGAAACTCATCAAATCATGGCAAACATGTCCTTTGGTCAAAGAACAACTAATAGCTTTTAATTTTGCTCTTTCTCTTTATGTTTTGATGAGATTAATTGAAGCTTTTGAAAGAACATGTTATTAGGCAAGAAGTGAAAGTGTTAACACAAAGGAAGATGTTTGCTTTAGCTGGGCTTGACAAACAACTTACTTATCAAATGATAATGTCAACAAGGATATGATATGACAAATCTTAATGCAACTTTATATGAATGAATCCTCGTCAATATCAAATGTCTGCTCTCTTTAAGAATAGAAGGAAGTAGGAATAACTGACTCAACCTAAAACTAAGAGATAGGCCCTGCTCTAGGGAAGTAGGGAAAACTCATGTGCTATCCTTAAATCAAACAGAATGAAAACAAGTTTTGAGAGGTGCATGATTTGTCAACGAATGCTAATAGATAACTCAATTACTTCTCAAACTGGACAAGTTTCGAGGAACGGCTCCCGCACGGGGACGATCACATCCCCTTAATCTCCTTTGTTTATCACTGCCAAAGTTTTCTGATTTCTCATGAACAAAGCGTGAAGGAGGGTTTGTTTGTTGTATTATCTTTTATGAGCCGGGCGCACTCATGCCAGTTCCTCCTCGTATTAGGGGTTTGCAGATTAGACATGCAATCCCGGGGTAAAACTTGTCCAACTTAAAAATATCATGAATTAACTACTACTTCCTCATGAGCTAAAACAGGGGCACAAAATAGAAGATTTTGAACATTTAAGGATAACACATAAATTCTATACTTTAGGAGGTGGTAGTGGAATACCACGAATAGGAAGGTATGGTGGACTCATATGGAAGGTATTGGTTTAAGGGTATGGATGCACAAGCAGAATTCTGCTTAGTACAGAGTTTAGACTAGCAAAGGCTTTGAGAGAACAGACAATTGATGATGACTAAGATGCAAAGCAATATAAAACATAAACATTAAAATAAGCATAACACATCAAGTTGTCTTCCTTGTCAGCATAACACTTCAAGCATAATAACATAAAGGTTTTGGCTATGTCGCTACTTTAAGAAAATCATGCTTGTTGTTATGACCAAAGCTATGTTTGCCAAGATTAAATAAAGTTTTCAAAGCCATACCTGATATAAGGTCAATACTCCCCATAAGAATGATCATATAAGGTCGATTGCGTGAAGAGAATACCGAGTGCAGCAAAGGAACCAATAGACTTCTCATTAATATTCCATCATAGACGACTCCACACTCACGGATACAATCTCTCCACAGAAGGAGTGATAGACTTCAATGCACACACCTATTTCATATAATAACCTCCCTAGACATGATACGACTCTACTTGACTCTAAAAGACAAAAGATAAAGATAAAGATACCAGGCACTCCCCCAAGCTTGGAACAAGCCAAGGGGATGCCATTACCCAAGGAGATTTCACTCCTCATTCTTGTTGACGTTGATCACGTAGTCCTCGGCGAAGCGCTTCCATGGAAGGGGTTCTCCAGTCTCATATGAGAAGTTTGTCTCCTGAATCCTGCATGCAGCACCCATACCCATGCGCATAAACCTTAGTTCATACTCACAATTCTAGTGATGTAGATCATAAATTTTCCCTTGGAGCTCTTCTTCATATCCTGAAAGGTTAGAGTTGATAATAACATGATATACTTTCTTTTCATCTAAATAAGCATACTTGAGCGTATCGGGAAGAGGTTTAAGATCGAACACCGGGTCTTCTTTTGGTTTTGATAAAATTCCCAAAGGTTCAACCGGAAGGTTGTGCTTCAGGATAGCAGGTTGTCTCAAGAATATTTCATCTAGTTCATTTCTTTCCTGCATATGCAAATCATTCTCGTGGTCCTCCATATATTGCTGCAAAGGATCATTAGGGGGAATAGCAATAGAAGCAATACTTTCAATAATTTTATCATCACTAGGTAAATCGGTACCACGAGGCTGCTTAGAGAACTTAGAAAAGTTAAATTCATATGGCTCACCATTGAATTCAACAGAAACTTTACCTTTCTTGCAATCTATTATAGCTCCACAAGTTCTGAGAAAGGTCTACCAAAAATAATAGGACAAAAATTGTCCCTCACTGAACCAAGTACTAGAAAGTCGGTAGGGTATTTTACCTTTCCACATAGGACTTCAACGTCTCTCACAATTCCGATAGGAGAGATAGTTGCTCTGTTTGCAAGATGAATGGTAACATCAACTTCTTCAAGTTCACATGGTGAAATCTCACCGATGATATCTTGATAAAGTGAATAGGGGATAGTACTAGTACTCGATCCCAAATCGCATAGCCCATAATAATTGTGATCTCCTATTTTAACAGATACTACTGGAGTACCTGAAATTGGGCCTTTATTCTTGGCTGTGACAAGGTTAGTGGAAACAGCACAAAAATTTACACTGGAATCCAAAACATCATTAGTAACAAGGTCTTTAACCAATGCAACTTGAGGATCGACCTTGATCTGGTCCTCAGGCTCATCAATTCTTCTCTCACTTTTATTTATTATGACTGTCACAAGAGAGTGCTCCCTTATCCTTTCAGGAAAAGGAGGCTTTTCATATATAACTGCAGGCAAAATAGGGTCAGCAACATGAATATCAACAGGTAACTCTTTGAAAGGTTCATGATGCTGATCTCTCTTCTTTTTAAAAGAATCAATGTGAGAGGCAAAATCCTTATAGAAATCAATCATTAGATGGGAATCAAGACCAATCTTAGAGCAAAAGGTATTGAAGTAATCAGTTTTCACATAGCTCTCAATATAATCATGCTCATAATTTATAGCGGGTTCAATACCTTTATCGATTTCCCAATCTTCAATATTCCTCTGGATCCTTTCAATGAGATCCCACCTTTCTTCAACGCTCTTTGTCTGAAATACCCCACTAGAGGAGGCATCCAGCATCTCCTTATCCTGACGAGAAAGCCTGGCATAAAAATTTGTAAGTATAATTTTCTTGGGGAGCTCATGAATAGGACATTTGAGCATTAGGGACTTCAATCTCCCCCAAGCTTGAGCAATGCTTTCTCCGTCACGAGACCTAAAGTTATAGATATAGTTCCTGTCTCGATGAATTTCATGAAGAGGATAAAAGTTGGTATAAAAGAGAGACATAAGCTCTTACCAATCAAGCAAGTGTGAGTTATCGAGAAGCTTATACCAATCTGAAGCTTTATCTATAAGCGATACGGAGAACAATTTCCTCATGACAAACTCCATTGATACACCTGCAAGCTTAAATAATGAACATAGTTGTGACAGATATAGCAAGTGTTCACCGGGATGTCTGTCTCCTGCATAACGATTAGCCAAAACATAATCGATAATACCAGCTGGCATTTTATAGGGCACAATTTCAATAGGGGGAGGAGCAACCACCACAGATGTGGGGCGTCTTCCCACAAGCAACGATCCAATAGCAAGGTTGTCCATAAGGACAAAGAGCAGCAACAGCAAAATAAAAACAGAAATATAAAAACTTCCTTACCAGCTTCACTTACCAATAGCGCTACACTCCCCGGCAACGGCGCCAGAAAACGGTACTTGATGACCCACAACCGTAAGGGATCTATTGCAGCGTTTTCGATAAGTAAGAGTGTCGAACCCAACAAGGAGCAGAAGGTATTGATAAGTGATTCTGAGCAAGGAATAACTGCAAGTACTGAAAGATAACTTTTTAGGGGTTTTCTTGATATAAGCAACAGGAAAGTAAAAGCGAGCAAAGTAAAAGGCACTGGAGAGTAACAAGTGGCCCAATCCTTTCTGAGCAATGGAGAGGCCTAGCAACTGAACTTATAAAGGCTAAAGTGTTCTTGAGGACACACGAGAGTGGTAGGCATGTGCTTTCGCCATATTCCGTATCGGTACTATGTGATGTGTTGATAAGTGTTGAGTGGGTGGATCTATGCCAGTACACCCTCTAGACTAAGATGAGTGCACTCTTATGATTAAACACCTTGCAAGCATCCGCAAATACAAGATAGTATTTAAGGCAAAAGCCTAACCATAGCAATACGATCGATGATCCATTGTTCCCTTGTGAAAAACTGTGCGAACTGGGGTTCAGGTTTCTATCGCTCCGGCAACCCACCGTAAGCATTCTTTGTACACAATGTATTCCCCTAGGTCCTTAATAAGGCGAAGTGTTGAGTGTTCGACTCACACAACACCACTAGGAAAATAACAACACAACTTAAGTATCAAACAACACATATTACTTCAACATCATATGACTACTAACAACAAGACTTCTCCCATGTCCTCAAGAACTAAAGTAACTACTCACAAGACATAAAAGAGATCATGATCAGTGGAGATAGATGGATGATAAACAATCTGGACACAATGATATTTCTCCAACAAAACTCAATAGCATTCACCACAAAGTAGTAATCAACACCGATAGAGTAGAGAGGATAGATAGTACGGATTACAACACAAGTTGCAATTGTGAGATGAGATTGGATGAAGATGGAGATGGTGCTGATGTTGGGGATGATGTTGATGATGATCTCGATGATGCCCGTGACGATGGTGATGACGATGGCGATGATCTCCCCTTCCGGGAGGTGATCTCCCCGGCGGAATCTGCCCGCCGGAGATGGCTTTTCTTCTCTGTTGGTTTCTGCCATGGAGCGGCGGCGGAACTCCGTAAACTCCTCTTCTTTTAGGGTTTCTGGATGACGAGGAGTATATAGGCCAGAGGGGAGAGCCTGGAGTGGGCCAGGGGCTCCAGGCGCCCTCCCGGCGCGGCTAGGGTGGGGGCCGCGCCAGGTGGCCGCCTGGGCACCCTGTGGCCCCCCTCTGGTTGCTCTTTTGCGTATATTCGTGTTCCTTCTGGAAAATACCCTCCGTCGATTTTCAGGTAATTTGGAGGTATTCTCCTTCAGCAACTCAGCGTCCACTTTTTACCGCTGAATCCTGCGTCTGCTGCTTCGGCACCGGAAAGTTGCAAACTGTGTAAAATAGGCCAAAACAACATAAGAACATCATCGTAATGTGAAATATATCAATGAATAAGGATGAATTACGATATAAAATAGTGATGCATTTTGGACGTATCAGTTACCACCGGATCAAGATGGCACTGCAAGATGTCGAGAAGACTGCCTTTCTTACCCTGTGTGGAGTATACTGCCACACTTGCATGCCGTTTGGGTTACGGAATGCAGGAGCCACCTTTCAGCGGTTAATGCACATCGCGCTGGGAAAACAGCTCGGGAGGAACGCTGAGGCGTACGTAGATGACATCGTGGTGAAATCTCAGGAGGCCGCAACCCTTATCACGGATCTGGAAGAAACCTTCGCAAACCTGTGCAAGGTAGACCTGCGGCTCAACCCGGAAAAGTGTGTGTTCGGTGTCCCGCCAGGCAAGATTTTGGGCTTCCTGGTGTCGCACCGAGGGATCAAGGCAAACCCTGAGAAGGTCAAGGCCATAGAAAAGATGAGTCCACCAAAGAACCTCAAGGAGATGCAGAAACTAGCCGGCTGTGTAACGTCACTCGGGCGTTTCATCTCCAAGCCGGGGGAGAGAACCCTCCCTTTCTTCGAACTGATGAAGAAGAAGGTCCTGTTCGAGTGGACCCCTGAGGCTGATGCAGCGTTCGAAGACCTCAAGAGATACCTCACCAATCCACCGGTAATGGTGGCGCCCAAGCCTTAAGAACCGTTGGTGCTTTACCTGGCCGCAACACCGCATTCAGCTAGTGCAGCGCTGGTGGCTGTTCGAGAGGAGCATCAAGACGAGACCTTGTAACCCAAGGATGGCACTCCCGAGGCCCCATCAGGGCCGGAGAGCGACCGCGTCCTGCAAGATGACTCCCCTGAGGCCGCAACTACCCCAACTGACGACAAAGCCCCTGGAACACCTTTAACTAGTCAGACCACACAGCCGCAGGCGAGTCCGGACTTCACCCCCATCGAGCACCCGATATACTTCATCAGCACGGTGCTTCGTGATGCCCGGGCATGCTACCCCATGCCGCAGAAGCTCTTGCTTGCGCTCCTCGTCGCTTCGCGCAAGCTGCGCCACTACTTCTAAGGCCACCCCATCAAGGTCGTCTCAGCTTACCCTCTGGAAAGGGTACTCCGGAGCCCAAACGCAGTAGGAAGGGTCGCGGAATGGAATATAGAGCTGCAGGCATTCCAACTATAGTTCAGCACCACCAGAGTCATCAAGGGGGCTGCACTTGCTGCCTTTGTGGCAGAATGGACCGATGCCCCAGGACCCAAAGCAAATTAGGACTAGTCCCTCTCGCCGGGGAGCGAACCGCCGGAATGCTGGGTCATGTACTTCGATGGCGCGTTCGCCCGCCAGGGTGCGGGGGCTGGGGCCGTGCTCATCTCGCCCACTCAAGACAAGCTCTACTATGCCGTGCAGCTCTGCTTTCAGCCAGGTGATAAGGTCTCCAACAACATCGCAGAGTACGAGGGCCTCAGCGCCGTTCTCAAGGCGGCGAAGGCCCTGGGGGTGAAGCGCCTCGTCATCAGGGGCGACTCCCAGCTCCTCATCAACTTCTCCAACAAGGTGTATGAGCCGAAGGACGAGCATATGGAGGCATACCTCACGGAGGTACGCAAAATGGAGAAGCAGTTCTTGGGCCTAGAGCTGGAGCATGTGCCCCGCAACACTAATAAGGAGGTCGGCAACATCGCCAAGAAAGCATCCAGATGCGTGCCCCAAGAGACGGGAGTCTTCGAGGAGAGGCTCCTCAAGACCTCGGCGTCACCCCCGCGAGAAGGGCCGACGAAGCCTAAGGAGGAACTCCCCCACCCACCGGCCTCGGGAGCCCCCGCCTGCAGCCCGGCCTCAGGAGCCCGCTTGGTCCTAGCGCTCAAGCCTCAGGAGGGATGCTGGATCGAGGAACTCAAGTCATACCTGGTGCGAGGGGCACTGCGAGAAAAGGAGGAGGACGCCAAACGCGTTGCCCGACAGGCTACGGTATACTGCATCCAAGACGGTGAGCTTTACAGGAAGCGACCAAATGATGTTTCTTTACGATGCATCTCCAGGAAACAGGGAGGCAGGCTACTAGCTGACATCCACGCCGGGGACTGTGGACATCACTCATCATCACGCACCCTGGTCGGCAAGGCGTTCCACAGTGGTCTTTACTGGCCCACGGCACTCAACGATGCCGCCGAACTAGTAAAGTCTTGCGAGGCTTGCCAGTTCCATGCCAACCAGATCCACCAACCGGCTCAGGGCCTCCAAACCATCCGACTCTCCTGGCCGTTCACGGTCTGGGGGCTGGACATCCTGGGCCCTTTCCCTCGAGCGCCCGGGGGCTATCGATACCTCTACGTCGTCGTCGACAAATTTACCAAATGGGTTGAGGTGGAAGTTGTACGAACCATCTCGGCCGGCTCCGTAGTCAAGTTCATCAAGGGCCTCGTAAACCGGTTCGGGGTCCCTAACCGCATCATCATCGACAACGGCTCACAGTTCACTAGCAACCTTTTTAAGACATATTGTGCTAACCTTGGGACGCAGATTTGCTACGCTTCTCTAGCACACCCCAAAAGCAACAACCAGGCCGAGCGTGCCAATGCGGAGGTCCTGAGAGGCCTCAAGACCAGGACCTTCAAGAAGAAGCCCGAAGCTTGCGGGAGGGGTTGTGGTCAATCCGCACCACTGCCACTAAGCCAATAGGCGAGACCCTATTCTTCCTCGTCTACGGAGCTGAGGCGGTCCTCCGTCACGAGGTCAGGCACCGGTCCCCGTGAGTTCTAGCGTCCGACGAGGCACGGTAGGGCGCCGTTGATACGTCTCCGTCGTATCTATAATTTTTGATTGTTCCATGCCAATATTCTACAACTTTCATATACTTTTGGCAACTTTTTATACTATTTTTGGGACTAACATATTGATCCAGTGCCCAGTGTCAGCTCTTGTTTGTTGCATGTTTTTTGTTTCGCAGAATATCCATATCAAACGGAGTCCAAACAGGGTAAAAATGGACAGATATTTTTTTTGGAATATATGTGAATTTTGGGAAGTGGAATCAACGTGAGACGATGCCCTAGTGGCCCACGAGGGTGGGGGCGCGCCCTGGGCCCTTGTGGCCACTCCGTAAGGCTGTTGGTGCCCTTCTTTCGCCGCAACAACGCTAATATCTGGATAAAAATCGTGTCCAAAATTCAGCCCAGGAGGAGTTACGGATCTCCGGGAATATAAGAAACGGTGAAGGGCCAAAATATGAGAACGCAGAAACACAAAGAGACAGAGAGACAGATCCAATCTCGGAGGGGCTCTCACCCCTCCGCCGCTGAAGGAGGAGCCGTCGCTAAGGAGGAGCCGCCGTACCTGGATGAGCTGCTTCCATCGCCCAAGCCAAGCACCTTGCCGCCACCGTTGTCCTCGGGGCAGCACTCGGCGCAACGCCTGTCTTCCCCAAACACCCTCACGAAGAGGGTCGAGTTGTCGCCATATCTGAAATGAAGGGTGCACCGTCCGCCCAAGCCACGCGCGCGGGCAAACATCTGCCAGCCATGAGCCAAGGTCACGGCGCCCGAGGTGGAGACCTCCACCGCGACCCATGAAGCCCTGCTACAACAACCATCCGCCTGTAGCCAAGAGCCTCCGGAGCTCGCGGCGAGAAGTTCGCCGGCTAGGGAGCGCGAGAGCTGGAGCCGGGTACCAACTTGGCTCTCCGACCACACGACAAACTCCAACGTCACCTCCGCCAAGTGGGGGCGCGGCTGAGGAGGACTGGCGACCCCTGAGCGCCTCCCTTCATTCACGGGACCCCCGGCGCCACGACGGCCCCCGCTGCTCGAAGGCCCGCTGCCATAGTTACCAGGAGCGGCTACCGGCGCCGTGGGGGCACGCCGACGCCCGCTAGACGCTCCGACAGGAGTCTTGGCACGCTTGCGGGGACGACCTCGTCCCCTCTTAGCCGGTGGTGTGCCGGGCCCCTCTTGCCGGGCATTCTCCTTCTCCACAGACGAGAACTTCCTAGGAGGCGCCTTGAGCGGCTCGGCCAGGCGAAGGGTAAGAGAGAAGAAGGAGCGAGATGAGCGAAGGAAGAAGAGAGGCAGCAAGGACTCCGCCTCCCGCCTTATTGTTGGGGAACGTAGTATTTCAAAAAAAATCCTACGATCACGCAAGATCTATCTACTAGATGCATAGCAACGACACGGGAGAGTGTGTCTACATACCCTCATAGACCAAAAGCGGAAGCATCTAATGACGCGGTTGATGTAGTCGAACGTCTTCGTGATTCAACCGATCAAGCACCGAACGTACGGCACCTTCGCGTTCAGCACACGTTCAGCTTGATGACGTCCCACGAGCTCTTGATCCAGTTGAGCTTCACGGGAGAGTTTCGTCAGCACGACGGCGTGGTGACGGAGATGATGAAGCTACTGGCGCAGGGCTTCGCCTAAGCACTGCAACGGTATGACCGAGGTGTGTTTCTGTGGAGGGGGGCACCGCACACAGCTAGAACAATGTTTCTTGTGTGTCTTTGGGTGCCCCCTGCCCCCGTATATAAAGGATCAAGGGGGAGGTGCGACCGGACCAAGGGGCGCTCCATAGGAGTAGGATTCCTACTCCTAGTAGGAATAGTAACCCCCTTTTCCTATTCCTACTAGGAGTAGGAAAGGAAAGGGGAGAGGAGAAGGAAAGGAGAGGGGGCGCCTCCCCCCTTTTAATAGTCCAACTAGGAACCCTAGGGGATGCGGCCAGCCCTATGGGCTGCCCCTCTCTTTCCCTCAATGGCCCACTATGGCCCATACTCCCTCGGGGGGGGGGGGGGGTCCGGTAACCCCCTCCGGCACTCCGGTTTAACCCGATAACTCCCGGAACACTTCCGGCGTCCGAATATAGTCGTCTAATATATTAATCTTTATGTCTCGGACATTCTGAGACTCCTCGTCATGTCTGTGATCTCATCCAGGACTCCGAACTACCTTCGGTACATCAAAACTCATAAACTCAAAATACAGATCGTCATCAAACGTTAAGCGTGCGGACCATACGGGTTCGAGAACTATGTAGACATGACCGAGACACATCTTTGGTCAATAACCAATAGCGGAACATGGATGCTCATATTGGCTCATACATATTCTATGAAGATCTTTACCGGTCAAACCGCATAACAACATACGTTGTTCCCTTTGTCATCGGTATGTTACTTACCGAGATTCAATCGTCGTTATCTCAATACCTAGTTCAATCTCATTACCGGCAAGTCTATTTACTCGTTCCGTAATACACCATCTCGTGACTAACTCATTAGTCATTTGTTTGCAAGGCTCATTATGATGTGTATTACCGAGAGGGCCCAGAGATACCTCTCCGACACTTGGAGTGACAAATCCTATTCTTTATCTATGCCAACACCACGAACACCTTCGGAGACACCTCTAGAGCATCTTTATAATCACCCATTTACGCTGTGACATTTGATAGCACACAAGGTGTTCCTCCGGTATTCGGGAGTTGCATAATCTCATAGTCATAGGATGTGACACCCGGAGACTGATGCGCCAGGTGTCAGCTAGTCACTCGCTGCCGTTGCTATGTCATCTGCTTGTGTGCTCTATTCTGCCATGTCATCGTGTTCGTTGCATCAGCATGTTTTCAAAACTTGCATCCGTCCGAGTCCCCTCGTCCTCTCCGTTGTCCGTTCTGAGCATAGACACACTCGCACGCGCCCGCGACACCTCTGAATATTTATTTTATAAGTGGCCGTAAAATGTTCTCGGAATGGGGTGAAATTTGGCGTGTGGTCTTACTATAGTGTAGACAGGCTGCCTGCCAAATTTTGTCACATTCAGAGTCTGTTTGATAGCCCAACCATTAAACTATAGCGGCAATATCGTCGGATAAAACGTCTGACGTTTTCGGTCTCCAAAAACCCCGCGGGCTACACTTCTCTCCTCCCCTCTCAGCCCAACCCCATCTACACAGCCCACCTAGCCCACCTACCTACCCTCTCCGCTCCGAACCGTCCGATCGAGATCGAACGGCTCGAAACGGAGCAAAAAACCCCCTAACATAGACCCCTACCCTATTTAAACACCCCTAGGTGCCATTTTTGGCTAATCCTAACCCCTCTAGCCTCCCCTAACCTCCCAACCGCCACCCTCCTTGGGATCCGCACCCCTCCAGCCGCCGGTCGCCACTTGGCTACGCCGCAGCCACCTGCCGCCACCAGTAGTGCCGCTTCCACCCACTCCTCGCTTGCCACGTCGCCACCCTCCTCCTCCCAGCCAACCAGCATCACCCGCATGGCCTCCCGCGCCTCCCCGGCCCACCGAGCCCAGCCGCAGCCCGCTAGGCCCGTCTGCCTCGCCGCCGCAGGCCCGTCCGCGCCGCCGCGGGCCCGAGCCGCCCCTGCCCCCGCTCCTCCCGATCTTCTCCGCTAGAGCCTCCCCTGCGCCGCTCCTCGACCCCGCCGCTGGCGAGGAACTTGTCGCCGCATCGCCAGGTCGCCGCCTTCTCGCCTGCTTCGCCCTCTCCTCCTATCCTCGACTCCCTCTCTCACCTTGACCCTCCTTGCTCCAGGTTCACCGCCACCGCCGCCCTAGATCCCCGACGAGCGCCGCCTCCCACCACAGCCAGATCCGGCGGCCTCACCTTTGGATCCTCCTCGGTCCGGCCGAAGATGGGATCTAGACGCCCTTTCCGCTCGGATCCAGCCGCTCCCGTTGTCGCCAGGTCTCCTGGCCGCTGCGCCGTTGTCTCCGTCGCCGGTAGCCTCCGCCAGCGTGGCCTCCCTCGTCTGTGCGTGCGTGAGCGCACGAGGCCATGCCTCTGTCGCTTGGACCGCCTGCTTTGCCCGGCCCACCTCTGCTCCCTCCGGCCCAGCCCGATCCACCACCACCTGGGCCAGGCCCACTGTGAGCACCACCTCAACCCTCACCCCCCTATGCGCTGAATACTATTTAGCACTCGTTTTTTTTCTTTCTTCAGAAATTTGTCTAAGTCCCCGTTCTGCTTAAAAATGTGTGCATGTTGTGGTGCTTGTAACTTTGTGCTCGGTGCTCCGTTTTGCATGAATAATATATCAAAAAGTTCATTGTGATATGCTCTACATGTTAGTTACATTTGTATGCATGTTACTGTTGATCTTGATGCCTTAATATTCGTTGCAAAACTACTATGTGATGTTGTTGTTAAGTCTTTGTTGTCTGTCAATAATATTTTAGCATGTTTGAGAGGTGGTAACTTTGTGCATGTTGGTCCAAATGGAGTGTATGATATGTCAAAAATGTTCATTGTGAAATGCTCTACATGTTTGTGGCTGTTGCATTCATGTTAGGTGTCATATTGCCATGTTTATCTCTGTTGCAAAAGTGCATGTCGCTGTTAACTGCTAAAACTTGTTATGAGATGCGGATTTGTCTTTTTCTTATCTTTATGTGTGATTTTTGTTTGAGCTACATGTCAATATGTTTTAGAAGCACAATCATGTCATCTTTGCTGTGTTGCAATCCACTTTTCATGATATGCCTTGTGGTGTTTGCAACAAGCTTGTAAAGTGGCCTACTCGCTATTGTTATTTTCAAAGACTTGTTGAAAACTGCTAAGTCTGAAATTGTTATAACCTGATGCCATGTTTGCTTGATGCCCCACTCAAATCCATGAATGTTTTGGGTTGTCCAATGATCATGCCTTGTTTACCATGTATTGCTCTATCCATCCATGCCCTTGTTTGCCATTATGGCCTGCTGTAGCATGTTGTTTCATACTCTCAAGTTGCTATAAAATGTTTCTATCAACCTGTTATCACGAAGTTCAGTTTCGCCATATGAATAGCTAGTGTTCTATGCATCCTATGACCAAGTTCTTGCCATGAGTAGCTTCATAAACATGTCTCCTTACTGTTGGTTATATTCACATGCCATGATATGCTTTGAGATGAGTTGCACAAGCTTGCAAACATGCCTACTTGTCGTTGTTGCTGCCATGTCTAGTTTATTTTCACTAAGTCTGTGAAACTGTTATCTTTTGCAATTTTGCCATGATGTCTTGAGCATGTTCTAGTGGTGTTTTGTAGTAGCTCAGTGATCATGCTTGTAGTGCTTGACATGTACATGCTTGCCATGCCCTTTGTTGCCATGAAATGTTATTCTATCATGTTGTTTTGATGTCAACTAAGTGCCATGTTGCTGTTTTTGGACAACTTATTGTTATATCTTGTTTCATGTGTATGTGTTGAACCGTTGCTCCGTTTTGAGCATGTCCTATATGAAACTTGTGTGATTTTGCATGTAGATGCATAATAACATGTTGTTTACCTGTTTGGAGTGTGTTTGCTTGTTGTTTGGATGCGTTCTGCATCAATGACATGCTTGTCTTGTTTTGCTCATATCTTCTAGGCCGTAGCTCCGAATTAAATAAACTTTATATGTAACTTGACTAGAATTTCGAGTAGATCATGATGGTGCATGTTAACTTGCTGTTTAACTAAGGTTTGTTCAGATCTGGACCAATTTCGAAATTTGCATATGAGGACTTGCCGGAGTTGTGATACGTCCAAAACGTATCTATAATTGCTGCTTGCTCCATGCCACTTTTGGGTGATATTGCTATGATATTCATACACTTCCATATACTTTTGATCATATTTGGACTAACCTACTAATCCAGTGCACCCCGGTGCCAGTTTCTGTTTTCGGTTGTTTTTTTATTTCAGGTTTTCACGTTACGAGAACTGCCAGGAAAAATCCAGAAAAATCATATAAAAAATCAGCGTTCCAGAACCTACCTTGCGCCCGAAGGACAGCCGGGGGGGGGGGCACCATGGCTCCAGGCGCCCCGTCTGGTGCCCCCCTTCGGCATATATTTAGAGCGTCATTCGAAACCCTCGGGACGGGAACTCTTTTTCGCGATCTCATCTCTGTTCCGCCGCCGCCGCCGCTTCCAAGATCGGGAGCACCAGGAGAACTCTTCCCGGCACCCTGCCGGAGGGGAGGATCACCATTGGGAGCTTCTCCACCACCATGGACGCCTCCCGGATGAGTTGTGAGTAGTCTCCCTTGGACCATGAGTCCATGAACAGTAGCTATGTGATGTTCTCATCCCGTTCTTGTGCTTCACTAATTAGTCCTCGTGAGCTGCCCTACATGATCGAGGCACACATGTAATCCTTATGCTGTTGCTATGATGAGTTTGCTGGGATCCGATGGATTATGAGATTATGTTCAGATTGTTCTTGAGTAATATATTTGATCTACCTCTTTTATATTTATGTTCATAAGTAATTCTTGCATGTTCTCCGTTGTTATTTATTGCTTTGGCCAAGTAATACGTAGTGACTCCAAGAGGGAACGTTATGCTCGATTGTGGGTTCATGCCCCTCGATGACTAGCTTGAGTGACAGAAATATGAGTCTAGGGGATGTGCTGTTGCCACAAGGGGGGAAACAATGGTGCTTGTGCCCGCGGGTGCGAGGATTGTTTACTTTACGCAAAGTTCTTTTAATGCAGTTGTCGGTTGCTTTGAGTTTACACTATGGGTGGGACTCGCAACTTAATACCAGCGAGATGTTCTGGATAGATATCTCAAGGTGGATGATTAGTAGTAGATATTGATGGATTTCGGTCTACTTACTTTGGCGTACCGCCCATGCTTTGAACCTCAACCTTTCTTGCAATGTAGTCAGCATTGGTTTGCGTTCGTGGTCCTGTCAATTGCCCAGCTGTAATTCGTTTACCTCACATAGCTGTTTTATCGTCTTTTGGGAGAGAGACATCACTAGTGAACATCATGAGACTCCGATCCATATTACCATCATTGATCACATCCGCTATTTACTTTCCGCTATTACTTACTATTGCAAACATTATCTATCACTACTATCATTTGGGTTTAATCCCTTGTGAACTACAAGGCCGGAGGGATTGACAACCTCTCTGTACTCGTTGGGAGCAAAGTTATTTATATCTGTGTGCAGGCCCACGTTGATTGCTAATCCGCGCCGTTAGCAGTTGACACCTACTTGTTAAACCAAGGAGTCTCTGGGGATTCGATCCTTGGCATCTTTGCTAAGGGAAAAACTTCCACAACACTGCATCTTTCACCTTCCACTTGGGGTAACCAACGAGGGGTTAGAGGCCCATCAAGGAGTATTTTCTGGCGCCGTTGCCGGGGACTCCACTCTTCAGGATAGGGGAGTTGAACGCTATCTTTTACCTTTGCTTTTTAGTCTTGTTAGTTTACCTTTCAGTTTTTGCTTTAGTATCTTTTATCGAAAATCACAAAAAAATTATTTACCTTTCTGTTAATAGTCCTATCTGTTTAGCTAAACATGTTAGGATTTGGTGCCTTGAGGGAATCAGAAGTTCTAGATTTCCATCAAAGGGATGGAGAAAATATGAAGAAGGCATGGGACAAAATTTCTGATGCACATAGGATAATTATGCCTTGGATACCTATAAAAATTGTGCTTAGGAATTTTTACCAGGGTCTTTTTTAAATGGTGTAAACACTCTCTTGACATTATAGCCGAGGGAGATTTCCTAGAGTGTGATGAAGCTAGAGCTCTTGAAATTATACATGGTCTATCTAGTTACTTTGTTTATGATCATAATCTTGATACTATCATAGATAGACTTGTGACTATTGAAAAGAGAATGGATGCTCTAGACTTAATAAAGGTAGAGAAACCCAAACCCAATAAGAGAGATATTTTGGAAATAGATAATGACTGGGAGCCTCTTGTTAGGATTAGCATCTCTAATCAAGGCTTCCTTGCTTATTGTGATATTGGGTCTATGGTTTCTACTATGCCAAAAACTGTTCATGATTCTTTAGAATTTAACATGGATAGACTACCATCTTATCATGAACACACTAATGGAGATATTTCTGAAATCCAGGGAAGAATAAAAGATGTGCCAGTTAAATTCCTTAAAGGGATTGCAATGGTTGATTTCTTCATCATGGAGCCAAACCAAGGAAATATAGTGCTTGGAAGGGACTTCCTCCGAGCGGTAAAAGGCTTCATCGATATAGGTAAGGGACAAATCCGCTTATGCGGGAAGGCAAAACGTGTGTACCCCTTTCCTAGAAGGAACAAGAGTGAACTTGTTGAGGAACCATATGAATCAATTTATAACTCCGATTATCATGATGGTTATTGATTCCTCTATGCATTATGCCTAGCTTAAAGGCATAAAAGAAAGCGCTTTTGGGAGGCAGCCCACATGAATAATTTTTTTTATATTTTGCTTTTGTTGTGTCTTGATGTTGCTTACTACAGTAGCATCATCATTGTATCTTTGCTTTTCATATTTGTGCCAAGTATAGCCTCTGATTGCTAGAAAGTTCAAAAGTTGTGAGGTGCTGTCCAGGAAACAGATTCTGTCCTTGGATAGAAAAATTCGTATGAAATCACCAGGTCATCTTTTTGGTCTGAATTTTTTCGACAGCATTCCCTATATAATTGTCCTTCGTGCGTCTGTTCTGAGTTTTTTGATTTGAGTTGCAGAAGTGCCCCGAACAAATCAATTACTACCTGCTGTTCTGTTTTTCACAGATTCTGTCCTGTTTTGCCTTTCCTTCATTTTGCAAACCAAGAGCTTGCTTTTTCTTTGCAAAAACCTTTTGGAAATCTTGAGAAACAGTAGAACTTCAAGAATATCTTTATTTCCAGCAAGGTGCAATTATTTTATTAAGGGTACTAACCTCGCTAATCAGATTATAATGAGTTATGTATGAAGGGAGTTTTCAAGTGTGCGAGGGAAGATGATAAAAAGATTCAGGAGTGTCAAGCGCTCAAGCTTGGGGATGCCCCCGTGCACCCCCAAGAAATATTCAAGGAGACTCAAGCGTCTAAGCTTGGGGATGCCCCCGTGCATCCCCTTCTCCATCAACATTATCAGTTCATCTTTCTTTTCGCTATATTTTTATCACTTCATGTGTTAAGTGCTATGCTTGGAGCGTCTTGCTTTTAGTTTTTCATAACGAGTCGGAACTCAGCTTTCTTTATGTGGGAGAGAAACACGCTCCACTTCTACCTAGAACTTAACATAGAATTTTCATGTCTATCTTTGCTGTGTGTGTTCTTTGTCTTTTAATAGCTACTATCATGCTCTGCTCTTAGTATTCATGCTTATCTTTTCAAAGAGCTTTTGTTTAGTTGGTTGCTTGAACTCTCTTTGATTATCATGCTTATCTAATTAAGAGAGTTTGCTTCCGTTGCATTGGTTAATATGTCTATGATAAAGATGCTACGTGCATAATGGCGCTTAGTAGTTCAGGTTTCTTATGGTTAGTCTCAAATAGCTGGGGGATTCCCAATGTGTTATTGGAATACCAACTTGATTTGTTTGCCGATGATGTGGTATGGTTTAGTAATATCTTCCTTCGAGAATTTATTTTGATTGACTTGGCGTATGCTCACGCATATTTAAGACTGTAAAGAAAGTCTGTCAAGCCTTGATGATCTTTTATTTCTGAGTAGCGATATAACTTCCATGCCTGATTCAATATTGCTTTGTCGCTCTACATGATTATGACCGTCATTGCTCTCTTAGTTGGTCGCTCCCAGTCTTTTGCTAACCTCCACCTGTACTAAGCAGACTAACCTTGCAATATATAGCTCATGGGAAAGTAGCTTAAAAACTATTGTGGTAAAGAATATGTTGCCTATGTATCTTATTTCTTATAAGTTGCTTGCTGAGCGGTAACCATGTTTCTGGGGACGCCATCAACTGTCACACTTTTGTTGAATATCATGTGAGTTGCTATGCATGTTCGTCTTGTCTGAAGTAAGGGTGATTTGCCATGGGTTGAATGAGTATGCATATTGTTAGAGAAGAACATTGGGCCACCAACCCAAGCCATGTATCATGGTGGAAGTTTTAGCTTGGACATTAATCCTCAATCTCTTATGAGAATATGCTTATGCATTAGAGAGGAGTCCATCATCTATTTTCTATGTTTTCCCGGTATGGATGTCCTCAAGTTGAGATCTATCAAAAACGAGAAATCAAATGCGATTTATCTCCTTGGACCTTTGTACAGGTGGCATAGAGGTACCCCTTTGTGACACTTGGTTGAAACATATGTAATGCAATGATAACCCATGGAAATCCGAGCTAATTAGGACAAGGTGCGAGCACTATTGGTATTCGATGCATGAGGCTTGCAACTTATAGGATGTCTTATGCATGACACATATGAAGTACTACTACCGTTGACAAAATTGCTTCTATGTTTTCAAAATAAAAAGCTCTAGCACATAACCATTCTTTTACTTTTATGTTGAGTCTCCACCTTCTTTTAAAAACACCAACTACTGAGAGCATGATTGTCATTCTGAGTGTAATGTGCATTGTCCCAAAGTAGCATTGTCTTTTGCATGATTGTGATATCGTTTATTTTGAAATCATTGTATCTAGTCATCACTTAAACCTTGAAGGTGCCCCTGCATTTATGTTTTGCATCAGTAAAGGGGGCAAGCTAGATATCACTTTATCATATTTGCACATCATGTTCATTGCAAATCTTTTTGATGCTTCAATGTCATGTTGTAAAACTTTCAGTCATTTGTGATTTTCTCATGAGGCAACTTAATTACTATAGATTCATTGTCTCAGTAAGCTTTTGTCATATGACTGTAAAAAGTCCTATATGGTTAATAGCATGTCACCACAGAAATTATTCTTGTTATCATTTACCTACTCGAGGACGAGCAGGAATTAAGCTTGGGGATGTTGATACGTCCAAAACGTATCTATAATTTCTGCTTGCTCCATGCCACTTTTGGGTGATATTGCTATGATATTCATACACTTCCATACACTTTTGATCATATTTGGACTAACCTACTAATCCAGTGCACCCCGGTGCCAGTTTCTGTTTTCGGCTGTTTTTGTATTTCAGGTTTTCACGTTACGAGAACTGCCAGGAAAAATCCAGATATATCATATAAAAAATCAGCGTTCCAGAACCTACCTTGCGCCCGAAGGACAGCCGGGGGGGGGGGGCACCAGGGGTCCAGACGCCCTGGCGGCGCCCCCCCCCCCTGGGCCGCGCAGGGGGGCCGCCTGGGCCCCCCGAGCCCCGTATGGTGCCCCCCTTCGGCATATATTTAGAGCGTCATTCGAAACCCTCGGGACGGGAACTCTTTTTCGCGATCTCATCTCTGTTCCGCCGCCGCCGCCGCTTCCAAGATCGGGAGCACCAGGAGAACTCTTCCCGGCACCCTGCCGGAGGGGAGGATCACCATTGGGAGCTTCTCCACCACCATGGACGCCTCCCGGATGAGTTGTGAGTAGTCTCCCTTGGACCATGAGTCCATGACCAGTAGCTATGTGATGTTCTCCTCCCGTTCTTGTGCTTCACTAATTAGTCCTCGTGAGCTGCCCTACATGATCGAGGCACATATGTAATCCTTATGCTGTTGCTATGATGAGTTTGCTGGGATCCGATGGATTATGAGATTATGTTCAGATTGTCCTTGAGTAATATATTTGATCTACCTCTTTTATATTTATGTTCATAATTAATTCTTGCATGTTCTCCGTTGTTATTTATTGCTTTGGCCAAGTAATACGTAGTGACTCCAAGAGGGAGCGTTATGCTCGATTGTGGGTTCATGCCCCTCGATGACTAGCTTGAGTGACAGAAACATGAGTCTAGGGGATGTGCTGTTGCCACAAGGGGGAAAACAACGGTGCTTGTGCCCGCGGGTGCAAGGATTGTTTACTTTACGCAAAGTTCTTTTAATGCAGTTGTCTGTTGCTTTGAGTTTACACTATGGGTGGGACTCGCAACTTAATACCAGCGAGATGTTCTGGATAGATATCTCAAGGTGGATGATTAGTAGTAGATATTGATGGATTTCGGTCTACTTACTGATACGTCTCAAACGTATCTACTTTTCCAAACACTTTTGATATTGTTTTGACCTCATTCTTGCATGATTTGGACTAAGCTAACCCTGACTGACGCTGTTTTCAGCAGAGCTGCCTGTATGGTTTATTTGTGTGCAGGAAAACGGATTTTTAAGCATCTCAGAAAAATCGACGAAAAATCACGAAAAATCCACGCACCCGAAGAAACAAAATGCCAGAAGTGGGGCCAGAGGGGGGCCAGGGGGTGCCCAGGCGCCCTGTGGGCGCGCCCCCCCTGGGCCGTGCCGGGGGGGCGCCTGGGTGGGCCCCACACCCCCTGGTGCCCTACTTTAGCCCGTATTTTTCCTCCCGACGCAAGAAATCCCTGATCGGAAGTCCTTTCGCTGTTTTTCGTCGCGGAGCCGCCGCCACCCTCTGTTCTTCTTCGGGAGGGCTAGTCTGGAGGCTGATTTGGCCTCCGGAGAGGGGAGATCGTCGCCATCGTCATCATCATCACCACTCCATCATCCTTCCATGACTTCCCCCTTCATGTGTGAGTAATTCCCTTGCTGTAGGCGAAGGGGATGGTAGGGATTAGATGAGTTAGATCATGTAATAGTTCGTCAGATTGTTGGGGGCATGTTGCCTATCATCTAGTATGGTGTTTATCATCTTTGCTACAACTTGTTATTCTTAATGCTTGACACTTAGGGCCCGAGTGCCATGATTTCAGATCTGAACCATATGTGTTTGCATGAATATATTTGTGTTCTTGATCCTATCTATGAGTTGTATGCACCTGTTACGGTTCGGAACCGACGATCCCAAAAGTGACAGCTTGGGACACCAAAGGGGATGGTCCGTAGTTTGAGGATTACATGTATCCATTGAGTTCATTGCTTTGTTCCGGTGCTCTTTGACAGGAGCACCTTAATATCCATTAGTTCCTTTTGGCCCCGTTCGTAGCGGGATGGTAGGACAAAAGATGTTGTGCAAGTTCTTATTGCAAGCACGTACAACTACATACGGGATACATGCCTAATGTTTGATATTTGCCTAGATGATCATTACTTTTCCGTGTGTCGTGCCCCGAGTTAGAAACTATCTCATCCATGCAACGCCCAACCATCCATCTCCCTAGCCTACAGTATTTTAAACCTTGCTTGTCACTAGTTGCTACTTTTGCCATTTACTACTGCTATTTACTTTTGCTGTTTACTTTCACTATTACTATCATCACTATCATATCACTGTTACCACTTATCTTTTGTTGCAAGTTAGTATATTTCAGGTGCGGTTGAACTGACAACTCAATTGTTAAAGCTTATAAATACTCTTTGGCTCCCCGTGTGTCGAATCAATAAATTGAGTTATTCTTACCCGCGAAGACTATCTCGATCCCTTACGGTTGAGTGTTATCAAGTACCGTTTTCTGGCGCCGTTGCCGGGGAGCATAGCAATATTTACAAGTCTACTTGAGGTATCCTACCTGCTGCACTTTATTCACTATGGGTAAGAAAGGAGACCCCAAGGTTCCGATCTTACGATCCACTACAAGAAGAGGTACTGCTCTGAGCACTAGTGCTACGCTTGATTCACCTTCTGTCATGAGTAAGTTCGCCTCACCACCACCACATGATGCTCCTACTGAATCTGTTACTATGTCTGATACACTTGATGATGCTTCTACTACTTTTGATGATGATATTAGTTCACTTGGTTATGCTCTTAAGAAACAAATTACTGCTGCTGCTGAAAAATATGGAATTGAACTTCCTGTTACTCGCTACCCTATTGGTGAAACTTATGATTTTCCTGAATTGAGTAAACTTCAGGAGAGGCTCCTTGATGATGATTACTATATACTTGATGAAGACTTATGCAGGGAACTGACAGAGTTTGCCAGCTCTGACCCTGAAACTATTAAGAAAATATTTGAAAAACACTCTTTGAAAAACAAAACCGTTCCTAATCTTGAGTTTGCTACATCTCCTATATGCATTGATGATCCTGATTTTGATTTCTCTGTTGATCTTTCACTTATACCTATGGTTGAAGCTGACCCCTTTTATGGCAGAGAAAATGATGATGCTATTGCACACCTAACTAAACTTGGTGAGCTAGGTAGCCTGTTTACCACAGATGAGAAGATACGCTACTTTTATGTGACCAAGCTTCTTCCTTTCTCGTTGAAGGAAGGTGCTAAAGCATGGTATGATTCACTCCCATGCGGTTCTATTAAGAGTCCTCAGGACTTAGCTCACTCTTTTGTTGATAAGTACTTTCCTGCTCATATGCAACATGCTGCTTTACAAAGAATTTATAATTTTAAACAGTTGCAGGATGAGTCCCTCCCTAAAGCTTGGGGGAGGTACTGCAGCTTGATTCAGGCTAGACCAGGACATGGAGTTCCTAAGAATGAATTAATTGATATATTCTATGCTGGTTTAACTGATGAATCTAGGTCCTATTTGGACAGTTGTGCTGGTTGTGTTTTCAGGAAAAGAACACCGGACGACGCGGAAGATTTAATGGGCAGGATTGCCAAAAATCATGAAGATTGGTCCGTCCCTGAACCACCTCCACCAACAAAGAAGAGGGGCATGTTTGTTCTAAGCCCCGAGGATATGCAAGAAGCAAAGAAGTCTATTAAAGAGAAAGGTATTAAAGTTGAAGATGTGAAGAATCTACCCCCTATTGAGAAGCTGTGTGAGCCTACCACTCACCCTCCTATGGTAGAGGTACACTCTCTTTTAGATTTCAACGCAAGTGACATCCCTCATGGTAAACCTCCTGATCAATGTCTAGATGAGTTTGGTAATTTTATTATGAAACAAAATCATTTTAATGAGAGGATAGAAAGTCAGTTGCATGATAATTCCCTTGCTATCAAAAAGTTGCTTGGTGTTTTAGATAGAACAGTTAATGATGTCCAATGTCTTGTGAAGCATTTTCATATGGTTCAAACTCAGCTTGATCAAATTTCTAATGTGCAAAGAGATTTGCTTGCTAACAATGCCAAACAAGATAAACTGCAGGCTTTTGGGATTAAGACCCGAGGAGGAACTAGTACTCAAGATCCTCTTTATCCAGAGGGACATCCGAAGAGAATCGAGCAAGATTCTCAAATGCAGGAAGAAGATATTGTTGTCTCTCCAAATAAGAAGAAGAAACATAAAGAGACTGACAATTCTAATGATCCTAATGCAGATGAAGAGCCAGCTATTGATCCCAACAGTGTATCTATTTCCGATGCTGAGACTGAAGACAGTGCTGAACCTGAAGGTAATGATAATGAGAAGAATGATCCGCCTGAAGTTCGAGAAGAAGAAGCACCTGACAAACGTAAGAGTTACACTAAAGAAGACTTCATCGCAAGAAAACACGGGAAGGAGAAAGAACCATGGGTACAGAAACCCATGCCCTTTCCAGGTAAGTCCATCAAATCTAAAGAAGAAGAGCATTACAATAAGTTTTGTGAATGGATTAAACCTCTTTTTCTTCAAATTCCTTTGACTGATGCTATTAAGTTACTTCCTTATTCAAAATATATGAAAGATATTGTCACTAACAAAAGAAAAATTCCTAACGATGCAATATCTACTATGCTTGCTAACTATTCTTTCAGTGGAAAGATTCCTGAGAAGCTCGGTGATCCAGGTATACCCACCATCCCTTGCTCCATAAAGAATAATTATGTCAAAACTGCTTTATGTGATCTTGGAGCGGGAGTGAGTGTTATGCTTCTCTCTCTTTACGAGAGGCTTTGTTTAGAGAAACTAATTCCTACAGATATCTCCCTTCAGATGGCTGACAAGTCAACCGTTGTTCCGATAGGTATTTGTGAGGATGTTCCAGTTGAAGTTGCTAATTGTTTAATTCTTACTGATTTTGTTGTGCTTGACATGCCCGAGGATGGGAGCATGTCCATTATTCTTGGTAGACCTTTCCTTAACACCGCAGGTGCTATTATTGATTGCAACAAAGGGAAGGTTACCTTTCATGTGAATGATAAAGAACACACGGTATATTTTCTGAAGAAGACCGACAGGAGGCATGCCCTCAACTATATAGAGAATATCGAGACCGTGAAAATTGGAGAATGGGACTGTCCACTACATGTGCCTCACAAATACAAAACTATCATGGTAGGGACAATGTCCATCAAGGTAAAAGTTCAGTGATTACTTTGTAGGAGGTGATACTTTTTGCTCTGTATATCGCTTGTTTGTTGGTAAGACTTGATCAACCTTACTAGTAAACGTGTTTTATATGGATAAAAAGTTGAGCTTTCTATGTTTTCATTTATTTTTAGTATTGTCCTACTTGCTGTACCAAGTATCTATGTTTTTGAAGCTTCACAATACTACTAACTACTTCAAGTTTTTAGAGAGTTTCGCAGCTTTTTGAACTTCGAAAAAATTTCAACAGTGAAGTTTTCAGAAAAAATCCAGAAAAATTATATTAAAAATTTCCACAACGGGAGAGACCCGGAAAGTCCTGGGGGCCAGCCAGGGGGGCCACCAGTGGCCCAGGCGGCCAGCTGGCGCGGCCCAGCCCTGGCCGCGCCCACAGGGCGCCTGGGGCCCACGGGACCCCCCTCCAGGTACTTCTTCTTCCCCTCTCTCTCTCTTTTTCCAGAAACCCGAGTTCTGGTCTTGTTCTTGCTGTTCTTGCTGTTCTTGGGGGCGATTCTTCGATCTCTCTCTACAGCCCATCATCTGAGCTGAAATTTTGAGCAAGTACTCCCTGGTATGTGACTCCTCCACCCCTCAAATTAGATTTTCGATTGGTGGCCTCATTTGTGAGTATTTAGTAGTTCTTGGTGCTGTAGAGATGAGCTTGCATGCATGTGTAGAAAGTTGTTTTCCAAGTTCTGATGCAAGTTTATGCCTTGGGCAAGTGAGTTGAGTAGTTTGCCTTAGCTCACTTTGTTTTAATCCTCGTTTTTGTAAATCGCAAAAAATTTCAGAAATGAGTTTGTTAGGAAGGGCAAAATGATGGCTTGAGAAGAGGAGGCCCGCACACTCCGGTCGAGTCACTAGAGCCGTAGCTTCACCATCGACTGTTAGGGTGAGCTATAATGAAGATCATGTGCCCCTGGAGTTGTTGGAAGATACAAGTCCAGCACGTGCGATGACATTTCCATGTGATGAATTCATGGAAGCTGCGGGAATCAAGGATGAGTTTTATAATCTTTGTGCTAATGCAGGTTTGACACGACTCGTCACGAGCCGTGTTACTCAGTATCAGAAACTCACCTCCGGTTTCATTAACAGTTTTAGATATAATCCTGATTCAGGTGCTATTGAGTTTAAAATTTATAATGATCTTATCACCATGACTCTGGGAAATTTTTGTGAAGTAATAGGTGTGCCGAACGTTGGGAGGACGGCAAGGATGGCCACGCAGCCCTCCGAGCTGAAAACCGTCATCAACTCTCTCTGCAGCATAGGTACGGGGGATATTCATCGGTCGAAGATCTCCAGCATCTTGTTTCCTCACCTCAGGTATTTTGCATATTATATTGCTAGAGGGGTGTTAGCTCGCGACAACACGAGCAACATTTCTGCTCTGGATATTGCTATCCTGGCAGCAGCCCTCTCAGGGAGGTCTGATTATAATATTGGTACCTTAATTGCTCGACGCCTTGCTATGAACAGTAACAAGGGGACTTATATGGTGGCATTTATGCCACGCTTATCTTAGAGCATCTTGGAGGCACCCCACACCCTGATGATACTCCTTTTACTTATTTAAGCTTTGACCTTGCTGCTATGAAAAGGCATAAGTTTGTTACCATGGGCTCTGAACTTGATAACCTTGTTTATATATCGCGTTTCGGAACTACCGCGGAACGCGAGATCCGTCTACCTGCACCTCTTTTATTTGATTTTTCTCGCAGGAACGGATGGTCCTTTGATGTTGTCCAGTTCGATAAGTTCATGGTCCAGCATCAGTTCCATAACCCCATGGAGGGGGTTGTGCCCGACGAGGAGAGGCACGGTGAGATACCACATTTTCAGGATGAGACCGCCACCTAGTTTGGTGAAGGGTCTTCCTCTGTTTGGTGCTCAGAACCTTCCTCGTGGGAGACTCCGAGGAGTTCAGTGTACGCGCCATCATCCTTCTACGACCCCTGGTCTCACCACCATACCCCTGGAGCAGGAGGCTCCTGGGGGCAGTAGTTGCTACCAACTTAGGCCAAAAGCCTAAGCTTGGGGGAGTACGTGCCCTTCTCACTTTTTCATTGTATTATCCGTTTGATTCACTTTGATCTTTTTGAAGTTTTTGCCCGTTCTTCTTTATTTCTCTCTTTGCAAAAACAACAAAAATATTTTCTTTTTCTTTTACTTTTTGTTCAACTTTTGAAAAACCCAAAAAGATTTCCTTTCTCTCTTTAGTTTGCTTTGTTTTCAGAGATCAGCTCGCGTCCGTGGTGGCATTTGATTATATTTCCTACATTCGATCGTGCAAGTGACAAGCAGTAATGACGAAGATCGACTGAAAGGAAGCAACAAGGAAGACCGGTATGAACTCTTATTGTTTCTACTTTTGTACATATGCCTGTACTTATGATCTAGAGACCAACTTGTAGCGACATAGTGCTATGTTTACAATGCTATTCCAGTGGTTCATGCTTTCCTTGTGGCTAGTCTCCAATAACTAGAGTATATAATGTGTTATTGAAATGATCTACATGCATCGCACTGTTCATAGTCTGGCATACTGAGGTGGCATTTCCCTTTAGAGAATTTTTGGATTGACTTGGCACATGCTTACACATGTTTAAGACTAAAAGTCTACTTTGCCTTGATGATCTTTGAGTTTTAGAATAGTTATATCACTTTCATGCCCGATTCAATGTTGCTTTGTCGCTCTGCATGATTATGACCGTTATTGCTCCCTAGTTGGTCGCTTCCCAGTCTTTTGCTAAACCTCCACCCGTACTAAGTGGAATGACTGCTTGTGCATCTAAAACCTTTAAACCTGTTATGCCATATGAGTCCACTATACCTTCGTATACATGGTATTTACCTGCCATTCCTAACGAAGACTTTCATGTACCATCTCGAAATTAATCTAAAGCATTTCTCTTTTTGTGCCTATGTTTTAGCTCATGAGGAAGTAGTAGTTAATTCATGATCCCTTTAAGTTGGACAAGTTTCACCCCTGGATTGCATGTATAATGTGCGAACCACTAATATGAAAAGGAACTGGCATTGAATGCGCCCGGATCAGAAAGATAATATAACAAACGAACCCTCCTTCACGCTTTGTTCATGAGAAATCAGAAAACTTTGGCAGTGATAAACAAAGGAGATTAAGAGGATGTGATCGTCCTCATGCGGGAGCCGTTCCTCGAAACTTGTCTGGCTTAAAAGGTGATTGAGTTATCTGCTAGCATTCGTTGACGAATTATGCACCTCTCAAAAACATATTTACTTCTGTTTTTAAAACCAAGAGCTCTGGTACATGTTTAGTTTTTGTTTCCGATCACGGGTTTTCAACCTTGCCAATAAAAGACACGGTTCGAGAGTCTCATCTTCTTTCTTCAAAGCACTGACTAGGAGAGCATAATTGTCATTCTGAGTGTAATGTGCATTGTCCCAAAGTATTACATTGTCTTCTGCATACGTGTGATATGATTTATTCTGAAATTCTTAGTTCTAGTCTCCTTTAAAACTCTGGAGGAGTCTCTGCATTTATGTTTTGCTTCAGTCATGGAGGCTAGCGAGATACCACCTTAATATGCTCAAGCTATGTGCAATGTGATCTTGTCTTGATTTTCGGTAATATATTGTTTACTCTTAATTATTTGTGACTGGTCACTCGAAAGAAGGATTGCTCCTTGCATTGTTCTCATAAGTACTGTTTTAGTACTTGCTGAACTCTTTTCGTAGTACATGCTTATATACATCTAATGAAGCAAAAGAGTTTGTCAAAGTTTTCTTTGTCGCGTCCAGTTCGTTGAACTGAATTGCTTGAGGACAAGCAATATGCTAAGCTTGGGGGAGTTGATACGTCTCAAACGTATCTACTTTTCCAAACACTTTTGATATTGTTTTGACCTCATTCTTGCATGATTTGGACTAAACTAACCCGGACTGACGCTGTTTTCAGCAGAGCTGCCTGTATGGTTTATTTGTGTGCAGGAAAACGGATTTTTAAGCATCTCAGAAAAATCGACGAAAAATCACGAAAAATCCACGCACCCGAAGAAACAAAATGCCAGAAGTGGGGCCAGAGGGGGGCCAGGGGGTGCCCAGGCGCCCTGTGGGCGCGCCCCCCATGGGCCGCGCCGGGGGGGCGCCTGGGTGGGCCCCACACCCCCTGGTGCCCTACTTTAGCCCGTATTTTTCCTCCCGATGCAAGAAATCCCAGATCGGAAGTCCTTTTGCTGTTTTTCGTCGCGGAGCTGCCGCCACCCTCTGTTCTTCTTCGGGAGGGCTAATCTGGAGGCTGATTTGGCCTCCGGAGAGGGGACATCGTCGCCATCGTCATCATCATCACCACTCCATCATCCTTCCATGACTTCCCCCTTCATGTGTGAGTAATTCCCTTGCTGTAGGCGAAGGGGATGGTAGGGATTGGATGAGTTAGATCATGTAATAGTTCGTCAGATTGTTGGGGGCATGTTGCCTATCATCTAGTATGGTGTTTATCATCTTTGCTACAACTTGTTATTCTTAATGCTTGACACTTAGGGCCCGAGTGCCATGATTTCAGATCTGAACCATATGTGTTTGCATGAATATATTTGTGTTCTTGATCCTATCTATGAGTTGTATGCACCTGTTACGGTTCGGAACCGGCGGTCCCAAAAGTGACAGCTTGGGACACCAAAGGGGATGGTCCGTAGTTTGAGGATTACATGTATCCATTGAGTTCATTGCTTTGTTCTGGTGCTCTTTGACAGGAGCACCTTAATATCCATTAGTTCCTTTTGGCCCCGTTCGTAGCGGGATGGTAGGACAAAAGATGTTGTGCAAGTTCTTATTGCAAGCACATACAACTACATACGGGATACATGCCTAATGTTTGATATTTGCCTAGATGATCATTACTTTTCCGTGTGCCGTGCCCCGAGTTAGAAACTATCTCATCCATGCAACGCCCAACCATCCATCTCCCTAGCCTACAGTATTTTAAACCTTGCTTGTCACTAGTTGCTACTTTTGCCATTTACTACTGCTATTTACTTTTGCTGTTTACTTTCACTATTACTATCATCACTATCATATCACTGTTACCACTTATCTTTTGTTGCAAGTTAGTATATTTCAGGTGCGGTTGAATTGACAACTCAACTGTTAAAGCTTATAAATACTCTTTGGCTCCCCGTGTGTCGAATCAATAAATTGGGTTATTCTTACCCGCGAAGACTATCTCGTTCCCTTACGGTTGAGGGTTATCACTTACTTTGGCGTACCGCCCATGCTTTGAACCTCAACCTTTCTTGCAATGTAGTCAGCATTGGTTTGCGTTCGTGGTCCTGTCAATTGCCCAGCTGTAATTCGTTTACCTCACATAGCTGTTTTATCGTCTTTTGGGAGAGAGACATCACTAGTGAACATCATGAGACTCCGGTCCATATTACCATCATTGATCACATCTGCTATTTACTTTTTGCTATTACTTACTATTGCAAACATTATCTATCACTACTATCATTTGCGTTTAATCCTTTGTGAACTATTAGGCCGGAGGGATTGACAACCTCTCTGTACTCGTTGGGAGCAAAGTTATTTGTATCTGTGTGCAGGTCCACGTTGATTGCTAATCCGCGCCGTTAGCAGTTGACACCTACTTGTTGAACCTAGGAGTCTCTGGGAATTCAATCCTTGGCATCTTTGCTAAGGGAAAAACTTCCACAACACTGCATCTTTCACCTTCCACTTGGGGTAACCAATGAGGGGTTAGAGGCCCATCAAGTTGTTATATGTGTTTTTCGGCCTCGTTTAAACTTGCCTTGTTGTGTGTTCTTGTATGCATCATCCCTTGCCATGTTTTGCATCATATAGACTTGTCTTGCATCATACTTGTTTGTGCATCATGACTTGTTCTTGTGTGGTGTGTTTTACCGTGTTGCTTGCTTCTTCTCGTTAGTGCTTCTTTCGTTGCGATCGTGAGGATTCGTTCGACTACACTTGGTTCGTCTTCGTGGCTTCTTCTTCGTCTTCTTCATGGACTCGTTCTTCTTCCTTGCAGGATCTCAGGCAAGATGACCATCCCCTTGGATACCTTTACTATCATTGCTATGCTAGTTGTCTCGATGTTATCGCTATAGGTCGCGCTACCTATCTATTTGCCACCCTCTCCTTGTTGCCATGAAACGTCTAACCTTTGACACCTTCCCAGCAAAATGTTGTTTGGCTATGTTACCCGCTTGCTCAGCCCCTCTTATAGTATTGTTAGTTGCAGGTGAAGATGAAGACTGCTCCATGTTGGAAGTTGTTGTTGGAGTATCACAATATCTAATACTATAGTTTAACACACCTATATACTTTGCAATGACTGGAAGGCTTAGCCTTTTGCTCGGTGTTTGGTTCCACTCATGCCGCCTTAAGAACTGATAAACCAGCGTTATGTTCCTTGATTTTGCGTCCCTAACGCGGTTGGGTATATGGGGACCCCTTGACAGTTCGTCTTTGAATAAAACTCCTACAACAAGGCCCAACATTGGTTTTAATTTGTCTCATAATAAAAACTTAATTAATTAATTAAATTGCATAGGGAGTTAGCGCTACCCGATGATTCTTCTACATACAGGGGGCCAGTGCCGATGGTGTTGGTCCCAACTAGAGTCGTTTGCGGCGCCACCCCTCGGCAACTTGGGGTTTGGTAGTTGTACGTTGTGCTCATCAGGACGTGGCTTGAGACGAGATACGCGTGGCTACTATCAGGGTGTCGGCATGCCGGGTAGTCTTGCTGGACTTGTTTTACCATTGTCGAAATGTCTTGTGCACTGGGATTCCGAGCCTGATCGGATTGTCCCTAAGATAAGGGGTAATACTTTTACTTCTACTGATCGTGAGAGCTTGTGATGGGCTAAGTTGGGACACCCCTGCAGGGTTATGATCTTTCGAAAGCCGTGCCCATGGTTATGTGGCAGATTGGAATTTGTTAATGTCCGGTTGTAGAAAACTTGACAGAGGATCCGAAGTAAAATACATGAACCGCGTGAGTAACCGTGACTGTCTCTTTTCATTTTGAGAAGAGAACACAGTGGGGTTATGTTTGACTCGTAGGTAGTTCAGGATCTTTAGCGATCATTACTAGTTTGCGACCGTTTGCGTAGATAATCATCTTATTCTTGTACTCGTAAGTTAGCCACCATATTATGCTTAGCCGCTGCTGCAACCTCACCACTTAACCTCTCCATACCCATTAAGCTTTGCTAGTCTTGATACCCATGGTTATGGGATTGCTGAGTCCTCGTGGCTCACAGACACTACAACACCAGTTGCAGGTGCAGGTTTCCGATGACTAACGTGAGAGCGATGTTCTTTGAGTTGGAGTTCTTTCTTCTTCTTCCTCGTCAGTCTTGGGTTAGGTTCCTGGTCAAAAGCCTGGGATAGCAGGATGGATGTCGTTGTTCTTTTCCATGTTTGCGTCCGTAGTCGGATGCCTTGTATTGATGTTGTTGTATTCATGTGACTTGTATGAATTGTTGTATCCCCATGTATGTATGTAATGGTACGATGTAATGATATCCATCTTACTAAGCGCCCGAAATGCGGTTGTGCCCCAATCACGAGGTGTATCACGTGATCGGGATAGAATTGCATCTTGGGTCTGACAAGTTGGTATTAGAGCCTCGACCGACCATAGGAGCCCCCTTGATTGATCATACTTTGGCCGTTGTCGAGTCTAGCAGAAAACTATTTTGGAGTCTAGTTATATCGGAGAGTAGGAATTCTTTTTACTGCTCAGCCCCTTCGTCGCTCTAGTGAGGAATCTTGACGTAGGTGTTTTGAATTACTCATCTTCCTTTTCAATTTTTTTTTAGGATCACGCGGTTAGTTTTCGTTCGTTGCGAGGTCTGTTCTTTTCAACCGGTGCTTTTCTCGTCAAGTGGATTTGATCCTCTTTGCCTTTTGCCAGTTCAATCCCCAGTACTTTCTGACCGGTGTCATTTTCCCCGTCCGTTGTGGTTTTTATTTTTCCCACCCACCCACCCCTTTTGATTCTCGGAGCCGGAGTCTTTAATTGAGTATTCATCCTACTCATGTGAATCCTTTGCATTCTTCCTCAATTATTCCAACTGCTGAATTCTCGTCTAGTTCGTTATTCTTCACCTCTTCTTCTTTCCGGTGGATTCTATTCAAGTATTCGGTGTTCATAATATTCTTTTCCCTCGTCTCGGATATTCCCCTTGCTCGTTTACCTCTCGTCATATAATTGTTCCTGTGTTCCAAAGACTTTCCAGGATATTCTTTTGTATTCTAATTTATTCGAGGTTGTCACCTCATTTGAGTCTTTCAAATGTTCCGGTGCATCGTTTCTCATTAAATAATCCTTTCCAACGGTGTTTCTCTTTGGTGGGCTCATAACCCACAGGCCTCTTCCTAGGATCTTACCTGACTCATCTAATATTTTCCGGAGTATTCTCAAATTCTTTTTAAAGTATGACATAAGTATGGATTCCATCAGTCATGTGCCTTCTCCAAGTTCGTTTTCAATTCTTTTCATGTTTGATTCAACCTTCCTTTTTTTCCTTTCCGGAGTATCTCAATAATTTTGGTGTTGTTCCTTGTCGTTATTTGAAGAACGAAGAAGAGTTTTACTCTAATTCTTGTCCGTTCTCTCGAAGATTCTTCGTTCAAGATCGTTGCTATCTCCTTAATTGTTTCGATCATCAAGACTTCTTTTCTTTAACCATCCGGAGCTTTTCATGAATTCTTTCCATTGTGTTCCTCCGAAGGTCATCATTTCAGAAGATTTCTTCATTCTCAGTTTTCAACTTCGTCCTCTAAATATTCTTCATTGATACCTCTTCGTTTGTCTCACATTTGTTCGGTGCTTCGTTCAAGTATTCTTTAATCAGTTCACGATCTCTTCGTTCTCTCTATATATTTTCCTCAAGCTCTTTATTTGTTTTCTAATTCTTCCCGCGATTCCTTCTCTTTTCTTCGCTCATTTTCAATTCTTCCCGGTGGTTCGTTCCTTTTCTTCACTCGGCTTCAATTCTTACGGTGGTTCGCGATATACCTCCCTTTAATCCTTTTCAACGTGAATAAGTGATATGCAAATCTATTGCTTCTCATCAATTTAATAGATGAAGGATGAGCATACCATAATCCTTATTCATTCTCGTCAAGTTGATTTATTCCTTCCTTCGGAGTTTATTCTTGATGAATAAATTCTACTCCCAAATCCTTTCATCTTTTCTTTCCGGAGCTCATAGTTTCTCGGCTATCTCGTCGGAACCCCCGTGTAAATCATCGCAAGGCCTTAATCTTTTCATCTGTGACCTCTATATCATCATCCTTCTGTTACCGGAGTTCTTCATGGTGGTTCATCATGATGTAATTCATTCGTCAAGTGTTCATCAATAATCCTCGTGGAGCTGCTCAAGCATTATTCTTGCTTCTCGAGTGCAATTAATTCTCCGTATCCTATTCAATGGCGTTTTGCATTTCTTTCATCATCTCATCCATTCATTCTTTTGTTTGTGGCGGAAATTCACATCAAGTTTTGGGATGATTTCCATAAGCCCACAACAAGCTCATTCTTTTGTTGTTGATTCTTCAACAAATCCGTTCAAGCCTTCCTTGAAGATGCTCTTTTAATTCCTTGTGGTACAAGTTGTCATCTTCGTCTTCGTTCTTTTCACTTCACTTTTTCAATTATTTCGGAGGCATTGTGTTGTTTCTTTTGTCAAGTATTAATCCGTCTTCTCGAGTTCATGTTCTATCCCTACCATTTTCCGCCGGAGTGCTGCCCGAATTCCTTCGTTCAAATTCATTTTCAACCTCTTATTAGCCGGAGTGGTTCCAAATTCATTCTTGTTCCTTCAGCTCTTGTTTCTTGTCTTTCTACCATCAAGTTTCTTGTCTGTTCCGTGTTACTCTTTTGTGATGAACCATCTCGTTCATCTCCGTTGTATTCGTCCTTTCAAGTGGCTCATCCTCTCAAGGTTCTTTGGTTTCACTCTTTTGTCCTCGAAGAACTTTGTTCTTCCTTTTTCCTCTTCCGTCTCGTTCCTAAGATCTCGGGACGAGATCTCTTGTTAGTAGGGGGGTGTTGTGACACCCCGAGACCGATGCGCCAGGTGTCAGCCAGTCATTCGCTGTCGTTGCCATGTCATCTGCTTGCGCGTTGCATTCTGCCATGTCATCGTGTTCGTTGCATCAACATGTTTTCAAAACTTGCATCCGTCCGAGTCCCCTCGTCCTCTCCGTTGTCCGTTCTGAGCTCAGACACACTCACACGCGCCCGCGGCACCTCCGAATATTTATTTTATAAGTGGTCGGAAAATGTTCTCAGAATGGGGTGAACCTTGGCGTGTGGTCTTATTATAGTGTAGACAGGACGCCTGCCAAATTTCGTCGCATTAGGAGTGTGTTTGATAACCCAACCGTTAAAATATAGCGGCACTATCGCCGGATAAAATGTAGGACGTTTTCTGTCTCCGAAAACCCCGCGGGCTGCACTTCTCTCCTCCCCTCTCGGCCCAACCCCATCTACAGAGCCCACCTAGCCCACCTACCTACCCTCTCCGCTCCGAACCGTCCGATCGAGATCGAACGGCTCGAAATGGAGCAAAAAAACCCTAACCTAGACCCCTACCCTATTTAAACACCCCTAGCTGCCATTTTTGGCCTAATCCTAACCCCCTATAGCCTCCCCTAACCTCCCAGCCGCCACCCTCCTCGGGATCGGCACCCCTCCAGCCGTCGGTCGCCACTTTGCCGCGCCGCCGCCACCAGCAGCGCCGCTTCCGCCCACTCCCCGATTGCCACGTCGCCGCCCTCCTCCTCCCAGCCAACCAGCATCGCCCACATGGCCTCCCGCGCCTCCCCGGCCCATCGAGCCCAGCCGCAGCCCGCCAGGCCCGTCTGCCCCGCCGCCGCGGCCCGAGCCACTCCTGCCCCCGCTCTTCCCGATCTGCTCCGCCAGAGCCTCCCCCGTGCCGCTCCTTGACCCAGCCGCTGACGAGGAACTCGTCGCGGCATCGCCTGCTTTGCCGTATCCTCCTGTCCTCGACTCCCTGTCTCACCTTTACCCCCCCCCTTGCTATAGGTTCACCGCCACCGCCGCCCTGGATCTCCGATGAGCGCCGCCTCCCACCATAGCCAGATCCAGCGGCCTCACCTTCGGATCCTCCTCGGTCCGACCGGAGATGGGATCCGGACGCTCTTTCCGCTCGGATCCGGCCGCTCCCGTCGTCGCCTGGTCTCCTGGCCGCTGCGCCGTCGTCTCCGTCGCCGGTAGCCGCCGTCGGCGTGGCCTCCCTCGTCTGCGCGTGCGTGAGCGCACGAGGCCCTGCCTCCGTCGCTTGGGCTGGCCTGCTTTGCCCGGCCCACCTCTGCTCCCTCCGGCCCAGCCCAATCCCCCACCACCTGGGCCAGGCCTAATGTGAGCACCACCTCAACCCTCACCCCCTTGTGCGCTGAATACTATTTCGCGCTCGTTTTTTTTTTCTTTCTTCAGAAATTTGTCCAAGTCCCTATTCTGCTTAAAAATGTGTGCATGTTGTGGTGCTTGTAACTTTGTGCTCGGTGCTCCGTTTTGCATGAATAATATATCAAAATGTTTGTTGTGATATGCTCTACATGTTAGTTGCACTTGTATGCATGTTACTATTGATCTTGATGCCTTAATCTTCGTTGCAAAACTGCTATGTGATGTTGTTGTTAAGTCTTTGTTGTCTGTCAACAATATGTTAGCATGTTTGAGAGGTGGTAACTTTGTGCATGTTGGTCCAAATGGAGTGTATGATATGTCAAAATATTCATTGTGAAGTGCTCTACATGCTTGTGGCTGTTGCATTCATGTTAGGTGCCATATTGCCATGTTTATCTCTGTTGCAAAAGTGCATGTGGCTGTTAACTGCTAAAACTTGTTATGAGATGTTGATTTGTCTTTTTCTTATCTTTATGTGTGATTTTTGTTTGAGCTACATGTCAATATGTTCTAGAAGCACAATCATGTCATCTTTGCTGTGTTGCAATCCACTTTTCATGATATGCCTTGTGGTGTTTGCAACAAGCTTGTAAAGTGGCCTACTCACTATTGTTATTTTCTAAGACTTGTTGAGAACTGCTAAGTCTGAAATTGTTATAACCTGATGCCATGTTTGCTTGATGCCCCACTCAAATCCATGAATGTTTTGGGTTGTCCAATGATCATGCCTTGTTGTCCATGTTATGATCTATCCATCCATGCCCTTGTTTGACGTTATGGCCTGTTGTAGCTTGTTATTTTCATGCTCTCAAGTTGCTATAAAATGTTTCTGTCAGCCTATTATCGGCAAGTTCAGTTTTGCCATGTGAATAGCTAGTGTTCTATACATCCTATGACCATGTTCTTGCCATGAGTAGCTTCATAAACATGTCTTCTTGCTGTTGGTTATATTCACATACCATGATATGCTTTGAGATGAGTTGCACAAGCTTGCAAACATGCCTACTTGTCGTTGTTGCTACCATGTCTAGTTTATTTTCACTAAGTCTGTGAAACTGTTATCTTTTGCAATCTTTCCATGATGTCTTGAGCATGTTCTAGTGGTGTTTTGTAGTAGCTCAGTGACATGCTTGTAGTGCTTGACATATACATGCTTGCCATGCCCTTTGTTGCCATGAAATGTTATTATATCATGTTGTTTTGATGTCAACTAAGTGCCATGTTGTTGTTTTTGGACAACTTGTATATCTTGTTTCATGTGTATGTGTCCAATCGTTGCTCCGCTTGAGCATGTCCTATATGAAACTTGTGTGATTTTGCATGTAGATGCATAATAACATGTTGTTTACCTGTTTGGAGTGTGTTTGCTTGTTGTTTGGATGCATTTTGCATCAATGACATGCTTGTCTTGTTTTGCTCATATCTTCTAGGCCGTAACTCCGAATTAAATAAACTTTATATGTAACTTGACTAGAATTTCGAGTAAATCATCATGGTGCATGTTAACTTGCTGTTTAACTACTTTAACTTAAGGTTTGTTCAGATCTGGACCAATTTCGAAATTTGCATATGAGGACTTATCGGAGTTGTTATATGTGTTTTCCGGCCTCATTTAAACTTGCCTTGTTGTGTGTTCTTGTATGCATCATCCCTTGCCATGTTTTGCATCATGTAGATTTGTCTTGCATCATACTTGTTTGAGCATCATGACTTGTTCTTGTGTGGTGTGTTTTACCGTGTTGCCTGCTTCTTCTCGTTAGTGCTTGTTTCGTTGCGATCGTGAGGATTCGTTCGACTACACTTGGTTCGTCTTCGTGGCTTCGTCTTCATCTTATACATGGACTCGTTCTTCTTCCTTGTGGGATCTCAGGCAAGATGACCATCCCCTTGGATACCTTTACTATCATTGCTATGCTAGTTGTCTCGATGCTATCGCTATATGTCGCGCTACCTATCTATTTGTCAGCCTCTCCATGTTGCCATGAAACCTCTAACCTGTGACACCTTCCCAGCAAATCGTTGTTTGGCTATGTTACCCGCTTGCTCAGCCCCTCTTATAGCGTTGTTAGTTGCAGGTGAAGATGAAGACTGCTCCATGTTGGAACTTGTTGTTCGAATATCACAATATCAAATACTATAGTTTAACACACCTATATACTTGGCAATGAGTGGAAGCCTTGGCCTTTTGCTTGGTGTTTTGTTCCACTCATGCCGCCTTAAGAACCGATAAACCAGCGTTATGTTCCTTGATTTTGTGTTCCTAACGCCGTTGGGTATATGGGGACCCCTTGACAGTTTGTCTTTGAATAAAACTCCTCCAGCAAGGCCCAACATTGGTTTTAATTTGCCTCATAATAAAAACTTAATTATTAATGAAATTGCATAGGGAGTTAGCGCTACCCGAGGATTCTTATACATACAGGGGGCCAGTGCCGATGGTGTTGGTTCCAACTAGAGTCATTTGCGGCGCCACCCCTTGGCAACTTGGGGTTTGGTCGTTGTACACTGTGCTCATCCGGACGTGGCCTGGGAGAGATACGCGCGGCTACTATCAGGGTGTCGGCACGCTGGGAGGTCTTGTTGGACTTGTTCTACCATTGTCAAAATGTCTTGTGCCCCGGGATTCTGAGTCTAATCGGTTTGTCCCTAAGATAAGGGGTAATACTTTTAGTTTTGCTAATCGTGAGAGCTTGTGATGGGCTAAGTTGGGACACCCCTGCAGGGTTATGATCTTTCGAAAGCCGTGCCCGCAGTTATGTGGCAGATTGGAATTCGTTAATGTCCGGTTGTAGAAAACTTGACAGAGGATCCGGAGTAAAATACACGAACCGCGTGAGTAACCGTGACTGTCTCTTTTCATTTTGAGAAGAGAACACGGTGGGGTTATGTTTGACTCATAGGTAGTTCAGGATCTTTAGCGATCATTACTAGTTTGCGACCGTTTCCGCAAATGCTCATCTTATTCTTGTACTCGTAAGTTAGCCACCATATTATGCTTAGCCGTTGCTGCAACCTCACCACTTAACCTCTCCATACCCATTAAGCTTTGCTAGTCTTGATACACATGGTTATGGGATTGCTGAGTCCTCGTGGCTCACAGATACTACAATACCAGTTGCAGGTGCAGGTTTCCGATGACTTGACGTGAGAGCGATGTTTTTTGAGTTGGAGTTCTTTCTTCTTCTTCTTCTTCGTCAGTCTTGGGTTAGGTTCCTGGTCAAAAGCCTGGGATAGCAGGATGGATGTCGTTGTTCTTTTCCATGTTTGCATCCGTAGTCGGATGCCTTGTATTGATGTTGTTGTATTTATTTGACTTGTGTGAAATGTTGTATCCCCATGTATGTATGTAATGGTACGATTTAATTATATCCATCTTGCTAAGCGCCCGAAATGCGGGTTTGCCCCAAACATGAGGTGTATCACATGATCGGGATAGAATCGCATCTTGGGCCTGACATAGATACATGTATAAGTCATGAAGAAAGCAATATCAGTAAAACTAAATGATTGTAGTGCTAAGCTAACGGATGGGTCTTGTCCATCACATCATTCTCCTAATGATGTGATCTCGTTGATCAAATGACAACTCATGTCTATAGCTAGGAAATATAACCATCTTTGATCAATGAGCTAGTCTAGTAGAGGCATACTAGGGACATATTGTTTTGTCTATGTATTCACACATGTACTAAGTTTCCGATTAATACAATTCTAGCATGAATAAAAGACATTTATCACGATATAAGGAAATACAAATAACATTTTATTATTGCCTCTAGGGCATATTTCCTTCAGTCTCCCACTTGAACTAGAGTCAATAATCTGGATTACATAGTAATGATTCTAACACCCATGGAATCTTGGTGTTGATCATGTTTTTCACGTGGAAGAGGCTTAGTCAACGGGTCTGCGACATTCAGATCCGTATGTATCTTGCAAATTTCTATGTCTCCCTCCTTGACTTGATCGCAGATGGAATTGAAGCGTCTTTTGATGTGCTTTGTTCTCTTGTGAAACTTGGATTCCTTCGCCAAGGCTATTGCTCCAGTGTTGTCACAAAGGATTTTGATTGGACCCGATGCACTAGGTATTACACCTAGATCAGGTATGAACTCCTTCATCCAGACTCCTTCATTTTCTGCTTCCGAAGCAGCTATGTATTCCGCTTCACACGTAGATCCCGCCACGACGCTCTGCTTGGAACTGCACCAACTGACAGCTCCACCGTTCAATAAAAATACATATCCGGTTTGTGACTTAGAGTCATCCGGATCAGTGTTAAAGCTTGAATTGACGTAACCGTTTACGACGAGCTCTTTGTCACCTCCATAAATGGGAAACATATCCTTTGTCCTTTTTAGGTACTTCAGGATGTTCTTGACTGCTGTCCAGTGATCCACTCCTGGATTACTTTGGTACCTCCCTGCTAAACTTATAGCAAGGCACACATCAGGTTTGGTACACAACATTGCATACATGATAGTTCCTATGGCTGAGGCATAGGGAATGACTTGCATTTTCTCTCCATCTTCTGCAGTGGTCGGGCATTGAGTCTTACTCAACTTCACACCGTGTAACACAGGCAAGAACCCTTTCTTTGACTGATCCATTTTAAAGTTCTTCAAAACTTTATCAAGGTATGTGCTTTGTGAAAGTCCAATTAAGCGTCTTGATCTATCTCTATTGATCTTGATGCCTAATATGTAAGCAGCTTCACCGAGGTCTTTCATTGAAAAATTCTTATTCAAGTATTCTTGTATGCTATCCAGAAATTCTATATCATTTCCAATCAACAATATGTCATCCACATATAATATCAGAAATGCTACAGAGCTCCCACTCACTTTCTTGTAAATACAGGCTTCTCCAAAAGTCTATATAAAACCATATGCTTTGATCACCTCACCAAAGTGTAAATTCCAACTCCGAGATGCTTGCACCAGTCCATAGATGGATCGCTGGAGCTTGCAAACTTTGTTAGCACCTTTAGGATCGACAAAACCTTCTGGTTGCATCATATACAACTCCTCTTTGATATATCCATTTAGGAATGCAGTTTTGACATCCATTTGCCAGATTTCATAATCATAAAATGCTGCAATTGCTAACATGATTCGGACAGACTTAAGCATCGCTACGGGTGAGAAAGTCTCATCGTAGGCAACTCCTTGAACTTGTCGAAAACCTTTTGCAAGAAGTAGAGATTTGTAAACAGTAACATTACCGTCAGCGTCGGTCTTCCTCTTGAAGATCCATTTATTTTTTATGGCTTGTCGATCATCGGGCAAGTCAACCAAAGTCCACACTTTGTTCTCATACATGGATCCCATCTCAGATTTCATGGCCTCAAGCCATTTTGCGGAATCTAGGCTCATCGTCGCTTCCTCATAGTTCATAGGTTCATCATGGTCTAGTAACATGACTTCCAGAACCGGGTTGCCGTACCACTCTCGCGCGGAACATACTCTGGTTGATCTACGAAGTTCAGCAGTAACTTGATCCGAAGTTTCATGATCATCATCATTAGCTTCCTCATTAATTGGTGTAGGAATCACTGGAACTAGTTTCTGTGATGTACTACTTTCCAATTCGGGAGAAGGTACAATTACCTCATCAAGTTCTACTTTCCTCCCACTCACTTCTTTTGAGAGAAACTCCTTCTCTAGAAAGGATCCATTCTTAGCAACGAATATCTTTCCTTCGGATCTGTGATAGAAGGTGTACCCAACAGTCTCCTTTGGGTATCCTATGAAGACACATTTCTCCGACTTGGGTTCGAGCTTATCAGGTTGAAGCTTTTTCACATAAGCATCGCAGCCCCAAACTTTAAGAAACGACAACTTTGGTTTCTTGCCAAACCACAGTTCATAAGACGTCGTCTCAACTGATTTAGATGGTGCCCTATTTAACGTGAATGCATCTGTCTCTAAAGCATAACCCCAAAATGATAGTGGTAAATTGATAAGAGACATCATAGACCGCAGCATATCTAATAAAGTACGGTTACGACGTTCGAACACACCATTACGCTGTGGTGTTCTGGGTGGCGTCAGTTGTGAAACTATTCCACATTGTTTCAAATGAAGACCAAACTCGTAACTCAAATATTCACCTCCACGATCAGATCGTAGAAACTTTATTTTCTTGCTACGATGATTCTCTACTTCACTCTGAAATTCTTTGAACTTTTCAAATGTTTCGGACTTGTGTTTCATTAAGTAGATATACCCATATCTTCTCGAGTCATCAGTGAAGGTCTAAAATAACGATACCCGCCGCGAGCCTCAACACTCATCGGTCCACATACATCAGTATGTATGATTTCCAACAAATCTGTTGCTCGCTCCATTGTTCCGGAGAATGGAGTTTTAGTCATCTTGCCCATGAGGCATGGTTCGCAAGCACCAAGTGATTCATAATCAAGTGATTCCAAAAGTCCATCACTATGGAGTTCTAAATGCACTTTACACCAATATGACCTAAACGGCAGTGCCACAAATAAGTTGCACTATCATTATTAACCTTGTATCTTTTGGTTTCAATATTATGAATATGTGTATCACTACGATCGAGATCCAACAAGAATACACCACTCTTCAAGGGTGCATGACCATAAAAGATATTACTCATATAAATGGAACAACCATTATTCTCAGAATTAAATGAATAACCGTCTCGCAATAAACAAGATCCAGATATAATGTTCATGATTAACGCTGGCACCAAATAACAATTATTCAGGTCTAAACCTAATCCCGAAGTTAGATGTAGAGGTAGCGTGGCGACGACGATCACATCGACCTTGAAACCATTTCCCACGCGCATCGTCACCTCGTCCTTAGCCAATCTTCGTTTAGTCCATAGCCCCTGTTTCGAGTTACAAATATTAGCAACCGAACCGGTATCAAATACCCAGACCCAGGTGCTACTACGAGCATTAGTAAGGTACATATCAATAACATGTATATCACATATACCTTTGTTCACCTTGCCATCCTTCTTATCCGCCAAATACTTGGGCAGTTCCGCTAGTGTCCAGTCCCTTTGCAGTAGAAGCACTCAGTTTCAGGCTTGGGTCCAGACTTGGTTTTCTTCGTGGGAGTAGCAACTGTCTTGCTATTCTTCTTGAAGTTCCCCTTCTTTCCCTTGCCCTTTTCTTGAAACTAGTGGTCTTGTTAACCATCAACACTTGATGCTCCTTTTTGATTTCTACCTCCGCAGCTTTGAGCATAGCGAAGAGCTCAGGAATTGTCTTCTGCATCCCTTGCATGTTATAGTTCATCACAAAGCCTTTATAGCTTGGTGGTAGTGATTGAAGAACTCTATCAATAACACTATCTTCGTCAACTTTGCATCCAAGTTGAGTCATATGATTGTAGTACCCAGACATTCTGAGCAAGTGTTCATTGATAGAACTATTCTCCTCCATCTTGCAGCTGTAGAACTTATTGGAAATCTCATATTTCTCAATCAGGGCATTTGCTTGAAATATTAACTTCAACTCCTGGAACATCTCATATGCTCCATGACTTTCAAAATGTTGTTGAAGTCCCGGTTCTAAGCCGTAAAGCATGGCACACTGAACTATCGTGTAGTCATCAGACCGCGTCTTCTAGACGTTCAAAGCATCTACATTAGCGGGAGGGGGCTTGTCACCTAGCGGTGCTTCAAGGACGTAATTCTTCTGTGCAGCAATGAGGATAATCCTCAAGTTATGGACCTAGTCCGTGTAATTGCTACCATCATCTTTCAACTTAGCTTGCTCTAGGAACGCATTAAAATTCAAGGGAACGGTAGCACGGGCCATTGATCTACAACAACATAGATATGCAAAAACTATCAGGACTAAGTTCATGATAAACTAAAGTTCAATTAATCATATAACTAAAGAACTCCCACTTAGAAAGACATCCCTTTGGTCATCTAAATGATCACGTGATCCAAATCAACTAAACCATGCCCGATCATCACGTGAGATGGAGTAGTTTTCAATGGTGAACATCTTATGTTGATCATATCTACTATATTATTCACGCTCAACCTTTCGGTCTCCAGTGTTCGGAGGCCATGTCTGTACATGCTAGGCTCGTCAAGTTTAACCCGAGTATTCTGCATGTGCAAAACTGGCTTGCACCCGTTGTATGTGAACGTAGAGCTTATCACACCCAATGATCACATGGTGTCTCGGCACGACGAACTTTTGCAACGGTGCATACTCAGGGAGAACACTTGTACCTTGAAATTTTGTAAGGGATCATCTTATAATGCTACCGCCGTTCTAGGCAAAATAAGAAGCATAAAAAGATAAACATCACATGCAATCAAAATTTGTGACATGATATGGCCATCATCATCTTGTGCTTTTGATCTCCATCTCCAAGGCACCGTCATGATCACCATCGTCACCGGCGCGACACCTTGATCTCCATCGTAGCATCATTGTCGTCTCGCCAACTATTGCTTCCACGACTATCGCTACCGCTTAGTGATAAAGTAAAGCAATTACATGGTGATTGTATTTCATACAATAAAGCAACAACCATATGGCTCCTGCTAGTTGCCGATAACTTTACAAAACATGATCATCTCATACAATAATGTATAACTCATCACGTCTTGACCATATCACATCACAACATGCCCTGCAAAAACAAGTTAGACGTCCTCTACTTTGTTGTTGCATGTTTTACGTGGCTGCTACGGGCTTAGCAAGAACCATTCTTACCTACGCATACAAAAAACCACAACGATTTTTCGTCAAGTATGTGTTGTTTTAACCTTCACAAGGACCGGTCGTAGCCACACTCGATTCAACTAAAGTGAGAGAGACAGCCACCGGCCAGTCACCTTTAAGCAACGAGTGCTCATAATGGTGAAACCAGTCTCGTGTAACCGTACGCGTAACGTTGGTCCGGGCCGCTTCATCTCACAATACCGCCGAATCAAAGTATGACATGCTGGTAAGCAGTATGACTATCATCGCCCACAACTCATTGTGTTCTACTCGTGCATATCATCTACGCATAGACCTGGCTCATGATGCCACTGATGGGGAACGTAGTATTTCAAAAAAATCCCTACGATCACGCAACATCTATCTACTAGATGCATAGCAACGACACGGGAGAGTGTGTCTACGTACCTCGTGGACCGAAAGCGGAAGAGTCTAGTGACGCGGTTGATGTAGTCGAACGTCTTCGCGATCCAACCGATCAAGCACCGAATGTACGACACCTCCGCGTTCAGCACATGTTCAGCTTGATGACGTCCCACGAGCTCTTGATCCAGTTGAGCTTCACGGGAGAGTTTCGTCAGCACGACGGCGTGGTGACGGAGGTGATGAAGGTACCGGCGCAGGGCTTCGCCTAAGCACTGCAACGGTATGACCGAGGTGTGTTTCTGTGGAGGGGGCACCAAACACGGCTAGAACAATGTTTATTGCGTGTCTTTGGGTGCCCCCCTGCCCCCGTATATAAAGGAGCAAGGGGGAGGTGCGGTCGGGCCAAGGGGTGCACCATAGGAGTAGGATTCCTACTCCTAGTAGGAATAGGATTCCTACTCCTAGTAGGAATAGGAACCCCCTTTTCCTATTCCTACTAGGAGTAGGAAAGGAAAGGGGAGAGGAGAAGGAAAGGAGAGGGGGCGCCTCCCCCCTTTTCCTAGTCCAACTAGGAACCCTAGGGGGTGCGGACAGCCCTATGGGCTGCCCCTATCTTTCCCTCAATGGACCACTATGGCCCATACTCCCTTGGGGGGGGGGGGGGGTTCCGGTAACCCCCTTCGGCACTCCGGTTTTACCCGATAACTCCCGGAACACTTCCGGTGTCCGAATATAGTCGTCCAATATATTAATCTTTATGTCTCAGACATTCTGAGACTCCTCGTCATGCCCGTGATCTCATCTGGGACTCCGAACTACCTTCGGTACATCAAAACTCATAAACTCATAATACCGATCGTCATCAAACGTTAAGCGTGCGGACCCTACGGGTTCGAGAACTATGTAGACATGACTGAGACTCATCTTTGGTCAATAACCAATAATGGAACCTGGATGATCATATTGTCTCCTACATATTCTACGAAGATCTTTATCAGTCAAACCGCATAACAACATACATTGTTCCCTTTGTCATCGGTATGTTACTTGCGCGAGATTCGATCGTCCGTATTTCAATACCTAGTTCAATCTCTTTACCGGCAAGTCTCTTTACTCATTCCGTAATACATCATCTCGTGAATAACTCATTAGTCATTTGCTTGCAAGGCTCATTATGATGTGTATTACCGAGAGGGCCCAGAGATACCTCTCCGACACTCGGAGTGACAAATCCTATTCTTGATCTATGCCAACACCACGAACACCTTCGGAGACACCTGTAGAGCATCTTTATAATCACCCAGTTACGTTGTGACGTTTGATAGAACACAAGGTGTTCCTCCGGTATTCGGGAGTTGCATAATCTCATAGTCATGGGAACATGTATAAATCATGAAGAAAGCAATAGTAGTAAAACTAAACGATCATAGTGCTAAGCTAACGGATGCGTCTTGTCCATCACATCATTCTCCTAATGATGTGATATCGTTGATCAAATGACCACTCATGTCTATGGCTAGGAAACATAACCATCTTTGATCAATGAGCTAGTCTAGTAGAGGCATACTAGGGACATACTGTTTTGTCTATGTATTCACACATGTACTAAGTTTCCGGTTAATACAATTTTAGCATGAAGAAAAGACATTTATCATGATATAAGGAAATACAAATAACATCTTTATTATTGCCTCTAGGGCATATTTCCTTCACTTATTTATAGCCAGAAGAAGGCCAACCGCCGGCCTCCATAATCACAGGTAATGATGATCATCTATGCATGCAGGGACTTGTCAAGTCGTGCAGTCGCTGAGGCTGCATGGGGAAGTGGAGACGCCCACGTCTTGTCAATCGCCATGCGTCAATCAAGGCTGCAGGATTTGGGGGCCCGCGGCGCTCCGTACTTGACCCTTGGCTTCGCCGTGAAGCCAAGCCTGAGCGCACCTTGGGCCCGGGGGCTACTATCGGCGTCCTGGGAACAAGGGTACCTAGACTTGCCTGCCTGCGGCCCAGGGCGTGGCTCACCAGGCGGCCTGGTACGGCCCAGCATCTTCAGCAACCACTCAAGACCCTCCCGAGGAGCCAAGCCTCGCGAGGCGGACGACGCAAGGCATCCCCTGGGGCGGCCTCATTAGGCCGGCTCGTGAGGATTGGAGATATCGAGGCGAGGGACGCCTCGCAAGGTCCTCGTGACGTGAGGTGTGACGACCAAGGCCAGGCGCGCGCTAGCGGGCGCAAAGTGCCAGTTTCCTCTTCGGTGCTAAAGGAGTAGGAGCAGGCGAAGAGTCCTGAGGCTTCAGGAAAAGGTTTCCATATCGGTGCAACAAGACCAAGACCAGCAGGACAGCAGAACGGAGGTCACCACAGAGCCCACGGCGGCGTCAGCACCAGAGCCTTTGCCACGCGAAGACCACCTTTTGTCACGATAGCTTGTACTAGCTGCCCCCTTCAAATTTGGCTGTTGTGGGATCCCTTCCCGCTCAATATTTGGGAAGAGGACCATGGCCACTATAAATAGGACTACCAACCACCATTGGGATCATCTCATCTGGAGCTGATCAGATAGAAGGCCGCACACCACAAGCTCACCAAAGCGCAAGAACCCCTCTCCTCATGAGGCAGTTCATCCATGTACTAGTTCTTCATCAGCCTACAAGGCAATCCACCACACCACACTGGATTAGGGTATTACACCACAACGGTGGCCCGAACCAGCATAAACTTTGTGTCCCTCATTCTACGGATCTGACGAGCTAGGCCTATGGTTGTTGAGTAGACGAGCTAGGGAGGAAGGAGAGATCTTCGTGCGCACCCCAGGGTTCGAACCTTAAGGGTTTTGCCGGAACCCAAGATCTGACAACCGTGTTGCTTGCTTCTTCTCGTTAGTGCTTGTTTCCTTATGATCGTGAGGATTCGTTCGACTACACTTGGTTCGTATTCGTGGCTTCTTCTTCGTCTTCTTCATGGACTCGATCTTCTTCCTTGCAAGATCTCAAGCAAGATGACCGTCACCTTGGATCTCATTACTATCATTGCTATGCTAGTTGTCTCGATGCTATTGCTATATGTCGCGCTACCTATCTATTTGTGGTCACCCTCTCCTTGTTGCCATGGAACCTCTAACCTTTGACACCATCCCAGCAAACCGTTATTTGGCCATGTTACCGCGTGCTCAGCCCCTCTTATAGCATTGTTAGTTGCAGGTGAATATGAAGATTGCTCCATGTTGGAACTTGGTTGTTGGAATATCACAATATCTATTATTATAATTAACACACCTATATACTCGGCAATGGGTGGAAGGCTTGGCCTTTGGCTCGGTATTTTGTTCCACTCATGCCACAATAAGAACCAATAAACCGGTGTTATGTTCCTTGATTTTGCGTTCCTAACGCGGTTGGGTATATGGGGACCCCTTGACAGCTCGCTTTGAATAAAACTCCTCCAGCAAGGCCCAACATTGGTTTTAATTTGCAACATAATAAAAACTTAATTAATTAATTAAATTTCATAGGGGGTCGCGTCCCCAGGGATTCTTTTCTACATACAAGGGGGCCAGTGCCGATGGTGTTGGTCCCAAACTAGAGCCACTTACGGTGCCACCGAGTTACTGGGGCTTCCGGTTGCTGTACGTAGTGCTCATCCGGACGTGGCCTGAGACGAGATACGCGCGGCTACTATCAGGGTGTCGGCACGCCGGAAGGTCTTGCTGGACTTGTTTTACCATTGTCGAAATGTCTTGTGCACTGATAACCCACAAGTGTAGGGGATCGCAACCGTTTTCGAGGGTAAAGTATTCAACCCAAATTTATTGATTCGACACAAGGGGAGCCAAAGAATACTCTTAAGTATTAGCAGCTGAGTTGTCAATTCAACCACACCTGGAAACTTAGTATCTGCAACAAGATAGTTTAAGTAGCAAAGTAATATGATAGTGGCGGTAGTGGCAATAAAAGTAACGATAGTGTTTTTGTAGTTTTCGTAATAGTAGCAGCGGAAAAGTAAATAAGGAGCAAGCAATATGTGAAAGCTCATAGGCATCGGATTGGTGATGGGAAATTATGTCGGATACAATTCATCATGTAGAATTTATAACCTAGGGTGACACGGAACTAGCTCCAGTTCATCAATGCAATGTAGGCATGTATTCCGAATATAGTCATACGTGCTTATGGAAAAGAACTTGCATGAAATCTTTTGTCCTACTCTCCCGTGGCAGCGGGGTCCTATTGGAAACTAAGGGATATTAAGGCCTCCTTTTAATAGAGTACCGGACCAAAGCATTAACACAAAGTGAATACATGAACTCCTCAAACTAAGGTCATCACCGGGAGTGGTCCCGATTATTGTCACTTCGGGGTTGCCGGATCATAACACATAGTAGGTGACTATAGACTTGCAAGATAGGATCAAGAACACACATATATTCATGAAAACATAATAGGTTCAGATCTGAAATCATGGCACTCGGGCCCTAGTGACAAGCATTAAGCATAGCAAAGTCATAGCAACATCAATCTCAGAACATAGTGGATACAAGGGATCAAACCCTAACAAAACTAACTCGATTATATGATAGATCCCATCCAACCCATCACCGTCCAGCAAGCCTACGATGGAATTACTCACGCACGGCGGTGAGTATCATGGAATTGGTGATGGAGGAAGGTTGATGATGATGATGGCGACGATCTCCACTCTCTGGAGCCCCAAACAGACTCCAGATCCGCCCTCCCGAGAGAGATTAGGGCTTGGCGGCGGCTCCGTCTCTAAAACGCAATAATTCTTCCTCCCTAATTTTTTCTCCCCGAAAGTGAATATATAGGATCTGGGGATACGTCGGTGGAGCACCAGGAGGCCCACGAGGTAGGGGGCGCGCCCTAGGGGGGGCGCACCCCCCACCCTTGTGGACAGGGTGTGGGCCCCTGGTCTGGATCTTCTTGCAGGTTTTTTATATTTTCCAAAATAATTCTCCGTGGATTTTCAGGTCATTCCGAGAACCTTTTATTTCTGCACTAAAACAACACCATGGCAGTTCTGCTGAAAACAGCGTCAGTCCGGGTTAGTTCCATTCAAATCATGCAAGTTAGAGTCCAAAACAAGGGCAAAAGTGTTTGGAAAACTAGATACGTTGGAGATGTATCAAATCCCCAAGCTTAAACCTTTGCTTGTCCTCAAGAAATTCAGTTGATAAACTGAAAGTGATAAAGAAATTTTTTGACAAACTCTGTTTGCTCTTGTTGTTCTAAATATGTAAGCCAGCATTCAGGTTTTCAGCAAGATCATGAACTAACCACATTCACAATAACTTTTAGGTCTCAAGTCTACTCATATCAATGGCATAATCAACTAGCGAGCAATAATAATAAACCTCAGATGACAACACTTTCTCAAAACAATCATGATATGATATAACAAGATGGTATCTCGCTAGCCCTTTCTGAGACCGCAAAACATAAATGCAGAGCACCTTTAAAGATCAAGGACTGACTAGACATTGTAATTCATGGTAAAAGAGATCCGGTCATGATCATACTCAATGCAAATTAATAGTAATACATGCAAATGACAGAGGTGCTCACCTACTGGTGCTCTTTTATAAGAGGATGATGACTCTGCATAAAAGTAAATAGATAGGCCCTTTGCAGAGGGAAGCAGGGATTTGTAGAGGTGCCAGAGCTCGATTTTTAAATAGAGATGAATAACATTTTGAGTGGTATACTTTCATTGTCAACATATCAACCAAGAATCTCGATATCTCTCATGCTACACACATTATAGGTGTTTCCCAAAAAGAATGGTAAAGTTTATACTCCCCAACCACCAACAAGCACACTCCACGGCCATCCGAATCCACGGGGCACCGTCCAAACAAGCAACAAACCTGGGGGAGTTCTGTTTAATTATTATGATTTGAGCATGGTACTGGGCATCCCGGTTACCAGCCATTTTCTCATGAATGATGAGCGGAGTCCACTCATTGTGAGAATAACCCACCTAGCATGGAAGATATAGACAACCCTAGTTGATACATGAGCTGTTCGAGCATACAAAACATAATTTCATTTGAAGGTTTAGAGTTTGGCACATACAAATTTACTTGGAACGGTAGGTAAATACCACGTATAGGAAGGTATAGTGGACTCATGTGGAATAACTTTGGGATTTATGGAAGTGGATGCACAAGCAGTATTCCCGCTTAGTACAAGTGAAGGCTAGAAAGAGACTGGGAAGCGACCAGCTAGAGAGCAACAACGGTCATGAACATGCATTAAAATTAATCAACAATGAATGCAAGCATGAGTAGGATATAAATCACCATGAACATAAATATCGTGGAGGCTATGTTGATTTGTTTCAACTACATGCGTGAACATGTGCCAAGTCTGACCACTTGAATCGTTCAAAGGAGGATACCACCCCATCATACCACATCACAACCATTTTAAAATCATGTTGGCACGCAAGATAGACCATTATAAACTCTTAGCTAATTAAGCATGGCATAAGCAGCTATGATCTGTAATTGTCATTGCAAGCATGTTTCATTCATAACAAGCTGAATCAGGAACGATGAACTATCATATTTGCAAAAACAAGACAGGTCGAGTTCATACCAGCTTTTCTCATCTCAATTAGTTCATCATATATCATCCTTATTGCCTTTCACTCGCACGACCGAACGATGTGGATAATAATAATAGTGCATGTGCATTGGACTAAGCTGGAATCTGCAAGCTTTTAATACAAGAGAGAAGACAAGGTAATATGGCTCAAGGTTAAATGAACAATAAAGCATATGAGTGCCACTAAGCATTTTCAATCATGGTCTTCTACTCTTAACCCCCAAAGAAAAGAAAAGAAAAGAAACTATTTACACGGGAAAGCTCCCAACAAGCAAAAGAAGAATGGGAAATATTTTTTGGGTTTTCTTTTAGTTACCACTACAAGGAAAGTAAACTAGCTAGAAGCTACAACTAATACTTTTTTTGTTTTTCTTAAGGTTTTTCTAGCACACGAGAAAAAAGACTAAGAAAAAGAAATGAAACTAAACATGGATGGTACAATGAAAGAGTGTGATCACCGACAACTAGAATGAGTGTGTGAACATGAATGTAAAGTCGGTCTATGGCCACAGATCGAAGCTACACCCTCCAGTGTACTGAGATGTGTCCTCTGGGTGCCACTGGTTGGCAAGCTCATCCAAATCCCACCCATAAACAGACTGACGGTAAGGGTCGAGTGGTGGCTCCGGCTCAGGCTCTGGAGCTTGTGCCTGGCCCTGGTACTTGTAGAAGGCATCTGATGTAATGAGATATATGCATGTAGACAGATCAAACAAAGATGGTGCAAGAAAGGTAACAATTTCACAATATTTTTCATCAAACCTTAATTTATAATTAAGCAACCTATCCTTGTCTTTAACAATAAAATCATGTGCTACCATGCTCTTGTAGTCTAGAGAAACAGGGGCAAGCAATTTTTCCTCCTTCTCATAATGCCTAATAGGTATTCTAAAATGTCCAGCAAGGCGAGAAGCAAAGATGCCTCCAAAGACGGGCCCCTTTGAGCGGTTCAGACTCAGTCGTTTAGCAACGACGACACCCAAGCTAAAAGTTGTTTCTTGAAACAAAGCAAGGCGTAAAATGACAATATCAGGGGCACTAAGATTCCCGTTGTTCCCGTGACCAATTAAACATCTACTAGCAAATAAAGCAAAGTAGCGCAGAACAGGGAAGTGTATACTAGTGATTCTTGCCCCTGAGACTTGTCTAGTTTTCCCTACAACTATCATGTCGATAAACCCTTCAACGTCTTCACAACGTGGGTCATCAAGTCTACCTCCAAAGGGTATCTTGCATACTTCACAAAATTCTAAGAGTGATATCTCCTTAATCTCATCATGTAAACGAAACTCCATTGTAGGTGGTGTTTTCTTAGCATGAGAATGACAGATTTGCATGAAAATATTGGTAAGTAAGAGATACTATTCACGCTGGTCGTGGAGGAAGTCGGTGAGGCCTGCATTATTTGCCAACCAATAAAAGTCTTCGTAAATCCCGGCGGACATCATGAAATCATTGAAAGGCCATTCACACGGTTGAACTTCCGCCATGCGAGGAAGATTATATTTTGGCTTCTTATTTTCTTCTTTCTTCTTCTCCTCTGAGCTCTTACTGGAGGAGCCCCTCGACAATCTCTTTATCATTTTTCCTTTTTGAAATTTTTAGTAACTCGAAATAAAAGTTAACCAAACTCAACAAGATTGATAGCAACAACTCCTACTAGTGCCTAGAGACTATATCATGCATTAGAACTACTTGGGACCAAGAAAATTTAACATGCAAGCTCAAGAAAAAGGTCACCACAGCAGCAAAAATTTGCACCAAATAAAGCACTAGAACAAAAACTAATTGGACCAATGGAGGAGTCACATGCCAAGGAACAATCTCCCCAAACAGTTTGGTGAATGGTGCTTTGAGCAAGGAGATCGAAAATGGCAGCAAGATGAGCTAGAACTCGGGTTTGAGTTGGTTGGTGATTTTTTTTGGGAGGAAGAAGAAGAGTGTGGGTGCAGGAATAAGTGGAGGGGGGCCACGTGGGGCCCACGAGGCAGGGGGCGCGCCTGGACCCTCGTGGCCAGGTGTTGGCTCCCCTCGTTGTGTGTTCTGTGCCATATTTTCTCAAATATTGTAGAAAAAATCATATTTCATTTTCACGGCATTTGGAGAACTTTTATTTTCGGGGTATATTTTATTGCATGGATAAGTTTTAAAACAGACAGAAAATACTATTTTTTCTTTATTTAACCTAATTAACAGAAAGTAAAAGGAGGGTACAGAAGGTTGTGCTATCTAGATTCACATATCTCATGCTCGTCAAAAGGAATCCATTAACAAGGTTGATCAGGTCTTGTTAATAAACTCTTACCGAATAACATGAAACCGGAGAATTTTCGAATAGCACTAGGTTACCACAATGGGGATATGTATGTCCCCAACAATTAGAATGTCATATGTCTTCTTGATAGTAGGAAGAGGAAATTTAAAACCTCCAATAGTAATAGTTGAAAATTTTCCAATATAATTGATACTGTGGACCAGAGGTTGTTTCCTCAAAAAGTGTACCGTATGCTCATTGCCATTGATATGAAAAGTGACATTGCCTTTGTTGCAATCAATAACAGCCCCTGCAGTATTCAAAAAGGGTCTACCAAGGATAAAGGACATACTATCGTCCTCGGGAATATCAAGTATAACAAAGTCCGTTAGAATAGTAACATTTGCAACTACAACAAGCACATCCTCACAAATACCGACAGGTATAGCAGTTGATTTATCAACCATTTGCAAAGATATTTCAGTAGGTGTCAACTTACTCAAGTCAAGTCTACGATATAAAGAGAGAGGCATAACACTAACATCGGCTCCAAGATCACATAAAGCAGTTTTTAACATAGTTTCCTTTAATGGAGCAGGGTATAGTAGGTACTCCTCCATCTCCTAATTTCTTAGGTATTCCACCCTTGAAAGTGTAATTGGCAAGCATGGTGGAAATTTCTACTTCGGGTATCTTCCTTTTGTTGGTAATAATATCTTTCATATACTTAGCATAAGGATTTGTTTTAAGCACATCAGTGAAAGGCATACGCAAAAAGATAGGTCTAATCATTTCAGCAAAGCGTTCAAAATCCTCATCATCCTTTTTCTTGGATGTTTTCGGAGGAAAAGGCATGGGTTTCTGAACCCATGGTTCTCTTTCCCTACCGTGCTTCCTAGCAACAAAGTCTCTCTTATCATAACGTTGATTCTTTGATTGTGGGTTATCAAGATAAACAGCAGGTTCAATCTCTACATAATTATCATTGCCAGGTTGAGCATTATCATGAACATCATCATTGATATTATCACTAGGTTCATGTTCATTACCAGATTGTGTCTCAGCATCAGAAACAGATATATCATTGGGATTCTCAGGTATGTCAGCTACACGTTCACTAGAAGCATGCAAAGTTCTATCATTTTTCTTTTTCTTCTTCTTAGAAGAACTAGGTGCATCTAAATTAGCTCTCTGAGAATCTTGCTCAATTCTCTTAGGGTGGCCTTCAGGATACAGAGGTTCCTGAGTCATTTTACCACCTCTAGTAGCAACTCTAACAGCATAGTCATTATTCTTACTATTTAATTCATTGAGCAAATCATTCTGATCCTTAAGTACTTGTTCTACTTGAGTGGTAACCATGGAAGCATGTTTACTAATGAGTTTTAGTTCACCTTTAGCTTAAGACAGATAATCACTCAAGTGTTCAATCATATAAGCATTGTGTTGTAATTGTCTACCAACATAAGCATTGAAGTTTTCTTGTTTCACAATAAAATTATCAAACTCATCTAAGCATTGGCTAGCAGACTTATAACGAGGAATATCACCTTCATCAAATCTATAAAGAGAATTTACCTTTACTACCTGTGTCGGGTTATCAAGACCATGTGTTTCTTCAATAGGTGGTAAATTAGTAACATCTTCAGCTTTAATACCTTTTTCTTTCATAGATTTCTTTGCCTCTTGCATATCTTCAAGACCGAGAAATAGAACACCTTTTTTCTTCGGAGTTGGCTTAGGGGCTGGTTCAGGAAGTGTCCGATTATTTTCATTGGCCAGCATATTATTCAATAGTAATTTGGCTTGATCAACTGTTCTTTCCCTGAAAACACAACCAACACAACTATCCAGGTGGTCTCTGGAAGCATCGGTTAGTCCATTATAAAAGACATCAAGTATATCATGCATCTCAAGAGGATGACCAGGCAAGGCATTAAGTAATTGGAGAAGCCTCCCCCAAGCTTGTGGGAGACTCTCTTCTTCAATTTGCACAAAGTTATATATTTCCCGTAAGGCAGCTTGTTTCTTATGAGCGGGAAAATATTTAGCAGAGAAGTAATACATCATATCCCGGGGACGCACACAACCAGGATCAAGAGAATTAAACCAAGTCTTAGCATCACCCTTTAACGAGAAAGGAAATAACTTAAGGATATAGTAATAACGAATCTTTTCATTGTTGGTAAAAAGGGTGGCTATATCATTCAACTTAGTAAGATGTGCCACAATAGTTTCAGATTCATAGCCATGGAAAGGATCAGATTCAACCAAAGTAATCAACTCAGGATCAACAGAGAATTTATAATCCTTATCAGTAACATAGATAGGTGAAGTAGCGAAAGCAGGTTCATGTTTCATTCTAGCATTCAAGGACTTTTTTCAGCTTAGCTAATAATTTCTTAAGATCATATCTATCGTTGCAAGCAAGAAAGTCTCTAGTAGTTTCTTCATCCATAACATAACCCTCAGGAACAACAGGAAATTCATATCTATTGGGAGAAGCTTCATCATCACTTTCATAAATATTATGAGTTTCAATATTTGCATTCTCCCTAACCTTAGCAATTTTTCATCTAGAAATTCACCTAGTGGTGCAGTATTATCAAGCATAGAATTAGTTTCATCATACATACCAGAAGTGGCATCATCGAGAACATACGACATATCAGATTCAATAGCATGAGTAGGTGTCGCAAATTTACCCATAACAGAAGGAGAATCAAGTGCAGAGCTAGATGGCAGTTCCTTACCTCCCCTCGTAGTTGAGGGTAAGATCTTGGTTTTTGAGTCCTTCAAATTCTTCATAGTGATCAACAGATATAAATTCCAAGTGACTTAAAGAATAGAGCTATGCTCCCCGGCAACAGCGCCAGAAAATAGTCTTCATAACCCACAAGTGTAGGGGATCGCAACAGTTTTCGAGGGTAAAGTATTCAACCCAAATTTATTTATTCGACACAAGGGGAGCCAAAGAATACTCTTAAGTATTAGCAGCTGAGTTGTCAATTCAACCACACCTGGAAACTTAGTATCTGCAGCAAGATAGTTTAGTAGCAAAGTAATATGATAGTGGCGGTAGAGGCAATAAAAGTAACGATAGTGTTTTTGTAGTTTTCGTAATAGTAGAAGTGAAAAGTAAATAAGGAGCAAGCAATATGTGAAAAGATCGTAGGCATTGGATCGGTGATGGGAAATTATGTCAGATGCAATTCATCATGTAGAAGTTATAACCTAGGGTGACACAAAACTAGCTCCAGTTCATCAATGCAATGTAGGCATGTATTCCGAATATAGTCATACGTGCTTATGGAAAAGAACTTGCATGACATCTTTTGTCCTACCCTCCCGTGGAAGCGGGGTCCTATTGGAAACTAAGGGATATTAAGGCCTCCTTTTAATAGAGTACCGGACCAAAGCATTAACACATAGTGAATACATGAAGTCCTCAAACTAAGGTCATCACCGGGAGTGGTCCCGATTATTGTCACTTCGGGGTTGCCGGATCATAACACATAGTAGGTGACTATAGACTTGCAAGATAGGATCAAGAACACACATATATTCATGAAAACATAATAGGTTCAGATCTGAAATCATGGCACTCGGGCCCTAGTGACAAGCATTAAGCATAGCAAAGTCATAGCAACATCAATCTCACAACATAGTGGATACTAGGGATCAAACCCTAACAAAACGAACTTGATTACATGATAGATCCCATCCAACTAATCACCGTCCAGCAAGCCTACGATGGAATTACTCACGCACGGCGGTGAGCATCATGGAATTGGTGATGGAGGAAGGTTGATGATGACGATGGCGACGATCTCCACTCTCCGAAGCCCCGAACGGACTCCAGATCAGCCCTCCTGAGAGAGATTAGGGCTTGGCGACGGCTCCGTCTCGTAAAACACGATAATTCTTCCTCCCTGATTTTTTTCTCCCAAAAAGTGAATATATAGGATGTGGGGATACGTCGGTGGAGCACCACGAAGCCCACGAGGCAGGGGCGCGCCCTAGGGGGGCGCCCCCCATCCTCGTGGATAGGGTGTGGGCCCCCTGGTCTGGATCTTCTTGCATGTATTTTTTATATTTTCCAAAATAATTCTCCGTGGATTTTCAGGTCATTCCAAGAACTTTTTATTTCTGCACTAAAACAACACCATGGCAGTTCTGCTGAAAACAACGTCAGTCCGGGTTAGTTCCATTCAAATCATGCAAGTTAGAGTCTAAAACAAGGGCAAAAGTGTTTGGAAAAGTAGATACGTTGGAGACGTATCATGCATCGGGATTCCGAGTCTGATCGGGTTGTCCCTAGATAAGGGTTTTTTTACCTCTGCTTATCGTGAGAGCTAGTGATGAGCTAAGTTGGGACACCCCTGCAGGGTTATAATCTTTCGAAAGTCGTGCCCGCGGTTACGTGACAGATTGGAATTTGTTAATGTCCGGTTGTAGAAAATTTGATAGAGGATCCGAAATAAAACACACCAACCGTGTGAGTAACCATGAACGTCTCTCTTCACTTTGAGAAGAGAACACGGTGGGGTTATGTTTGACTCGTAGGTAGTTCAGGATCACTTAGCGATCATTACTAGTTTGCGATCGTTTGTGTAGATGCTCATATTATTCTTGTACTCGTAAGTTAGCCACCATATAATGCTTAGTCGCTACTGCAACCTCACCACTTACCCTCTCTATACCCTTTAAGCTTTGCTAGTCTTGATACCCATGGTTATGGGATTGCTGAGTCCTTGTGGCTCACAGATACTACAACAACAGGTGCAGGTGCAGGTTTCCGATCACTTGACGTGAGAGTGATGTTTACTTGTGTTGGAGTTCTTTCTTCTTCTTGTTCATCAGTCTTGGGATAGGTTCCTAGTCGGCAGCCTGGGATAGCAAGATGGATGTCGTTGTGCTTTTCATGTTTTCATCCGTAGTCGGATGTCTTGTGTATGATAATATTGTATTCATGTGTATATTGTATGACTTGTATGTATCCCCATCTATTTATGTAATGGTTGATGTAATGATATCCATCTTTCTAAGTGTACGAAATGCGGTTGTGCCCCAATCACGAAGTTATCATGTGATCGAGATAGAATCGCATCTTGGGCGTGACAAAGTTGGTCTTCGAAGAAGCAAAATTGTGTGTCTCTCTCGTCCACCGAGGCCGAATATGTAGCTGCCGCAAGTTGTTGTGCATAGTTGCTATGGATGAGGCAAACTTAAAGGATTATGGTGTCACTTATGACAAAGTGCCTCTTCTGTGTGACAGTGAAAGTGATATCAAGATCTCCTACAACTCGGTGCAACATAGGAAGATGAAGCATATTGAGATTCGTCATCATTTCATTCGGTATCATATCAAGCATGGGGAGATTGACATTTTCTACGTCAACACTCAAGAGCAACTAGCGGACATTTTCATGAAGCCCTTGGACAAAGCAAGATTTTGCGAGTTAAGGAATGAGCTAAATATCATTGATTCGAGCAATGTGGCTCAAATCTAGGCACACGCCACCACGTTCATCATAGTATCTTGTTCTAGATGTAGGCATGGACATAGGGGGAATGTTGTTCTCTCAATGAACTCTCCCTCCCCCCATTATGCATAAATTGATCAAGTTCCTTCACATTAGCCATTTATGGATGGTAATTGTGCTTCAAAGATGAGTTTGGGTCATGGGCCCAAGGTTAAAATATTCACGGTGCCATACCAATTGACTCAAACATAGGTGACCTTGGTCACCGCCCTCTTGTTAAGAAGTTTTGTTTCCTTAGGTTTGAGGCATCCTTTTATTTTCTTGGCTTTTAGTTGTTGGATTGCTCCGAGTGTGCTCTCCTTTTTGTCGGCTCTTGACCTTGGAGTACTCCTTCCCATTTGATCTGTTTAGTGTCCCCCACCTAAGACTCTCCTTGCCTCAACCTCTCATACATTTCATAAGCCCATTTACCCTCTTTGATCTAGTGCAGTTTTCTGGTAGCAGGTGGTACTACCGCATGCAGGAACGATACTACCGCTCTGGCGGTACTATCGCTGTGTGTTGTGTGTTGACCCCTGTCAATGCACTAAGGCGGAACTACCACTTGGGGGCACGATACAATCGCTTAGGCGGTACTATGGTTGGACCCAGCGGTACTACCGCTTCGAGGACATGCGTGGGG
>LR738714.1:445131947-445157213 GCA_902687465.1 Secale cereale
AACGAGGGGGGGGGGGTTCCAACTCCCTCATACCCATTCACTTCTCCTCTTTGCAAGTTCTCTCTCTCAGGTAACCCGAATCTGCTCTAGAGGCTGCCTCTAGCCTCCGAGTCTATGCCGTCTTCTCCGTTTCCCACTGATGGGATCGATCCTCACTCTCTCCTCTTGCCATGGATACCGGTATTGCCCTCGTTTTCCTCTCCTATGGTTCTATTTTTTGAATGTTGGTTCTAAGGCAATGCATGTGGTATTTGTAGATTTTTGGCTAAATCTGGGCATGAGTAGGATACATGATGACTGCTAGATAGGAGTATAGTAATCTTTGCCAAATTTTTGCAACTCTACGTCACCGATACTATCAGATCCATTCCACGGAAGGTCTCCCGTCGGATGGGCGATACCGGTACTACCGCTCATGTTCAGCGGTACTACCGCTTGTCCTTCGACGGTACTATCGCGGCTGGACAATGTACTACCATTGTGACCTGGAATTTAAAAAAACTTTGCACTTACTACTATCCTTATTTTCTATCCTTTGGCTTATCCAATGACTTTACACCTGTTTTTCCCTCGATCTATGTTTTTGGGTTCCAAGTGATGGTAGCTCTCGTTCTCATCAGGCTCGACGCAAGAATCCAGAATGTCCGGGTGGTTCTAAGCGCTACCGTACCTCTAAGGGCACTCGTGCTAGTTTCAGTGGTACTCCCAGGTGGAGTGTCAAGTCAGCGTCAAGCAAGCTAAGTGATAAGGAAAAGTACACCCCTCCTAATGAGATGTCTGCAAAGGAGTTTGAGGAGTTTCACGTTCGCAAGCCTTATCGTCGCCCTTTGATCTATCCGGACATTCTGAAGGCCAAGAAGAACTTGTTTGTCAATGTCAAGTCCATTGATATCTCTCGTATGGAGAAGGATCCATTGTACTTTGGTGAGGCCATGGCTCTTTTCCATTAGTGGAGGCTCATCACCTACAACAAGGACTATGATCCCGAGATTGTGGCTCAATTTTATGCCACGGTTCATTTTCATGCCAATGAGGAGAGATCTATGTCCTGGATGACCGGTGGGCGCAGGTTCATGGTTGACTGGAAGGACTTCATGGATTGCTTGGGTGTTGCCGATGAGGGAGAAGAAAATCCAGGTGGTCTCCGACCTCACAAGGAAGGGACTTCCATTCACAAGTCCATGCTTATTAGGTACTCTAGGACCGTGAAGTCTCTTAAGGGGGCTACTCGCACGGAGCTCATCCCCTATCAGGACATCATGCACCGTATCTTTCGTAACACTCTTTCCCCCGCATTGGGGACTTGGATATGGTGCACTCTTACACGTTGGATCTTCTGTTATTGTGCATCAAGGAGCAGGGCAAGAGTTCTACATTGGGCATTTCCCACATCATGTGGCGTGAGCTTAGGTCTGTAGCTTTTGATTGGAAGGTGCCCATCTATGGCCCTTACCTTTTCAAGTTGATAGAGGAGAAGTGGGCTACCGAGTGTCCAGGAGAGGCACTTCCTACCGAGCACATGGTCTCTCATTCCGTTCTGAATCTGCGTCACAATGAGAACTGGGGGACTGTTCCTGCTGGCACCAGAGAGGACATTGCTCCCACTGACTCAGATGATGAAGAGGACCTTACTTCGAGTTTGTTCCCTCTCTAGAGAAGATGTCATCTTGGGCATCTAAGCTACTGTCCAAGATGAAGAAGTTATTTTGCATGGAAGCTCAGGGTTAGTATGATACGTCTCCAACGTATCTAATTTTTTGATTGTTCCATGCTATTATACTATCTTTGTTGGATGTTTATATGCATTTATATGCTATTTTATATGATTTGGGGACTAACCTATTAACCTAGAGCCCAGTGCCAGTTTCTATTTTTTTCCTTGTTTTTGAGTTTCATAGAAAAGGAATATCAAACAGAGTCCAATTGACCTGAAAATTTACGGTGATTTTTTAAGGACCAAAAGAAGCACATGGAGTGCCGGAGATGGACCAGAAGAGCCACGAGGCCACCACAAGGGTACCCCCCTAGGGCACGGCCCTACCTTGTGGCCGCCTCGTGGGTCCCCCTGACTTGTCCCTGGTGCCAAAAATTCCTATAAATAGTGAAACCTACGAAAATAAACCTAGATCGGGAGTTCCACCGCCGCAAGCCTCTGTAGTTACGAAAAACCAATCGGGAACCTGTTCCGGCACCCCGCCGGAGGGGGAAACCATCACCGGTGGCCATCTTCATCATCCCGGCTGTCTCCAGGACGAGGAGGGAGTAGTTCACCCTCGGGGCTGAGGGTATGTACTAATAGCTATGTGTTTGATCTCTCTCTCTCTCTCTCTCTCTCTCTCTCTCGAGTTCTTGATTTGGCATGATCTTGATGTACCGCGAGTTTTGCTATTATAGTTGGATCTTATGATGTTTCTCCCCTCTACCTTTTGTAATGAATTGAGTTTTCCCTTTGAAGTTATCCTATCGGATTGAGTCTTTAAGGATTTCAGAACACTTGATGTATGTCTTGCATGTGCTTATCTGTGGTGACAATGGGATATTCACGTGATCCACTTAATGTATGTTTTGGTGATCAACTTGCGGGTTCAGTGACCTTGTGAACTTATGCATAGGGGTTGGCACACGTTTTCATCTTGACTCTCCGGTAGAAACTTTGGGGCACTCTTTGAAGTTCTTTGTGTTGGTTTGAATAGATGAATCTGAGATTGTGTGATGCATATCATATAATCAAACCCACGGATACTTGTGGTGACAATGGATTATCTACGTGACATTAGGGTTTTGGTTGATGTGTGTCTTAAGGTGTTATTTTAGTATGAACTCTAGGGCTATTTGTGACACTTATAGGAATATCCTAATAGATCCATCAGAAAGAATAAATTTGAGGTGGTTTCGTACCCTACAATAATCTTTTCGTTTGTTCTCCGCTATTAGTGACTTTGGAGTGACTCTTTGTTGCATGTTGAGGGATTGTTATATGATCTGATTATGTTATCATTGTTGAGAGAACTTGCACTAGTGAAAGTATGAACCCTAGGCCTTGTTTCTAAGCATTGCAATACCGTTTCTGCTCACTTTTATCATTAGTTACCTTGCTGTTTTTATATATTCAGATTACAAAAACCTATATCTACCATCCATATTCACTTGTATAACCATCTCTTCGCCAAACTAGTGCACCTATACAATTTACCATTGTATTGGGTGTGTTGGGGACACAAGAGACTCTTTGTTATTTGGTTGCAGGGTTGTTTGAGAGATACCATCTTCATCCTACGCTTCCCACGGATTGATAAACCTTAGGTCATCCACTTGAGGGAAAATTGCTACTGTCCTACAAAACTCTGCGCTGGGAGGCTCAACACGAGTCTACAAGAAGAAGGTTGTGTAGTAGACATCAAACTCTTTTCTTGCGCCTTTGCCGGGGAGATGAGTGCTTGAAGGTATATCTTTAGATCTTGCAATTGAATCTTTTAGTTTCTTGTTGTATCACTAGTTTGTTTTATAAAAAGAAAACTATTAAAAAATGGAATTGAGGTTTCCTCATATGCTTCATCTTTTTAATGTCTCTCGTGAAAATGATGGAAAGGAAAATTGTGCTCAACTGATAGAACAAGAAGTCAATAAAATGTTTGGCACTAAATTTTTGAATGATGATCATGATTGCAATGTTGTTAGTATGAATTTTTTGAATATCCATCATGCTAATGATGTGCAAAGCCACAAGCTTGGGGATGTTATGTTTGATGAAGATGATATTTTTAGTCCCCCAAGTTTTGATGAGCAAATTTATTATGACGAAAGCATGAATCATATTTATGATGATTATTGTGCTGACACGTATGTTATAAATAATACTAATGACCATGAAACTTGTCATCATGATTTTAATCAAGTGTCTCATGATAGTTATTTTGTTGAGTTTTCTCCCACTATTATGAATGAGAATAATTTTGCCTATGTGAAGAGTAAGAAAAGTTCTATGCTTATGCACTATGAAAAGAGTGCTTTATGTGATAGCTATATTATTGAATTCATTCATGCTGCCCCTGAAAATTATTATGAGAGAGGAACATATGCTTATACCTATTGCAATAATATCAAGTTTCCTCTCTATGTGTTGAAAGTTTTGAAGTATTGCTTGTTTGGCCTTCCTATGCTAGTTGATTATTGCTCCCTTAAATTGTTTGCTCACAAAATCCCTATGCATAGGAAGTGGGTTAGACTTAAATGTGCTTGCAATGTGATTCATGATGCTCCCTTTTATATTTCAATTCCCATCTTTACGTGAGCATCATCGAAATCATCATGCCTAGGTAAAAAGGCGTTAAAGAAAAGCGCTTGTTGGGAGACAACCCAATATTTATACCTACTGTTTTTGTGTGTCCACATGATTAAGCTACTGTGGTAATCATATTTTATAGCTTTTGTTTCAATAAAGTGCCAAGTAAAGCCTTTGGGATAGTGTGGATGATCGTTGATTTGATTCTGTGCAAAAACAGAAAGTTTTGCGTCTATGCAGAAAATTTAATAAATTACTAGAACGTGATAATTAGCTGAAATTTTTACACATGATTGATATAAAAATTTCCTACGTTGTCCTATTTTTTCAGAATTTTTAGAGTTCCAGAAGTATGTTGGTTGTCCAGATCATTACATGTTGTTTTGTTCTTTGGCATGTTCTGTTTTCCATGCATAGTTTGCTTGTTTTAGTGTTTCTATAGCTTATATTAAGTGATATAAATTGTGGAAATGATAAGTTACAGTAGGCATTGGGTGAGAACAATTATGAATCTTGTCTTTGACAATACCCAAGTGAATGATTTGATTTATTATACTAATGCATCTCATGAAGTTCCGTTAAGTTTTGTGTGATTGAAGTTTTCAAGTTTTGGGTGAGATATCGATATGAGGAGAATAAGAAGTGACAAGGCACTAAGTTCGGGGATGCCCAAGGCACCCAAGGTAATATTCAAGGAAGATCCAAACAACTAAGCTTGGAGATGCCCCGGAAGGCATCCCCTCTTTTGTCTTCAACATTACCGGTAACCTCACTTGGAGCTATATTTTTATTCGTCACATTATATGTGTTTTTCTTGGAGCGTCATTTTATTTTGTTTAGATTTTCTTGATGTTATTAGAATGAGTCAATTGGCCTTGAAGATTTGATCATTCCAAGCAACAAGGAGTCCACTTGATGCACCAATAGAAGGCAGGTATGCAAATTTATTGATTCTTCTTGGACAATAAGTTTTAATGTACCAACTGTCAAAATGTTCTTCTTAGTCTCCCGTAGAGACAGAATTGTACATTGTGATTCTTCAATTTTTATTTTTGATAGCAGACCACTTATCTGGGTCATTCATCCCCCTGATGTTCCAATTCAAGATAGTCCACTCCCTAGCCACCATAGCAATGAAACGAAGCGGGCATGTTGTGTCTTAAATCAGAACCCAGATGAAAGGAGAAGATACTGCAATATTCTTTGTCAGATAGAGGTTGATGAGAGAGGTACTTATGAGCAGATAGCACTTGAAGAGCAATAGTACTACATGGCTTGGTAGCAAAGAGATAAAAGACCACGAAATCTACAATTACATATCCACTGGTACACATGACAGACAAGTACAACTTGACCCAAATGGACATAAAGGTGCACTGCTTTACAACCAAAATTCATGTCTACTACCAGGCACTGTCTACTTATTTGCTCTACTCCTTGGAGGTCTTGGAGCTGTCATTGCTTGTCTGAGTGGCTTTGGGGCCATCCCTTGTTGTAGCAGTACTCTTGAGCTTCTTGGGCTTGCTGGTAAGTAACTCCTCTGAGGTGTCCTTGTCAGAAACCTTGTAGAAAGAAGTATTAAGACTTTTAGCTATTTTGGCAGGTATTGGAGGTTGAAAAGCATGGTAAGCAAGACATTTTCTGTCAACACATATATTCTTTTTATAGCCTTTGGTAAGTTTTTGGAGTCTGTAACTTCTTCTTACCTCAGTTTCAACCAGAGAAAGCTTATCTGTTCTCTTTTTGCTGTTGTGTAGGGCTGAGATAGTGGATGATGATGCTGAGGTCTTGGAAGCTGAGGTTAATGGAGAAGTGACTTCCTGTTCTTGTGTCTCCTGCAAAAACAATGATTCAAATGATAAACATAAACGCCTAAGAAAAATATATGTCGTGATTTTAGGATGCTAACGGTATGATGGTACATCGAAAACAACAATAGCGCCATTCAGTTTGGCGCGCCAGACGAGCGTCACGCTGGCAGCGCGACCGACGGCCATGGACCGTGACCGGTCAAAGGCGCCTCAACGTACGGCGGCCTGACGTGTATGTTATGCATCTATCAGGAGGCGCTAATTGGGGGTCAAGCGACGAAGTAAGTTTTTATGGGGTTCAGTGGGCAAAATACTAACCTCCAAGGCGAAAGTACTATTCTACTCCCGAGCTCAAATGCACCTGCATGAACAGTAAACTTGGGAAAATAGTAAATTAAAAAAAACTAATTTTTTTGTGGTAAACTTTGACAAATCTTTTGTATGCTTGTCAAATTTCAGCATGATATGACATTCGTGGAAGGCATGACGAAAAAACAAAACCGGCACTCCAAAATGTGTTTAAAACTAGCACTTTTGGAACATCGATCTTTTTTTGCCACGACTTCCATGAATGTTATTTCATGCAGAAATTTTGCAAGCATGCAAAACATTTGTCAAAGTTTATCGTAAAAAAATCAGAATTTTTTGAATTTATTTACTATTTATTTGTAATTTTACTATTCACGAGGGAGCATTTGAGCTCGGGAGCATATACTCCATGTCGCCTCCAAGGGTCATTTAGTAACGATAACACAAAACTTCTTCTCTTCTTTGTCACTCAGTCAGCCATGCATACTACTCCCTCCGTTTCTAAATATAAGTTTTTCTAAAAATTACACTATGAACTACTCCCTCCGTCCCAAAATTCTTGTCTTACATTTGTTTAAATATGAATGTATCTAATCACTTTTTAGTGTTAGATACTTCCGTATCTAGACAAATCTAAGACAAGAATTTTGGGACGGAGGAAGTATATACGGAGCAAGATGAATAAATCTACACTCTAAAATATGTCTATATACATCCGTATATAGTTTGTAGTGGAATCTCTAAAAAACTTATATTTAGAAAGGGAGGGAGTACGTGGGATGGGTGGTTTCTGTCGCGGGGAAGCAGCCTCGAAGGCGTGAGACGCCGCAACTTGCACCTGCTGCTCTGATCCCCAGGCCGAGCGGTCAGCAGAACACGTGAGAATTCATTTATCTCGTTCGCGGAAAGTCTAAGCCAGATGGAAAGTGACACACCACTTCTTCTTCTTCTTTTTCTTCTTTTCTCTTGGTCCTCTCTTCCGGAAGTCATTGATGCTGATCGGATGGGGAGACAGGTTCGGTGCACCCTGGAGAAGTTGGGCCAGGCGCAAGCCGAAACCTGTAGTCCGTTCCAGACGGGCAGACAGCATGTCATGTTCGATTGAAAGCCTTTCACCATCGTGTCTGCACTCCGCGGCACAAGAGCTACAACAGCATTTTGGTTCCTTTTTTTCTTTCTCTGAAAGGATAGCATTTTGGATTTTGACATACTCGAGAGGGGAGGTCTCCGACGCTGCTCGAGAGTAGACCAGGAGCTTCATAACGCGGCTGCTCGAGAGGTCTCCAACACCGCAGGGGAATTTTGTCGTTTACTTCCAGGTTGATTTGCAGCGGAGCGCCTCTCCACAGATCCTCCAGATGATGTGAGTACTCCCCGTAAACTACTATAAAAGCGTTTAGAGCATCTACAGTCGGAATTTATAAATCCGGCCCTTCAAACGCTCGCACACGTAATCGAGGGCGTCCACGGACAGTAACCGGTCACGTTTTAAATTAGCCACTTTGCATCCACCTCTCTCGTATTTCATTCTTAGATCCGTACAAAGCATGCAAAAGAAATCATATGTACAACATCTACGTATTACAATAGCTGCTCTTCGTCGTCGGTGATGTCCACGACGACGGTGCAGGGCGCCAGCTGGACGGCCGGGTAGAAGGCTCCGACTAATCCTCCTCCCGCTCGACCTCATCCATGTAGGCGAGCATCCCCGCCTCCTCCGCGGCCTGCTGCGCCTCCATCTCTTGCCGGCGACGGCGTCTTGCCTCCGCAGCCGACTCCGACCGAAGGGAATCAAGGATGGCATGCTGCTCCGTCTGCAAATCCCCGTCGCCAGTGTCCCCCACATCCTCCTCCTCCGGCTCATCCCCCGCCTCCTCAAAGTCTTACTCCTCCGGATCCACTGCATCCGGAGGTAGCCCCGCGGCGATCTCGGGCTTCACACCTAGCCCGGATCTGCTCAAGGAGCTAGAGCCGGCGCTCCGGCATCATAAATGGCTCGCTCCTCATCCGGCGGTGTGGGTGCATGGCTACTAGGCGAACGGGTGGAGTGGAAAGTGGCGGCGACAACGAAATTGAGGAGGAAAATGTGGATGGATGATAGGGTTCGGTGCCGCCGGTCGACTTAAATAACCGAGCAAGGCACTAGGTAGCCCGCTGGAGCAGTGCCACCGGTCCAACAAAGGAGACGAGCTTCTGACCACCATATTTGAGGTTGTTTTCGGTTGGGACCCCTTCGTCAATCCGATGTGTCAGGTGCGCCCGGCTACCCTTATATTTGGGCTGGATATGGGGTACCGATCAGCCCGGACGTTTGAGATTCGTTTGAGATGTTCGTCTAAGTCGAAAAAACGTGACGGATCTGTGACCGGATGGCCTGACCAGACGGATGAGGCGGATTTGAGGCGTCGAGCTGTAGACGCTCTTATAGATCACTTAAATGTGTAGTTTGTATCTCGCGGATAGAACAATGGGGGATCAGTAGTTTTCCCTTGCACGTGGATAGAGGAAACCACCCTGAAGTTTCACTTGTCTCGAAGTCCCATCCCAACAACATGATTATGTACTCCTCAATCCTCATCATGGCTCTGGCTTTCCTTCTACCGTGGAGCCTTGACGCCGAATGAACCGCCAAATCCACCCACCCCTCTCTCGTCAACTTGCTCCATACGTGACCGTGCACGACAAAGTATCTTGTACTGTATGTACTCTGACATGAATCAAATCAGGCTGGAATACTTTGGTTGGCGAGGACGAGCTGCTACATAGGTTCGGCGACGAGGTCAAGCGCTCGGGGCGCTTGGTGAAATGCACCACGTGCCATGCATGGCGAGAACGGCACCATATGCTGCTACGCCTACTAAACAAACTTTCTTTATTTTGTTTATTTACATATATGAACAGGCGCGAATAGAAACGTACTGCAACGCATGCTGGATGGTGATAGTGCATATGCTCTGTTAAAATATATTGTCAATCTCTCTTCATCAGTTCGGATTTTTAAAAAAGAATTGGCTGAACCATAAATTCAATATGCGCAAGTCTTCTCTTTTATAAAATGCCGCTCTTTATTGATTAACGAATACTCTATCATTGAAAGGACTAGCGATAATACCCCGTGCATCGCCACGGTCAATTAAGGCATCTCCAACGCTGTCTATCAAATCAAATATCCCAGACGTTCACGGACAAGTCTATGAATTAGTGTTATGCAATGTCCTATGTTATCTCATTGTCTTTCTTGCGGTCATTAATTTATCAATTATGTGTGAGTTGCGAGAACCAAATAATTCATTTTTATCTCTTAGTAACATGGAATCAACCATGCACGAAGTAGAGAGGCAGCCATGCATGCTTCACAGATGCAGCTTTGGTGTCGTAAAGGCACATGCCTTTGATCCCTGGCATGTGGGCCGGCCACCTGTTGGGCGCAACAAAGGCAAGGCCTACATGTCAGGGACCCAAAGGCAGGTGCCTTAAGGCACCGAAGTGCAGTCTATGCATCACTGATAGTACGTACATGATGTGTCACTTGATTACAATAGCAGAGTTATGTAGGTTCCTGGGGGGTTGTGCCCCCCGAGAACGTATCCTATGCACCCGATGAACTGGTGCACCAGGTACTCTGATCCAACCCGAGCCATTGGATTAGAAAGAAAGGGACAAGATGCAGGGTAATGGGAGTTGCAGGTAAATTTTGCAAAACGGACCTTGAGGTTTAGCTGAATTTCGTCTTGCCCTATCTTCTCTATTGTGCATGTCTTCTCACCTCTGCTCTTGTATCGGCTATGTATCTGTTGCATGATTGTTTATTGATCAACAGTTATAACTCTATAATAGGAGTATTAAGTATGAGAGAAACAACTTCATAAATAACTGATGCGATGATGTTCTGTACTGTAACGAACCAAAGATCTCTGAACACATTTCTGTAGATGATTTCATGCAAGAACATCACTATATTTTACACTGGAGCATCACAAGCATGCACATGAACTGTACAACAACCACCCATCTTAATTGTACAAAAAATGTTCTATACTATTTATTTTTTGGCAAGTGTACATTCCTGTTTACATGATGCCAAAAATAACTAGAGCATGAGACTTGTGTGGCCTGAAAATATGTATGAAAATAATCTTCATACGTATCACTGCTGCTATAAACATTCATTATTGGGAATCGAAGGATGGTGCCTGGGTGTATCTTCATCTCTGAGTAGGCATCGTCACCGTCGCCAACGAAGTTCCTGAAATCTTCACAGGAATCATCGCTGCTGGAGTCTAGTAGAAAGTACAGAAATATAGTTACACTGCATCAACATACCAATTTCATGTACACACAAAGACTGGGACATTCAGGTTCAAGTGTTAGGTGATGCTAAGCATACTAGAAGTAAAACACAACTAATATTTTTTTTAAATACAGAGGAAACTTATTGTACATGACATAGACTGCATCAACTATTGTTCTCTCTTCAACTATTACCAATTCATATACATATCAAGACAAGGGTGTCCAGAATCAAGTGTTCTGCAATGCTCAGCCTATTGTAGGCAAAACATAACTGAATTTCTGAAAACAGAATGCAAACTTATGGTACTCCCTCCATTACCTTATACAAGGCCATAAACTCAAATTACAGGTACCAAAGTAAAATTTAGTGACTGCTTTGCAAATCCACTTTTCTTTTCATTAACTAGGGTCATTAATACACCCACATGCATGCAAGGAAGCAATTAGAAGGAAGTAGTAGCACAGTATCATTATGACTACATGCATGCGAGTATTAAAACAGTTGGTAGTACGAGAAAACATCATTAATTTTTGCCTCGATTACAGTTAGTGACCTTGTATAGATACAAATTGTATTTTTTTATAGTGGCCTTGTATAAGGGAATGGAGGGAGTATATTAAATAGACTGCGCAGCTATACCAATTCATGTACACATAAAGACCAAGGTGTTCATAAGTGGTTTGCAGTGCTAGGCCTATTTGAATTAAAACACAACCGTTTTTTTATACACTGCATTCTGTTAAAACTAAATAGATCACCTCCATGTCCAACCGCATACATTGCCGGCTTACACAATGACCTTGCCTACTTCTCAGAGATGGATGTAACTTTCCCCTGGTAGGTTCAAGTGACCCGCATAACGGAAACTCTTTTGAGAAGTGAAACGAAGCTCTCATCTGCTCCTAACCTAAATAGTACACAATATGATCCATATCCCAGAAGTTTGGAAGATGAACTTGTAATGGTTTCACGAAGTTCGGTTGGACACGGTAAGTACAATTTCTACTTAACATTCTTCAAAATCCAGAGTAATCTACTTGCAGAACAATATGAGAACTTCCAATTTTTTTGTATACCATCGTTATTTGTCGCAAATGACTTCTCCTGATATTTTTCCTTGATTCAAATTAATGGAATTTGGGCTCTAATTTATTGGTTGTTGGTGGACTACTCGCTTCAATCAGATTTCTTGCCTCTGACTAAAGATAAACCATCTCCATTAACAAAGGAAGTTTGCTAGACTAAAGAAATAGGCAATAAGACATTATTAAACCATTCACACCAGCAAGGCTACATGCTAACAGGAGAAGGAACGACATCTGAAGTTTTAAACAAAAACAGGAAAAATGACAACATTTCATATTTTCGAAATGTTCAAGAATGAAGGCCTGAACATTAAATAAAGACACTTTCCATCTAAGATGAGCAGAATGGATCACAAGAGATGTGTAGCAAAAAATGTACTATCAATCTGAACCACAACTTCATGGCACTGATTTTTACATATACTCACTAACAACTATGTGGAAACGTCTTTCTTTAGTTGGCATAACTACATGCAAATATGAAGGATCAGAAAAGAGAGCACCTCATTTATCTATTTTCCAATCTTGCTGCTGCAACCGTATAATTGTAGATCGTATCGATTTGGAGCACATTATATTCATATTCCCAATGCCTCTAATTCCAAACGAGTTGGGGCAAAATTACGCCCAAATTGGAGAACATAATACAGTCATAAATCATGGATATGGGAAGAAGAGAGCATACCGTGGATCCTTCAAGTGTAGCAGACCTTTGAATCCCGCTGCTATAGCATGGACATCCGAAATCTGTACGCGACGTCCATGATCCATGGCTGCCAAATACTTCAATGCAGACGGTCACTTCAGAGGAAGGAAGTGGCGACTACGCTCTATGGCAGAGAACCCTCAATAGTTAAGGAAGAGAGTGGAGAGGGAGATCCCTGACTAGGTAATGGAGAGAGAGAGAGAGAGAGGGGAGGAATATAGAGATACGGGCGATTTTGTCCCAACCCTAGCTCCCATCAGTCTATCGCCATGGTCCGATGGCACATGTGAGAAGACAGAGCATAGTAGAGAAGACATGTTAGGATAGAATCCAGCTAGACTTCAAGGTCCGTTTTACAAAATGTACTTGCAGCTCCCATTGCCTCGCATCATGTCCCTCTTTTTTCAATCCAATGGCTCAAATTGGACCGAAGCACCTGGTGCACCAGTTCATTGACTGCACATGATACTTTCCCTGCCCCCCAACCCCCTAATATGGAACCAATTTAGGCCCCCCCAATGCAGCTGATGGGCCCCCCATCGCTACAGTACCGTGAGGCGATTTCGGGGGTGAATCTTCGATCCCCGCCGACGTTCGTGCTTGGGCGCGGATGGATCTGATGGCTCCCCTAGAGTCACTGCGCGCCGGTGATTAGCGGCCTCTGGGAGGTGATCTCCGTCTGGGACTACACATAGCGTGAAATTTCTCTCTTTGCTCCCCCACCTTCCCCTGTTCTTTCTCCCGCTGGTCAGTGCGGCGGCTGGATTTCTAGCTGACCATGGTTCGGGGTGATTACGGGCAATCCTTGCATTGTTGCCCACCCTTGGCCATTGTTGACTAGGATCTGTCGGCGTGCTCATGGCGGAGACTACAGGGGAGAAGGGGATGAGCGGTGAGGCGGTCACCCATTTGACCCCGTGCAGCGGCGGTGCCCCCTCGGGGCCGCTGCTTCCCAGCTCGGGTAAGGCGGCGACGGCCTCTGAACCGGCGCGGGAGCCGGGTGGCTCCGGCTGGTGCACCTGTAGAAGACCTGTTGGAGCGCTTGCGGCTGACTGCACTCGAGGCGCAACCTGTGTTGCCGGACGATGAAGACGACACCGATCTGGTCGACTCCAATTGTGCGTTGGTGTGGAAGGTACTTTCCCCTGGTGTTCTTCATATTCAGACGATCTCGTCGGCGATGAGGTCGGCTTGGGGAAATTCGAAAGGGCTGCTATTCCACCCTGCGGGGGACAATCTGTTCATTGCAGAATTTGGTACAAGAGAGGATCGTGTGCGTGTGATGGAAAACTCACCAGGGGTGGTCGGCAAGCACGCCGTCTTGCTCAAGAATTACAATGCGGACATCCAGCCGATGCTGGTTAATTTTGACCGGCTAGCCATATGGGCCAGGATTATGTCACTCCCACCAAGACCGATGAACTCAAAGTTGGGCATGGAGGTTGCCAAGCCAATCGAAACAATTATCCTGGTGGAGGCTGACTCAGGAGGGCGCTGCTGAGGAGCCTTCATGTGTGTTAGAGCAGAAATTGCGGTGCAGGAACCTTTGGTGCGCTATGTGACGGTGACTCAGCTAAGCTCAAGACCACTGAAACTTATTCCGTGATGTATGAGCGCCTCCCTCTCTATTGCTTTTCATGTGGGCTACTCGGACACTCCTCAATCTTGTGCCATGCCCCCGCGAAACGCGATGTTAATGGTGACTTGCCCTATGCGGCAAATAAAGTATGTACTATCGTTGACCAGATACGAAGGTTAAATGGTGCAAAGTCAGGAATCCATCATCGTATGCTGGCTATGATTCCCAACCCCTGTTGGGGATCGTTGCAGAAAATAAAAAAAAATCCATACGCATCACCAAGATCTATCTTTTGAGATTACTAACAACGAGAGGGGAGTGCATCTTCATACCTTTGAAGATCGCGATGCGGAAGCGTTGCAAGAACGCGGTTGGTGGAGTCATACATGAAGCGATTCAGATCGCGGTCGAATCCGATCTAAGCGCCGAACAACGGCGCCTCCGCGTTCAACACACGTACAACCCGGTGACGTCTCCCGCGCCTTGATCCAGCAAGGGGAGAGGGATAGGTTGGGGAAGACTCCGTCCAGCAGCAGCACGACGGCGTGGTGGTGGTGGAGGAGCGTGGCACTCCAGCAGGGCTTCGCCAAGCACCGCAAGAGATGAGGAGGGAGAGGGGTAGGGATACGCCAAGAGAGAGAGGAACTCGTGCATCTGGCAGCCCCGAAACCCCACATATATATAGGGGGGAGGGGAGGAGCTGCGCCCCCATCTAGGGTTCCCCCCCTAGGGGTGGCGGCAGCCCCTAGATCCCATCTGGGGGCGGCCAGGAGGGGGAGAGAGGGGGGCGCCCTAGCATGGGCCTTAAGGCCCATCTGGACCTAGGGTTTGCCCCCTCTCCCATCCCCCGCGCCCTGGGCCTTGGTGGGGGTGAACCAGCCCACCTAGGGCTGGTCCCTTCCCACACTTGGCCCACGCAAGCCTCTGGGGCCGGTGGCCCCTCCCGGTGGACCCTCGGAACCCTTCCGGTGGTCCCGGTACGTTACCCATAATGCCCGGAACATTTCTGTGACCAAAACGGGACTTCCCATATATAAATCTTTACCTCCGGACCATTCCGGAACTCCTCATGAGGTCCGGGATCTCATCCGGGACTCCGAACAACATTCAGTAACCACGTACTACATTTCCTATAACCCTAGCGTCATCGAACCTTAAGTGTGTAGACCCTGCGGGTTCAGGAACCATGCAGTCATGACCGAGACATATCTCCGGCAATAACCAACAGCGGAATCTGGATACCCATGTTGGCTCCCACATGTTCCACGATGATCTCACCGGATGAGCCACGATGTCAAGGATTCAATCAATCCCATATACGATTCCCTTTGTCTATCGGTATATCACTTGCCCGAGATTACCGATACCTTGTTCAATCTCGTTATGGCAAGTCTCTTTACTCGTTCCGTAACACATCATCCCGTGACTAACCCCTTAGTCACATTGAGCTCATTACGATGATGTATTACCGAGTGGGCCCAGAGATACCTCTCCGTCATACGGAGTGACAAATCGCGGTCTCAGTTCGTGCCAACCCAACAGATGCTTTCGGAGATACCCGTAGTGTACCTTTATAGCCACCCAGTTACGTTGTGACGTTTGTCACACCCAAAGCATTCCTACGGTATCCGGGAGTTGCACAACCTCATGGTCTAAGGAACAGATACTTGACATTGGAAAAGCTTTAGCATACGAACTACACGATCTTGTGCTAGGCTTAGGATTGGGTCTTGTCCATCACATCATTCTCCTAATGATGTGATCCCGTTATCAATGACATCCAATGTCCATGGTCAGGAAACCGTGACCATCTGTTGATCAACGAGCTAGTCAACTAGAGGCTCACTAGGGACATGTTGTGATCTATGTATTCACACATGTATTACTGTTTCCGGATAATACAATTAAAACATGAACAATAGACAATTATCATGAACAAGGAAATATAATAATAACCATTTTATTATTGGCTCTAGGGCATATTTCCAATAGTCTCCCAGTTGCACTAGAGTCAATAATCTAGTTACATTGTGATGAATCGAACACCCATAGAGTTCTGGTGTTGATCATGTTTTGCTCGTGGAAGAGGTTTAGTCAACGGATCTGCGACATTCAGATCCGTATGCACTTTACAAATATCTATGTCCCCATCTTGAATATATTTTTGGATGGAGTTGAAACGGCGCTTGATGTGCTTGGTCTTCTTGTGAAACCTAGGCTCCTTGGCAATGGCAATAGCTCCAGCGTTGTCACAGAAGAGAGTCATCGGGCTCGACGCGCTTGGAATAACTCCTAGGTCGGTGATGAACTCCTTCATCTAGACTCCTTCCTGCGCTGCTTCGGAAGCAGCTATGTACTCCGCTTCACATGTAGATGCCGCCACGACGCTTTGCTTGCAACTACACCAGCTGACTGCCCCACCATTCAAAAATATACATGTATCTGGTTTGTGACTTGGAGTCATCCAGATCTATGTCGAAGCTAGCATCGACGTAACCCTTTACGATGAGCTCTTCGTCACCTCCATAAACAAGAAACATATCCTTAGTCCTTTTCAGGTACTTCGGGATGTTCTTGACCGCTGTCCAGTGCTCCATACCGGGATCACTTTGGTACCTCCCCACCAAACTTATGGCAAGGTTCACATTAGGTCTGGTACACAGCATGGCATACATAATAGATCCTATGGCCGAGGCATAGGGGATGACACTCATCTTTTCTCTATCTTCTGCCGAGGTCGGGCATTGAGCTATACTCGATCTCATACCTTGCAATACAGGCAAGAACCCTTTCTTGGACTAATCCATATTGAACTTCTTCAATATCTTGTCAAGGTATGTGCTTTGTGAAAGACCAATGAGGCGTCTTGATCTATCTCTATAGATCTTGATGCCTAATATGTAAGCAGCTTCTCCAAGGTCCTTCATTGAAAAACACTTATTCAAGTAGGCCTTTATGCTTTCCAAGAGTTCTACATCATTTCCCATCAGCAATATGTCATCCACGTATAATATGAGAAATGCTACAGAGCTCCCACTCACTTTCTTGTAAATACAGGCTTCTCCCCAAGTCTGTATAAACCCAAACGCTTTGATCACCTCATCAAAGCGAATGTTCCAACTCTGAGATGCTTCCACCAGCCCATAGATGGAGCGCTGGAGCTTGCATACCTTGTTAGCATTCTTAGGATCGACAAAACCTTTCGGCTGCATCATATACAGTTCTTCCTTGAGGAAGCTGTTAAGGAATGTCGTTTTGACGTCCATTTGCCATATCTCATAATCATAGAATGCGGCAATTGCTAACATGATTCGAACGGACTTTAGCATCGCTACGGGAGAGAAAGTCTCGTCGTAGTCAATTCCTTGAACTTGTCGATAACCTTTAGCGACAAGCCGAGCCTTATAGATGGTCACATTACCATCCGCGTTAGTCCTCTTCTTAAAGATCCATTTATTTTCTATGGCTTGCCGATCATCGGGCAAGTCAACCAAAGTCCATACTTTGTTATCATACATGGATCCTATCTCGGATTTCATGGCTTCAAGCCATTTGTTGGAATCCGGGCCCGCCATCGCTTCTTCATAGTTTGAAGGTTCACCGTTGTCTAACAACATGATTTCCAGGACAGGGTTGCCGTACCACTCTGGTGCGGAACGTGTCCTTATGGACCTACGAAGTTCAGCAGTAAATTGATCCGAAGTTTCATGATCATTATCATTAACTTCCTCCCTAGTCGGTGCAGGCACCACAGAAACATCTTCCTGTGCCGCGCTACTTTCCGGTTCGGAAGGGGTGACAATCACCTCATCAAGTTCCACTTTCCTACCACTTACTTCTTTCGAGAGAAACTCTTTCTCCAGAAAGGATCCATTCTTGGCAACAAAGATCTTGCCTTCGAATCTGAGGTAGAAGGTATACCCAATAGTTTCCTTAGAGTATCCTATGAAGACGCATTTTTCTGATTTGGGTCCGAGCTTTTCAGGTTGAAGTTTCTTGACATAAGCATCGCATCCCTAAACTTTTAGAAACGACAACTTAGGTTTCTTCCCAAACCACAGTTCATACGGTGTCGTCTCAACGGATTTAGACGGTGCCCTATTTGAAATGAATGCGGCAGTCTCTAAAGCGTAACCCCAGAATGATAGCGGTAAGTCGGTAAGAGACATCATAGATCGCACCATGTCCAACAGAGTACAATTACGACGTTCGGACACACCATTACGCTGAGGTGTTCCAAGCGGCGTTAATTGTGAAACAATTCCACTGTTCCTTAGGTGCGTGCCAAATTCGTGACTTCAATATTCTCCTCCACGATCTGACCGTAAGAACTTTATTTTTCTGTCACATTGATTCTCAACCTCATTCTGAAATTCCTTGAACTTTTCAAAGGTCTCAGACTTGTGTTTCATCAAGTAGACATACCCATATCTACTTAAGTCATCTGTGAGGGTGAGAACATAACGATGGCCACCGCGAGCTTCAACACTCATTGGACCGCACACATCAGTATGTATGATTTCCAATAAGTTGGTTGCTCGCTCCATTGTCCCGGAGAACGGAGTCTTGGTCATCTTGCCCAAGAGGCATGGTTCGCACGTGTCAAATGATTCATAATCAAGAGACCCCAAAAGTCCATCCGCATGAAGCTTCTTCATACGTTTGACACCAATATGACCAAGGCGGCAGTGCCACAAGTATGTGGAACTATCATTATCAACCTTACACCTTTTGGCATCGACACTATGAATATGTGTAGCATCACTTTCGAGATTCATTAAGAATAAACCATTGACCAGCGGGGCATGGCCATAAAACATTTCTTTCATATAAATAGAACAACCATTACTCTCGGATTTAAATGAGTAGCCATCTCACATTAAACGAGATCCAGATACAATGTTCATGCTCAAAGTTGGTACTAAATAACAATTATTGAGGTTTAAAACTAATCCTGAAGGTAGATGCGGAGGTAGTGTGCCGACGGCGATCACATTGACCTTGGAACCATTCCCGACGCACATCGTCACCTCGTCCTTCGTCAGTCTCCGCTTATTCCGCAGCTCCTGCTTTGAGTTACAAATGTGAGCAACTGCACCGATATCAAATACCCAGGAGCTACTACGAGCGCTGGTAAGGTACACATCAATAACATGTATATCACATATACCTTTGACATTTCCGGCCTTCTTATCCGCTAAGTATTTGGGACAGTTCCGCTTCCAGTGACCCGTTCCCTTGCAATAAAAGCACCCAGTCTCAGGCTTGGGTCCATTCTTTGGCTTCTTCCCGGCAACTGGCTTACCGGGCGCGGCAACTCCTTTGCCATCCTTCTTGAAGTTCTTCTTACCCTTGCCTTTCTTGAACTTAGTGGTCTTATTCACCATCAACACTTGATGTTCTTTCTTGATCTCCACCTCCGCTGATTTCACCATCGAATACACCTCGGGAATGGACTTCTCCATCCCTTGCATATTGAAGTTCATCACAAAGCTCTTGTAGCTAGGTGGAAGCGACTGAAGGATTCTGTCAACGACCACATCATCTGGGAGATTAATTCCCAGCTGAGACAGGCGGTTGTGCAACCCAGACATTTTGAGTATATGCTCGCTGACAGAACTATTCTCCTCCATCTTACAACTGTAGAGCTTGTCGGAGTCTTCATATCTCTCGACTCGGGCATGAGCTTGCAAAACCATTTTCAGCTCTTGGAACATCTCATATGCTCCGTGCTGCCCAAAACGCTTTTGGAGCCCCGATTCTAAGCTGTAAAGCATGCCGCACTGAACCAGGGAGTAATCATCACTACGCGACTGCTAGGCGTTCATAACGTCTTGAGTTGCTGGGAAAACGGGTGCATCACCTAGAGGTGCTTCAAGGACATGTGCTTTCTTGGCAGCTATGAGGATGATCCTCAAGTTACGGACCCAATCCGTATAGTTGCTACCATCGTCTTTCAGCTTGGTTTTCTCTAGGAACGCGTTGAAGTTGAGGGAAACATTAGCGTGGGCCATTGGATCTACTAGACATATTGTAAAGATTTCAGACTAAGTTCATGACAATTAAGTTCATCTAAACAAATTTAATGAACTCCCACTCAGATAGACATCTCTCTAGTCATCTAAGTGATACATGATCCGAATCGACTAGGCCGTGTCCGATCATCACGTGAGACAGACTAGTCATCAACGGTGATAATCTTTATGTTGATCGTATCTTCTATACGACTCATGTTCGACCTTTCGGTCTTCCGTGTTCCGAGGCCATGTCTGTACATGCTAGGCTCGTCAAGTCAACCCTAAGTGTATTGCGTGTGTAAATCTGGCTTACACCCGTTGTATGCGAACGTTAGAGCCTATCACACCCGATCATCACGTGGTGCTTCGGAACAACGAACCTTAGCAACGGTGCACAGTTAGGGGGAACAAAATTATTGAAATTTCAGTGAGAGATCATCTTATTCACTACCGTCGTTCTAAGCAAATAAGATGTAAAACATGATAAACATCACATGCAATCAAATAGTGACATGATATGGACAATATCATTTTGCTCCTTTTGATCTTCATCTTCGGGGCTCCATGATCATCATTGTCACCGGCATGACACCATGATTTCCATCATCGTGTCTTCATGAAATTGTCTTGCCAAACGTTAATTCTACTACTATGGCTAACGGTTAGCAATAAAGTAAAGTAATTACATGGCGCTTTCAATGACACGCAGGTCATACAATAAAATAAGACAACTCCTATGGCTCCTGCCGGTTGTCATACTCATCGACATGCAAGTCGTGATTCCTATTACAAGAACATGATCAATATCATACATCACATCCTTTTGGCCATATCACATCACACAGCACATGCTGCAAGAACAAGTTAGACGTCCTCTAATTGTTGTTGCAAGTTTTTTAGGTGGCTGCTATAGGTTTCTAGCAAGAACGTTTCTTACCTACGCAAGAACCACAATGTGATATGCCAATTACTATTTACCCTTCATAAGGACCCTTTTCATCGAATCCGATTCGACTAAAGTGGGAGAGATAGACAACCGCTAGCCACCTTATGTAACTAGTGCATATCAGTCGGTGGAACCTGTCTCACATAAGCGTACGTGTAAGGTCGGTCCGGGCCGCTTCATCCCACGATGCCGCCAAATCAAGATAAGACTAGTAGCGGCAAGTAAATTGACATGATCTACGCCCACAACAATCTTGTGTTCTACTCGTGCATAGTAACTACACATAGACCTAGCTCATGATGCCACTGTTGGGGATCGTTGCAGAAAAACAAAAAAATTCGTACGCATCACCAAGATCTATCTATGGAGATTACTAGCAACGAGAGGGGAGTGCATCTTCATACCTTTGAATATCACGATGCGGAAGCATTGCAATAACGCGGTTGGTGGAGTCGTACACGAAGCGATTCAGATCGTGGTCGAATCCGATCTAAGCGCCGAACAACGGCGCCTCCGCGTTCAACACACGTACAACCCGGTGACGTCTCCCGCGCCTTGATCTAGCAAGGGGAGAGAGAGGTTGGGGAAGACTCCATCCAGCAGTAGCACGACGGCGTGGTGGTGGTGGAGGAGCGTGGCACTCCAGCAGGGCTTCGCCAAGCACCGCAAGAGACGAGGAGGGAGAGGGGTAGGGCTGCGCCAAGAGAGAGAGGAACTCGTGCATCTGGCAGCCCCGAAACCCCACATATATGTAGGGGGAGGGGAGGGGCTGCGCCCCCATCTAGGGTTCCCCCCCTAGGGGTGGCGGCAGCCCCTAGATCCTGTCTGGGGGGCGGCCAGGACGGGGGAGAGAGGGGGGCGCCCTAGGGTGGGCCTTAAGGCCCATCTGGACCTAGGGTTTGCCTCCTCTCCCATCCCCTGCGCCCAGGGCCTTGGTGGGGGGGGCGCACCAGCCCACCTAGGGTTGGTCCCTTCCCACACTTGGCCCACGCAAGCCCCTGGGGCCGGTGGCCCCTCCCGATGGACCCCCGGAACCCTTCCAGTGGTCCTGGTACGTTACCGATAACGCTCGGAACATTTTCGGTGACCAAAACAGGACTTCCCATATATAAATCTTTACCTTCGGACCATTCCAGAACTCCTCGTGACGTCCGGGATCTCATCCAGGACTCCGAACAACATTCGGTAACCACGTACTACATTCCCTATAACCCTAGCGTCATCGAACCTTAAGTGTGTAGACCCTACGGGTTCGGGAACCATGCAGTCATGACCGAGACATATCTCCAGCCAATAACCAACAGCGGAATCTGGATACCCATGTTGGCTCCCACATGTTCCACGATGATCTCATCGGGTTAACCACGATGTCAAGGATTCAATCAATCCCGTATACGATTCCCTTTGTCTATCGGTATAGCACTTGCCCGAGATTTGATCGTCGGTATACCGATACCTTGTTCAATCTCGTTATGGCAAGTCTCTTTACTCGTTCCGTAACACATCATCCCATGACTAACCCCTTAGTCACATTGAGCTCATTACGATGATGTATTACCGAGTAGGCCCAGAGATACCTCTCTGTCATACGGAGTGACAAATCCCAGTCTCGGTTCGTGCCAACTCAACAGATGCTTTCGGAGATACCCATAGTGTACCTTTAGCCACCCAGTTACGTTGTGACGTTTGGCACACCCAAAGCATTCCTACGGTATCCGGGAGTTGCACAACCTCATGGTCTAAGGAACAGATACTTGACAATGGAAAAGCTTTAGTATACGAACTACACGATCTTGTGCTAGGCTTAGGATTGGGTCTTGTCCATCACATCATTCTCCTAATGATGTGATCCTGCTATCAATGATGTCCAATGTCCATGGTCAGGAAACCGTGACCATCTATTGATCAACGAGCTAGCCAACTAGAGGCTCACTAGGGACATGTTGTGGTCTATGTATTCACACATGTATTACTGTTTCCGGATAATACAATTAAAGCATGAACAATAGACAATTATCATGAACAAGGAAATATAATAATAACCATTTTATTATTGCCTCTAGGGCATTTCTAACAACCCCCTAGTCACAAGGTTCCTTCTGGGGGCTCCCGGTCATCTTCTGCTGGAAGTAGGGCGCCGAACTTCGGCATGGCTGCTGCTGGAGATGAGGATGGGGAGGTTTTCTCCCCCATCAAAGGTGGTCGGATGACCAGCCAGGGCAGGGGACGCTCCAATGGCGGCCAAGGTAGAGGTCGTTCTGCTGGCACTGGAAAAGATTTGTTTCCTGCTCAGAAATCCAAGAATGGGATGAGTGGGCAGAAAAGAAAAAAGGCAAAGGACCAGGCTACTACTTCTACAGTAGATGAGCAACTTCCTAATGCGGGGAATGCCCTTGCTCTGGTGGTCTCGGCCAATGCAAGTGATGGCAATCTTGATACTGAGGAGTGCCAAGGAAATGACCCCAACAAGAAACTGAGAACATCACTCTCTTGATCGGCGGATCCGACGTCGGCTGTGGAGCAGCCCCGCCAGACGCAATGAGTATCCTATGTTGGAACTGTCGTGGCTTGGGGTCGGACGCGACAGTGGGCGAGCTTCGCTGGTTAGTGAAGACTTATCGACCCTCGATCCTCTTCTTGTCGGAGACCAAGATGGTGGATCGTAAAGCAAATAACTTTATGTGGTCTTTGGGCTACTCTGGTTCTTTCGCTGTTAGCTTCGAAGACCTTAGTGGAGGCTTGGCCCTTTTCTGGTCTTCGCAACATTCAGTTTTGCTGAAGGGTTTTCACTCGCACTACATTGATGTGATGGTCTCATCGGATGATCTGGCTCCCTGGCGGGTGACCTTTGTTTATGGGGAACCAAAGCGTGACCTACGTCATGAATTCTGGAGCTTGATAAGGAGGTTGTCCCGGTCATGGAAGGGCCCGTGGATTTGCTGTGGCAATTTCAACAAGGCTCTTTGCCATGATGAGCACTTTGGGGCTCGTGACCGATCGGATGCCCAGATAAAGCTTTTTAGAAACTATTCTGATGACTGCAGGCTGGTGGACCTTGGTTTTTCTGGTCGAAAGTTCACCTGGACTAATCGGCAGGACACACAATGCAATGTGTGGGTCAGACTTGACCGCGATGTGGCCAACGGTGACTTTACTTCCATGTTCTAGTTCTATCATGTGGAAAACATAATTACTATCACTTCTGACCATTATGCGGTGGCCAACTCCATCGACTCCCAGCAAGTGATAGGTTATCAGCCTCATGTACAACACAAATTCTGCTATGAGACTATGTGGCGCCGTGCGGAGGGCTACATTGGGGCAGTGGAGAATGCTTGGAAAGCCCATGCCACGGGAACTCGCTCGCTGCATAAAACATGATTAGTTTTGAACCATGTGTCGGGTGCTCTAAAGGAATGGAGCAAGGAGGCCTTTGGTTCTGTCCGATGTGAGATCCAGAGAACCGAAAGGAGACTCAAGTCTATGCGCATGGAACTCGTGAATGCTGCTAGGCTGAAGGAGGAACGTGAGCTAGAGTGCCACCTATGTGAATTGTTTGAGCGTGAGGAAATCATGGCACGACAACGGTCTCGGATCGATTGGCTCTGTGCGGGAGACCGCAATACGGAGTTCTTCCATGCCCGTGCCTCGGCACAATGACGCACCAACCGTATCAAGGCTCTTGTGCGGGTGGATGGCTCCAAGTGTGTTTCTCAGGACGGGTTGAAAAAGATGGTACATGATTTTTACGAGGATCTCTTCTCTGCTGAGGACTGCACCACTATAGATAGGGTGTTGGATGCTATCCCGAGGAAGGTGGATGACAACATGAACGCTGAGCTGTGCAAACCATATAGTAATGAGGAGATCAGGGTTGCTCTCTTCCAGATGGGACCTATGAAGGCTCCTGGGCCAGATGGATTGCCAGCCATGTTCTATCAAACTCAGTGGGATCTGATCCAACATGATATTTGCAATGCAATTCACTCTTTCCTGAGTGGCGAGGCTTTACCCGAAGGACTTTGCGACTCAATCATTGTCTTAATCCCAAAGGTTCAAATGCCCAACACCTCTCTAAATTCAGCCCCATTAGCATGTGCAATGTCTTGTACAAACTTGCATCTAAAGTTCTCGCTAATAGACTGAAGGTTTTTCTGACTGACATTGTCTCGGAGTTTCAGAGTGCTTTCGTGCTGGGCCACTTGATCACAGATCGATATGGTTGACTAGAGGGGGG
>LR738714.1:445157263-445221973 GCA_902687465.1 Secale cereale
GGGGGGTGAATAGGCAACTAACAAATTTTATCTTTTCTTAACCAAATTAAACTTAGCAAGGAAATAAGTTGTCTAGATGTGCAACTACGTTGACAACCTATATGATGCAACAATAACAAGCATACACACAAGCAAGGAATAAAGCACAATAAAACTTGTACAAGTAAAGGTGAGAGATAACCAAGAGTGGAACTGGTGGAGACGAGGATGTGTTACCAAAGTTCCTTCCCTTTGAGGGGAAGTACGTCTCCGTTAGAGCGGTGTGTAGGCACAATGCTCCCTAAGAAGCCACTAGGGCCACCGTATTCTCCTCGCGCCCTCACACAATGCGAGATGTTGTGATTCCATTATTGGTGCCCTTGAAGGCGGCGGTCGGACCTTTACAAACAAGGTTGGGGCTCTCTCCATAATTGAATTGGAGGCTCCCAACGAAACCATGGAGCTTCACCACAATGGAATGTGGCTCTGAGGTGACCTCACCCATCTAGATTTCTCAAACACCCGAGAGTAATAGAATCCTCACAAGAAAGTATGGGGGAATCAAATATCCTTTGGTGGAAGTGTAGATCTAGGTCTCCTCCTTCAATCCCTAGCAAATCAACGAGTTTGAGTGGCTAGAGAGAGAGATCGGGGAAGAGAGCTTTAATGGAAATAATGGAGGAGAGAGAGAGGCCAGAGGTAGGTGGGACGAAGGAGAAGCACCTCCTTAAATAGGCCCCCCACAGATCCAACCGTTATGTGCAGAAATGCATAGGAGTGGTACTTCCGCAATACACACCGGTACAACCGGTGCATGCAGGAAACCCCTGCTAGGGTACCAGGGCGGTACTTCCGTTGGCGCACCCGGTAGTACCGGTTTATCCGAATGAACCGAAACTTCCGCACAACCACCGCTAAAATATCGGGCCACATACAGAAGGTAAACCCCTCGGGCCGGTAGTTGGACCGAGGTTGGGCCGGAACTACCGCTGGGCCAGTAGTCCCTTGGTGGTGGGGTCCGAGGCAGTACTACCGCTCTGAACACCGGTAGTACCGGGTTGTCAAGACAAACCGGAACTATCGTGCCACCATCGGTCTACCATCGTACCCGGTACAGTAGGGAATCACCCCTGAGCGGTACTTGGAGCGGTGGTAGGACCGGAACTACCGGCCAGCGGTACAACTGCTCAAGATAGAGGTACTACCGCCATGGTCAGAACTGCACAAGACAGAGGACGGGGAACCTCTATCTCCTCAAACGGAGGGTATATGGTGGGTGCAAGGAATGTGTACGTGAAGTGATTCACCCAATACCTTCTGATGCCCTCTTAATAGTACGGAAATCCTACGACCAAAGGAATACAAACGTCGAAAACTCCATCTTCGATCTTTTCCGCATAGAGGGAAATCCTAACCGTCTTGCGCCACACAATGTGTACCTGAGAAAACTATGGCGCACAATTAGAACAAACGTGTGTTGTCATCATCACCAAAACCCTAAGGCAGAAGATGCCCTTACAATCTCCCCCTTTTTGGTGGATGATGACAGCCACACAAGAAGCCCAGGAGTTCTAGAAAATGAAGAAGGGGCTCCCCCTAAGTGTGAGCACTATTTAGAGTTTGCTTTTGGAATGCAAAGTGCGCACACTAGGATCAATGCTCCCCCTGGATTTTATAGACCAACTAGAGACAACAAAACAATCACATCAAAACATAAAGCAGTAGAGACAAGGATAAGGGTACCAACAACACATAAGCTCTACTGACTGAAGAGCGCATAGATAAATAGATAAGGGACACATGTCTTACACAATGCACGAGATCTCAACATATAGGATAAGTTCACAGGACACTAAAAAGAGCAACTGCAAATAAATCACCCATGAAACTCCCATGACCTAATGGATCTCTCTCCCCCTTTGGCATCAAGACACCAAAAAAAGAAAAGAGCAAAGCTAGCACCCCAGGGCTCAGTAAACCTCCTTGCGAGTAGCCGCAGAGCCATCAGAAGCATCATCATCAACATCATCAGCCTCCTCAGACTCCTCAGACCCCTCAGACATCGTAGTAGCCTCCTCGGGAACACGGACAGAGGAGGAAGTAGGCGCTTCATCAGACCACTAACAGTTCTCCAAACACCAAGCATCCTCAGAGATGATGCACTTCTCGGAGCCACTCTTCACATCTGGCACATTGAGGTGCCTCATCAACTGAATCTGCCTGCGACGCGCCATCTTCTCAGCAACATGGGCCTTGTAGAGCTTCTTCTGAATATGAGTCTGAAGGCAAAAGGTCTTCTTGAGCTTGGAAGTCAGCTTCTCCACCCACGTGGGCTGCGCTCCAGCCTCTAGATCAAAGTCCTCGTCGTCCGAGGTAGCAAACACATCCTCCTCATTTCCTGAAGCAAAATGAGGAGTCTTATGCTTCTTCATCCTTAGCTCCTTAACCTCATGGTCCGTGAGGTTGGCAGGGGTGGTGAGAGGCTCTCCTGGCCTACGGACTGCCCAAATAGGTGTTCAGAAATTGCATCACAAAATGAGCATAGATCGGTACCTTGTGGTACAACACCATATTGTACATCTCCTCCCACAACCACTTGGAGACATCAAACATGGCACCGGATCCCCTCTTGGTCTTCATGGCCACAAGCAAATCCACTAGATAACCATATATATCATCTTGATTCCCAACCTTGGGAAGCAGCACACAACGGAACACACGATGCATAATGTCATAGACTGGCAGAAGATCATTGGACTTGCCCACAATACCATGTCTAGGGATATACAGAGGGACAAGCTTCACCTTGTCCATGGGGTGAGCTCGGTCGTGAGGACGGATGCCACCTTGACCCTCCACCCCGGTATCCACATAGCCAAGAGCATTGCAGAAAGCTCTCCACGGAACATGAAAAAACTCATCACGGCACATGAAGGAGAGGGTGCGCTCCTCACCAGAGCCGAAGTGGACTGTAGCATAGAACTGATGGACGAGCTGCACATCGAAGTCACAATTTAGGGTCATGAGCTTGATCAAATCGAACTCATCACAGATCTCCAGAGCTTCTCCAAAGTAAGCAAGGTTGTTCCTCCAATGATCGATGGCAATTGACCACATCCGGGTAAACTTGTTCTTGTGATGCTCGAAGATTTCTGACACAATCCTCACTTGTAACTCATTCCAGAACCGAGGGTTGTTCCAACGCGGATTCGGTGCTGCAGAGTAGGGATCTTGGAAGCGAAACCTTTGCCAGTCTGGCACCTTCCATTTGAGCATTGGGAGCGCAACACGTTGCTTGGCAGCAGCAGACTTCTCCCGGTGTGTGGCCTTGGTAGGAACCACCACCTCATGAGAATCCTCATTGTCATCCGAAGGTTTGCCCCTACGGGCCCTCTTCTTGGTGTTCTAAGACTTCCGAGCAGCACGAGAACTAGAGCCACTTGCATACGCACACAAAGAGCACACAGAAACCTCAGCAAAGATGATAAGAATGTACACAAGATCAGAGGAATATATCTCATGTATGTGAGTAGAAGAAAAACAGTGCATATAGGTTCAAAGAAGCCAGTGGTTCCGGTTGTTCCACCAGTAGAATCGCTCGAGCGGTAGTACCGCTTGCAAGGAGCAGTAGTACCGCTGAGAGTGGATCTGCCGAGTGGAAGAACGGGAACCACCCTATTTCGAATCTAGAGGAAATATTCCTACTTAAACTTACGCACAGGAAATAGGAGGAGGCTATACGGATCTCTCTACCAAACATTTAGCCAAAAATGTAGGAGTACAAGCAATGCCCTAGGGAGGGTATTCAACAAGAGAAACCCTAAGAACGAGAAGAAACAATGCATTACCGGTATCCATGGGAGTAGATCGAAGAGGAAGCGACCTCAACAGAGCAGATCCGATGAAGGGCCGACGGATCAGGAGGGCCTGAGGGCGCTCCGGGGCGATGGACGGAGCAACCATTGGCTAGGGATTAGAGAAGGGACGAGCATGAAGGAAAAGAAAACCCCTTCAGCCCACATCCCTTATTTAAGCCCTAGATGTCAGCCGGTAGTACCGGTCCTGTAGCTATCCGGTGTTTGCGAGCGGTACTTCCGCTCCAGAAGCAGTGGTAGCACCGCTTCCAAACACCGGTAGTACCCGCCAGAGGTACTGGTACAGGCAGGAGCGGTAGAACCGCTTGTGCAGGACATGGAGTACCACTGGGACTTCACAACATAGTGGGAGACCGGTAGAACTGCTCTGACCACCGGTTGTACCGCCAAGTTGCAACAGCCCAAGCACAAAGGAGATCAAACTTGTGTACAATAGAAAGGATGGCTTGAGATGAGAAGGCTGAGGATGAAAGCAAGTCACTGTAATATGATGAAGAAGACTCCCAAGAGTGCAAGAAGCAAACAAGAAAAACAACTCTTAAGAGAATTCAAACATCTAGGAGAACCAAAGGAGCTAGATAAAAGAGAACACGCAACAAAGAAAAGCCCCTAAGTACAAGGGCGGTGGCCAGAGCCACCTATGTTTGAGTGAAGTGGTATGGCACCGCGAATATTTTAACCTTGGGCCCATGACCACTACTCATCTTTGAAGCACATGTATACCAACATCAATGGTGAATGTGAAAGATATGATCGATTTATGCATACTGGGGGAGGGAAAGTTCATTGCAAGAACAACACTCCCCCATTTCCATGCCTACATCTAAACAAGATAACATGGCGTGTATGGGAGGTGAGCACAACTTTAATCCACATTGCTCAAATCTATGATATTTAGCTCGTGCCTTAACTCGCGAAATCTTGCTTCATCCAAAGGCTTTGTGATGATATCTGCAAGGTTGTCATGAGTGTTGACATAATGAAGATCAATTTCTCCTCGCCAAATATGTTCCCGGATGAAATGATACCGAATCTCAATATGCTTCGTCTTGAAGTGTTGCACCGAGTTGAGAGAAATCTTGATGGCACTTTCATTGTCACACCAACACAAGTGACACCGTAATCCTTTAAAGTTTGCCTCATCCATAGAACTTGAGCACAACAACTGCCGGCTGCCACATACTCGACTTCGGTGGAAGAGAGAGATACACAACTTGGCTTGTTGGAAGACCAACTCACCAAGGAGCAACCAAGAAATTGGCAACCTCCAGAAGTTGACTTCCTATCCACTTTGTCTCCCGCCCAATCCGAATCCGAGAAACCTACAAGGTTGAAGTTTGATCCTCTTGGGTACCACAAGCCAAAGTTTGGGGTATGAACCAAATATCGAAAGATTCGCTTGACTGCCACAAAGTGACTTTCCTTAGGTGAGGCTTGAAACCGTGCACAAATTCTCATACTCAACATGATATCCGGTCTAGATGCACAAAGGTAAAGCAAGCATCCAATCATAGAACGATATACCTTTTGATCCACCGCTTTACCATTGGGATCGATGTCAAGTTGGCACTTGGTAGGCATTGGAGTAGTAGCCGGCTTGACATCACTTAAATTGAACCTCTTGAGCATGTCTTGAGTGTATTTGGCTTGTTTGATGAAGATTCCTTCTCTTCTTTGTTTGATCTCAAACCCAAGGAAGAACTTGAACTCTCCCATCATGGACATCTCAAACTCCGTGGTCATGAGTGCGGCAAACTCGTTATTGAAAGCTTTGTTAGGTGAAGCAAAGATAATATCATCAATATATAGTTGGCATACAAACAACTCCCCTTTGACCTTATTAGTAAAACGAGTGGGGTAGATTTTCCCAATGTCAAACTCACAATCTTGCAACAACTCGGTAAGATGCTCATACCACGCATGTGGGGCTTGTTTAAGGCCATAGAGCGCCTTATCGAGTTGATACACGTGATTGGGGAACTTAGGATCCTCAAACCCCGGGGGTTGTTAGACATACACCAACTCATTAAGAGGACCATTTAGAAAATCACTTTTCACATCCATTTGTTGCAATTTAAATTTATGATGAGAAGCAAAGGCAAGCAACAAACGAATAGATTTAAGGCGAGCAACGAGGGCAAATGTTTCACCGTAGTCGATACCCTCGACTTGGGAGTAGCCTTGAGCCACCAAACGAGCCTTATTGCGAATGACAATCCCATGAGCATCTTACTTGTTCTTGAAGATCCATTTGGTTCCAATGACATTATGGTTCTCCTTCAGCCTTGGCACCAAATGCCACACCTTGTTGCGCTCGAAGTTATGGAGTTCTTCATGCATGGCATTGAGCCAATCGAGGTCTTCGAGCACCTCATAGACCTTTTGAGGTTCAACACAAGAGACAAACGCTTGATGAGCACAATAGTTTGCTAATTGTCTACGAGTGCTTACCCCCTTTGTGATGCTTCCAAGTATATTCTCCATGTGATGCTCTTTAGAAGCAAGCCTGGAAGCAACTTTGCAGCACGACGCTCCAATTGCTCTTCAAGAGATAGTTGAGGAGCTATGAGTTGATCATCTTGAGCATCGTCAAGAGCTTGATCTTGATCTTGAGATTAATCTTGATCTTGAATACGCTCGGGAGAGGGAAGTTGGCCTTGTGCATCACTTGATGGATCATCACTATCTTGCGATTGATCTTGCACTTCGCCTTGTTCAACGGGTTGAGGGCCTTCACTTTGTTCTACGGAAGCGTGTGGGTCTTGGGTTGGAGATGGTTCCACTTGAGTGGAACATTGTCCTTCTCCTTCGGCCACAAGGGGTTCCTCAATGGGTAGGATATGACCAACACCCATTCTTCTTATGGATTGAGGAGGAATTTCATCACCTACGTCACAAGTACCACTTTGCTCCACTTGGGAGCCGTTATTCTCATCAAACTCTACGTTACACGTCTCCTCAATGAGTCCATTGGACATGTTGTGGACACGGTAAGCATGAGAGTTTGTAGAATAACCAACAAATATGCCCTCATGAGCTCTAGCTTCAAATTTAGACAAACGAACACCTTTCTTGAGTATGAAACACTTACAACCGAACACCCGGAAGTACTTGAGATTGGGCTTGTTACCGGTAAGTATCTCATATGGAGTCTTGTTCAAGCCTTTGCGAAGATAGAGCCGATTGGATGCATGACAAGCGGTGTTGATGGCTTCGGCCCAAAAGTCGTACGGAGACTTGAACTCCGCCATCATGGTACTTGTCGCGTCCATCAATGTCCAGTTCTGTCTCTCCGCCACACCATTTTGTTGAGGGGTATACGGTGCGGCATATTGATGCTTGATCCCCTCATCACTAACACACTCATCCAAGGTGTAATTCTTGAACTCGGTGCCGTTGTCACTTCGAATCATCAAGATCTTTGCATCATGTTGTCGTTGAGCTTCATTTGCAAAGTTGATGACGGTGTGTTGGGTTTCACCTTTCCTCTTGAAGAAGTATACCCAAGTGTATCTTGAATAATCATCAACAATCACCAAGCAATACTTTCTACCCCCAATACTATCAAAGGATGGAGGCCCAAAGAGATCCACGTGGAGGAGCTCTAAAGGTCTCGTTGAGTAGATGATAGTTGTGGGAGGGTGAGCCTTCTCATGTAGCTTTCCTTCGATACAAGCACTGCAAGCATGATCTTTGGCAAAACTAACATTTGTTAGTCCAAGGACATGGTCCCCCTTGAGAAGACTTTGCAAAGATCTCATATTGACATGGGATAACCGGCGATGCCAAAGCCATCCCACATCAACTTTAGCCATTAGGAAAGTCGCGGTCTTAGTGGGTCGCAACGAGAAGTTAACCACATAGAGACCATTCTCGACATGCTCAACAAAGGCTACTTTAAGAGTCTTGCTCCACAAGAGGGCCACGGTATCGATATCACAGAATGTGGCAAAGCCCATGAGTGCAAGTTGACGAACAGAAAGTAAATTGTATGCAAGGGACTCAACAAGCATGACTTTCTCGATCGTGAGATCATGAGAGACAACAACCTTGCCAAGCCCCAATGCCTTAGAAGATGAAGCATCATCCCATTCAACATTGGTGGCCATAGATGAACCTTGGTGCACATCCACCACCAAGTCTTTGCTTTCGGTCATATGATTTGTGGCTCCACTATCGAGCAACCATGATCCCCCACCGGAAGCAAACTCCTACAAGAAATCAATGTTTGGATTTAGGTACCCATTTTGTAATGGGTCCTTTGAGGTTAGTAACAAGGGTCTTAGGAACCCAAATAGACCATTCAATGTACTCATAAGAAGAACCAACAAATTTGGCAAAAACATGTCCATCACTAGCACGGCATAAAACATAAGAAGGGTTAAAGTCGCCGCCTTTGTTGGAAGGAGTGGTAGTGTTTTTCTTGACTCCACCACTCTTCACAATGTTCTTCTTCTTCTTAGGAGTACACTCTCCCTCCTTTACAAAGGTTTGCTTGAGAGGAGGGGGTTTCTTGGTCTTGTTGTTCTTCTTCTTCTTGGGCTTGGGAGGAAACCCAATTCCTTCCTTTGCCACAACTTCCTTTTGATTGCTCAAAAGATCGTTGTATGCAAGACACAAGGCCTTTCTCAAGTTGCTTCTTTAACTTGGCATTCTCTTCAACAAGATGCACATGCTCACAACATGTGTTAGTAGGATTTGCATTATCAATTAAAACCATGCGAGGAAAGGTAGCTTTCTCCTTGGTTAGCGAAACTTGAAGTTGATCATGAGACTCTTTGAGGATAGCATGTACACTCTTCAAGACCTTGTGAGCCTTGTCAAGTGTAACAAACTCCTCCTTGAGTCTAGCATGGTCAACCACAAGCTTTGCCTTCTCGGAACTGAGCACATGAGAGACAACTAAAGCATGATCGAGATCTTTCTTTAATTTAGCATGATCATCGTTGTGTGTCTCCTCAAGAGCCAAACGAAGACCACGCTCTTCCTCAAGAGCATTAGAGAGATCTGATATCTCATTGGCATAGTCTCGAATATGACCCTCCATTTTAGAAATGGCCTCCTCGTGAGCCTCGATCATGTCATTGGCTTCACCAAGTTGTTCCAAGAGAGCAACAAAGTGCTTCTTGGGTTTGCCTTTGAGTTTACTCATGAACAACTCAAATTCATTTTTTTCTTCCTCCGCCCCCTCACTCTCATCAATACAATCCGTCAATGAAGGATTAGAAGTGATGGTAGAATTGACTTTGGGGGTTACCTTGTTGGTGGCCTTAGCCATGAGGCATTTGGCGGTTATGTTCTCATTTGGTGAGTCGAAGAGGGATGCTCGTGGAGTTGTTGCAATAGCAACGGTGGCCATTGTAACCATCTCATCATCATCATCCTCAACATATTCTTCTTGGGCCACCGATCTTTTGGGAGGAGTCTTCTTGTTGAAGTTGTTCTTTTTGGGATAAGACTTGGCATTGTCCTTTCGGATAAGCTTTCCTCCATTGTCTTCTCTTTTCTCATATGGGCAATCTACAACAAAGTGACTCACATTGCCAGAATTGTAGCACGTCCTCACTCGTTGCTTGCCCTTGAAGCCACTTGAATTGTTCTTGTTGAAGTTGGGCCTTGAATTCTTCTTGTTGCCCCAAAATTTCTGTGATGCTAGAGCCATGTGCTATTGATAGGCATATTTGGTGTCTTCGGGGCAACACTCATCTTCATCATCTTCTTCCACACAAGCCTTGGCCTTCAATGCAAGGTTGGGCTTCTTTGATCGTTGAGCTCGCAACACCGCATTGTCAGCGGTCTTATCCAAGATCCTCATGGCAACGAACTCATCCAACACTTCACTTGAGGACAAAGTGTGGAAGTCCGGTCTTTGGCGGATGACGGAGGACATCACTACAAAAAAAATACACTTTTGTGATGATACGTGTTTGCCACAGTAGGTCACATTTTCTGTCATGCATGTACATCCATGACAAATTTATGACAGAATGAAGATAGTCATACCTGTGCTATTGTAGAAGTGTTCCATGACATTACCAAAATTATCATCACGGAAGTTTCCGCTTCCATGATGATAAATCACGCATCATAGAAGTGCTTTCGTCACGGGTGACCGACACGTGGCATCCACCGTAACGGAACGTCGTTAAGCTATCGGGTCCGGTTTTGGATCCGATAACCCGTTAACAACCCAGACCAATGGGGATTTTCCACGTGTAAAATTCTGATTGGCTGACGGAAACATGTGTCAGCTCCGTGTTGGCACAGGTGTCACTCATCCAATGGGCGAGATGCGTCTATGATATGTTGACATGTGAACCAGCCCAAAAGTGGCCTATAAAGTTTAAATAGGCTGGCCCAACTAAAGGCCCCAAAAGATTTTGCGGTCCATAATGGGCCAGCCCAGCAAAAGGCCCACGAGATTTTGTGGTCCATAATGGGTCGGCCCAGCAAAAGGCCCACGAGATTTTGCGTATCATAATGGGCCGGCCCAGCTAAAGGCCCACGAGATTTTGCGGGCCATAATGGGCCGGCCCAGCTAAAGGCCCACAAGGTTTTGCGGACCGTAATGGGCCGGCCCAGCTAAAGGCCCGACATTCTCAATTAAGGCTCGTACGAATAGTGTCAAATCGGCCCGTCAACGGCGTGTCCTAAACTTGTCATCATCGCGGCCCATGGTCACTTCTGGCCCGTTAACAGCCTGCTAAGTATATGGGCCGAATTATGGCCCGGTGTATTTTCGTCCTCTTAAAGGTCCTGCTTCATTTGGGCCCATTTACAGGCCAACGAAAATTTCGGCCCATAAACGACCGTGAAGGATTTGGGTCATATTCGGCCATGTCTGACATTCGGCCTGTTAGAGGTCCACTATAGATTTGGGCCACTTTCGGCCTGTTGTGATTTTCGGCCTGTTAACGTCAGAAGAAACCCATGGGCCATATGTGGCCCAACGTCACATCGGGCCCATTAACGGCCCATATAAAAATGACGATAATCTAGCCCGACCGAACTTCCGGTCTGTTAAAGGCCCATGTATTAGGTAGGCGCATTTACGGCCCGTCCAAATTTCGGCCTATGAAAGATCCGCATCGTAAATAGGCCCAATCTCACTTTCAGTCTTTTAAAGGCCCATGTTTTTATGGGCTCGAGATATTTACACATGTAAACGGCCTATTGTTAATGAGGGCCCAAATTATGTTTAGGCCTGTTAAAGGCCCACTATGGGCACAAGCCTACCGGAAAAATATGAAATCTTATGGTGATTTAGGCCCAAATAATTTTAGTGGGCTACATGCAAATTTCGGCCATAATCATTTTTAGCCCAATTGGAATGGGCTCGACGAATGTTGGCATGTTGGGCTCCTACGAAGCTTTTGGCCGAATACATTACTAAGATAAACCTACACTATACAAAAATAGCATCGTAATTATTGCAGCCTTTGGCAGAATCATAAATTATGTATCACAACAAAAGGCTTCTTGGCATAAAGTTTACAGTCCTTGCAGATAAAAGCACCATCAGATGTATAGAAGCATAAATCATTTGACCTGAGTGCTAATGTTTCAGGCTGTAGAATCTGATGGAGCAGCACGATCTTCACCTTTTTCCGCCATTGCTCTTGAACAACGAAGCAAATGTCTGATAGTCTGGTTTCAAAACCATTCATATCTTGATGACATTTATCAACCTCTATTCTTGTTTCCAAAACAACGTCCATTAGGGATTGGACTTGTGTCTGGAGCACAGATATATCACTCTGTCTAGCAGGAAGATTTTGTTCAGTGGGCGATTTGGACGAGGTTACCTTGACAACCAACCCATAATTACGTAGGAAGGTGCTTTTTGCACTGTTTGTGGAGAGATACTGACGCACTGCAGCAAGAGGTGACATTGTGCATGTGGTAGCCTCATTACCTTCAGGTGGTTGTGGCTGTTCAATCATTTGTTTCCATAGCTTCCTGAAAGTTTGAACTTGTAGATTAGTGCACTAGATAAGTTACTAATGAGACAAAAACAAACAAAGTAGGTTACACGTTTATACATAACTTATTTTGGTGAACTACTGTAATACATTAGCATGTATTGTAGTGCCAACTACATAATAAAATCAGTTTCGGAATATATGTCCATGTAGCATGCCTACTGTATTGTCTATTTCCTCACATTCATTGACATCTAAGGATAAAGAGACATGGTTTGAAGTAGGATGAACATAGTATGACATCATTCATATCATGGGCAAACAGATATAAAACAAACAGGCTATTTTATCATTGTGTGCGCACGTGAACATAACAACTAGAATATAGATCAAGACCAAAAGAATATCCTTCATCTCTTTTAAACCATGTAAGGTGAACTGATACGTTAAGACAATTGTGTATAAAAGTGAACAGAGTAACTGACATTGGCTGCAAACCAAGTAGTTAAATGAACACATCACAGTACCAATCAGTTCAAAGGCAGGAGGAGTAAGGACTTACAACAGCGGCTTGAACTGGTGTGCTCATGCCCTTCATCTTGCTGGTGTGCCAGTCCTTGAAGATTTGCACTGCATTCGGTTCAGGTTCTTTTTGGTACGCACAGGCTTTCCTCTGTATTTGGAACAAGTCAATATAGATACGATAATATGGCACAGAAAAAAGAAGGAAGTGGCAGCTATTTACAAGAGCCTCGCAGTGTGCAATATAGCTACGAGATCCTGTTGTCTGTTGGAATTTCACTTTAGAACGGTTGGTCTTGTTCTTCAAACAGTTATCCTGGAAGAAGATACACTTGTAAGGCACATACATAAATACAAGTTCAATATGTGGTCTGATCAAATACATATATCCTACCTGATACTTTGGATCAGACCAGTGTTTAACGTGGGCTCTCCAGTCTTCATCTGTAATATATTCCACTGGATATGTTTGGGCGATTTCATTGTTAGCCTTGCCTTCAAAGTGAGATTTTCTAAGGTGGTACCGATACTGTCGCAGAGCAGACTAAAAAACACGAGTGCATGCTTGTTTAGTTGCATCATCTTTCGGACCCAACTTGAACCTCATCTGTTGAAAAAAGAATGTGAGTCTTATTAGGAGGAAGCTAGAAAGTATGGGAGAGAGCAAGACAATATTACTAATTGCGATGAATAACATTACTTATGGATAAATGGTCAAGGAAGGTGTTAAACTGGGTATTGTCTTTCTCATTCCTATACTGGATCCACGTTGGGAGGATACGTGCATGACACCTAACGGCAACGGCTGTCTCTGATACTAACTTGGCTGACTCTATAGCATCACGTGGCCTTTTTAAACCTGCTTCAAAATGGATCTCCATTCTTCCTCCTTTAGATTTTGTTAATCTGTCAAGCATTATCCCTGATGTCTATTTCCGGTTGCGTCGTTGTGCTAGTCAACAACGAATATGGAAAGTGTTAGTGTACATCAAACTTTGAGAGTACATATAAAGGAGCATGCAACTGCAACTTGACTCGGTCAGGTACCGTCTTGGTGTTGATGCTCATGAGGTTCATCTGATCTTGCCAAGTCCTGTTGTTTTAGCAGTGCTTCAGAAGTAGTGTTAGGTGTGAAGGCAGCTTGGGAACTGGCCAGTTCCGAAGCAAACGAACGAGTAACTCATTGAGATGCTGGTACAGTTGAAGCGGATGCTGCAGCTGGTGGAGCAGGTGATACTGTGTTTGTAGATTTAGCCGGTGGACTTGGACCTTCTACTGCACTATAAGTACCAGCAAAATCTGGACGGCAGATCCTTTTCCATTTCACCCGACGAGTAACACCACTCCCTACTATATTATTTTCCTTGCTCTTTTTTGACTTTTCCATGTCAAGCCGTACCCACAACACAAAAGAATAAAATCGCTCTTCGGAACTCATTGATGCATGATACAGACAAGCAATACTTTGATGTAAGACAACCGTATGAGGATGGAATATGTAAGAAAAATAGGATGGCATGACATATTCACAGCTACAATGTGTAATATAAGCACAAGGATTTTCAAGAATATAGAAGTAATGCAAGCTAGACACCATATGAAAGATGCAACCAATATTACGCTGCCAAGTTAAAAGTGTCTTGTCATAAGTCGCAATTCAAAAAATTAGAAGCAGTACAACGTAGAAATCAATGCAAGATGCAACCACTATCAATCTGCCATGTTAAAAGTGTTCAATCATGAGTGACTGATGCGGGATACACAACAACTGTACTTTGATGTAAGAACATGGTATGATAGATAGATGAAGTGTATTCTAGAAACAGAACGCCATGTCATATGCACCTGTATAATGTATGAACTCAGCAGGTGCAATTTAATCAAAATAGAAGAAATACAGGCTAGACAACATATGCAACATGAAACCAATTATCACACTGTCAACTTAGAGCAAGCACCTGCGATGGTGGAGTACGGGAGATGAACTCATCATGTAAACTTGGGACTTCAACTTCATTAGAAGTAGTAGTGGCAAATCTAGAGAGTCTCTGTTTGCGTCAGTGCGGAGGACTTCAACTTCATTAGCAGTAGCAGTGGCAAATCTAAAGAGTCTCTGTTTACTAGTTTTTGATATTGCCTTATGAAGTCAAAACCACAAAAGATGAATAAAATTAGCTCTGCATAACTGGTTGATGCATGATACAGACGAACACTACTTTGATGTAAGGCAAGCGCAGGATAGGAGGATTTAATATATACAAAAAAAAGACATCGTTTCATATTCACACGTATGATAGGAGGATGGAATATGTATGAAAAACAGTAAGCGGAAGGCATTTCAACAAAATTAAAAGAAATGAAAGCTAGGCACCATATGAACATGCAACCAATATCACTCTATCAGGTAAAAAGTGTCTCGTCGTAAGTGCCATTTCAAGAAATTAGAAGAAGTACAAGCTATAAGACAATGCAAGATGCAACCTACATCACTGTCCCAAGTTAAATGTGTCTTATGGGTAAGTGATCGTTGCAGGTATAAGTTGTAAGCTACGCAGATGCAATTCAACATAACCAGAAGCAATACAAACTAGACATCATACGAAAAACGCAACCACATATAACAGTTCCAAGTTAGAGCAAGCACATGTGATGGTGGAGTAGGGGAGATGTGCTCATCATGTACACGTATGTTCTAGAAATAGGAACTCGTGTCATATTCACAAGCATTATGTGTAAAGTAAGCAGATGCAATTCAACAAAGTTCGAAGCAATACAAGCTAGACATCATACACAACATGCAACCACATATAATAGTGCCAAGTTAGAGCAAGCACCTGTGATGGTGGAGTAGGGGAGATGTGCTCATCATGTACATGTATTTTCTAGAAACAGGAACATGTGTCATATTCACAGGCATTATGTGTAAAGTAAGAAGATGCAATTCAACAAAGTTAGAAGCAATACAAGCTAGACATCATACGCAACATGCAACCACATGTAATAGTGCCAAGTTAGAGCAAGCACCTATGATGGTGCATGTCGTGGAATTAGCACGGCAGATGTCCGGTTTAGCGGACTTAATTGTGAGGCCATCGCGCGGGTTAGCTTGAAGAGGTTAAAGCGGACGAAGGACACAGGGAGTTTATACTAGTTCGGCCCCTTCGATGAAGGTAAAAGCCTATGTCTAGTTTGGTGTGGTATTGCTTGTGTGTCGATGAACAGGGAGCGAATCCGCTTGCCTGTGTCTCGAGCTGTTATTCCTTCTCCCTGAACCGTCTCCGGGTCGTCCCTTTATATAGGAGGCGACGCCCGGTCCGGTTTACAGAGTCCCGAGGCCGGCTCATAAACGTGTCCGCCTCGACCTCTACTCTTTCTACCTTACATCCCAAGCTACATGGTACGACGGTTTACAGACCGTGGGCTTTGTACATGGGCCCTAAACCTCTATGGGCTATGACCTTTTTGTACATATTCTTCTGGGCTTGTAATAATACAACCTTGTCAGTATAATCCGGACCCTCCTGGCCGGTTTATACCTGCTAGTAATATCCCTGACATTAGGCCCCAGATTGATTTGAACTTGTTCATGTCAGTCTTCGAAGTCTTGTACAAACTTCCTTTCTGCAATCTTTTTGCTTCATAAACCGGCCGTGATGTCATCTCCTGGAATCGTGTTAGTCCGTCGTGACATCATCTCCGCATTTAATGCCCGCATCTGTCTGTTATCTTTCTTTTAATGCCGCACCGAAGATCGAGGCGACAGCTCAATCTTTATCCGATCTCTGGCCTCCTCGATTCCTGCGCTTACCGTTTTCACCTCTTTGGCCTATAAATACCGCTGAAGCTCCTCTCTCTTCCCCTTCTGCTTTCTTCTTCCTCTGTCTCCAACGCTCGAAGCTCCGCCGCCGCTCTTCGAGCTCACCGTCGTCCTCAAGCCGGGCCGCTGCATCGACCTGAACGCTTCCAGAGAACTTCGCCGCCTTCCTCTATTTCCTCAGGTACTCCATCTTCTTCCCCGTATATCTCACTCTAGGGTTTCTCCTGTAGCTCGCCATGAACCCTCGAGGCCTTGTAGTTCATCCCCGTAGGCCAGTCTTGCTGTAATTTTAAACTTGTATAGGATCGACCTTCATCCATGCGCTTCTGCTCCATCACTATATCCTTATTTCCTCTAGCTTTACCAGTCTAGATTCAATCTATAGAGAACCTCCCCGGCCTTCCCTGAATATAACTTGTATTATTCCATCTTTTCCTTGCACCTTAGATCCATATTTATCTCAACTTTCTGTGGAAACTGTTTCTTCATACTTTAGATCTGTAGCTCATCTCGCCAGTTTAGCCATAACCTGCTCTTCATATGCTTTCTTTGACGGTTTAGATGTAAGCATGTATCCAGTAATTGACAGTTTAGCTTCTTCTTTTCCTATCAACGTGAACCAGCAGCTGTCTTACTCATGACTGCTTCCGGATTAGTAATATCATTAGTCCCTTGCTTAAACTGAGAATTAGGCCCATAACTTCATAGAATGCACCGGTTTGTACTTTAACAATTAGTAAACCGGATTTTGCATTGTATTTTTCTGCACTTCCTCACTCAAAACGATGGCCAAGCAATTTGTCACTTGCAATTGGGTTTCTTCTCGGATCACGGAAAATGACTTAGTTGAAGCGGCCTCAATTGGCATCCTGGGCCCCAAGGAAACTCTGCACTGGCGAGCTCCTAAAAAGGAAGGCCCTCTTGCGCCTAAGGAGGGGGAAGTTGTAGTTTTTTATGATCATCTGGCCCGGGGTTTCAGTCCTCCCGGTTCAAAATTCTTCTGGGATGTGCTAGCCGCTTTCCAACTCCACCCTCAAGACGTAGGCCCGAATTCTATGTCGAACATCTGCAATTTTCAAGTTTTCTCAGAAGCATATCTTCAAGAAGAACCATCAGTGGATCTGTTCCGGGACTTCTTTCATCTGAACCGGCGGACGGAGTTTACTGATGGGCCGCATCAGGAGCTGGGCGGTGTCAGCATCCAGAAAAGAAAGGATGTGAGTTTTCCCCACGCCGCTCTTCACAGCCACCCCAAAGACTGGAACCAGACGTGGTTCTATTGTAGGGACACTTCGCCTGAAGGAGAGAATCTGCTGCCGTGTTACCGCGCCTATCGCCTGGCAACAGACCATCCTTTGCCACAACGTCTCAGCGCCCTGGACCGGGCCCGATTTGCCCCTCAACTTTCCAAGCTGAGGGCCTTCGTGGCCAACGGCTTAACCGGAGTCGACTTCGTTCGCTGCTAGCTTTCTTGGAGCATCCTCCCACTAAGCCGGCGCTCAAGTCTGATGTGCGAATAGACCGGCAAACCAGATGATCCTCAGCGCCACACCGAAATGATACTTCCTGAAAATGAAGTTACTGAGTCCGCAAACAAAATGCCGAAGATCCCTCTGGAGGAGTGCAACCGGACCGGTTTAGCTCCGTTCTGCGCAACCAATGAACCGCCAGCGGTAAGTCTCTTTCGACCCTTTCATGTTTGTCTTAATCCGTTCATATCAGTTGTCTTGAATTCGTTACTATCCCTTCGCACAGGCCAACGATCCTTTCTGGAAGAGGAAATCTCTGGATAAACCGGCCAAGCAATCACGGAAGAAAACTTACGCTGATAAGAAGAAAAAAGCTGTTGCCGCTTCCGGTTCACACCCTGAGGAGGATGATCCGGACTCTAAGGTGCCAATTAACCCTTATGTCCTTTGATTTCCCTTTGTCTAAATTTATGTTAACAATGCCCTTTCGCAGGATCTGGCAGAAGGAAGTAAAGCGGGGAGAGTTGAGGTAATTTCTCTCTCATCTGATTCAGAGCCTTTGCCATCCAAGATCCACCGGGTATCCCGGAAATATCCCTTTTCTCATCCTTATGCTTAATTGGATCCCAACTTTCTTTTGAAGAAACAGCAACATGATGCTCGCCGGACCACGCGTCATAGCGGCCATGTGGTTGAATCGGTCGGAATACCCATTACGCCTACTCGCTGACGCCGCTCCGAGGTTTTACTTTCTCCAACTCTCCTTCATCCAAAAGCAGGCCTCATACGTAAACCGCTTAAACTGTCTGATCCTAATTATAAGGAGGCTCCTCTGTCCTCTTCCGGCGAGTCAACTGCTCCACAGGTCCTAGTGCTCAAGACCGTGCCTGGGTAAGTCCCTATTTCAAACATCCGGTTTACCTTCATGTATTTAACTTTATGATTCTCACTGTTCCTTTGACCTTTATCAGAATGCCAAAGCCCAGCAAAAAGGCAAAAGTAAGTAAGCCGGCTGCCGAAACCACTGCTGCTGAACCGGCCGAGGACCCTGAAACGGCCATCCCTCCAGAGGACAACCTTGAAATTCAACTTGATGATCCCATTCCTATGGATCGTGACGACACTGCTGCTCCAGGAGGTGACAATACGGAGAACACGGCTGAACCGGCAAGCCCTGTCCGGGTTAGCCCTCCTCGGGCTAGCCCGGCTCCTGTTAGTCCGGTGCCTACTGCTGTCCCCCTCCAGCCAACTGCTGCCTCATCCGTAGATGTTGAGATAACCGGGCTAGGCTTCACTGCTCCCACAGAGCCTGTCACCTTGGCTAGGCATACTGCCAAGGAAGAGAAATTTCAACAAGACAAAGGCAAGTGGAGTTCAGATTTATCCAGCTATGCTCAGTTGAGTGCCCGGGAAATTCATTTCGGGTACCTGAACCGGCTCTTTACTGGCCGCGACTACGAAGTCGGTTTGGTTAATATGATGAAGGACAAGTATGAGGTGATTTTCTTTCCTTTCACTTCTGTCTCCGCTTGTAATTTTGCAATCCTGTCTTTAGGCCATAGTAGCCCCCAAGTGCCAGTTTAGCTTCATTGTAGGTGAACTGGCACTTCCATTATACCTGAGGATGAGCTTACATTAGCCCCCAAGTGCCAAGGGCATAACTTGCTTATGCGCTTGGGACTTATCTGAAATTTTTTCTTTCTTTACTTCAATTGCACATTAGCCCCCAAGTGTCAAGTGTATAACTTGTTATGCACTTGAGACTTGTCTGAAAAAATTTCTTTCTTTACTTCAATTCTACATTAGCCCCCAAGTGTCAAGTGTATAACTTGTTATGCACTTGAGACTTGATTGATCTGTCCTTCTAATCCGTTTGAATTCCTTGCAGGCTGACTTAACCCGGCTGGCTTCGGAGGCAGCTGAACTCCGGAACGGCTTGGCCTTCCATGAATCCGCTTCAGCCAAAGCTAAGGAAGAACTTGTCCTTGCTTTGACTAATATGGAAAAACTGAAGAAGGACTTTGAAGCGGAGCGGTCTACATGGGAGGTGCAGAGGGATGCTCTTGAAAAAAGAGCAAAAGATGCCGAAGCTGCTTTTAATCCGGTGACGCAGGAGTTATCCGGTTTGAAACAGCAAATAGAGCTCATGACCTCCGCTATCTTCGGTGAGTACCCGTCTTTGTATGTTTTTCATCCTTGCAATCTTTGTTCCGCTCCGGTTTAACTCACCCAACATATATAGGGAGGCGCATAACTCATCTTGGAGATGATGTCCGGAAGAAACTCAAGGCAGCTTACACCCTAGTGGAGCAGCTCTATTCCGGCGCTCAAAGGGCTATCAGTGCCATGTCACACAACAAACCGGCGCCGACCACCATCCAAGCCACCCTGGAGAAGCTATCTGTCCTGCCTGTGCGTCTGATTGAAGTGAAAAAGTCTGCTGCGCGGGCTGGTTCTCTTATGGCGCTGACCCGGGCCAAGGCGTGGGTCCCAGATTTTGACCCGGCTGAAACCATGAACGGATATCCCAGCAATAAAGAGGATGGATCGGCCTTCTATGCTGAAGATCTCTGTGCCTTAACTAAGGAAATGCGCCCACTCGCCAGCAAACTTGCCGATGAAGCAGACTTGACAAGGTATCATCCGGCCTATGACCTAGAAAATCCACGGGTGGAGCGACCGGTTTACGACACTGAAAATCTGATCCCACCAGTTCGTGGCCATACTTTCGCTCCAGATATTGACCCTTCAGATCTTATTGATGACGAAATGTATTTCCGTGCACTCTCCAAGATTGATGGGTGCGCTCATGGTTTCCAGCCATTGCCTGAAGTTGACGAAGACCCGGAACAAGTTGACCCTCAGCCTTCGCAGCGTGAAGAGGAGTCGTAAACCGTCCGGTTTAATTTTTAGTTGCTGAATATTTTGCAAAAAACTTTGATCTATTCGGGCCTGTAGGTGCCTTGTAATAGGATAGTTGGAACACTGTCTTTGTCCCAATATGGATGGCACTGCTCGACTTGGCATCTATCACTTTAACCCTTTGTTTTGCCATGCGTGATCCGTTCACATTATCTGTGCCTGCATGAACAAAGCTAAAAGACGTCCTGACGGTTTACCACCAGACGGATTATACTGTTCTGATACATAAATCAAAGTAATAGTTGTTGATCACAAATATTTACCATACCTCTGATTAAGTGTTCCTGTCGACCTTAATCCGGTAGGAATAACTGAAGTGCAGGCGCTGATGAGGCTCTTAGCTCTCTTTTTTGGCTTTAACCTGATGACCGATCCGGGTTATGATGAACACCGGTTTAAATCTCGCTGGTGTTCATGACCCAGCCCTTTTTTAACTTTGTAATTATAAGGTAACCTTTGTAGTTGTCCAGTCCCGCATCAAGTAGACTTGGTTAAAAAAACCAATGATCATGACGACCAAGATTGTGAAATTGTAGAAATAAAGGTTTTTTTGGCAAATAAGACCATGTAGTCGAGGCTTTTTACGAGCTGCCAGGCTCCAAAATTTGAGGCTTTTGTGAGCTACCAGGCTCTAGGCTTTTTGTGAGCTGCCAGGCTCTAAGCTTTTTGTGAGCTACCAGGCTCTAGGCTTTTTGTGAGCTGCCAGGCTCTAGGCTTTTTGTGAGCTACCAGGCTCTAGGCTTTTTGCGAGCTGCCAGGCTCCAAATTTGACGTTTTTTCATCGATGACACGCCACCCAATGTTTCAAAACCTCTGAAGGATCTTGTCTTTAGGTGACCAACTCGATGATTGTCAATGGCTGATTCCTTGATGTATCAAGGGCGCCAGTTTAGGAGGCCATGGTGAGTTTTCGGCGAAACTCCCATGTGATACTCCTTTGTAAAAAATACACGGCTGATTCCATGATGCTATCAGGGGCGCCGGTTTAAGAGGCCATGGTAAGTTTTCGGCGAAATTCCCATGTGATACTCTTTTTGCGAAGATGACTGATTCCCCGGTTTACTGTGGGCGCCGGTTTATTTATTACTCATAATATATACAATGTACATAAAACGGAGCCAATGGCTCAAGTGTAGTAAGGTCGCAGAAGAGCGATATTCCATGGCCGCTTCGTCTCCTCCTCCGCCGTACGTGAGTCCTTATGTTCTCGAACGTCGACCAGGTAGTATGAACCGTTGTGTAGGTTCTTGCTGACCACAAAGGGTCCTTCCTAAGGTGGGGATACCTTGTGCATATCTGTCTGGTCTTGGATGAGCCGGAGCACCAGGTCTCCCTCCTGGAACGTTCTAGTCTTAACCCGACGGCTGTGGTACCGGCACAGGTCTTGTTGATAGATCACCGAATGCACTGCTACCGTATCCCGTTCCTCATCCAGCCGGTCCAAGCTGTCTTGTCTTGCTTGCTCATTATCCGCTTCAACGTAAGCTGCCACCCGTGGTGAGTCGTGCCAGATGTCACTAGGGAGAACCGCTTCAACACCATATACCATGAAGAAAGGCGTATAACCTGTAGACCTGTTAGGTGTAGTGTTGATGCTCCAGAGGACAGAAGGTAACTCCTCTACCCAGCAACCTGGTGTTCTTTGCAAAGGAACCATAAGCCGGGGCTTGATGCCTCTCAAGATCTCTTGGTTGGCCTCTCAGCTTGGCCATTGGACTGACGGTGAGCTACTGATGACACATCCAGGCGAATATGTTCTCTTTGACAGAACTCTTCCATATCTCCTTTGGATAGGTTGGTGCCATTGTCAGTAATGATGCTGTGTGGAAAGCCAAACCGGAAAATTACCTTTTTGATGAACTTAACCGCTGTGGCCGCATCACACTTACTGACAGGCTCTGCCTCAATCCACTTTGTAAACTTGTCCACTGCTACTAACAGGTGGGTTTTCTGATCTTGGGATCTTTCAAAGGGTCCAACCATATCAAGCCCCCAAGTCGCAAACGGCCAAGTGATTGGAATCATCCGTAGCTCCTGCGCCGGAACATGAGCTCGCCGTGAAAATTTCTGGCAAGCATCTCATTTTCTAACCAAGTCCTCTGCATCAGCATGAGCCGTTTAACCAGTAAAACCCATGACGAAAAGCTTTAGCTACCAATGACTTTGAACCGGCGTGATGACCACAATCTCCTTCGTGAACCTCTCGAAGAATATCACAGCCTTCTTCTGATGATACACACCGTTGAAATGCCCCAGAAACACTGCGGTGATGAAGTTCTCCATTGACGATAGTCATAGACTTGGACCGCCGGATTATCTGCCGAGCCTGAACTTCGTCCTCTGGCAACTCACCTCGGCTCAGGTATGCCAAGTAAGGGAGTGTCTAATCCGGAATAACGTGAAGAGCTGCAACTAACTGTGCTTCCGGATCAGGAACAGCTAAATCCTCCTCCGAAGGTATCTGTACTGATGGACTATGCAGTTCATCTAAGAAGGTATTAGGTGGAACCGGTTTACGCTGAGAGCATAGCCGGATTAATGCATCAGCTGCTTCATTCTTCCGCCGGTCTATGTGGTCCACCTGATATCCTTTGAAGTACCCTACCACTGCTTCAACCTCTCGCCGATAAGCCGCCATAAGTGGATCTTTAGAATCCCACTTACCAGACACCTGGTGTGCCACTAGATCTGAGTCACCAAAGCACTTGACCCGACTCAAGTTCATCTCCTTAGCCATCCGTAAACCGTGAAGGAGAGCTTCATACTCAGCAACATTGTTAGTGCAAGGGAACATTAATCGAAGGACGTAACAGAACTTGTCACCTCGTGGGGAAGTTAACACGACTCCAGCCCCCGAGCCCTCCAATTGCCTTGAACCGTCAAAGTGAATAGTCCAGTATGTATGATCCGGCTTCTCCTCAGGTGCTTGCAACTCTGTCCAATCATTGATGAAATCCACTAGTGCTTGGGATTTTATAGCAGTACGAGGCACATATTTTAATCCGTGCGGGCTAAGCTCAATGGCCCATTTCGCCACTCTGCCAGTGGCTTCTCTGTTCTGGATTATATCCCCCAATGGAGCTGAGCTGACAACAGTGATTGGGTGGCCCTGGAAATAATGCTTCAACTTCCGATTTGCCATGAATACACCATATACTAACTTCTGCCAATGTGGATATCTTTGCTGTCACACCCTGATTTTCATGCCACAACACTTAAGCTAATAATCATGCTAAAAATGTGGATTGACAAAAACTTTTGGGTGTTTTTGACTTTGTTTGATTTGATTTTTGTCTGCTGCTTGCTAGTGCTCTAAAAATCAAATAAATCCTCCAACTCTTATACTTCATGTACTTGATCCAAAACCTTTTCCCAATGATCATGCCATGTGTATAGACCAGTATAGTATTTTGTTATAAAAATATTTTGGCCAAATAGTATTTTCTAAAATTAGTTTTCCAAAAACCCTTGAATTGAGGTTTGCACTACAAGTACCTTATTTAGGGTGTGAAAAATCTTTCAAAAAGTATATTTGAATCCTATTAGGTATAGAACCCCCATAAACCACAAAATTATAATTTTAAAAGTTATTTTTATATTTTATTTAAAAGCTTTTTCTTAAGGCCAGAGATGGTCTTTAATAGGGAAAAATTATTTAATTATTTCAAATATATTTGCCAAAATTCAGGGAAACTCATAGAAAATATATTGTCCATATATAAGAGTTTCAACACATGGTCATGTTCAAAATATTGGACAAATCCTTCCAAAACCCTTTCTGGATATTTCAAGCTTTTGAAATATTTACAGAGGAAATATTCTCCAAAAGTTCCAGGGAAATTCTATCATGTCATATATGACATGTTTGATGATCTTGCCAATCCCCATGACTTGGGAAGCAAGAAAACATCATCTAATCCCCTCAAAACCATTTCTGTCCCTTTTGAAGTTTGAGCAACTTTACATTGCCAAACTTGTACAAATGCTCTCAAACTTGGTGCACATGCTAAAATGATGTAATTATGCATCTATGCCAAATGGCACAAGTTTTGGAGAAGGACAACTTGATCTAAGTGCCCCAAAACCCTTTCTGACCAGATCCAAATTTGAACAACTCTACATTGCCAACTTTTTACTTGGGGCCTTAAATTTTGTGGACATGCTCACAACCCCAAATGATGACACTACACCAAGTGGTGCATCAAGGAGAGATGATTTGCTTAACCTAATTTTGGAAAATCCATTTCTGTTGATTTCTAGGGTTCACCAAAGTTACATTGGCAACTTTGCCCAAATGAGCTCAAATTTGGTGAAAGGGCCTAAATGTATGTGCCATTTGATCCTGTTAAGTCTCATGTCAATTGGAAGTCATTTGCTTTCCCAAAACCACATCAAACACCTTCTGCCATTTTACCAAAACCACTGTTTTGCCCCCTTTTACTATTCTACTTGAGCTCAACTTTTTACCACAGCTTCTCCTAGTCATCTTCTACCTCCAGTAACTTCCCCATGGCTAGAGCTCAATGATTGAGGGGGGTAAAACCCCATTTTACTCTTCTGGACATCAGCTTTCTCCTCCTCTTTCACCTCCCTCCTCACTCCAGTGGCTCTCCATGGCATCCAAGACCACCTCCCTATATTTTACTACTCCCTCTACCTCCTAGACACTGGTGGCCACACTTTGAGCGCCAAAAAGATGCCATGGCATGCAATGGCCGCGCTCTGGAGCGTGCTACAGTGCCCTGGCGCACTGTAGCCACCCCCAATCACCAGCACCCGACCACCTCGGGCCTTCCCCTCGTGTCCCCCGAGGCCGCCTCGACGTCCGGGACATGCTTGGCTGGTCGGCCCCTTCTCTTTCTTCCTCCTCCTGCCTCCTCTCGCACGCGTGCTGGCCGCCAGAGCACTCCAATGGGCAACCTCGCGCGCGCGCGTAGCCTATGGCACGCCCTGCTCCCCCTTTCCTTTCCCCTCGACCTGGACGACCCTCACGAACACCCTAGACATGATCTAGAGCGCCGATTTGGCCTCTGCCATCGCCTAGGGCGTGGCCGTGGACGTCGCCCGCGGTGCACCGCCACCCCGCTATATAGGGCAGCCCTAGGCCTCCCTTTGGAGCCCCTTTGCTCTCTCTCCTTCCCAGCGACCCCCTGGACCAACCCACACCTCTTCCCGCGCCCTCAATGCACCTCCATGGCCGGAGCCGAGCCGCCGGCCTCCCCTCAAATTTGGCCAAGCCCGAGCTCTTCTCCCTCTCCTCTCTCCATCGACAGACTCCCCTGAGCAAGGCGGACCTCCCATGCTCTTCCTCTCATCCAAGGGCGAACCATAGCGTCGTGCCCAATCTCACCGACACCACCGTCCGCCGGCGTCCAAGCCGCCGTCGACTCGACCATCCCTCGCAGCCGTGGCATACATGAGTGGTTGCGGCGTTCTTCGCTGAGCCCATCCATAGCCAGAGCATCGCCGGTGGTGCTCCGTAGCGCCGGCAGTCGCCGTCGGGGTCCTCTGCTCCCTCGGCCAGGCAAGCGCGCGGGAGGAAGAAGAAGACGGAGGCCTTGCAGGCGGGCCCCGCTCGTAAGTAGCCCAGCCACCGGGCCACGCTGGCAAGTGGAGGCGGGTTCACCTGGTGCCGCGTCCCCGCAGTGTAGGCGCAGTACACGTGGGCGCCTTCGACGTCGCCCCTGTTGCCCGCGCACCCGAGCCGCTGGGCCGGCCCACTGCTATCTCCCGCCCAGTGCGCTGTATAAGGGTAAAACCCTTTCCTTCTCCTTTTTCTTTTTCCAGTAAACTTCAAAAACCCATAAATAAATCAAATGTATTCCAAATTTGATGATTCAAATTTCTAGGAGTTTCTAAAATCATGATCTACCTGTTGATGCAACATGCACATTTTCCAGAGACTTTTTCTTCACAAATAATTATCAAATGTCATTATTCCATTTCTGTGATGAACTTTAGAAAATCACAGAGGGCTCAAATTTGATCCAAATGCAGTGGTTCAAATTCCTAGGTGCTTGTCATATCCAAACTTAGTTTTGGAACATTATTATTAATACTTTCTTTACCCCCACCAAATAATGAGCCATTTCTTTATATTTATCAACTTTGCAAAATCCTAGGGAATTCATTTGAACTCCAAATCCAGTGAAACCAACTCCTAGACGCTTCTAAAATCATGATTTGTTAAATAGGTGCCTTTGCTCATTATTCAAAAAAATATTTCTGTACACTTCTTTCAAATCCATAAAACCCTTGATTCCATCATATTGAAATGTGCCAAACCATCCATTGATCATACTCCAATGAAACCACCTTGGTTATTTTTCATATGACCAGAGGTATCCTAGAAAAGTCCAACTCCTATTTTTAGAGCACTTTTATTTTTGCTTTGTCGTGTTGCTTATTATGATTGTTTCCATCGTTAGTTGACGAAATAAACGGAGTACTCGGAGATGGACCAAAAGGTTTGAAGACTCGGAAGGATAAGGCAAGCAGCCCTTTGACCATGTTTGAGAAACCTTTTTATGCATGTCATATAGTACCATAATGTTGTTGTTACGGAATCATGATGAGGTGGAACCACTTTGATGGTTTGCCACTGCACTTCCTCGTTGGTACTTGCATTGTGCATGACCCTACCTTCTTATGAGGGTTATGCCGGTGGGAGTAGATATGATGCTAAAGTAGTGCTACGCAAATGGGACGGGAATATGCATGGTGACGGAGGCTGAGTACCTTCAAAAGACTTTTCAAAACCCCGTCGGGTGCCATTTATGCTCGAGGGAGGTGATGAGTTGGGTAACCACTTGATGACGAAGTGGTGTACCGAGACAAGTGTGTGTGTGATGTTTTCAAATGGATTGGTTTAAGTTGCGACCGTTATTCCAACTTTACACGCGCAACCACTCTACCCTTATATGGGAAAGGGCATTATTGATTACCTAGGTCGATACTAGCATGGTGCCCGCATTACTAGTGACGGGGGTGACATGAGGTCACTCTCGGGACGGGGTCGTGCTTGGATAGGCGGCCATGACTGTTTTCACAGGGCACCGAACACACCGTTGGTACCCCGTGTCAGTGGTATGTGATGAATATGGGAGCGAGGCTCCACAATTTTTAAGATGTGAAATGTTGGGCACGGGGGTTACTACCAATAGAGTGGACTCTATGTTAGTGTCGTCTAGGGAAAGATAGTGATCGGGTGCTTACCCCGGGTACTTGAGGTACTGCGGGTCGTGGATGACACGGAAGTTCCCCGGATCTTGTGGGTAAAGTGTGCAACCTCTGCAGAGTGTAAAACTATTTGAATAGCCATGTCCACGGTCAAGGACAGTTGGGTAACCTCTCTTGGGCTACGTCCAAAGTTTGCGAAACCTGGTGTGAGTGTGAGGAAACAACACGGTTCAGTGATATTGATGGTGTGATTCTTGAGGAAGTCACAATGAGCTTGAGCATGAGTTGATTACAACTCTTTCTCGATAATGATGTCTGTAACCTCCTGACACTTGTTGCAGACACATGCATGCCCTTGTTATATGTTGATCATGCTTGCATATGAAAAACTAGCTTTCCGCAAAACTGCCAATTAGCAGTAGAGCCTTGCATAATTATTCTGTCTTCACACTTGGGTTGCTTGCGAGTACATTCAAAGTACTCATTGGCTTGCCACTGGTTATTTTATTGGCCAGGCATGAGAGAACAGGATATGATGAAGGTTTCTTGGTGACGAGCATGCGAGCTAGGACGCTTCCCAGTCAGAATGCCTGTAGGGTTAAGGCAGATGGCATGGGTCCAAGTTGTTATTGAAGATTTCCGCTGCAGTGATATACTCAAGACTTGACCATAATGGTCCTATTTGTGTAATACGGTATGTATGGATGTAAGACTCTTGTTATTCAGCTTCTGTGTGTTCAGTGAGCATTGATCTCTGGGATCACTGTACACGTGCATTTGGTGATCACGACTTATGAGTCGGGGTCCCCACAGAGCTGGTATCGGAGCCATCCTGACTGTAGGAAGCCTTAGTTAGCATGATCATTAGTTAGGGTAAAATTATTTCCAAAAGTATTACTAGTTTTCAAAACTATCTATACTTCTCTTCCCTTCTCAGTTTTTCGAAAACTAGGCTATACTTAATCTCTTCCCCCTTCAAAACTGTTGGTCGCTAGAACCCTTATGCCCCTGACCACTGGAGATCCTGAAATCCTCGTGGATAATCTAGAAGGAGTATACCTTGCCAAACACTCACCCATCTCTTCTAAACACAAGATTGGTGACATCACAACAAGACGATGCCAACAAAAGATACATCCTCGAGGAATGAAGACATGAAGACCCAGAAGATGGTGACATCTATGACACTGCCCCAAGATGGTGCAACCCTAGCCTACGATGACCATGGCATGAGTTGTGCAAAATCATGATATACATCACTAATAGAGTAATCCTGTCACTACCGTTGTTGTATCAGCAACCACCGGTGGATGAGAACCTCGCCATTTGGTCCGCCTCACTATAGTGAGCAGGAAAACGGTTCTCTTCGTCCCCCGCTCTCGGTGCCGATGTTGTCGTCAACATAACCGACATGTTGAACCTCTACTATGCCTTCTTAATGTCACTGCATAAAGGATTGCCTACGTGGTACCCTCGACGCCCCAGAAGGCACAAGGGATCGTCATGATTAAAGAGACGAGAAAAGACCAAGTCAACGCCAGCTACAAAAGGGACACCTTCACCACATCACCTCGTCAGGCGAGAAGTTGTTGAAGATTCTTCAGGCTCAACCTGGATCGTTTATCAAACAACTACAAGGGACATAGCGACACCTGAGGAAAGCTCAGAAGACTGCACGAGGCACAAGTCACGACTGCTGAGTCCGAGAACCCCTAGGGTAGGATGAGTCGTGTACCCCCTATGCGCAGTCGAGTCCGTATGATGGTTCGAATAGAACCATGATTGTGTGTTGCTTGCTTTTATTTGTTTGTGTTTTGATATAAGTCGCACTTTTTCCTTAGGCAACAAGTGCATGGCTATATCATCTTCCTTGCCTTATTTATTTTTGTTTCTGCCTTTTTGCACCCGTTTGTTTGCACCTGCACTATAGAACCCCCTTTTCTTAGGCATTCCCCTCCTTGTGCTACCTTTTCCCTCTCTTCTCTCTCCTCAACTGAAGACCCGCAAGACAAGAAGTATCAAGGATTCCAACTCGGCAACCAACTAACAATGAAGACTTCTGCTACAACCTCCACGACCAAGTGCAACCCCGTGAAGATATGTTTAACCCTCCAGGCTAGAGACCCATTCCTAGACCCTTTGAGACTTCACGAGATACTCCAGCACGAATCCTTAACCATGTGCTTAACCCATAGAATTGCGAGATAACCTGTTAAGCCTTTGTAACCTTGCACAACACTGGGTTCGTATAGGAGCTAGTGGACACAGTGAACGAGCACATTGTCATCCTAATATAGCACAAGAACTGACGATGCCATAGATAGACCGATTTGAGGACATAAGATAGATGACTGGGTGACTTTATATAAGTAACTTCGAGGAATTATCTGATACCTTGATGGATTGTGAGGTTTTCATGTTGGTGGGATCATGACTTTGGGGAAGCATGTAGGAATTCTCGTTGGACAGGAGATTGGATTTATGTAGGTGATTCTGGTTGGGTATAGATGCTGAATATGTCTGCATGGTTTGGAGTAAATTGGATTAGACTAATGATCTCGATCATGATACCATGCTTCTCGGTGGACGATAAACTAGGAGATTGGGTTATTTGTCGGAGTTGATTTAGGGATCCATATAAGCACGACCTTGGAGTTGACTTGACCCGGATGCTGGGAATTTGGTGGACTTACTATCGTGATGCATAGCCCTTCCAAGTATTTGGGTATTATAGGGACTTGAGATCTTGTGGGACACCGTAGACATCGGATTTGTAGAATTGTTGGATTATGTGGCAGTTGATGGGAGAAATGGCCTATTGGAGTTGATCTATAGGAAGGAAACAAAATCTTGGAGTGGCATATGACGTGTTTCCTTAGAATAGAGATGCATTATCTTGAACCTGGCAAGAATAGGTGGAGTGCTTGGATTATGGAGTTTAATTTAAGCTTAGCAGCATGTATGATCTACCCATGGATTTTAGGGGTAGACATACATATGGATTTGGGGATCGTAGACAAGTACAATTTTGTTAGACCGCCTCTTGAGAGTCATGAGGTTATGTATGGCATGAGTGGTGATTGAAGTCGGTCTATACGAGAGGATGCATTTAGTAGCATAAGGTTATTTGTTTGGATAGAGCTATTGGCATCTCAGAAACCGTGCTCAAGGATAAGATAATAAACGTTCACTCACTCACTTGAATCCTTGAAACCCTTAAGCCCCACCGAGCCACAACATGGCCAGATCCTGACCACAGCCTTGACTCCAAGTCAAGAAGACCTCTGCCAATACTCAACGGAGACCACCACCAATACCACAGCCTACCTTGCGTACCCCATAGACTTCATGGAGTACTTGGATAAGTTAGTTGTCATCTTTATTTGGCAACATTCTTGACTACCCGAAGACGAGGGAAGAGTTGTGCAGCTGGTTAGAAAACGATTGAAGACCGACATGTCAAGAAGGAAGAACTACACCGACCATTGACATCAAGAAGTAAACTCCTGCGTCCAAGACCGGGCGTATCTGCAAACCACTCCTCTCGAAGGGACCGAGCATTTCCGTGTCAAAGGGGCGCTCACACCAAGATTTATCGACCTTCTTCAAGTTCACTGCCAGACTAATAGTAGACGGCTACCAGCTAGATTTACCACCTGAGATACCCACCGTGCCCCAAATATTCCACGAGTCACCACTCTGGAAGTACTTCCTACTTCCTAACTAGCCCGGTCCCCGCAAGGACATCGATCACCGAGCCTTTGACAACTAACCCAACCTAACCTATGCAAGAGACCCCTCAACAACCTGCATCAAAGGCAGCAAGCGAGAAGCCACACCACCAAGTACTTCAAGATTCCATGGAGCACCACTCGGAAGCAGAACCAACAAGAAGAAGTGAAGACTACCCCGTATCCAAGACTCTATATTCCTTTCCACGCCTAGTCTGGGAATCTCGGGGACGAGATTCTTGTAAGGGTGGTAGGTCTGTCACACCCTGACTTTCATGCCACAACACTTAAGCTAATAATCATGCTAAAAATGTGGATTGACAAAAACTTTTGTGTGTTTTTGACTTTGTTTGATTTGATTTTTGTCTCCTGCTTGCTAGTGCTCTAAAAATCAAATAAATCCTCCAACTATTATACTTCATCTCCTTGATCCAAAACCTTTTCCCAATGATCATGCCATGTGTATAGACCAGTATAGTATTTTCTTATAAAAATATTTTGGCCAAATAGTATTTTCTAAAATTAGTTTTCCAAAAACCCCTGAATTGAGGTTTGCACTACAAGTACCTTATTTAGGGTGTGAAAAATCTTTCAAAAAATATATTTGAATCCTATTAGGTATAGGACCCCCATAAACCACAAAATTATAATTTTAAAAGTTATTTTTATATTTTATTTAAGAGCTTTTTCTTAAGGCCAGAGATGGTCTTTAATAGGGAAAAATAATTTAATTATTTCAAATTTATTTGCCAAAATTCAGGGAAACTCATAGGACATATATTGTCCATATATAAGAGTTTCAACACATGGTCATGTTCAAAATATTGGACACATCCTTCCAAAACCCTTTCTGGATATTTCAAGCTTTTGAAATATTTACAAAGGAAATATTCTCCAAAAATTCCAGGGAAATTCAATCATGTCATATATGACATGTTTGATGATCTTACCAAGCCCCATGCCTTGGGAAGCAAGAAAACATCATCTAATCCCCTCAAAACCATTTATGTCCCTTTTGAAGTTTGAGCAACTTTACATTGTCAAACTTGTCCAAATGCTCTCAAACTTGGTGCACATGCTAAAATGATAAAGCGGGATCGCCTTCTCTCCCAAACGACTGATGAACTGGATCAATGCTGCAATACGGCCTGCTACTCGCTGGACATCATTGATACAAGCCGGTTTAGCCAAGGATGTGATCGCCTTGATCTTCTCCGGATTAGCCTCAATCCCTCTGTTTGATACCAAGAATCCAAGGAGCTTGCCTACTGAAACACCAAAAACACACTTCTCCGGGTTAAGCATCATCTTGTAAACCCGGAGGTTGTCAAAGGTTTCTTTCAAATCTTCTATCAACGTCTCCTCCTTCCTGGACTTCACCACAATGTCATCAACATAAGCATGGACATTTTTCCAATCTGCCCCTTGAAGCAGTTCTGCACACAACGTTGATAAGTTGCTTGGGCACTCTTGAGCCCAAAAGGCATGGATACATAGCAGAAGGCTCTGAAAGGAGTTATGAAAGCGGTCTTCTCCTGGTCTTTAACTGCCATCTTGATCTGATGATAACCTAAATATGAATCTAAAAAACTTAGCCGCTCACATCCTGCCGTAGCGTCAATAATCTGATCAATACGGGGGAGAGCAAAAGGATCCGTTGGGCAAGCCTTGTTCAAGTCTGTGTAATCAACGCACATCCTCCAAGTTCCATTTTTCTTGAGCACCAGCACCTGATTAGCCAACCACTCTGGATGGAACACCTCAATTATGAATCCTGCGGCCAAAAGCTTGGCCACTTCTTCACCTATAGCCTTGCGCCTCTCCTCATTAAAGCGGTGCAGATACTGCTTGACCGGTTTAAACTTCAGATCAATATTAAGACTGTGCTCAGCGAGTTCCCTCGGTATACCTGGCATGTCAGAAGGTTTCCATGCAAAGATATCCCGGTTCTCACGGATGAACTCGATGAGCGCGCTTTCCTATTTGGGATCTAGGTTAGCGCTGATAGTGAACTGCTTAGACAAATCACCCGAAACAAAGTCAACTTGTTTAGTCTCCTCTGCTGATTTGAATTTCAGCGCCGGATCATGCTCTGTAGTTGGCTTCTTCAACGGGGACATATCCGCCGAATCAACATTGTCTTTGTAGAATTTCAGCTCCTCCATAGCACAAACTGCCTCAGCGTATGCTGCGTCTCCTTCCTCGCATTCTAATGCGATCTTGTGGCTTCCATGAACCGTGATAGTTCCCTTGTGACCCGGCATCTTAAGCTGCAGATAAACATAGCATGGTCTAGCCATGAACTTGGCATAAACCGGCCTCCCAAACAGAGCATGATATGGGCTCCTGATCTTTACAACTTCAAAGGTTATGGTCTCTGATCTAGAGTCCTGCTCATCCCCAAAGGTTACTTCCAGATCGATTTTTCCAACTAGATAAGCCGATTTACCTGGTACCACTCCATGGAACAATGTGTTGGACTGCCGGAGCTTCTTATCTGTCAACCCCATACGTCGAAAGGTCTCATAGTATAAGATGTTGATACTACTACCGCCGTCCATAAGTACTTTTGTGAACTTGTAACCTCCCACCTGTGGTGCCACCACTAAGGCCAACTGGCCCGGGTTATCAACCCGTGGCGGGTGATCTTCTCTGCTCCACACAATGGGTTGTTCAGACCAACGTAAAAAATGTGGTATCGCCGGTTCAACTGCATGTACTGCCCGCTTCAGAACCTTTCGATCTCGTTTGCACAAACTTGTGGTGAAAACATGATACTGCCCACTGCTTAGCTCCTTCGGATTATTCTGATATCTGGATTGTTGCTGCTGACGCTGCTGATTTCCTTGGTTGTTGTAACCACCTTGACCATGCTACTGGTTATGTTGATGTTGATTGTTGCCATTATGATTATTGTTACCGCCATGATATCCGGATCCGGATCCATTACCTTGGTAACCCAGACCTTGAAAACCGGAACTTGATCCGCCGCTGGGGGGTCTGTGGTTATACCTGGCCTGTTTCATAACCTCCTGCATGATACGACAGTCCTTTCAGAGATGCTTAGTCGGGTTTTCCTCTATACCGTGTCTTGGGTAAGGCACACTTAGCTGCTGATCTAGATTGAAGGGTAGCCTCTCGTTGTGCGGGGGCGGTTTACCCTTGCGGCGCTGCCCATTGCCCTGAACGTTGGTATTGGCCACAAAGTCCGAGCCGCCCTCCGCTTTTCGCTTGCCATTGTAACCTGTACCTGCCGGATTGGCTTGCGTCGGTTTACCAGCCTTGCTTGCCCTTCCCGACTTGTCTCCGTCTGTGTCTGGATACTTGGTGTTATCAGAGTCCCCATACTTCACCAAAGCGCTCATGAGCGTTCCCATGTCGTTGCAATCGCGCTTGAGCCGTCCTAACTTTAGCTTCAAAGACTCGAACCGGCAATTGTTCTCCAACGTTACTATCACCGTACTGGGGTTGATGCTATTGGAAAAGTGCAGGATTTTTGATACTCGCCGCACCCAGCTGCTTGTGGTCTCCTGCTCTCCTTGAACACATGCTGCTAAGTCCACCACCGACATCGGCTATTTGCACGTGTCTTTGAAATTACTGATAAACCGGCGACGCAAGTCACCCCATGTCCCGATGGAGTTAGGCGGCAGTCCCTTTAACCATGTCCGGGTTGTACCCTCAAGCATCATGGTAAAGTATTTGGCACATGCCGCTTCGTCCACATCAAGCATCTCCATAGCCATCTCATAACTTTCAACCCACGCCTTTGGAGCCAGATTCGCCGTGTAGTTGGGTACCTTGCGCGGGCCTTTGAAGTCTTTGGGTAATTTCACGCTTCGTAAAGCGGGGATGAGACACTATACTCCAAAGGAACTGGCCGTGACTCTTGTTTCTGCGGTGGTAGGATGAACCGGCGTTGCTTGACGGGTGTCCTCGCGGGCAGTATGTCTAGCCTGATTTATCGCCTCTTGGGCATGTGCTTCTGCCCCTACCGGATTATCCTGCCTGTGACGGTGCCATCTCCGCTGGCTGCTAGATACAGCCGGTTCATCCCAGTGCCTTGTGTAACTCCGGCTCGGGCGGGGGGTTGAATGAATCCTCTCCCGGCTATAAGAATACGTCTGCTGCTGTGTCAGCGCCGTGTCCAACAATTCCTTAGCCCGTCGTGCCTCCATTGCTACGGGGGATGTCCCCTCAATGGGTAAAGTGGCCAGTCGTGAAGCGGCGGCGACAATGTTGTCCAACGGGTTAGAATAGTGGCTCGGAGGGGTGTTAACATGCGGTGTTGGCACAACTTGGTGGTTCCGCTCGGTGGCTGGCGGCTGAACCGACGCGCCAGTCCCTGGAGCTCCTCCCCAGTTTACCTCTGGGCGGTTACTGGCTCCCGCTCTTGGCGTGCCAAAGAGATTCCTTGCCTCATAAACCGGCGGTAGACGAGTTTGCTGTCTTCTGTACATAACTTCGTGTGCAGAATTCTGATCCAACCTGAGCCGGAAAGCTTGGGAGTCTAGCTCTGCCTGCCTTGCAGCCATCCTGACTTTCTCCTCATCCAGATCCAGTTTAGCTTGCTCAATCCGGCTCTTCAGCTGAATGATCTCCGCATCATGATGCGCCTTGTCAGCAGGGGCCACTTCTGCTGTTACGAGCGCCGTCAAATTGTCGACCAAGGTGGATAGGACGTCAGAGGGCGACGGAGTTTGGTTGCCTGCCCCGGCTCCCGTTGCCTCTGAGGTGAACGCCCCGGTCATCGAGGGCTGCTGCGTAGACTGTGATCCGGCCATGAAAACAGCAACCCTGTTTGGCGGATCAAAGGGGCCCAGAATACTGTCGTCATCGGACACACCCTCTGACTGGCCGTCCTGCAACAGATACAAAGATTCAGTCTCTCCGGATGAAGATTCATCGTCGGAATAGACAACTGTCTCGCCACCAGAATCCGATCCGTCCTCGGCTTGCACTCCATGTATGGCTCCAACAAAAACACGCTTTACAGCGGGCTGAACCCGGGCCAATCTCGCACGCTGAGCCGGCTCGACGATGTAGGGGAGGATGTCCGACTCAGGTCCCGGTTCGCCAATCTTGCCGATGAAGACGTGGATGCCGCCGAAGGGGGCCCGGTATCTGTATTCGATTAAATCGGCCTCGGGGCCCCAGCTTGCATCGTCGATGTAGATCCGGCCGCGACGACTCTTGGTCCTCCGGCCAACCGCATAACCCTTGAGCCCTTCAAAGCTGCCCTTCAAGAACTCGAAACCATCGTGCGATAGCCCCACGGTGGGCGCCAACTGTCGTGGAATTAGCACGGCAGATGTCCGGTTTAGCGGAATTAGGTGTGAGGCCATCGCGCGAGTTAGCTTGAAGAGGTTAAAGCGGACGAAGGACACAGGGAGTTTATACTAGTTCAGCCCCTTCGATGAAGCTCAAAGCCTACGTCTAGTTTGGTGTGGTATTGCTTGTGCGTCAATGAACAGGGAGCGAATCCGCTTGCCTCTGTCTCGAGCTGTTATTCCTTCTCCCTGAACAGTCGTCGGGTCGTCCCTTTATATAGGAGGCGACGCCTGGTCCGGTTTACATAGTTTCGAGGCCGGCTCATAAACGTGTCCGCCTCGGCCTCTACTATTTCTACCTTACATCCCAAGCTACATGGTACGACGGTTTACAGACCGTGGGCTTTGTACATGGGCCCTAAACCTCTATAGACTATGACCTTTTTGTACATATTCTTCTGGGCTTGTAATGATACAACCTTGTCAGTATAATCCGGACCCTCCTGGCCAGTTTATACCTGCTAGTAATATCCCTGACATTGTAGGGGAGATGTGCTCATCATCTACACAGCTACGTTGATTGTCTAGCCGTGCGTTGTCTTGCGAATCTTGTTGGGAGGATGGCGGAGTAGAATCTTCAGAGAACCTCCGTTTCAGTTGCTTGGAAGGACCACCATCATCCAATGCCTTGCCAATTTCCGTCATCTTTATTGATTTTGCATTGTGAGGTCAAACCGACAAGAAAAAAGAATATAATTCGCTCTTCAGAACTCATTCATGCATGATACTGACGAACACTACTCTAATGAAAGGCAAAGTCATGATACAAGGATGGAATATGTACAAAAAATGGACGGCTTGATATATTCACACCTATGATGTGGTAACTAAGCAAAAGGCACTTCAACAAATTAGAAGCACTGCAAACTAGACACCATATGAAAGGTGCAATCAATATCACTCTGCCAAGTTAAAACTATCTCATCATAGGTGGCGTTCATCAAACTAGAAGCAATACATGCTAGAAATCATATTCAAGACGCAAACCAATATCACACTGCCAACTTAAAGGTGTTCCATCATAAGTGACTGATGCAGGATACACAAGAAGAGTAGTTTCATGTAAGAACATGGTGTGATAGACAGATATAGTATGTACCAAAAACAGGAAAGCATTTAATATTCACATGTATCATGTGTAAGCTAAGCAGATGCAGTTTACACTAATTAGGAGCAATACAAGCTAGACACCATATGCAACATGCAACCAGATATCACACTGCCAAGTTAGAGCAAGCACCTTGGATGGTGGAGTAGGGGAGCAGAGACTTGGACCTTGTAATGCACTATTAGTACAAGGAGAATCGGTATAGATGCTCCGTTTACGTTGCTGCAGAGGACCACCATCATCGCCTTCCTTACTCTTTTCCTTCCTCTTTCTTGATTTTGCCTTGTCAAGTCAAACCCACAAGAAAAAGGAATAAAATTTGCTCTTCGGAACTCATTGATGCATGATACTAACGAACACTACTTTCATGTAAGGCAGCCACATGATCGGAGGATGGAATATGTATGAAAAACAGGACGGCGTGTCATATTGACATGTATGATGTATAAAGTGTAAACTAAGCACAAGGTGCTTGAACTTGTTAGAATCAATGCAAGCTAGAAACCATATGAAAGATGAAACCAATATCACTCTGCCAAATTAAAAGGGTGCCCTAACAAATGTATTTGACCAAATTAGAAGCAATACATGGCAGCAGGCTAGAAATAATATGCAATATGCAACGAATAAAGGTGACTTGTCGTAAGTGATTGATGCAGGATAGAGAAGAGAGGTAGTTTCATGTAAGAACAAGGTTAACACATAGATGTAGTGTGTACCAAAAATAGGAAGGCGTGTCATATTCCCAGGTATAATGTGTAAACTAAGCAGATGCAATTTACCCTAATTAGAAGCATTACAAGCTAGACACCGTATGCAACATGCAACCACATATCACACTGCGAAATTAGAGCAAGCACCTGTCATGGCGGTGTGGGGGAATTGCGGTCATCAACTAGAGAGCTATGTTGACTATCTTCATTTAGCCTTGCTGTTTCTTGAGAATCATGTGGGGAGGATGACACTGCACTCTTTAAATGAGTATGGCGTCTCACAATAATCCACCCGGGTGACTGTCTCATCATAAGCGATTGATGAGGGATACAAAAGAGCATTAGTTTGATGTACGAACATGGTTAATAGACATATGTAGTATGTATCAAAAACAGGAAGACATGTCATTATCAAAGGTATAAGGTGTAAAGTAAGCAGATGCAATTTAACCAAATTGGAAGCAATACAAGCTTGACACCATATGCAACATGCAACCACATTTGACAGTGCGAAGTTAAAGCAAGCACCTTGGATGGTTGTGTGTGGCAATTGAGATCATCAACTGCAGAGCTACGTTTACTGTCTCCAACTGCTGACAATGCATCCTTTAGAGCGCTGAAATGCTTAGTGCTTATCTTCGAATTACATTGGAGCGACTTTTGTCTTTTATTTTCAGCATTCATTAACACTGCATCAGAGTCTGAAATACCCATGCATAAAAAAACAATAGTGTGAGTATGGGTGAAGTGTGTGCACAATTAGTACAGTGTAAAGGTAGCAGATAGCAGCTTGGTGAGAAATAAATGACGGGAGACATATGATCGCTCTACAACATGCATGGCACACTAAATTACTACAGGATTCTATGAAAATAACATTTGACTAAAAACAAATAGGTCAGTCCATTTTTTCTGCACCGTCCGATGTACAAAGAACGGGCAGATCGCCTTCATCTACCTCCAGCCAGTCAGTGTTGACGATCTTCCTCGAAACGGCAGCGACCACCGGCCCAGTCCCCTGCTTGCGCCGTCCCCTCGACCTCACCGCACCGCCGTGCTTGGCACCTCCCCTCGGCAATCCATTCAAGCCCTGCCGACCTCCATATTAGGCGCAAGAAGCTCCTGCGCCCCACACCCCTATGATAGACACCGATGCGCCGCTTCCCCGGCGAACATGCGGACTAGGTGCTCCGCGCGCCTTAGCGGGTGCTGCTTCTTTTAATTGCGGTTTGACTGACCCTGAATTGAAATCCAGGCGGGCTACTGACCTCTAGCAAAGGTGAAATGGTAAAGGGAGGAAACCTTGCGCATTTAGTATCACGAAGAAGATGCAGTAAGAAGCACTCAACTAGTTTCTTTCGTGGGATGAATACGGTGTGAGCAGAGACGTAAGGTTTGCACGAATAAGGGAAGATGTTACCTCTTTCTGCTGGCAGTGATGTGTCCTCCTTCTATTTTTCCAACGATCTTCTTGTGGTTCGCTGGAAACGAGAAGTTGTGGAGGACGGTGCAGCCTTGGACGAACCCATGGCCAAGTTGTTGAGTGTGGTGCGGTGGTCGTCTGTCGGCGGCGGGAAAGAAGATCCGCGGCGGCGAACGACGGCGTAGCGGGAACAACTCCGGTGCGGTGGCCGGTTGCGACAATGGAGCGGCAGCAGTGAGGCGCAGGACGGCGTGGTCGGAGTGGTTCTTGTACGGCGCACGTCGGCGTCGGCGTCGTGGAGGCAGGTCTACCTCGGCTTCAGCTGCTAAGTCCTTGAGGGCGTTGTGGTTGCGTTGGATGACGACATCGGGGTACCGGCTTCGACGTGATGGAGTTCGGCGGCGGCAGATTGGGCGCTATGGGGTGGAGGACGGAGGAGGCTGGGGTTTCACGGCTGGTGGAGATGGCGTTTTGGCGCCCACGGAGTATGAATGGGGAAATGGAGGGAGGCGGGGAACTGAGGGGGGAACAATGTTTCGGTTTGGGACGCGCTTGTCTGAAATTTGGGGAAAGTTACCAACTTTGCCCCCATCTAAAATTTCGGACATATTGCGGGTTGGGGGTAGGACAGTAATCTCAGGTGTCCCAAATGTGGGCGGGATAGATTTCGGCCGAGCGCATGGGTGTGTAGGCGCCCACTGCGTATGAATGCTTCTCGGAGGCGGTTGAGACTGACGTCTTGGTGAAGTTACAAACCTACCCCGGTTTAGACCTTTGGACATCGGGCCGATAGGCTACATGGGCCAGAGTCACGACAGTAATTTCCTATCACCAAACGTTAGTCTCCCGCGGTTTCGGGTGACTAGAGGCCTATTTGGCGCTTCGTTCAATATTTGGGAGCAAAAGCATTAACGTTTTCGGTTCTCTTGAATTGAACATTCAGGATTTTTCAAACTTCACAAATCTTTACTCTTGAAAATCCTAAAGCTATGATTATTTTGGATTGGAGGTGGTACATTTGAATATACATTGTACACGAGTATATATTAAAAAATATGCAACTTACCTCAGTTCATGCATGGTTCCAGATATAATCTCCTTGGTTGCAAAAAAAAAGTTAGACATGCGTATGAATATATATAGCATATTCAAACGCACAACAAAGATTGATGCCCCCTTTTACATCTAATTTACAAATGACATTATCTCGGGTTCAAATAGATGAATGCACTTCCTATGAATTTGAATCTTCGAAACCCCCTTTATGTTGAATTCGACATGTATTCTATGTCATAGCTGGCAATTTGGAATGTATCCATGCAAGTGACAAATGTATATAGTGCTTCACACTAACAACATGGAGTGCACTAATTAATGTTTATATATGAATTGCAAAAGCATCTACTGCTTGTATTTCAAACCGCTCTCGCTCTATGGATCGATAATATGAAATAAACACATGAACATGCTAGAATTCAATAGAGTATGGTTGTCTGATAGACCGAACTTTGTCCATACGCAATTTGCAAAATTCATGATCTCATTCAAAAATAATAATGCCATTTATATTTTAATTTAATGCGTAGAACCGCCTTTTACACGTAGATGCACTATGCCTCGGCCCGTTCTCATAAACATGCTATATATCTCTCTATCTACCGCATAAGTGCACACACTCTATATGCATCGACATTTCTCTTTCATGCATGCTCACAATCTCTCTTGGGGTGTCGGGGAGTCTCACGCACATGCTTTCTCTGTATCTCTCTCTCTCTCTCTCTCTCTCTCTCTCTCTCTCTATCTATCTATCTCTCTCTCTTTCTGACTACTATGTACCACTCTTTTCACTAATCTCAGTTGGAAAACATTATTTCTCTCACATGCATATATACACACGCACGGTCTCTAGTATCCCTCTATACGCACATATATGTGCCTACGTGTCTCCCGCACACACATTATCTTTAGGCCTCTTTCGCACACACTGCCCCCCCCAGACACACCTCTCTCTTAGTAGTTGGCAGATATGATTCCATCATATCATTCGGTAGGATATCTCTGACTGTTAGGCTGGATGGTAATACGAGGCAAAGTTTTACCCTAGTTCGGACCCTTGCAGTTGAGGAAAAAGCCTACTCCTGGTACTCTATATTAGTGATAGGGGTGTGTACATAGTACACGTGAATACCAGGCATTGTGCGTGTGTGTATACTATCGACAAACTAGCCCCCAAGCTTCTATAACATATTGGGGGCCTAGGGTTACAAATCATATATAGTCGGCTTATCACTAGTGGGGATATAGTCCTCCGCGACTCTGGTATCTAGCTTCGTGTTGTACGCCGAGTCCTCCACATGGGTCTTCGTATAACGCGTCTCGATCCAACCTATGTGGCGCATGATGGAACCGACCCACGAGTCCTCATGTTTACCCACCACAACTAGAAATGATGTGCCCACCACACCACACACGCAATCGGCCATTATGAAAATAAGCATATACAATAGTACAATGTTATACATGAAAGTTAATTGCATGGTGCATCCAAAAATATTTGTTCTGCATTGTGAATGTTTATATATTCTCCTAAAATATTAGTCACGGGAAAGAGAAACTAAGGGCATATCTCTCCCTGTCTCCACCGGACATCCCCTCTTTCTACACCACTTTCACGTACGCACACAAACTATCTCTTGGCCCTCTAAAAGTATGCATGCCCACAACACATTCACGCATGACGGCCACTGTATTTCAAGCTAAAGCACTGTACGGTCACTGGAGTTCAGAATATGCTCATTACGGTCATCGTATACATTCTCGTGGTGATCATACGGTATCTAGCTCACGATACGTCTCCGTATTTTCTTGATGACACTGATGGACCTTGCATTTGATGCGTGCTCCATATTTTGTTGAGGACACTTACGGTCATTGTATTTGAAGCGAAAGGACGATATGGTCACTGGACTTCAGAATAAGCTCATCACGGTCACCACATACATTTTGTCGTGCTAACCAACATGTGGTTGGATGGTTAGGAGGAGAGTGGTTTCTCGAGCCCACCAGGGTTAAAGTCCTGGTGCTCGCATTTATCCTGGGTTAATTTCAGTATTTCCCGGCGATGTGCATTCAGTGGGAGGAGACGTTCCACTCGACTACGAGGCACCATTGGTGACTTCGTAAAATCTCAAGATCATATGCTGGCCCACTCTCTCGAAGGTGCTCATAGAGGTAGGGTCTGTGTGTGTGCGCTTATAGCGGTGAGTGCTTGCGCGTATATATGAGCCCTTGCATCTGTACCGTGTTAAAAAATACATGTCATGATTATACGGTCACTGGCTCTCCCGTACAACTCCGTATTTTGTTGATGACACAATCAATTGACCAGTCAAACGTTTCACCTGGCGCAACTAGTGTTGCACCATCGGAGCGCGTAACCGTGGGGCCCACCTGTCAGCCCGTATATGAAAGAAAGAAATGGTAGTTTGAGTCTGTGTTGTGTTCATAAAATACATTTTAGGGCGATCATATGGTCACTGGCTCACCATACAACTCCGTAATTTGTTGATGACACGATCAATTGACCAGTCAGGTCCACTTTCAGCAGCGCACATTACCATAGGGCCCACCCGTCATCGCATACATGAAGGACAGAAATGGTAATAAATTAGTGGTTGGTGGGTACTCGAAGTCGTGAGACCTCTGGTTGGCAGTCGCCGGCGGTGGGGGTGCATTGATTGGGCGGTGGGGTGGGGATCGCCGGAGAAAAAGCTCCGCGTGGGGGCCTAGAGGGATGGCCGGTGCGGCGGCGGACCGGCGGTGAGGAGTGGTTTCGGGGCGGGCGGGGCGGCGTGGCGGCGCGGGCCGGCCCCGGGCGGTGGGGGCCGGCGGTTCGGCCGGTGGTGGCTGGCGGTTCAGGGGGGTGGAGTTTGATGATAAACTGTAGGCCCTTGATTTCGTATCCAACGGCTGGAAAATCTAATGACCAGAGATGAAAAAGTCAGTCGACTGACGTGTAGCCTCACCCCGCACGTACACATGCACGCACGCAAGACACGCAAGCATGCAGGCGTGCAACACTGACACGTACATATAACGAACACACGCACGCATGCAGGCATGCAACACTGACGTGTCCACATGCACTCACGAACACACGCACGTACGCACACATGCATGCAACACTGAAACGTACCCTTGCACGCACGCAACACTCGCACTCCTACAGGCACACAGCACACAACGCAAGACGCACGCTCAACCTATACGTGCATGCACCCTTTGTTAAGGACATGGATTGTTACGGGTATTAATCAACCTTATCTATGATAAGTAGAACATTGATGTCTTTATGAATCACAACGTATCGAACGGGCTATCAACATGAAAAGGATGACGTCACACTCAATGAACAATCATCGGTTATGAATTGCCCGCTTCTGACCGCCCTGGCCCACCAAAGGTTCCCCTGCTGTGTGCTGCCTGCGTTGGGTCACTGACATGCAGGCCATGTACCCAAAGAGCCCACACGTCAGTGGAAGAACAGCGCGATGTCCTATGTCAGAGTCGAGGGCGCCACTCGCTGCACGCCCGGCTGAACACGCCTCCTTGCCGCATTCAAACGCCTCCATGAAACCCGCCCGTGTGGAAGCCGAGAAATCCACTCTGGAAACACGTCCGTTCAGGACCGGGCCGGCATTAAACTCAACGCTGGCCGAGCTCCTCCCGTCCGCCGTCTATTTAATCTCCTATTTAAACAAGGCCAAATGCCGGCCAAGAATTGCACACCTCTGCTGCTCCCCTATCTCCTCCTTCACCATTTTGTGCACTCTTACAATGGATTACGAAGAATAGTTATTCCGCATCCAAGCCAGCTGGGTGGCCCGCCGGATACGAGCTATGTAGCTTGCTGATCCACCTCCCTCCCCTCTCCCGACGGAGCCAGTTGCCGCCCCAAGCCGGTGCGCGGTTCAGCAACTCGCTGCTCCAGGCCAGCTCGATGAGGAGCGGCGCACGAGCCTCGTTGCTGCCGTCCACACCGCCGCCTCGTACCGCGTCTCCTGTTTCTGTGGCTGATACTCCCATGCCGGCGTCCGCGCCATGCAAGCAGCGACAGAAGTCGGGTGCGCACAGAGCGACGAGTCGGTGGCCAGCGCCTTCGCGTCCGCCGCCATCATCGAGGAGAAGTAGAACACGGGAGGCCGCCGCCGCTTGGGTCCCATGAAGGCCACCAAGGAGGCGACGCCGTCGTAAACAATAGGTGTCTTGCCGGATCCTTTTGTTGCGAGGACCTTCGTCGACCCTGCATATACCTCCGGGGCTCCCGGCAGTCCAGTGATAGTGCTGCCGGACATAAGGAACACAAATCGATCGGCGGGCGACCATTTAGGCCATGTATTATATACCTGTGCTCTCTAGAACTAGCACCGCGTAGTTCATTTGAATGTAATGAAATCCGTCATGTTTGTATGAAAATCCGATATCTTATATGATTTCTGTCGTTGTTTATATGAAATATCGTCGTGTTTGCATGAATTTCGTCCAATTGGTTGACTTGCTGTCATAATGTGTGCGGCTAGGGTTGGATGGCGTAATTTGCGAGTCGTTAGTCGGTCTGCGAGCGGCTCGGGCGGCGTGGTGGGACAAAAAGAACACAGCTCGTGCGAGCTCGTCTCCAACGTGCGCGCTGGAGGGTGCATGAGAACCCGAGCCATTCCTCGTTCATCGGTGGCAAAGGCACCTGTGGACAAAAGGGTCGCCAATATTTTGGCTACCCCGGGCAAGATCCAAACAGCCCCTCCCAACAGATTCAAATCCCTCGTTCGCCGTGGAATTTTGCCATGTGTTGTTTTCATGGACTAGCAAGATGCCCGTGCATTGCACGGAACATCAAGATGCATTTTTTTAAAAACACCTGTTGTGATTGACCCATGCAGGAGTAATCCCATTTTGTAAAAGCTAATGATTGCTCGAGAATTTTATCGGATAAATGGTATCTCGAGAATTTTATCGGACTCCATTTTTGTATAGAAGGCCACAAACCCATATTACAGGTACCAAGGAAAAAATTAATGTCTTCTAACTCAATGTTGCAAGCCACCTTGTTTCCTTGTTTGCGGTGTAAATTAATGTGTATTCTTCTCTTTCATGCACATCAAGCCAATGCTCACACTCCCGCATGCATGCAAGGGATAATTAATGTCCTCCTTTGCTAGTAGTACTACGAGGCAAACACCATTAACATTGCATCAATTAGTGTTACTGGCCTTGTATATCTGCAAATTGTAATTTTAATAGTGGCCTTGTATATAAAAATGCAGGGAGAAATATGAGAGATAAGGTGAGGAGGAGTGGGGCGTGGTGGTGACTGGTGGTCGGACTGGGCAGAGGCATGGGGATGGACGGCGCATTATGTCTAGGTTTTTATCTCTATAGTCCCTCTCACACACACCCACGTAGGTGGGGGACGTGCACGAAGAGAAGAGGTGCACGCACGTCGCACGTACTCCCGTCTATTTCCCAACCACACCCGCGCAGGTACACGGTGGAGCTCATTTCTGTACGAAAAGGCAGCCCACGTGGTAACTTGACACGTGTACTGGTTGTCCACTAGATGGAGGGATGATCGTCTTCCACGGGTGAACAAACAAATTGCGACTTGACGCGTTATGTTAAAAAAGAGGCAAACCATGTGGGGCCTACCTTAGAGGCAAGGCTCTATACACTGGAGTACTTTTGATGTGTCCCGTCAACTCATAGAACGAGGAGAAGCTTGTTTAGTACGCCGTCTCCCCCGCCCACTGGCACGGTGGCTCGCAGGATGAGGTGAAGCTTGCTTACTACGCCTTACGCCCGCTCCCTCGCCCACGCACGCGGTGGCTCGCAGGACGAGGATAAAATTGTACTACTCCCTCCGTTTACTCCTCGTCCCTACTACCTTGGTTAGAGAGATTATCATATTGTTTGGAATATATATGTCCTTTAGTACTCCCTCCATTTACTTATACAAGGCCACTATAAAAAAATACATGTCAGTCTACCTTGGTTAGAGAGAAAATTTTACTACTCCCTCCATTTACTCCTCGTCCCTACTACCTTGGTTAGAGAGTTTTCTCTTGACACTGCTTGCATCGGGTGATCTAACGCACCTCGAAATTCAACATGTGATGGTACTACTACTAGGAGTAGAATTGAGACTTATAAAACGGAAAAACGAATGTTTTTAGATGATCCCTATAAACCCTGGTGGGTACGTACTCCGTAAAATCAGATTTTCCCTAAACTAAGTCACTACATTTATTTGCTTGTTTCCCTTCCTGCCTCCTTGCCTCGAACAGACTATGCCAAACTCCCCTGCCTGCCGCGCGGGAAAAGACCCGCCCTCGCCTTTTTTACTCCGGGTTTGTATCGATGGATCGCACGAAGCAGCAAAAACCCAAGTCGTGTCTTGTACTCCTCCGTCGACGCTCGCTTTCATGAATTATGTACTTCCTGTCGCCAACATGTGGGACATATAACAACCGGGTCGACGTGTCAAGCACCAAATAACAGTGCAGAACAGCAGGGGACGCACCCCAGTCGTACCGCCCCAGTTGTAGTAGTAATGAGCAATGAGATGTCAAATCACAATGTCGCACCTTCCCAGACGAACGAAGCAACCATTATTTCACACTTCGGTTCGCCATCATCTCAAACCACGTAGTATTGCTTCTGCCTCAAGAGGGACACGCGCATCACCTTGGTACATCATGACACGTGGGACCGCATGACAGGCCATACTCCCCCGCCGATCGCTCGGTAAAATCACCTCATTTTTACTACTATACTTCCTCCGTATCGGTTTACATGGCATGCAGGTCGTTCTAGGTTGAGAATTTAACTGGCTATATATGTGATGAACAATATATGTTTAGAAACTACATCCGCTTAATAATCCAATGATATACTTTTTGTGACATAGTAACTTAGATTTAGTTAGTCAAATGGATGACCTAGAACTACGTGCATGCCCTATAAACCGAGACGTCTAAAAAACAAGATGGAGAGGGTAGTTCAGTACGTATTTTTTTAGATCAATATAGTCGGGATTCACCAAGGAGCAAAACCAAGTGGTAGGTTGCACCTGTCATGTTGGCGTAGCGACTCAAGCAGGGTTAGTCCGCACATGAAATGGCGATACACTTAACAGGAACCCTTTGGCCGACATGTGGCTCATCCACCGTCTTGTTCCACGTACAGTTCGGAGCAGCGGTTGGAATTGGAGGCACCCCGGTCGTAGCGCCTCAGTAGTAGAAAATGAGCGATGAGGGGTCAAATCACAAAGCCCCACCTTTCCTGCATTAAGCAGGACGGACGAAGCAACCATCATTTCACTCTAGGGCGCGAGAGAATAAAGAAAAGAGAAAACCAATGATGCGTGCGGCAGCTACCTAGGGCACCCTAGGGTAGGGGTCTCCAGTAGAGATCATTTTTTTAAAGCGCCTCCACTACAAATCGGCTTCTCCCTCGTCCTCTTGAAGAAAACCAATGATGCGTGCGGCGGTAGGGTTTGTAGGAGTACTACTAGGGCCTGCGGGGCCACGTCGTAGTAAATGGGAGAGAGATTGAGTTCGAGTTGATGCCTTAAATATGTGTGGGCCTCTTGGTTTTTAGGGGAACGAGGAAGCATTTTGGGTTCGGGGACCAGTGGAGATATAGTACATACAAAAAATTGTGGACGTAGGTTCGACCGAAAGGAAATGATGCATGGGCCCTGCATTTTGATATACCCGGGGCCGCGTGAAATTTGCTACTCTACTCAAAACTAGTAAGGTACACATGCATTGAACGCATGAGATTTCGAAACCAAATTATGAATAAATACACACTATAGCATGTAAAGTTTTGAGTCATATATGTATGATGTATACGTTTGTTTAGTTCTTATAGTTCATCTCATTCAAAATCAATTAGTTTTATAAAAATGTTAAGATTCATGGGGTTGTGCATTGTAAAGCATAAAGTAAAAAAAACAAATAATGGCAATTCATTTAGAAAAAAATCAATTATGATACGGAAGATTCTAGAACAAAGGGGAAGTGTTTGTGTTTTGAGGTTTGTGCATTATGCTTAAGTTCAATCATGGAGTCTTCTAAATTGTACATGTGGCAGATCTGGTGGAATGTTGATGATATCCAACGTCCAGTAGTGCTTGGATTTGCCATCTCTGCACTGTTGGATTAGCTTCATCCAGCGACCATCTTTCAAGTTATTCGCACACTATATAGTTCTTGTGTCGTAGTTGCATGTCTTGGAAAAAAGCTACTAGTGGGTTGTACTAGCTATTTAGGAATAGAAGATGTATACATCGAAGTTGTAGGGAAAGAGATGACATGGAGTATCTCAATTCCTATGAGTAGGGATTGGAAAAGAGATGTCATTTGGTTGACATCATAGGAACTTTTCTATTGAATCTAGAGATGACATGTATCTCAATTCCTATGAGGAGGGATTAGAAAAGAAATGTAATTTGGTTCATATCATAGGAACTTTTCTATTGAATATACGCCAATGTTTATTTTCCTTTGAAATTATGGGAGTATAGGAATCCATTCATATGAACCAAGTGGCTCTAAAGCTATAGAAATGATATCATGTTTATTTCCTTTGAAATGTGGAGTATATGCATCTATTCCTATGAACCAATTGGCTCTAAAGAAAAAAATCCTATAAAAATCATATCATATAGAGTTCCTATGATATTCCTCCACACCAAAGGATGGTTGAAATTGCTGCAGGTGATATGACGGTCTTTCTTTGTATACTCATCCCCCATCTTTATAGTTACCTCTCGAAGATGAATGAAATGATATATAGGGTATTCTACATGTGCAATTTGGTACACGAAAACTCGGTAAAAGTTTGCGAGGTTCGAATTTTCAATAAAGCTATATGCACTGCATTTTGGAATGGAGGGAGCATACGGCAGTTGCTTACACTTACGTGGAAGATTTGTGTGTAGGAGGAGTGGTTGTTCTGTTAAATGACATGGCAAAACTGACACTGTCGGATGCCGATCTAACGATTCTTACGGCGTTCATTAGGAAAAGGCTTGTGGTGAACATTTATCGGATAATGATTTACGGACACATGCATTGCATTGATACGTGCCCCCTCTCTCTCACGCATACGCACCCTCCCGAGTCCTGTCGCACCCACCGTCTATCTGCAGGTAGACGTCACACACATATGTGCTCTTCACACCCTACCCTCAGAACTTCTAAAAAACAAAAGACGTCGCGCACATTTTATTTTAGCTCACACGTCACACACTTATACTATTACTCTTGTGGCGAATGTTCTTTGGGCATAGTATCTTGTACTCTCACGGAGAGAAGCAGTGCACGCACGCACTAGTTCTCTCACACCCACTCGCGGGTACACGTAGGAGCGCATTTTTTGAAGCTGGTACAACAAAATCACTCCACTATATATATAAGCAGGAGGCTTAGCGCTTGCTTTACTAGGGTTCCTCTCGTTCACTCTCTCATGCTCTCCAGATCTAATCAAGACATAGGTGGCCACACTCTCTCTGAGCTCACGGCTGGTCACAAATCCGGCCGGACAACCTCGACCGGGGCAGGGGTGTAGGTGCATCGTTTACACTGTCGTCGGCAGCGAGGGATGAGACCAACGGCTTCCCGTGTGTACCGATCGGTGGCCGTGCCGTTCTCTCCGAGAGAGCGCCGGCTGTGGAGGGCCTGATACGTCTCCAATGTATCTACTTTTCCAAACCTTTTTGCCCTTGTTTTGGACTCTAACATGCATGATTTGAATGGAACTAACCCGGACTGACGCTATTTTCAGCAGAATTGCCATGGTGTTGTTTTTGTGCAGAAATAAAAAGTTCTCGGAATCCCCTGAAAATCAACGGACAATTATTTCAGAAAATATAAAAAATACCTACAAGAAGATCCACACCGGGGGGCCCACGGCCTGTCCTCGAGGATGGGGGACATGCCCCCCTTCCCAGGGCGCGCCCCCTGCCTCGAGGGCCCCCCGATGCTCCACCGATGTACCCCCAGGTCCTATATATTCCGTTTCGGGGAGAAAAATTCAGAGAGAAGGAATTATCGCGTTTCACGAGCTGGAGCCTCCGCCAAGCCCTAGTCTCTCTCAGGAGGGCTGATCTGGAGTCCGTTCGAGGCTCCGGAGAGTGGAGATCATCGCCATCGTCATCATCAACCTTCCTCCATCACCAATTCCATGATGCTCACCGCCGTGTGTGAGTAATTCCATCGTAGGCTTGCTGGACGGTGATGGGTTGGATGGGATCTATCATGTAATCAAGTTAGTTTTGTTAGGGTTTGATCCCTAGTATCCACTATGTTCTGAGATTGATGTTGCTATGACTTTGCTATGCTTAATGCTTGTCACTAGGGCCCGAGTGCCATGATTTCAGATCTGAACCTATTATGTTTTCATGAATATATGTGTGTTCTTGATCCTATCTTGCAAGTCTATAGTCACCTACTATGTGCTATGATCCGGCAACCCCGAAGTGACAATAATCGGGACCACTCCCGATGATGACCATAGTTTGAGGAGTTCATGTATTCTCTATGTGTTAATGCTTTGGTCCGGTACTCTATTAAAAGGAGGCCTTAATATCCCTTAGTTTCCAATAGGACCCTGCTGCCACGGGAGGGTAGGACAAAAGATGTCATGCAAGTTCTTTTCCATAAGCACGTATGACTACATTCGGAATACATGCCTACATTGCATTGATGAACTGGAGCTAGTTCTGTGTCACCCTAGGTTATAACTTCTACATGATGAATTGCATCCAACGTAATTTCCCATCACCGATCCAATGCCTACGAGCTTTACCTATATTGCTAGTTGTTATTTACTTTCTCATTTCTATTATCACAAAAACTACAAAAACACTATCGTTACTTTTATTGCTGCTACCACCACTATCATATTACTTTGCTACTAAACTATCTTGCTGCAGATACTAAGTTTCCAGGTGTGGTTGAATTGACAACTCAGCTGCTAATACTTAAGAGTATTCTTTGGCTCCCCTTGTGTCGAATCAACAAATTTGGGTTTAATACTTTACCCTCAAAAACTGTTGCGATCCCCTACACTTGTGGGTTATCACGGCCTCCGACCCCTTCTTCCTCCCTGTGGTATTGTGGCCAAGATGCGGCCTCCCGACACCATCTTTGCCACATGCCGACGACCCTCAGGTATATATTCCTTTGAAACCTGCCTTGCTCTACTGCCCTAGCTCCCCACTTGGCTTCGAGTGGATCTTTTTCTACTTTCGTTCGCTGTTCCAAAGCCACCTATACTTTTACTATTATTAGAGGTAAAGCTAGTTCATACAGTCGACTCTAAGAGTTGGTTCAAACAGGGAAGAAAGTGGGAAAGCTGTAGCATGAATCTAGGACTTGGTTCTAAGATGAAACGGGGGAAAGTAGTAGATACTGGCTACCCAATAGGTCTCTTGGTTGAAAAGACGAAGAAAGCATGGTGGATGGCGAAGGGTGAGGGGAAGTGGACCTATCTCTTGGTTAAGAAAGGAAAGAAAATGACGGGTGTTGGGGGGACAACGCAAATGAGAATGAGCAGGTCTAGATTTCATGTGCTCACATAGGAAAATGTCATCGAGGAGATAAAAAATGGGACAAATGCAGACATGATGCCTGAGTGTTTGCCGCTCTCGGCAACCACATCTGCCTCACCACTTTATGCCTCTGCTGTCCCTACGCCCATATCGCTACCGTTAATGTAAAATCACATGAAGCATTAAGCAATGCCACCTAATGTCACTATAAGTATTGGTCTAGCGTCGTCGATAAATTGAAGCAAGGACACACCATTTTATGAAGTGCTTCTGTCTTGCTTTATTTCCCATGAATTGTGTTTTTGCAGTTACACTTAAATCTCACACCGCTAACATTGCTTCATCCCAGTGGAACTGCACAAATTTGATTGCACATTTACTGACCATGTGCTACTCTCATGACAGTAATACTAATGCTATTGTTTTGCATGTTAATCTAGTGGCAGTGTTGATGTGGTGTGATGCTACTTACTTAAGGACACTTTCATACTGTCAACCTAGTGCCAATTATAACACAATAGATGCTGCTGTTAATCATACGCCACTGCAAATATCTGTTACTGTTTAAATAACCGTATTTCGTATTTGCGCAAATAGGGATGTATGTCTCCATATCGTTTCGGGGTGTCTGTCTCCGTATCGTTTCTATCCGTGCAATCAAAAGCACACACCTTAGTTTTAGTAGAACTGCGCAAAATGAGATGGCTATCCCTCGTTGTCGTCCTCTAACCACCCATCTTCCATGTATTCCTACATTGGTAGTTACTAGGTAGAATGTCCAACGCAATATAAAAAAAGATGATTCGTACATTTTACTTCCTCGTTGCAGTGTAGGGACGAGCGAAAACAAGGGCATCCTAGTCCGGAATGCACTTTCTACCAGTTCATCCATGGACCGAGGACTACCTGGCACGGCTGCACGGTGTTTTTTTGGACAGGTGCGCGGACAAGAGGCATTGTGGTCTGCTTATTTTTGCAAATAACGGTGCTTAAATTTAGTGGAATGCACAGGAATTTCAGCTAGTCAGTACACTACATGGTTTAGTTCAGCATTCCTGTTGAGAACACAATTATAATTGGTTATTCTGGAATGAGAGAACCTAACCCTGGATGGTGGCAACAAGAAAAAACCAGTGTGAACTCTATGAAATTTAAGCCTGCCGGGAGGCCCTTTGCTCAGAGAAGCATTGCTTGTTTTTTCCTGATTTGTAAACCTTCTCACAACTTTGTCTTTTGCTGTGAACTAGTATATGTTTGTTATGTTCTATGAATCATTGAGATGTATAAAATTGCTTAACTTATGCTTTTCAAGTTTTTTATGGAGCCGAGTTTAATGTGAGTGTTCCACATGAACGCTGGACTAGCGTGTGAACGTTTGGAATTTACATTGTGGCCTCAGTTAACTGAATGAACCATTGTAAAAAGATACATAGTTGCTTATATGTCAAACAGCAGATTGTTGATTGTTAGCTGGTCGATAGCCTAGTGTTGAAGCGAGCTAAGCCAATGTGCCGTGTTTTGCACAACTGCTTACAAGTGGGGTAGCACCAACAGTGTTTACAAGTACTTATGTATACGTCGTCGCACAGTTCTCAAACCAGTACTCTATTTCATCAAAACACACACTGCTCGTATGATAAAACTAGTGAGGACGCATCTGTTTCGGCAACAATTATGATGATTCACGGGCACACAAAAGTAGCAGCAGTTCCCATAGACGGATTCAAACAGAGTACTAGCCCCAGAGGGCTCGATAATAGGCAAGGTTCAGATAATTAGACACAATCCAAACTACTATTAAACCTTAGTTGGGGAAAGTATTTCATGCCTCGATCGAATTTGGGCTGGACACAAGACGGACCTTGCCATGAACATCATCGAGGACGTCCGGCAGCAGCTCAATCCTGTGAACCTTCATGAAGACAACCTTGTGGCCTTGCCACTCATAAACTTGTTTGTGGAGGCATGCCACGTCATCTTCCTGTGTAAGATTGACAAGAACGGTATGCCTCACAAACGAAGGAGTAGCTTTGAACTTCTTGTGCTTCAGTACACCCTGGACAACACGCCTGACAACAGTGAGGCTGGAATACAACTCTTCATTGGTATAAGCACAAATGGCTTCCAGGATCCAACAGCCTAAAAACTCTATTTTCCCAGTGCGTATATTCAGGTCATCCCCGAATGAACCTATTATATTTTCATTAATATATGTGTGTTCTTGATCCTATCTTGCAAGTATATAGTCACCTACTATGTGTTATGATCCGGCAACCCCGAAGTGACAATAATCGGGACCACTCCCGGTGATGACCATAGTTTAAGGAGTTCATGTATTCACTATGTGTTAATGCTTTGGTCCGGTACTCTATTAAAAGGAGGCCTTAATATCCCTTAGTTTCCAATAGGACCTTGCTGCCATGGGAGGGTAGGACAAAAGATGTCATGCAAGTTCTTTTCCATAAGCACGTATGACTACATTCGGAATACATGCCTACATTGCATTGATGAACTGGAGCTAGTTCTGTGTCACCCTAGGTTATAACTTCTACATGATGAATTGCATCCAACGTAATTTCCGATCACCAATCCAATGCCTACGAGCTTTACCTATATTGCTAGTTGTTAGTTACTTTCCCATTGCTATTATCACAAAAACTACAATAACACTATCGTTACTTTTATTGCTGCTACCACCACTATCATATTACTTTGCTACTAAACTATCTTGCTGCAGATACTAAGTTTCCAAGTGTGGTTGAATTGACAACTCAGCTGCTAATACTTAAGAGTATTCTTTGGCTCCCCTTGTGTCGAATCAACAAATTTTGGTTTAATACTTTACCCTAGAAAATTGTTGCGATCCCCTACACTTGTGGGTTATCAAGACTATTTTATGGCGCCGTTGCCGGGGAGCATAGCTCTATTCTCTAAGTCACTTGGGATTTATATCTGCTTATCACTATGAAGAATTTGAAGGACTCAAAAACCAAGATCTTACCCTCAACTACGAGGGGAGGTAAGGAACTGCCATCTGGCTCTGCACTTGATTCTCCTTCTGTTATGAGTAAACTTGCGACACCTACTCCTGCTATTGAATCTGATATGTCGTATGTTCTTGATGATGCTACTTCTGCTCTGTATGATGAAACTACCTCTATGCATGATACTGTGCCACTAGGTCAATTTCTAGATGAACAAATTGCTAAGGTTAGGGAGAGTGCAAACATTGATGATATTTATGGAAGTGATGATGAAACTACTCCCAATAGATATGAATTGCCTGTTGTGCCTGAGGGTTATGTTATGGATGAAGAAACTGCTAGAGACTTTCTTGCTTGCAATGATAGATATGATCTTAAGAAGTTATTACCTAAGCTGAAAGAAAAGTCCTTGAATGCTAGAATGAAACATGACCCTGCTTTTGCTACTTCACCTATATGTATCACTGATTAGGATTATGAATTCTCTATTGATCCTGAGTTAATTACTTTGGTTGAATCTGATCCTTTCCATTGCTATGAGTCTAAAATTGTTGTGGCACATCTTACCAAGTTGAATGATATAGCCACCCTGTTTACCAATGATGAAAAAATTAGCTACTATTATATCCTTAAGTTGTTTCCGTTCTTGTTAAAGGGTGATGCTAAGACTTGGGTTTAATTCTCTTGATCCTAGTTGTGTGCGTAGTCCCCAAGATATGATGTATTACTTTTCTGCTAAATATTTTCCCGCTCATAAGAAACAAGCTGCCTTACGGGAAATATATAACTTTGCTCAAACTGAAGAAGAGAGTCTCCCACAAGCTTGGGGGACACTTCTCCAGTTACTTAATGCTTTGGCTGATCATCCTCTTGAGATGCATGATATACTTGATGTCTTTTATAATGGACTAACAGATGCTTCTAGAGACCACCTGGATAGTTGTGCTGGTTGTGTTTTCAGGGAAAGACAGTTGAACAAGTTGAACTACTATTGAATAATATGCTAGCCAATGAAAATAATTGGACACTTCCTGAACCAGCCCCTAAGCCAACTCTAAAGAAAAGAGATGTTCTATTTCTCAGTCCTGAAGATATGCAAGAGGCAAAGAAATCTATGAAAGAGAAAGGTATTAAAGCTGAAGATGTCAAGAATTTACCACCTATTGAAGAAATTTATGGTCTCGATAACCCGACACAGGTAGTAAAGGTAAATTCTCTTTATATATTTGATGAAGGTGATATTCCTCGTTATAAGTCTGCTAGCCAATGCTTAGATGAGTTTGACAATTTTATTGTGAAACAAGAAAACTTCAATGCTTATGTTGGTAGACAACTACAACACAATGCTTATATGATTGAACGCTTGAGTGATTATCTGTCTAGTGCTAAAGATGAACTGAAACTTATTAGTAAACATGCTTCCATGGTCAGCACTCAAGTAGAACAAGTACTTAAGGCTCACAATGATTTTCTCAATGAATTAAATAGTAAGAATAATGACTATACTGTTAGAGTTGCAACTAGAGGTGGTAAAATGACTCAGGAACCTCTGTATCCTGAAGGCCACCCTAAGAGAATTGAGCAAGATTCTCAGAGAGCTAATTTAGACGCACCTAGTTCTTCTAAGAAGAAGAAAAACAAAAATGATAGAACCTTGCATGCTTCTAGTGAACCTGTAGCTCACCCACCTGAGAATCCCAATGATATATTTGTTTCTGATGCTGAGACACAATCTGGTAATGAACATGAGCCTAGTGATAATATTAATGATGATGTTCATGATGATGCTCAACCTAGCAATGATAATGATGTAGAGATTGAACCTGTTGTTGATCTTGATAAACCACAATCAAAGAATCAACGTTATGATAAGAGAGACTTTGTTGCTAGGAAGCACGGCAGGGAAAGAGAACCATGGGTTCAGAAACCCATGTCTTTTCCTCCAAAACCATCCAATAAAAAGGATGATGAGGATTTTGAGCGCTTTGCTGAAATGATTAGACCTATCTTTTTGCGTATGCGTTTGACTGATGTGCTTAAAACAAATCCTTATGCCAAGTATATGAAAGTCATTATTAGCAACAAAAGAAAGATACCTGAAGTAGAAATTTCCACCATGCTTGCCAATTACACTTTTGAGGGTGGACTGCCTAAGAAATTAGGAGATCCAGGAGTACCTACTATACCTTGCTCCATTAAGAGAAACTATGTTAAAACCGCTTTGTGTGATCTTGGAGCTGGTGTTAGTGTTATGCCTCTCTCTTTATATCATAGCCATGACTTGAGTAAGTTGACACCTACTGAAATATCTTTGCAAATGGCCGATAAATCAACTGATATACCTGTCGGTATTTGTGAGGATGTGCCTGTTGTAGTTGCAAATGTTACTATTCTAACGGACTTTGTTATACTTGATATTTCCGAGGATGATAGTATGCTTATTATTCTTGGAAGACCTTTTCTGAATACTGCAAGGGCTATTATTGATTGCAACAAAGGCAATGTCACTTTTCACGTCAATGGTAATGAGCATATGATACACTTTCCGAGGAAACAACCTCAGGTTCATAGTATCAATTATATTGGAAAAACTTCAACTATCACTATTGGAGGTTTTGTGTTTCCTATTCCAACTGTCAAGAAGGCATATGACATACTTATTGTTGGGGACATACATATCCCCATTGAGGTAACATAGTGTTATTCGAAAATTATCTGGTTTCATGTTACTCGGAAAGAGTTTATTAGCAAGACCTGATCAACCTTGTTAATGGATTCCTTTTGATGAGCATGGGATATGTGAATCTAGATAGCACAAACCTTCTGTACCTTCCTTTTACTTTATGTTAATTAGGTTAAATAAAACAAAAATAGCATTATTTGTCTGTTTCCAAACTTATCCATGGAATAAAAAAATTACCCCGAAAATAAAAGTTCTCCAAATGCCATGAAAATGAAATATGATTTTTTTCTAGAATATTTAAGAAATTTTTGCACTGAACACACAGTGAGGGGAGCCAGCACGTGGCCTTGAGGGCACAGGGTGCGCCCCCTTCCCAGGGCGCGCCCCCTGCCTCGAGGGCCCCACGTGCCCCCCCTCCACTTATCCTTTCACCCATGCTCTTCTTCTTCCTCCCAAAAAAATCCTCAACCAGCTCAAACCCGAGTTTTAGTTCATTTTGCTGCCATTTTCGATCTCCTTGCTCAAAGCACCATTCACCAAACTGTTTGGGGAGATTGTTCCTTGATATGTGACTCCTCCATTGGTCCAATTAGTTTTTGTTCTAGTGTTTTATTTGTTGCAAATTTATGCTGCTGTGGTGACCTTGTGCTTGAACTTGCATGTCAAATTTCCTTAGTCCCAAGTAGTTCTAATGCATGATATAGCCTCTAGGCACTTGTAGGAGTTGTTGCTATCAATCTTGTTGAGTTTGGTTAACTTTTATTGTGACTTACTAAAAATTTCAGAAAATTTCAGAAAAATGTCTAGGAAGAACTTCCAAGGTGGTCCTTTAAGGAAGCAAGAACCGAGGCTCGCGTTCCGTGAGCGGGACGATGAACCACCAAGGGATGCTGATGTGCGGCCTTGTGAATGGCCGTCAGATGAATTTATGGGTCAAGCGGGCATCAAAGATAAATTTTACGCATATGTGCGCAACGCTGACCTCGAAGACTTCATGCAAGATAAGTGTCTCCAATGCCGTGGCTTAACTAATAGCTTTGTGAGAAGGTTTAAATTTTCATCTTCAAGTAATTCTCACACTGTCCTGTTCGATCTTTATGATAAATCCTATACCATGGACTTAGAGGATTTTAATGTTGCCTGCAAGCTCCCACAGTGGGGCAGTATGAGTGATCCTCGTAAATCTAAATTTAGAGAATTCCTTGCTAGTATTACAGTGGGAGAATCCAGGGACATCACACAAGCCACCACGGGGAGCATACATTTTCCTGCTATTCATTACTTTGCTCTCTTTATCGATAGATGCATAAATGGTAAAGATGAGGCTTGTCACATGTGTGTCCCTGATCTTAGCATTCTCAGGAGTGCTGTACTAGGTGACAGGCAATATAATTTAGGAGCAATTGTTGCGCGTAGACTACACCATAATGGTTTGTATGGAGATTTATTTGGTGGGATCTATGCTACTCGCATAGCCCGTTATCTTGGTGTGTCTGTGCACTCGTATGATGAACCTTTACCTGCTGCTTATTTAGACTGTAATGCTATGGCTAGTCATCGGTCTATAGAGTGGGATAATCAAACTCTCAAATATCGACTAATCTTTAACCGACAGCATGCCATCCCTATTGCTCTTCCTGCCCCTACTTTGTTTAACTTTCATAAAAAGGGAAGATACACTATAACTATGGAGGAGGCAAAAGCCTATTACAACATGACAGAGGCAACCCGCCTTTGAGCTGCAGCTCAACAGGCAGCATCTGCTGCATCTCAGTACGACCCCAACTACAACTTTGGATATCCGTCAGGCCAATACTGGCCATAGACCAACTTAGGCCAAAAGCCTAAGCTTGGGAGGGTACGTGTTTCTCACCGACTTTACATTCATGTTCACACACTTATTATAGTCGTCGGTGTTCACACTCTTTCACTGTACCATCCATGCTTAGTTTAAATTTCTTTTTCTTAGTCTTTTTCTTGTGTGCTAGAAAAACCCAGAAAAACGAAAAAATATTAGTTTAAGCTTCTATCTGGTTTACTTTCTTTGCTAGTAGTAGTAGCTAAAAATGAAAATCCAAAAATATTTCCCGTTCTTCTTTTGCTTGTTGGGAGCTTTCCCGTGTAAATAGTTTATTTTATTTTATTTAGGGGTTAAGAGTAGAAGACCATGATGAAAATGCTTAGTGGCTCTCATATGCTTTGTTGTTAATTTAACCTTGAGCCATATTACCTTGTCTTCTCTCTTGTATTAAATGCCTGCAGATTCCAGCTTAGTCCAATGCACGTGCACTATTATTAGTTTCCACACCGTTCAGTCGTGCGAGTGAAAGGCAATAAGGATGATATATGATGAACTAATTGAGATGAGAAAAGCTGGTATGAACTCGACCTCTTCTTTTTTGTAAATATGATTGCTCGTCGTTCTTGATTCAACTTGTTATGAAAGAAACATGTTTGCAATGACAATTAGAGATCATAGCTGCTTATTCCATGCTTAATTAGCTGAGAGTTTATAATGGTCTATCTTGCATGCCAACATGATATTAAAATGGTTGTGATGTGGTATGATGGGTGGTATCCTCCTATGAACGATTTAAGTGACTTGACTTGGCACATGTTCACGCATGTAGTTGAAATAAATCAACATAGCCTTCACGATATTTATGTTCATGGTGATTTATATCCTACTCATGCTTGCATTCATTGTTGATTAATTTTAATGCATGTTCATGACCGTTGTTGCTCTCTAGCTAATCGCTTCCCAGTCTCTTCCTAGCCTTCACTTGTACTAAGCGGGAATACTGCTTGTGCATCCACCTCCATAAACCCCAAAAAGTTATTCCATATGAGTCCACCATACCTTCCTATATGCGGTATTTACCTGCCGTTCCAAGTAAATTTGTATGTGCCAAACTCTAAACCTTCAAATGAAATTCTGTTTTGTATGCTCGAACAGCTCATGTATCAACTAGGGTTGTCTATATCTTCCATGCTAGGTGGGTTATTCTCACGATGAGTGGACTCTGCTCATCATTCATGAGAAAATGGCTGGTAACCGGGATGCCCAGTCCCATGCTCAAAATTATAATAATTAAACAAAACTCCCCCAGGGTTGTTTCTTGTTTGGACGGTAACCCGTGGATTTGGCTGGCCGTGGAGTGTGCTTGTTGGTGGTTGGGGGAGTATAAACTTTACCATTCTGTTTGGGAACCGCCTATAATGTGCGTAGCATGGGAGATATCGAGATTCTTGGTTGTTATGTTGACAATGAAATTATACCGCTCAAAATGTTATTCAATCTCCATTTTAAAAATTGAGCTCTGGCACCTCTACAATCCCTGCTTCCCTCGGCGAAGGGCCTATCTATTTACTTTTATGCAGTGTCATCATCCTCTTATCAAAAAGCACCAGTAGGAGAGCAACTCTGTCGTTGCATGTATTACTATTAATTTGCATTGAGTATGATCATGACTGGATCTCTTTTACCATGAATTACAATGTCTAGTCAGTCCTTGATCTTTAAAGGTGCTCTACATTTATGTTTTGCGGTCTCAGAAAGGGCTAGCGAGATACCATCATGTTATATCATATCATGATAGTTTTGAGAAGTGTTTTAATCTGAGGTTTATTATTATTGCTCGCTAGTTGATTACGCCATTGACGTGAGTAGTCTTGAGACCTGAAATTTATTGTGAATGTGGTTAGTTCATGATCTTGTTGAAAACCTGAATGCTAGCTTACATATTTACAACAACAAGAGCAAACAGAGTTTGTCAAAGTTTTTCTTTATCACTTTCAGTTTATCAACTGAATTGCTTGAGGACAAGCAAAGGTTTAGCTTGGGGGAGTTGATACGTCTCCAACGTATCTACTTTTCCAAACCCTTTTGCCCTTGTTTTGGACTCTAACTTGCATGATTTGAATGGAACTAACCCGGACTAACGCTGTTATCAGCAGAATTGCCATGGTGTTGTTTTTGTGCATAAATAAAAAGTTATCGAAATCGCCTGAAAATCAACGGAGAATTATTTTAGAAAATATAAAAAATACCTGCAAGAAGATCCACACCGGGGGGCCCACGGCTTGTCCTTGAGGGCGGGGGCGGGCCCCCATCCCAGGGCGCGCCCCCTGCCTCTAGGGCCCCACGATGCTCCACCGACGTACCCCCGGGTCCTATATATTTCGTTTCGGGGAGAAAAAATCAGAGAGAAGGAATTACCGCGTTTCACGAGACGGAGCCGCCGCCAAGCCCTAATCTCTCTCGGGAGGGCTGATCTGGAGACCGTTCGGGGCTCCGGAGAGTGGAGATCGTCGCCATCGTCATCATCAACCTTCCTCCATCACCAATTCCATGATGCTCACCGCCGTGTGTGAGTAATTCCATCGTAGGCTTGCTGGACGGTGATGGGTTGGATGGGATCTATCATGTAATCGAGTTAGTTTTGTTAGGGTTTGATCCCTAGTATCCACTATGTTTTGAGATTCATGTTGCTATGACTTTGATATGCTTAATGCTTGTCACTAGGGCCCGAGTGCCATGATTTCAGATCAGAAGCTATTATGTTTTCATGAATATATGTGTGTTCTTGATCCTATCTTGCAAGTCTATAGTCACCTACTATGTGTTATGATCCGGCAACCCCGAAGTGACAACAATCGGGACCACTCTCGGTGATGACCATAGTTTGAGGAGTTCATGTATTCACTATGTGTTAATGCTTTGGTCCGATACTCTATTAAAAGGAGGCCTTAATATCCCTTAGTTTCCAATAGGACCCCACTGTCATGGGAGGGTAGGACAAAAGATGTCATGCAAGTTCTTTTCCATAAGCACGTATGACTACATTCGGAATACATGCCTACATTGCATTGATGAACTGGAGCTAGATCTGTGGCACCCTAGGTTATAACTTCTACATGATGAATTGCATCCAACGTAATTTCCCATCACCGATCCAATGCCTACGAGCTTTACCTATATTGCTAGCTGTTATTTACTTTCCCGTTGCTATTATCACAAAAACTACGAAAACACTATCGTTACTTTATTGCTGCTACCACCACTATCATATTACTTTGCTACTTGACTATCTTGCTGCAGATACTAAGTTTCGAGGTGTGGCTGAATTGACAACTCATCTGCTAATACCTAATAGTATTCTTTGGCTTCCCATGTGTCGAATCAACAAATTTGGGTTTAATACTTTACCCTCGAAAACTGTTGCGATCCCCTACACTTGTGGGTTATCAGGGCCTCCGACCCCTTCTTCCTCCCTGCGGTATTGTGGCCAAGATGCGGCCTCCCAACATCGTCTTTGCCACATGCCGACGACCCTCAGGTATATATTCCTTCGAAACCTGCCTTGCTCTACTGCCCTAGCTCCCCACTTGGCTTCGTGTGGATCTTTTTCTACTTCCGTCCGCTGTTCCAAAGCCACCTAGACTTTTACTATTATTAGAGGTAAAGCTAGTTCATACAGTCGACTCTAAGAGTTGGTTCAAACAGGGAAGAAAGTGGGAAAGTTGTAGCATGAATCTAGGACTTGGTTCTAAGAGGAAACGGGGGAAAGTAGTAGATACTGGCTACCCACCGGTCTCTTGGTTGAAAAGACGAAGAAAGCATGGTGGATGGCGAAGGGTGGGGGAAGTGGACCTATCTCTTGGTTGAAAAAGGAAAGAAAATGACACGTGTTGGGGGACAACGCAAATGAGAATGAGCATGTCTAGATTTCCTGTGCTCACATAGGAAAATGTCGCTGAGGAGATAAAAAATGGGACAAATGCAGACATGATGCTTGAGTGTTTGCCGCTCTTGGCAACCACGTCTACCTCACCACTTTATGCCTCTGCTGTCCCTACGCCCATATCTCTACTGTCAATGTAAAATCACATAAAGCATTAAGCAATGCCACCTAATGTCACTATAAGTAATGGTCTAGTGTCGTCGATAAATTGAAGCAATGACACACCATTTTATGAAGTGCTTCCGTCTTGCTTTATTTTCCATGAATTGTGTTTTTGCAGTTACACTTAAATCTCACACCGCTAACATTGCTTCATCCTAGTGGAACTGCACAAATTTTATTGCACATTTACTAACCATGTGCTACTCTCATGACAGTAATACTAATGCTATTGTTCTGCATGTTAATCTAGTGGTAGTGTTGATGTGATGTGATGCTACTTACTTAAGGACACTTTCATAGCGAGTGACATGTACAACCACACAATCATTGTCTGCATCAGGGCTCTAATTGAAACAGAAAAAATTCTAAATTACTTTCCACTATAAAAACACAAGTTATTTAAACCACTATGTATAGCATGGCATCGAAGCTAATAAAATTTTGCATTATTCCTCACCATGTACTTAGATGAAAACCACAATCGAGATCGGCAAAGAAGAAAATCACCTTGGACAGCTCAGCGCGGGGGGGGGG
>LR738714.1:445222088-445267826 GCA_902687465.1 Secale cereale
AAACTGCTTCTGCAGTGCCACGGGGGCTGTAACCTCAAACAGGGCGTTGACCATCTCAGTAGTGGCTGTGAGCGTGTCTGGGGTCGGCTTGGTGGCTGCCTCCATCTTCTTGGAGCTCTCTATCTCGTGGGGATCAGCCTCCCGCGTCTGCTCCAATATCGGTAGATCTTTGCCTGCTTCTCCTTGGTCCATCATGAAACTGACGAATACTAGGAGACCACTGAAAGGAAAACACAATCACAATGACAATGAAACAAAAAAGAGAGTGAGGGTCGGTTACTGCTTTGCGAAAGTTCTTTTTTTTATCTGAATGAAAATATACCAACATCAGGGATCCACTTACCTTCCCTTCGTTGGCAGAGAAGAACAGTGGCAGATGCAAGTGTTGCCTTTCTTGAAGACGGTGAGGGAGAAGGGGATTCAGCGAAGACTGAAATGATGGTTGCTTTGTCCGTCAAACTTAGACTGCGGGGAGGTGGGGTTTTGTGATACGACGGCTCGTTATTGCCGCGCTACGACCGGGGTGACTCTCTGCCTGGATACTGACTTCTAATTTGGTGGATGGCATTTGGGCCTGCGCGATGCATGGCCCGCATGTCGGCGAACAAAAGTATAACGGCATTTAGTAGAGGGAGACGTTTCGATGACCTAGGAGGAGCCAGAAGCGGTATTGTATCCACTGTACTAGTAGTAATTGTTTTTCTGGGTAGCTATAGAGTGTCTCCGTCGTACTAGGAGTAATTGTTTCTCTAGGCCCAAGACAAAACAGCCCATCCACCCTAGAAATAGTAACAATAGGGTTGTGCGGGGGCTGTGGCCCGTCTAGCTAGGGTTTTATTTATGTTTACCACATCATGAGCCCAGTTGTGTTTTTTTCTTGCTGGAAATGGCTAGCCCAGTTCTATTTTTTAAAAGAAATACCCAACTACTTGCTTTATCAGCCCTGCCGGGCTGCAAATCTTTCAAGACGAGGAGAGTTTCATTCGGTTTGCCCAGAAATGGGCTGTACATTTTTTAAACACATAAAACCGGGAATTAGTTTCAATTTTTTTATTACAAGATTTTCAATTCCATTGATTGACAATTATTTGGATTTTATATTTATAAAAATTGTTTTTCCAAATAGTTTGAATGTGAATCGATATTTCAGGATTAAAAACAGTTAACCGTACCGAAATATGCAAAAAGAATCGTATACTTTTTAACCGTGGCCACAATATGGGTTGTAATGCTAACAAAAAGAAGATGGGCTCCAAAAACATTCTTAAGAATTAGCAAATGGGCTATACATTATTAGAAATAATGGACACGAGAGTAGTAACTGTTGGATGTCCATCCAACGGCTGTCGTGCTTCTTCAATCTCTAGTTTTCTGCTCCAGCCGCTCAAACAAGCGCCGGCGAGACTGCCTGCTCCCTCCTCCCGCGGCCGGCTATGCTGCCGCGCAGGCCTCACCGCCCCACCATACTCCCATCGCTGGCCTAGCCATCCCTCTACTCACCCACACCTGTTGTTATTCTCCGGGGATGCCAGACGAACTAGTAAACCCTCGTACTCCTCCGCGTGGGAAAACAATTGCCGAGTCTTCCCTGGCTCCGTATCGTTCCCTTCCTAGGCCTCGCCGTCGTCCACCGTCCTGGTGCTCTCGGCATAGCATGGTCAACGTGGTCAATGAATGACATCCATCGAAAGTGGACTGTACATGGAGAGGCTGACAGCTGGGTCCACGGCCGCACACAAGGAAATGCCTCCTTATTACGCGCAAAATAATGATTCCTCCACCTAACATCTAGGACCCATGGGAAGGGCTTCTGTATTTCGCGAAAAAACGCCCCCCCCCCCACTGACAGGTCAGACCCACCAGATATATCTTCGCACGCAAGGAAGTGCCTCCTTATGACGGACAAAAAAATGAATACCCCCTGCTAGCTGGGACCCACCATAGTGGGTGGCTGACTTGTGGGCCTACTAAGTTGACGGGGACAGAGGGCTTTGTCAAGTTAGTCAATATGAACGATGCTAGCTCCAGTGACCGTACGATGTCCATCCAACGGCCATAGTGCTTCTTCAACCTCTGGTCTTCTTTCTCCATCCGCCCAAAGCAGCGCCGGGCGTGCTGCCTGCTTCTGCCTCCCGTGGTCGGTTGTGCTGCCGCGGAGGCCTCACAGCCCCCATACTGCTCCCACCGCTGGCCAGGCCATCCCTCCACTCACCCACACCCCCTGTTATTCTACGGCGACGGCAGCCTCACACCGCAGCCGAAGCAGTGAACCCTCGTACTCCTCTCCGCGTGGGCATCCACTGCCGCGTCCTTCCCGACTCCGCGTCGTCCCCTTCCTAGGCCTCATCGTCGTCCACTGCCTTGGTGCTCTCGGTGCGGCGGGGTCAATGTGGTCAACGACCGACTTCCATCGGAAGAGTACTGTACGTGGAGAGGCTGACAGTTGGGTCCACGGCCACAGCCCAGTTTTTTTGTGATTTGCCAAGTAAGTAGCTTTGTCAGGCCTGTTGGGCTGCAAATATTTCAAAGCGAGGAGAGCTTCATTCGGCTAGCCGAGAAAATGGCCTATCAGTAATGAGAAATGGGATGTACATTTTTAAAACACATCAAACCGGCAATTAGTTTCAAATTTCTTTTTTTTCATTTCGAGATTTTAAATTGCATTGATTTTTATGCGTGGACAATTTGTTGGATTTTATATTGATATACATTTATTTTTAAAATCAGTTTGAATGTGACTCAAAATTTCGGAATTAAAAACAGTTCGGACCGCACCGAAATATGCAAAATTTTCTATAATTTTTTAACCGTGGCCACAATATGGGCTGTAATGCTAACAAAAAGAATATGGGCTCCAAAAAAAACCTTTAGATTTAGCAGGTGGGATGTAAATTATTAGAAATAATGGCAGATGAGATGTATGATGTTTTCCATAGATTTGAGGTTTTCTTAAAAAAAAAGGTTGACACACAAGCAGTGACTGTTGGATGTCCATCCAACGGCCGTCATACTTCTTCAATCTGTGCTCTTTCTGCTCCACCTGCTCAAACAAGTGCCGACGGGACTGCCTGCTCTCTCCTCCCCGCGGCCGGCTATGCTGCCACGCAGGCCTCACCGTCCCACCATACTCCCATCGCTGGCCTAGCCATCCCTCTACTCACTCACACATGTTGTTATTCTCGGGGGACGGCAAACGAACCAGTAAACCCTTGTACTCCTCCGCGTGGGAAACAACTGCCGAGTCTTCCCTGGCTCCGTGTCTTTCCCTTCCTAGGCCTCACCGTCGTCCACCGCCCTGGTGCTCTCGGCATGGCCTGGTCAACATGTTCAATGAACGACATCCATCAGAAGTGGACTGTACGTGGAGAGGCTGACAGGTGGGACCACGACCGTACGCAAGAAAATGCCTCCTTATTACGCACAAAATAATGATTGCTCCACCTGACAGCTAGGACCCACGGGAAGGGCTTTTGTATTTCGCGAAAAAAAACGTTCCCCCCGCTGACAGGTCGGACCCACCAGCTATATCTTCGCACGCAAGTAAGTGCTTCTTTATGAGGCAAAATAAATGAATATCCCCCTGCTAGCTGGGACCCACCATAGTGAGTGGCTGACTTGTGGGCCTACTAAGTTGACGGGGACAGAGGGTTTTGTCAAGTTAGTCAATATGAACGATTCTAGCTCCAGTGATCGTATGATGTCCATCCAATGGCCATAGTGCTTCTTCAACCTATGGTCTTCTTGCTCTAGCCGCCCAAAGCAGCGCTGGTCGTGCCGCTTGCTCCTGCCTCCCGTGGCCGGCTGTGCTGCCGCGGAGGCCTCACCTCCCCCATACTACTCCCACCGCTGGCCAGGCCATCCCTCCACTCACCCACACCCCCTGTTATTATGCGGCGACGGCAGTCTCACACCGCAGCCGATCCAGAGAACCCTCGTACTTCTCTCCGCGTGGGCATCCACTACCGCGTCTTCCTCGGTTCCGCGTCGTCCCCTTCCTAGGCCTCGCCATCGTCCACCGCCTTGGTGCTCTCGGCGCGGCATGGTCAATGTGGTCAACGACCGACTTCCATCGGAAGAGTACTGTACGTGGAGAGGCTGACAGTTGGGTCCACGGCCGCAACTGGGTCCACGGCCACAGCCCAGTTTTTTTGTGATTTGCCAAGTAAGTCGCTTTGTCAGGCTTGTTGGGCTACAAATCTTTCAAGACGAGGAGAGCTTCATTCGGCTGGCCGAGAAAATGGCCTATCAGTAATGAGAAATGGGTTGTACATTTTTAAAACACATCAAACCAGCAATTAGTTTCAATTTTTTTTTTGAGATTTTAAATTGCATTGATTTTTATGCGTGAACAAATTGTTGGATCTTATATTGATATACATTTATTTTTAAAATCAGTTTGAGCGTGACTCCAAATTTCGGGATTAAAAACAGTTCAGACCGCACCAAAATATGCAAAATTTCATATAATTTTTAAACCGGGGCCAGAATATGGGATGTAATGCTAACAAAAAGAATATGGGCTCCAAAAAAACCTTAAGGATTAACAAATGGGCTGTAAATTATTAGAAATACTGGCAGATGGGTTGTATGCTGGTTTCCACAGATTTGAGGCTTTCCTGAAAAAAGGTTGACGCACAAGCAGTGACTGTTGGATGTCCATCCAACGGCCGTCGTGCTTCTTCAATCTCTGCTCTTCCTGCTCCAGCCGCTCAAACAAGCACCGGCGGGACTGCCTGCTCACTCCTTCCCGTGGCCGGCTGTGCTGCCGCGCAGGCCTCACCGCCCCACCGTACTCCCATCACTGGCCTAGCCATCCCTCTACTCACCCACACCTGCTGTTATTCTCCGGTGACGGCAGACGAACCAGTAAACCCTCGTACTGTCGTACTCCCCTCCGCGTGGGAAACAACTGTCGAGTCTTCCCTGCCTCCGTGTCGTTCCCTTCATAGGCCTCGCCGTCATCCACCGCCATGGTGCTCTCGGTGCGGCCTGGTCAACGTGGTCAACGATCGGCATGCTTCTGAAGTGGACTGTACGTGGAGAGGCTGACAGCTAAGTCCACGGTCGCACGCAAGGAAATGTCTCCTTATTACGCGCGAAATAATGATTCCTCCACCTGACATCTGGGACCCACCGAAAGGGCCTCTGTATTTCGCGAAAAAAACGTTACCGCCGCTGACAGCTCGGACCCACCAGCTATATCTTCGCACGCAAGAAAGTGCCTCCTTATTACGCACAAAAAAATGAATACTCCCCCTGTTAGCTGGGACCCAGTATAGTGGCAGGCTGACTTGTGGGCCTACTAAGTTGACAGGGACGGAGGGCTTTGTCAACTTAGTCAATATGCACGATTCTAGCTCCAGTGACCGTACGATGTCCATCCAATGGCTGTAGTGCTTCTTCAACCTCTGGTCTTCTTGCTCCAGCCGCCCAAACCAGCTAGCAAACCAGCGCCGGTCGTGCCTCGTGCTCCTGCCTCCCATGGCCGGCTGTGCTGCCGCGGAGGCCTCACCGCCCCCTACTACTCCCACCGCTGGCCAGGCCATCCCTCCACTCACCCACACCCCCTGTTATTCTGCAGCGACGGCCTCACACCGCAGCCGAACGAGTGAACCATCGTACTCCTCTACGCGCGGGCTTCCACTGTCGCGTCTTCCCCGGCTCCGCGTCGTCCCCTTCCTAGGCCTCGCCGTCGTCCACCGCCTTGGTGCTCTCGGCGCGACGTGGTCAACGTGGTCAAGGAACGGCTTGCATCGGAGATGGACTGTACGTGGACAGGCTGACAGCTGGGTCCACGGCCGCAGCAAGGAAGTGCCTCCTTATTACGCATAAAATAATTATTCCTCCACCTGACAGCGGGGACCCACCGGACGGGCCACCGTATTTCGTGAAAAAATGTTCCCCCCTGACTGTTGGGACCCACCAGCTACATCTTCGCACACAAGGAAGTGCGTCCAGGCAAAAAAAAATGATTCGCCCCCCTGACTGCTGGGACCCACCAGCTACATCTTCGCAGGCAAGGAAGTGTCTGACAGTCGGGACACACCTGGTCGAAGCGTACGTAGCGTTGTCATTCTGGTCGCGAACATATACGTACATACTGGTCGATGTAGAGGCGCGCACGTGTCGTAGTAGAGGCGCACACACAGCATGTACACGTACGTAAAGCGGCCAGTGTGCAAGAAAGAAAATACGGCCACGTACGTACATACGGGCAGGGTCTCAAACACCTACTCGCACATACCTACGGCCAGGGCTCGTGTACATGGCTGGGTCAGAACAGAGAAACTGCGTCATCGTCGTGTTCATGGGGAGGCAACGGAATGCGTCGTGTTCATCGGGAGGCAACGGAACGTGTGGGAGCCAACCGGCTTGGACAGAACAACCGATGGAAACGAGGCCTAGCGTACTGCAGAACGGAGGAAACGGCCTTGTGTTCGACCGGACACGGTCGAAACGGGATCTTATTCATCGGGAGTGGTCTGGCGTACCGCAAAACAAAGGAAATGGACCTCCTACGGTCGAAACGGGGGTCCTATTGATCGGGAGGGGTGTGGCGTACCGCAAAACGGAGGAAACGGACTTGTGTTGGAGCGCTACGGTCGAAACGGGGGTCCTGTTGATCGGGAGGGGTGTGGCCTACCGCAAAATGGGACTCCACGGGATACTGTTCATCTCCATCGTTGACTCCCTCCAGCCTCCACGGGCTACTGTTCATCCACCGTCGACCTCCTCCTGCCTCCACCTGCGACCGTTCAGCTTCCACCGCGCGCTACTCCATCGGCTACTGTTCAACCAGCCCTCTCCACGGGCTCCTGTTCAACCACCCCTCTACGGGCTACTGTTCATCCAGCCCTCCACCGTCTACTGTTCATCCAGCCCTCTACGGGGTGGTCCTGTTCATCCAACCATCCACGGGGTCCTGTTCATCCAGCCCCAACCGGCTCGATCGATCCGAGTCCTGTTCATCCAGAGGCAACACCACGGGGTCCTGTTCAGCCACCCCCACCGGGAACTGTTCATCCAAACCCCCCCCCAGCAACTCTCACTTTCATCCAGAGGCAGCATCGATCGGCTTTAGTTAGCAGCAGTAGCGAAGGAATCGCTCGATCGGGTTCAGTTAACAGCCATCGATCGATCGCTCGGGTTCAGTAATGCGTAGCCTGCAGTGCAATCACTCGGGTTCAGTTAGAGCCCAACGCCTGGCACCCACGCGCGTGCGTGTACGAGAGAAACGTGCATCGCTCGGCCCCGGCCACCCACCGTAACTGGGAAAACCCCGATATTTTCCTCGCCCTCGCTTCTACCACGGTTTTTTCCGTCATGGACGGCCCAAAGAATGACATGCAGCTGCGTCTCCGGCCCGCCCAGGACGAAAAGCCCATTTTCTGTCATGATTTTTAGTCATAGATGTAGGACCCCATCACATCTATGATGATACCGTGTTTTGTAACAATTATCGTCATAGAAGTGTCATACGTATGACAGAAAAAAAATTCGTTCGGCCTAAAATGTCACATATATGTCTTTTTTGTAGTGCATGGCCTTGTGATAAGGCATCATGGCCTTGAGCAACTTGCACTTGATCTAATTGTCATCCATATCCTTGCTCCCATGATCTCGAAGTGAGACCGCAAGAGTGGTTAATCTCCGATAAAGTTCACGGGGATCTTCATCTTCGATCATGGCAAACTCATCGGCTTCATCTTGCACAACTTCATAGTTTGAGCGTTGAATACTTGCGCTTCCCTTGTACAAGGAACCAATATGCTCCCATGCTTTCTTGGCCACAGAGAAGGCTCGAAGATGTGCAATGTCTTCGGGTAGGATAGCTTCTTGAAGAATGCAAAGAACGGACTCGTTGAATTGATGATCCACATCTTCTCTTGGAGTTAAGTTGTAAGGATCATGCGGGTAGAAACCTTGCTCAGTGATTCTCCAAAGATTAGTATAACAATGATTTAAATGACATTTAAATCGAAATGTCCAAGTAGAAAATTTAGTATTTTTCACAAACTTAGGCGGAGGACCAACCGAATTTAAATGCGATGTAGGAACGGGTCCTCCATAATTGATGGGAGGTGTGGAGTGAGCAAAAATGCCACTCCCATTCTTAGTCACCGGGACTTGCTCACTACTAGCTTCTCCCTTGTCGGGAATAGCATCCTACACGTTGTTAGCGGGACGAGCCACTTCCAACGGTGCGGTGGGTAATTTAAGTCCCTCAAGGAATTCTTTGAACATGCCTTTGACCTCAGTCGTCAATGAGTCTTTCAATGTGTCCAAAGCCACATTGAACTCCTCACGAAAGACCGAGGGTCCCCCATCGGACGTAGGCAAGGACGGAGTTCCACCGGAGTATCCCTCCGTCTCGACTACGTTGTCACCCATACTCTTTGGACGGTAAAGTCTTTAATAAAGAGACGACTCTGATACCAATTGAAAGGATCGATATGGTTGACTAGAGGAGGGTGAATAGGCAACTAACAAATTTTAGCTTTTCTTGACCAAATTAAACTTAGCAAGGAAATAAGTTGTCTAGATGTGGAACTACGTTGACAACCTATATGATGCAACAATAACAAGCATACACGCAAGCAAGGAATAAAGCACAATAAAACTTGTACAAGTAAAGGTGAGAGATAACCAAGAGTGGAACTGGTGGAGACGAGGATGTGTTACCGAAGTTCCTTCCCTTTGAGGAGAAGTACGTCTCCGTTAGAGCGGTGTGGAGGCACAATGCTCCCCAATAAGCCACTAGGGCCACTGTATTCTCCTCACGCCTTCACACAATGCGTGATGCCGTGATTCCACTATTGGTGCCCTTGAAGGCGGTGGCCGGGCCTTTACAAACAAGGTTGGGTATCTCTCCACAACTGAATTGAGGCTCCCAACGAAATCATGGAGCTTCAGCACAATGGAATGTGGCTCCGAGGTGACCTCAACCGTCTAAAGTGCTTAAACACCCAAGAGTAACAAAATCCACACAAGAAAGTATGGGGCAATCAAATATCCTTTGGTGGAAGTGTAGATCTAGGTCTCCTCCTTCAATCCCTAACAAATCAACGAGTTTGAGTGGCTAGAGAGAGAGAGAGATCGGGCAAGAGAGCTTTAATGGCAGTAATGGAGGAGAAAGAGAGGCCAGAGGTAGGTGGGAGGAAGGAGAAGCACCTCCTTAAATAGGCCCCCCACAGATCCAACCGTTATGTGCAGAAATGCATAGGAGCGGTACTTCCACAATAGACACCGGTACAACCGGTGCATACGGGAAACCCCTGCTAGGGTACCAGGGCGGTACTTCCGGTGGCGCACCCGGTAGTACCGGTTTATCGGAATAAACTGGAACTTCCGCACAAGCACCGCTCAACTACCGGGGCACATACAGAATGTAAACCCCTCGGGCTGGTAGTTGGAGCGGAGGTTGGGCCGGAACTACCGTTGGGCCAGTGGTCCCTGGGTGGTGGGATCCGAGACGGTACTACTGCCCTGAACACCGGTAGTACCGGTTTGTCAAGACAAACCGGAACTACCGTGCCACCACCGGTCTACCACCGTACCTGGTACATAAGGGAATCGCCCCTGAGCGGTACTTGGAGCGGTGGTAGGACAGGAACTACCGGCCAGCGGTACAACCGCTCAAGATAGCGGTACTACCGCCATGGTCAGAACTGCACATGATTGAGGACGGGGAACCTCTCTCTCCTTGAACGGAGGGTATATGGTGGGTGCAAGGAATGTGTACGTGAAGTGATTCACCAAATACCTTCTGATGCGGATTCCCTCTTAATAGTATGGAAATCCTACGACCAAAGGAATAAAACGTCAGAAACTTCGTCTTTGATCTTTTTCACATAGAGGGAAATCCTAACCGTCTTGCGCCACACAATGTGTACCTGAGAAAACTATGGGCACGATTAGAACAAACATGTGTTGTCATCATCACCAAAACCCTAAGGCAGAAGATGCCCTTACAAGCGTGCTTGTTGCCTACAAATGTTTGCACACTGTTCGGAAACAACATTCCAAGAGGCCTTTCTTTGCTCTCAAAGTCGATATGATGAAGGCGCATGACCACATCGAGTGGGCATACCTCCATGGGTGTCTTCAGAAGCTGGGTTTTTCTCCTGCTTGGATACAAACTGTTATGCGCTATGTTACCTCGGCAAGATATGTAGTGAAGGTGAATGGTGAACTCACTTCTGCTGTGGTGCCGTCCAGGGGGCTCCGCCAAGGAGACCCCATCAGCCAATACATGTTCTTGTTGTGTACGGAAGGTTTGTCTGGATTACTGCAAAGGAGGGAGAGCCTTGACGAGCTACAGGGGATTCGAAATGGTATGCAAGGCCCTCCTATATCTCACTTGCTTTTTGCAGATGACAGTATCTTCTTCGCACGCAGTGATAACAGAAGTGTGGAGGCTCTGAATTCTGCTCTCCATCAATATTGTGAGGCCTCTGGGCAAATGATCAACTTGCTAAAGTCATCAATCTTCTTTGGGAAGCACTGCCCTGATGGTGTCAAGGGAACTGTAAAGGGGTGCCTTGGGGTAAACAATGAAATTCTCCACGACTCTTATCTCGGTATGCCCACTGAGATTGGTCGTGCAGCCACCAACTCCTTCAGTTTCTTACCAGGCCGGGTTTGGAAAAGGATCAATGGCTGCAATGATAGGCCGATGTCGCGGGCTAGAAAGGATTTTTTTCTGAAATCTATGGCACAAGCCATCCCTAACTATGTGATGAGTTGCTTCCAATTGCTTGTCTCCATTTGTGAGCAAATGAAGACCTACATCGCCAATCACTGGTGGGGTGTCGAAGACGGCCGTCAAAAAGTGCACTGGCGTTCTTGGGTGTGGTTGTCTACCCCGAAGTCCCTCGGTGGAATGGGCTTCCGCGACTTGGTACTTTTCAATTAGGTGATGCTCACGCATCAGTGTTGGCGTCTCCTGACTGAACCTGACTCTTTGTGTTCGAGGGTCTTAAAGGGACGCTACTTCCATGATGGGGCTTTTTGGACCGCCACCAAGCCAAGATCATCTTCCTTCACCTGGCGCAGTTTGCTTTTTGGGTGTCAACTGATTTAGAAGGGAGCTCGGTGGGGTGTAGGAAATGGCACCCGGATCAAAGTTATGGAAGACAACTTGATTCTAGGTTTCCCTCCTGGAACTTTCAACTCGATTCTCCCTATTCTGGCTGAAACTTCAGTTCAGTTCTTGCTGGCCGAGTCATTGATGACTTGGGACGAAGATCTTGTGCGAAGCTTCTTTGCCGATCCTATTGCGGAACAAATTCTGCAAGTTCCCGTAAGTCGTTTTGGGGGAGATGACTTCCTGTCGTGGCCTCATGACAAGCTTGGCATCTACTCGGTCAAGTCTGGCTATAATCTTACTCGAAGTGAGAACTTCTTCTCATCTACAAGTGGAAAGGGCAAGGGTCTGGCTTCCAATATTCAGGTGCAAGAAAAGGAGTGGAAAGCCCTTTGGTCAGTCAATTGTCCAAACAAAATGAAGATTGTTTTGTGGCGTTTCGTGCATGATTGTTTGCCTACAGGTTTCCAACTGGTGAGGCGTCACATTCCAGCTGATGATGGATGTTTCTTCTGCAACCGGACTGAGCGTGTGGAGCATCTCTTCCTACTGTGTCCCTTCGCTCGTTCCATTTGGAAAGGGGTTAAAGAGGAGTTCAGTGTCAAGCTATGTAGAAAAGACATGGTTAATGGCCGTCAATGGATGTTTGATTTCCTGACTCATGCTTCGAAGCTTCAAGCTACTGTCTTGTCTATCACTCTATGGCATATCTAGGAAGCTAGAAATGAGGTACATAATAATGGTACCGATGTGCATCCTGCTAGAACTGCTTCGAAAGTTCGTGCCTATGTCCGTATGGTGTTGCAGCATTGTTCTAAGCCTAAACCTGGTCCCAGGCGTGAGTCTTCTTCTTCAACTCTTATTTGGACTCCGCCACCTGCTGGTGTGGTGGCTGTGAATGTTAATGCGGTGCAGTTCCCTTCTATACGACGGATGGGGGCTTTGTGGCTAGGAATCATCTTGGTGAGTGCATGTTTGCTGGCAATGAGCAGCTTGAGGGCTTCTCTGAACCGGAGTTGGCTGAGGCGCTTGCCATTCAGCGTGCTCTTGAGGTTTGTCGATCTGAAGGTTGTTCGTCAATTGTTTTGGCATCTGACTGCCTCTCCATGGTGAAAAAAATCAGGTCTACAACTCAAGATCGATCAAGAGTGGGCACTATTGTCTTGGACATCAAGTCTCTTGCATCTGGGTTTACTCAATGTTCTTTCTTACATGTCAGGCGTGGTATGAATGTAGCGGCACACAAACTAGCTCGTAGTTGTGAGCATTCTATTAATCTTTTTTATCTTGGCGTGGTTCCGGACTGTATTAGGGACGATCTTTGCTGTGATGTTCAGTAATCAATGAAGCACTGTTCAAGAAATCTTCCGATTCAACGATTTATCGTCCGATTTATCGCTACTCTTGGGGTAACCGATAAGATTATGCCTTATCTTCACCATTTATCGTTTGGGCTGATTTAGCGCTATGACAAGTGATTTATCAGGAATCTACCGATAAATCGGGCCTATTCATAACACTATATTTACAAAAACTATGTTTATTTGCGTTTTGTGCACCTTGTTACGCAATATGTATTGTTGTCCTATTTTGTTTGTCATTATACAAGGAATCAAAGGCTAGGAATCAAGGTAATACTTCTGACCAATATTTTTTTGGTGTTGAATATAGCATATTTTAGTGTTGGGAACGTGAGATTTGCAAAAAATGGCCGATTAATAGTAGACCGATAAAATCGATTAATCGACTGATTTCCGATTAATCTCTAACCCACAGCTGTCCGAGACGATAACGATAAGCGATATCCTCAACATTGCAATGAAGTACTGATAATCTCAAAAGAAACATGAAACCAATTTGTGAAGAAAAGAAATATTACGAGGGCTTAGATAAGAACTTTTTTAGCGCCCCCCCCCAACATGGAACCAATTTGTGAAGAAAAATATATTACAAGGGCTTAGATAAAAACTTTTTAAACTTTTGCCCCCCTCCCAAACACTCTGTCCAGCTCCGCCACTGCTTGATTAGATCATCCATGCATAGTGTTTTTAAAAAACGGACCCAACAAACATAAAATGAAGAGAAAAATTCACTACGTGTCACCAAACTTGCACTGGCGTTAGCTTTAGTCCTTGTGGTTACAAATACCCGCAATACGGTCACCAAACTTGCCCTAGGGGGTCACGTACGGTCCATTCTAAGGTTTCCTATACGTACGCGCTGAGCTGGCCTGAGTCAACCCGTGCCACGTGTGCGCTGACTGCCATGTCTTCTTGCCCGGTGGAATACGCAAGAAACTAGGTTTTTTTTGCAAAACTGGCAGTTATTAAAAGATCCTCACCTGGTCGGATCGAGCCACCTGGTCGGGTCGGACCGAGCCACTCTCTCCCCTGCTTCTCCTTCTCCCCTGCTTCTCCTTCTCCCCTGCTTCTCATTCTCCTGGTTCGTCATCGCTGCCGAGGTGGTTCGTCGTCTCCGGCGTGGGCAAGCGTGGCGACGGCACTATGAGCTCGTCGTCGGACGCTGCACCGCCGCCGTCTGCGCCATTTGGGAGGGGCCTGCTTGACGTCCCTCTCGCACCGATGCGGCGTGACGAGCATGCCTCGCCGCCCCTCTATGGTATGTCCCCGTCGCCGGCAGGTTCTGTACTCGATTTGTCCATGAAAGCTCCGGGGAAGAGCTTGCGTTTGAGTCAATTGCGCACAGGTGCTAGGGTTTGGGCTATTTCTCTCCCTTTTGCCACCGATGGTGTAGGGTTTTAGCAGCGGACGTTGAGCAGGGCCATAGATCAAAGCTAGGGTTTATGATGGGCTATGGATGTTGTATTTGGAGATGATCTAGTGTTTGCAGAGCAAAATTAGGGTTTGATTTTGGAGCATGCAAGGGGAAGGCCATGCTCGCTTCTCCCCTGTTTCTTTGGTTTATATGATTTTGGAGCATGAGATGATATGAAGATATGAAGATGATCGTTTTGCGCATGAGATGATCGTTTTGCCCATGAAAGATCATATATTTGTTCTGTGTAGGCCATGAATCCGTGCTTTCTTTCTGCAACATGTATGAAATTTGCTCTGTAAGATAACTGAATTTAGTACAATAACTGAATATTGACACCGACCATTAAGCAGTTACATTACTTTACTTTACTGCTTGTTTTGGTCCAATTACATTACTTTACTTCTTGCTCAGTACCAGGAGACCATAAATGTCTCTGTTTATCTTGTCTGAACATTGCAACTTTGAATGTTTTGCAGGACCCCTAAGCAACCAGTTCTCTATTGAGGTCATACATGGTGGGTATTTCCTTTGTGCAGGCAAGCATAGGGATTACCACAAAGGCCACTCCATTTGGTATGACTACTGTGACATAGATAACTGGACACCTACTATTGTTGCTGGTCTGGTTGAGGAAATTGGGTATGAGTTTGAGGGCAGGATCAGGGCTTATTGGTGTGTTCCTGGATTGACAGTGTATAGGAATGGATTAAGAGAGATTAAGATAGGGGACAACACTATGACAGAAAACATGAAGGATTGTGTTCTGAATGGCAACCACTTCCAACAGATTTTCCTTGATCATGATGAGAGCATGAGATCATTTATATCTCCTGTTCCTGTTCACTCTGATGATGAGGATCCTCCAATTGCCAGGTTTAGTGGCATTAGGCCAAAAAAGGAGAGGGCACACCAACATCAAGAGGAGCAGGCACAAAGGCAGCAAGAGGAGCAGGCTGAGCTCCCTCAAGTGGAACAGGAGATGCCTCAGCATGATCAAGAGCATGATCAAGATCATAAGCAATATGAAGCGGAGTCAGAAAGTGGAGCAGAGTCAGAAGAAGATGATTTCATACCAAGTCCACCCCAGCCAGGAACTTCTTACCTTTCATCTCAGTTTGGGTTTAGGGCCAAGAAATCCTCTAGGTGTTTGAACATGGATTCAGCAGACATAGTTGGTTGTTCAGTAATGCAGGATTCAGATGAAGATTACATTCCACAATTTGTTGATTCAGACATTGATCCGCAAGATGATGATGACTTGTTTGACAAAAATGTTGATTGTGACAAAGGCAAAGGTAAAGCAGTCCAAGAAGAAGCTGATGATCCTACTGAAGATGTGGACATGTGCTTGCCTTCATCTGATGAAGATAAGGTTAAGCTGAATTTCAAAAGTTTTAGGGAAGAGGACCTGGCTAAACCAGAGTTCAAAGTGGGTCAGACATTTGCTAGTGTTGAGTTACTGAGGAGGGCTATCAAGGAGTATAGCTGTCATGAAAGGGTTGACATCAAGTGCCCTAGAAATGATAGGAAAAGAGTTAAAGGCATTTGTGAAGATGGGTGTCCATGGTCTTTGTATGCATCATTTGATGGGAGAATCAACTGCCTCATGATCAAGAAGTATAACCCAAATCATACCTGCATAAAGAAATGGAGTGTCAAGTCATTCACTGCTCCCTTCATGACAGGAAAGTATCTTGAATCATTCAGAGCAGATGAAAACATGAACATGAAGAATTTTTCAAGGGTTGTTCAGAAGGACTGGAACATGACAACCACAAGGAGCAGACTTAGAAGGGCCAGGAGACTAGTGAAGAAAGTCATTGAAGGAGATGATTTAGAGCAGTATAACAGTATGTGGGATTATGCAGCAGAATTCAAAAGATCAAACCCAGGCAGCTCTTTCTATGTAGGTGTCAATGATGGCATATTTGGAAGTTGTTATTTCTCTTTGGATGCCTGCAAAAGGGGTTTCATGCAAGCCTGTAGGCCTGTCATTTGTTTGGATGGATGCCACCTGAAGACAAAGTATGGAGGTGTTATGCTGTGTGCTGTTGGCATGGATCCTAATGACTGCATTTACACTCTAGCTTTTGTTGTTGTTGAGGTAGAGAACACTGACACTTGGAAATGGTTTCTGTCAAACCTGAAGAGTGACTTGGGAATTCTGAACACAGAGCCATGGACTATAATGTCAGACAAGCAAAAGGGGCTGGTCAAGGGAGTCAGGCAGCACTTTCCTGATGCAGAGCACAAACACTGTGTTGGGCATATATGGCAGAATTTTCAGCAAACACACAAAGGAGATGTTCTTAAGAACCAGTTATGGAAGTGTGCAAGGAGCACAACACCAGAGCTGTAGGCTGCAAGCATAGATGAAATGAAGGTTATCAGCCTAGAAGCATACAAATGGCTTGAGCAGCTACCACCCAACACTTGGGTTAGGGGCTTCCAAAGAGACTTGGTCAAGTGTGATATCCTTCTGAACAACAACTGTGAGGTTTTCAACAAATATATTCTTGAGGCCAGGCAGATGCATCTCAGATCAATGATTGAGAAGATCAAAACCCAGCTCATGGTCAGATTCTACAACAAAAGAAAAGAGGCAGAGAACTGGCATGGTTCTGTATGCCCAAAAATTAGAAAAAGAATTGAAAGGAATATAGAGCTGGCAGCTACATGCATGGTTTCAGGGGCTGGTGATGGCATCTTCCAGGTTGATAACAGGAGCAAGACATACATTGTTGACCTGAAGGAAGAGAGTTGTACATGCAAAAGGTGGGATCTTAGTGGAGTTCCATGCCACCATGCAATTGCACGCTGCACACATGAGAGAATTGACCCAGAGAGTTTGGTGCACTCCTGCTACAGTATAGAAGCATTCAAGTTAGCATACAAGCCAATTATCAAGCCTTGCAGAGACAGGAGTGAGTGGCAGAAGATGAGTGCTTGTAAAATCAAACCACCTGTCTATGAAAAGAAAGTTGGGAGGCCTTCAAACAAGAGTAGAAGAAACCAGCCTTATGAGATTGAAAAGAAAGATGGCACAAAGGTACTGACCAGACATGGAGGCACAATAACATGTTCATACTGCCATGAACAAGGCCACAACATCAAAGGATGTAGTACTAGAAAAGCTGGCATTTTGCCAAAACTACAAGTGAGAAGGGGGCCAAGGGCTATTCCTGAGGATGTGTCTGATGATGAACCAGTTATGGCACAACAAGATGGTGGGCAAGTCACACAGGAGGAGGTTCATGTCACACAAGATGATGGCCAACTTACACAAGAGGATGTCAATGCCACACAGAATGATTGCCCAGTGCAGCAACAAGAGGATGAATATGATACACCAGTTGTTTTTCAGGTAAATTCTTAATCTTTTTGTCCATTTCTTTTAGGTTGTATTTAATATGATACACCAGTGATGATAGCATGTGATGGTCAGGTGCAAGACTTTGGATGTACAATGCTTCTGAAGATGCAACAGTCTAGGCCTGTACCTAGAGAAAAAACAGAAGGCACTCTGCCAGATTCATCATTCATATTACAGGCATCCAGTTCTCAAGCTTCGGCACATACTACAACAGCTACAAATGGTGGAAACCTGACCATAAAGTTGTTGAAGATGAAAAGAGACAAAGAAAGGGAGATGGCAGCCAGGAGAGATGAAGCACTAGAGGCAATGAATGAGATGGCAGAGAGGAGAGCAGAGGAGACTGAATCAAGGAGGCAGGAAATTGCTATCAGGAGAGCAGAGAAGGCAACCAGAAGAGGAAGAGCAGCTAAAGAGAAGAAGGTTGAGGAAATAGCAGCAAGAAAAGCAGCATTACAAGAAGAGAAGGAGGCCAGGGCAATTGAAGCAATTGCAGCTAAGGCAGAGGCAGCAATGAAGAGAAGAGAAGAGCAAGAAGCAAATAGAGCTATGGCACTGAAGAAAAAACAAGATCAAGAAGCAAAGAAGAAACAAAAAGAAGATGCCAAGAGAAGAATAGTTGAATCAGTTTGCCCAAGTGCACCAACAAGAAGTGGACGTGTGCCCAAGAAGAAAAGAGTCAACATGTTTGATGAGTTCAGATGAATTAGTGCTGTTGCACTTGTAATTCAATGATTTTTTGGCAGAAACTTAAATCTGAGTGTTTCAAATTAGCAGGGCTCAAATGTAGTTCATTCAGTGAAGAAACTAATAGAGCTAAAATGTAGCTCATTACAAATGTACCAGACATAAGTAAGCTATGGCATAAATGACGCAAACTGAACTTGATGCAGCATTGCATTTTTGTCAATGAATTTGAGGCTCACTGGATTTTTATGACTGAATTTGTATTGCTCAATTTGCTGCAAACTAGACATATGTACCAAATTTTGTTTAAAGAAAAAAAATAAAAAATCAAACAAAAAAAATGTTTTGCCTGGGTCTTGAACCCAGGACCTGTGGTATTGAACGTTGGGGGCGATGCCAATGGGGTAAGTAGTAGTGCTTTGATCAAGGGCAGGTACTAAACTAACTATAGTAGTTGCTAGTGGCCCATGCCTTTTCGGTTTCCTTCTCTGCCTTTAAGCCCACCCACCCACCGCTCCACTCTCCACTCCTCTTCCTCCACCTCTCCGCCAAACCACGTCTCCTCGGTTACCCTTCACCTCTCCGCCGTCAAGAAACCCTCGCCGCCGACGACATGGAGAACAGCCCCGCCTGGAAGAGGGTCGTCGATGACCTTGCAGGCGACGACAAGGCGATGCGCGCGGACCTGATGGAGATCGGGAAGTGGTTCCGCGACATTGGCATGCTGCGTCACCACGCGCGTGGCCTCCTCAAGGTCATGACTGACGACGAGTTGGACCGTGCCTACGACGACCCCCAAGGTATCCCTCCTGCGCTCGTCCTCCGCTTCGCGATGCAGGAGACGTGCTCTGACGACCCGGGACAGCGAGCCCGGTGGTGGATGTACCGGTCCGCCACCGCGCCGCGGCAGCCGGATCCGTTGCGCGTTAGCTCACGAACGGAGCGCGTCCACAACGTCGACCTAGCCGTCCCCGCGCCTGTCAACACGGCCTACTGGGACCACTACCAGCCCGACCTCCTCGGGCGCGACGACGTCTCCGAGTACATCTCGTCCGAGTCGGAGTACGACTCTGGCTCCTACGATGACTCTGGCTACGCCGCCGACTCGTCCTGGTCGACTGGCTGGGAGGAGCCGGAGGTAATTGTCCTCTCTGACGACGAGCCGGAGGTCAAGGTGGCGGCGCCCGTCGTCCCCGAGCCAGAGGTCCAGATGGCGGCGCCTGTCTCCAGGGAGGGTGACAAGCACCGCCCCATTGATGTCGAGCTGCTTCCCGATGTTCCTGACATCGTGAAGCAGGAGGTGGAGGTAGTCTTGGCCCTGCAAGTACAGGTGGACGTCGCAACTCAGCCAAAGAGGAAGGTGGCAGCTGACATGGAGGTTCGCCGCTCGGAGCGCCTCCAGGAGCTGAAGAACTAAAGAAGAACTTGTTGATGCTGTTAGGAACTTGTTGATGCAGTTGCATAGTTTAACTGAAGAAGAACTATTTTGTTAGGTGTGTTGTTTGATATGTTGAACTATGTTGTTTGAGATGTTTAGTTAAACATGTTGATGCAGTTGAACTATGTTGTTTTATGTTCTCTGTTGTTTCATGTTCTTTTATGTTCTCTGTTGATGCTGTTGATGCTGAAGTGCTATATAAGGCAACAATCCAAAAGAAGAAGTTGCCAAAAGTGTCTTGTTGCTATAAGTTAACTGAATTTTGTCTGAACGAAACTTTGTCTTAACTGAACTTTGTCAGATAACTAAATTCAGACAACTCTGCAAATTTTGTTAACTGTAAAAATTCAGTTAACTTTGTCTTAACTGAACTTTAATTCAGTTATCTTTTCAAATCTGAAAATTTTGTCAGCAAATTTAGTTAGCTGCCAAATTTGAGTCAGCTTAACTAAACTTTGCCACCTATCTGAAATGGCAACACTACACACCCTACAACTTGCATTATGCTTGCACCTTTGGTCCACCACCACCATAGCAACCACCAGATCCACCAGGTCCTCTTCTTCTTCCTCCTCTTCCACCAGATCCACCACCAGGTCCCCTTCTTCTTCCTCCTCTTCCACCAGATCCACCACCACATCCCCTTCTTCTTCCTCCTCTTCCTCCACTTCTCCTCTGCTCCCGCTCCCCTGGTCTCCAGCAGCAAGCATGGTGTCCTGGGATGATCTCCCAACCTCTTCTGAAGATGACTCAGTGACCAGCAAGGTTAGTCATGTCCTCTCCTCCATGCAGCTAGGGTTAAATAGAAGCTAGGGTTAAACAGCTCCTAGGGTTATACTTAACAAATGCAATTTTTTTAGCCTCCTGCAACAATTTTCTGCAAAGAGTGGACTGGCCTGGCCACAGATCTTCCTAGCTTTACATGCAAGCATGGAACTTTGTGTGAGAAGCATGTGGCTTTTCAATCAGTTGACAGTGGAAGAAGATTCCTGGCTTGTGCACAGAAGGTTTGTACAAATCCAGATAATAATGCCATTTTATCATCATACTACAATGACACTGGCTTTTATCTGAAGATTTGCAGATAACTGAATAATGTCACTTAACTGAATGTTTCTTTGGATGATAGGAAGTATCTAAATGCAGTTATGTGGAATGGATAGACCCTGAGTGGCCTGAAGCATTGAAGATGAGCCTAGCTACCATATGGAGCATGTATGAAGAGGAGACAAAACAAAGGCTACAAGAAAATGTGTTGAGTGCTGAACAGAACTTGAAGATCATGGAAGAGAAGACAAAAATGGAGAATGAGCCGAGACATTTCAAGCTTGATTTTGCCAAGATGATGGCTGAAAAGGAGCAGGCAATGAGTCAATTAGGCAACACACAAATTGCTCTGGCTGATCTGAAGGAAGAGCTTGAGAAGAAGAAGAGCACTGACAAATCAGTAACAAACATTCATCAGGTATTCAGGGCAAAGGCAGAGAAAGAGAGGGACCAAGTCATGCAGGAGAGGGATAAATTGAAGCAAGAGAAGAGAAAACTTGAGTACATGATAGGTGACTTATTCAAACACAAAGAGGAGACCAAAGAGAAGATAAAGAAACTTAAGGGGGTGCTGAATGATTTTGACTGAACTTATCTTGTTCTTGTCCGTGTGTAAACTGAATTTGACCAAGTATGCTGGAAGTGGATTTGGTTGTAAACTGATTTTATCTTGCGTGTCAACTGAATTTTAAGTGCAATGGATTTGGTTTTGTATTGTAATATGTTGTCAAATGATTTGAATTGAGACATGATGTGTTGCTGTCTAAACAAAGAAGTAACATAACAACATTGGTACATAACTCTAGTCTTCATATTATTATCCATTACAACCATCACAGCATGCATCCAAACCCAAAACAAGTACTTAATCTACTTAAAGTGCTCACTGATTTCAGTACATCTCACTTCTTCATGACTACTATGAAACACAACACACAAAGCACCATAACAGCAGCCATCACCAGCTTCAGCAGCAATAGGATTTCTCTACCTAATCCAATCAGCATAGCAACTTGCTGCTTGGAAGCAAAGTTCTTCTCGCTAGGGGTGCCAAATGACCCAAAATCAACTATGCCTCTCCCAGCCATGCCTCTTCCAGCTATGCTTCTTGTGTTCATTGCTTCAGTCATCTTCCTCTCAAGCTCCTCCCTTTTATCCTCAGCTGCTCCTATTGCATCCACAGCAGCATCACCAACAAGAACCCTATGTTCAACAAGATGTTGCACATATTCTAGCTCCCAACGCCAGAAATCACAGGTGACCTATGAAACAGAGGAAACACAGCATATTCAGTTAACTATATAGTTCAGTTAACTACCACCAACCAATTGCAGTACCAACCTAATGCAAGTTAACTAATGCAGTCCACACCTGGTGTTTGCTGCACCTGTAGAAGACCCACCCCTCGTGCTCGTCCGTGCTAGAGCGGTAGAACTTGACCTGCTCGCCACAATCCGGACACGGGATCAAAGGAACCACAACGGAGCGGCCACGTAGCCCAGATCGAACATAGCTCGAAGATGACATGAGGAGATGGACAGAGGACGACAGCAATGGCTGCGGCGACGGCAATGGCTGCTGCGACGGCTGCAGCGGCAGAGGGAGGCTGGTGGGCTAGGGTTGGGAAAGGGCTGAGAGTGGGCTCGGTCGACGTGGGTGGCTCGATCCGACCAGGTGTGCGACGAGGTGAGGATCTTTTAATAATTGGTAGTTTTGCAAAAAAAAACCTGGTTCCCTGCGTATTCGAGCTCGCAAGAGGACATGGCAGCCAGCGCACACGTGACACGGGTTGACTCGAGCTAGCTCAGCGCGTACGTATAGGAAACCGTAGAATGGACCGTACATGACCCCTAGAGCAAGTTTGGTGACCGTATTGCGGGTATTTGTAACCACAGGGACTAAAACTAACGCCAGTGCAAGTTTGGTGACCTGTAGTGAAATTTTTGTTAAATTATGATCCTAAATTATACCATGTTGGACTAGACGTAGTACAGCAGGTGTGGGCCTTTCCGTTGACGTCGACGTGTACGAGTACAACTCGTTTACTTGTCCTCCAAGGACTCTTATGTATTGCCCTCAATATATACCCCATGTAGTCGCACCTAAGACGGCCTGTCGTCTCGTGCTTGTAATACTCCTCCTCATAGTGATTGCGCCTTCGTGCGTCCGTGGTTTTCTCCCGCAAGGGTTTCCACGTAAAAATCCGTGTCTCTCGTGTCTCGTTTATTCTCGTTATTATCTAACAAGTGGTATCAGAGCTAAGGTCTTGAGTTCAAGTCCTGGCTTTCGCAATTTATTAAAAAAATTGCTGGTAGCCCCCCTTTGTGTCCACGTAGAGGCCTCTTGAGTCATACGTGAGTTTCGCGCGCCGTCGCTCTCTTCCGGTTGCACGTGTTGACTTGTCTTCCCCGTCACACGTGAGAGGGGGTGTTACAATATATGTGGATTGTCTGGCCCTTTCCATCAGTTCGGACTTTTGGTGCGTTGGCTAGTGCATGAAGCTTAACATGGTATCAGAGCTGAGGTTGCAGTATACGAGATTTGAGACGAGAGAATTAGGGTTGCGCGTCCGCACGCCGCCGCCCGCTGCAAGTTGTCGAGACCGACAGTTTCGCACCGTTGCGAAATCTACACAAGCCTAGCCTGTTCCGGATCGGAGACAAATCTTACTGTGTGGACGTCAAATCAACTCGCCGGCCACTGAGTTCCAATCCGTTCCTGCAGCTACTTTAGATCGGCGTGTGGCTACAGCTTTTCCTGGCCGTTCCGCCGAGTTGCTGTTGCCGTTCGTTCAAGACCCGAGGCGAAAGCAATTTGTACGCTGCTGCTGATTCAGATCAAGCCATCAACCGTAGCGGGTACACTACTCCACGTGAGCTACTCGTACCTTTACACTGAGTGCTAGTTTCGTTTTCCATCCTTCTCTATCTTCAATTACTACTGCCATCAGTGACTACCAGGTGCTATCTCTCTGGTTCTTTGCCCCGACAAATTTATTCTGTCAAGAATTTTTCTACCGGTTTGTACTACTTTGTGTACACAGATTTATCTACTCATGGCTTTCATGAAGTACGATCTTCCGCTGCTGGGCCGTGACACAAGGTTTACCCTATGGCAAGTCAAGATGCGGGCGTTGTTGGCACAGGCCGACTATGATGATGCACTGGCTAGTTTTGGGAAGTACCGAATTCAGGACTGGACTGCTGATGAGAAAAGAAGGGATCGTAAGGCTTTGTCACAAATTCAACTCCATTTGCATAATAATATTTTGCAGGAAGTTTTGAGCGAGAAAACTGCCGCCGCTCTATGGTTAAAGCTGGAAATCATTTGCATGACAAAAGATCTTACCAGCAAGATGCATCTGAAGCAAAAATTATTCCTGCACAGGTTACCCGAGGGAGGTAATGTTTTAAATCATATTTCTGAATTTAAAGAGATCATATCCGATCTAGCTGCAATGGAGGTTAAGTATGAAGAGGAAGATACTGCTTTAATGTTACTTTGTTCACTACCAAGTTCTTATACCAATTTTAGAGACACCATATTATACAGTCGTGATACTCTCACACTTAAGGAAGTTTATGAAGCTTTGAACTCTAAGGAGAAGATGAAATTAATGGTGCCTCATGATGGTTCGAGTTCATCCCAAGCCGAGGGATTATCTGTTCGTGGCAGGACAAAGGAGAAGAACTCCAATAATGGAAACAGAGGCAAAAGTAAGAACGGCCACAGGGGCCGGTCGCAATCCAGAGACAAGAAGTATTGCAGATATTGCAAGAGAGACGGGCATGACATCTCTGAGTGTTTCAAGTTGCAGAATAAAGAAAAGAGGAAAGGTAACAAACAAGGTGAAAATTCTGCTAACGTTGCTCGTGATGATAATTCCGATGATGCTCTTGTCGTTACTGCTGGATGTGCTGAGACCAATGATGAGTGGATACTTGACACTGCATGTACTTTTCATATGTGCCGCATAGAGATTGGTTTACTACTTTTGATTTTACTAATGCTGCTGGTTCCATTTTGGGTTTTGATAATTCACCATGCAAGATTGAAGGAATAGGTTCCGTTCGTATCAAGATGTTTGATGGCACAATCAGAACTTTGACAGATGTTCGGTATATTCCGAAGATGAAGAGAAATCTTATCTCTATGAGTGCCCTTGATGCAAAGGGCTACAAGTATTCAGGTGGAGATAGTGTTTTGAAGGTCACCAGAGGTTCCCTTATTGTGATGAAAGGTGACTTAAGTTCGACCAATGGTCTTTATTACCTTCGAGGTTCTACCGTTTTCAGGTAACGCTACTCCAGTTATTTCAAAGAATTCTGATTGTGATGCTGCTAACCTTTGGCATATGCGTCTTGGACATATGAGTGAACTTGGTTTGGCTGAGTTAAATAAGAGAGGTCTTCTGAAAGGATACGAAACTGGTAAATTGAAATTTTGTGAGCATTGTATCTTCGGCAAGCACAAGAGGGTGAAGTTTAATACTTCGACTCATACAACTGAAGGTATTCTTGATTATGTGCATTCTGATTTATGGGGACCATCTCGTAAGAAGTCACTAGGTGGTGCTAGTTACATGCTGACCATAATTGACGATTATTCAAGAAAAGTTTGGCCTTATTTCTTGAAGCATAAATGGCAAGCATTCTCAGCATTTAAGGAGTGGAAGATTATGATTGAAAGACAAACTGAAAAGAAGGTAAAAATACTTCGCACTGATAATGGTATGGAATTCTGTTCTAAGCAATTTAAGAATTATTGCAAGTCTGAAGGCATTGTCACACACTACACCGTTCCTTATACTCCTCAACAAAACGGTGTTGCTGAGCGTATGAACAGGACCATTATTTCCAGAGCCCGTTGCATGTTGTCTAATGCAGGTTTGCATAAGCGTTTTTGGGCTGAGGCCGCTTCCACTGCTTGTTATCTCATTAACCGTTCACCATCTATTGCTCTTAATAAGAAAACTCCAATTGAGGTATGGTCTGGTTCACCTGCTGATTATTCACAGTTGAGAGTTTTTGGTTGCACTGCTTATGCTCATGTTGATAATGGAAAATTAGAGCCTAGGGCTGTTAAGTGCATCTTTCTTGGTTATAAGTCTGGTGTTAAAGGTTTTAAATTGTGGAATCCTGAAACCCAGAAGGTTGTTATTAGCAGAAACGTTATCTTTAATGAATCTGCTATGTTACATGATGTTCCATCTACTAATGTTCCTGTTGAGAGTGAACAGCAGGCTACTCTTCAGCATCCTACTGTTCAGGTGGAGCATGTTATTGATTCAGATGATACATCCGGTAATGAAAATGTTGGTGCACATGATGATCCCGTCGTTGATGATGAACATGTCACTCCCACTCCAAATCAGCCTATTGTTCCACCCGGTTGGAATCTTGCCCGTGACAGAATTAGGCGGGGTACTGATAAACCTAAAAGGTTAATTGAAGAGTGCAATATTGTTTCTTTTGCTTTATCTGTTGCAGAGGAAATTGAAGGTAATGCTGAGCCTTCTTCATATTCCGAGGCTATTATTTCCGGTGATAGTAATAAGTGGATGACCGCTATGCATGATGAGATGGAATCACTTGAAAAGAATGGCACTTGGGATTTAGTAAAATTACCGAGAGAGAAGAAACCTATTCGTTGCAAGTGGGTTTTCAAGAGGAAAGAAGGTGTTTCTCCTAATGATGAGACAAGATATAAAGCAAGGTTAGTTGCTAAAGGTTACAGTCAGATTCCAGGTATTGACTATAACGAAGTCTTTTCTCCTGTTGTGAAGCATAGCTCTATTCGCACTTTACTCAGTATTGTTGCCATGAATGATTTTGAGCTTGAACAATTGGATGTTAAAACTGCATTCTTACATGGAGAATTAGAAGAGGATATTTATATGGAACAACCTGAAGGTTTTGTTATTCCTGGAAAAGAAAAGCTTGTCTGCAAGTAAGGAAATCTCTTTATGGATTGAAGCAATCCCCTAGACAGTGGTACAAGAGACTTGACACTTTTATGCTCTCTCAAAGTTTCAAAAGGTCTAATTATGATAGTTGTGTTTATTTGAAAACTGTCAAAGGTTCAACTATTTATTTGCTCCTTTATGTTGATGATATGCTTATTGCTGCAAAGAGTATGTCAGATGTTGATGAACTAAAGAAGCAATTGAGTAATGAATTTGAGATGAAGGATTTGGGTGCAGCAAAGAAAATTCTTGGCATGGAAATATCCAGAGATAGGCCGTGGAAAGGTATATCTAAGTCAGAAGGGATATATTGATAAAGTTCTTCGTCGTTTTAATATGCATAATGCCAAGCCAGTAAGTACTTCGTTAGCTGCACACTTCAAATTATCATCAGCTTTATGTCCTAAGTCAGATGCAGATATTGAGTACATGTCTAGAGTTCCCTATTCGAGTGCAGTTGGTTCACTTATGTATGCCATGGTTTGTTCCCGTCCGGATTTATCATATGCATTGAGTGTTGTCAGTAGATACATGGCTAATCCTGGAAAAGAGTATTGGAGAACAGTTCAGTGGATTTTCAGATACCTGCGAGGTACTTCTAATGCTTGTTTACAGTTTGGGAAAACTAGAGATGGACTTGTTGGTTTTGTTGATTCTGATTTTGCTGGTGATTTGGATAAGAGAAGATCACTCACAGGTTATGTTTTCATCATTGGTGGTTGTGCTGTGAGTTGGAGAGCAACTTTGCAGTCTATTGTGGCTTGTTCCACTACTGATGCCGAGTATATGGCTATTTCCGAGGCATGCAAAGAAGCTATCTGGTTAAGAGGTTTGTACACTGAGCTTTGTGGAGATTCATCTTGCCCTACCGTATTTAGTGACAGTCAAAGTGCTATATATCTTACAAAGAATCCAATGTATCATGAGAGAACGAAGCACATTGATGTCAGATTTCACTATATTCGAGATGTTGTTGCTGAAGGCAATTTGAAGGTATGCAAGATAAGTACTCATGATAATCCTGCTGATATGATGACAAAGCCAGTTCCGACCAATAAGTTTGACCTTTGCTCAGGCTTAGTTGGTATTTCTCACTAGTCCTATGGACTTTGACGCACAAGGTGTTTATGCTGATTTGGATGGAGTTATTTACTTTTTTCGACTACTGGAGGGAATTTGGATCAAGGTGGAGATTGTTAAATTATGATCCAAAATTATACCATGTTGGACTAGACGTAGTACAACAGGTGTGGGCCTTTCCGTTGACGTCGACGTGTACGAGTACAACTCGTTTACTTGTCCTCCAAGGACTCTTATGTATTGCCCTCAATATATACCCCATGTAGTCGCACCTAAGACGCCTGTCGTCTCGTGCTTATAATACTCCTCCTCATAGTGATTGCGCCTTCCTGCGTCCGTGGTTTTCTCCCGCAAGGGTTTCCACGTAAAAATCCGTGTCTCTCGTGTCTCGTTTATTCTCGTTATTATCTAACAATTTTCTCTAAAATGAAGGAGCACTTAGTAAAATCCACTACACCATCATCATCATTACCTTCCAAAACGATAAGAAAAACAATGGAATCACGTGGGGCTAAAGCAGGAACGTTCCGCGAAACTAGAAGCACGTGACACCCTTCCGCGCTCTGTATATAAGCCGGGGGACCGAAACCAGCTCCTCCACAGAATCCACTGACAAACGCTCGGCCTCGGCGAATCCCAAGAGCGAACTCAGATCATCCTAGAACCAGACGCGACCACACAGGACAAGATGCTGCAGCTTAATCCGGCGTCCGAGGCGTCCGAGGCGGCGCTGGACAGCATCCGGCAGCAGCTCCTGGAGGAGCCGACGGCGCCGGCGCGGCCGGCGTACTGCCGGAGCACGAGCTTCGGCAGCCTGGTGGCGGACCAGTGGAGCGAGTCGCTCCCGTTCCGGCCCAACGACGCCGACGACATGGTCGTCTACGGCGCCCTCCGCGACGCCTTCTCCTGCGGCTGGCTTCCCGACGGCTCCTTCGCGGCCGTCAAGCCCGAGCCCCTGCCTTCCCCCGACTCCTACGACGGCTCTTACCTCGGTAGCTTTCTCGTGTCACCTGGGCCGGTGACACTGGACGAGGTGGCGTGGACGGAGGAGGCCGAGGTCGCGGCGACGGCCTCGAGGGGGAAGAACTTCAGAGGGGTGAGGCAGCGGCCGTGGGGCAAGTTCGCAGCGGAGATCCGGGACCCGGCCAAGAACGGCGCGCGCGTGTGGCTCGGCACGTTCGACAGCGCCGAGGACGCCGCCGTGGCGTACGACCGTGCCGCCTACCGCATGCGCGGCTCCCGCGCGCTCCTCAACTTCCCGCTCCGCATCGGCTCCGAGATCGCCGCCGCAGCGGCAGCCGCGGGTCAGAAGCGTCCGTCTCCCCAGCCGGCGAGCCCCGAATCTCCTCCCCCTTCCTCGAGCGCACCCGGCTCGTCGAAGCGGAGAAAGAGAGGCGAGGCCGCAGCAGCGTCCATGGCCATGGCGCTGGTGCCGCCCCCACAGGCGCAGGCTCCGGTCCAGCTGACCCTCCCAGCCCAGCCGTGGCTCACCGCCGGCGCCGTCCAGCAGCTAGTGAGCTGAAGCGGCGAAGTAACCAGTGATCGTTCTCATGACCGATGGTTATTAGTTCCTTCCATGTGTTGAGCCCGCCCATGGAGAAACAGAGCATCAAAGACGTAATGCGTCGCTTGAAGAAACCTTGATCAGTTGGAGGCAATTACGCGCCACGCCATTGCGGCATTCTGTGTGGTTCTGTCCGTGTGAAACTTGTCGCTAGAGTTGGTGGCGTTGGCACAGTAGCAAGTGGGTGCAGTGGAATTCTGGAAGCTGGTTTGTAAGTGGTGGCGAGGGTGCAATCCAAAACTTGCACGGACGTTCTCTCCTCCAATGGAGAATCTTCTTTGTTCAACTGTTGTTTGGTACTAGTAGAATCAGTGAGTGATTCCTTTCAAGTTTGCAGGTTTCCCATTGAAATGGTAGTTTAATAATCAATAAATGCTAAACATACAAAGAGTTACACGCGTTTACACGCTAACTAGGATTATTTTTTCCTAACTAACCACTCCCCTCTGATTTCAAAAATGCTAGACATACAAAGATTTACAAGCTTTTACACGCTCTTTCCATCTAACAACCAATCACAAACCTCTCCCCCCCTGATTTTAAGGGGGGTGGGCCGCCCCGCTCACCTATTGACCAATCAAGGTTAACCCACCCTGTAAAAGCCTGTAACTTGTTTGTACGTGTAGCATTGCTCCTCTGATTTTCATGGGGGTGGGCCCCTTCTCCTCCTTAATCTTCAATCAAAATCCATCTGTTTGTAAAGCCCATGTAAACCTATATATATGTAGCATTGGTTTAATAATACTCTCTCCGTCCAGAAATACTTGTCGGAGAAATGCATAAAAATCAATGTATCTACAACTAAAATACATCTAGACACATCGATTTCTTGGACAAGTATTTCCGGATGGAGGGAGTACAAGATGGGCGTGCATCCCAGTTTTTTAGTGAGGAATAATACTAGTTGGAAGAAGGAAGAAATGTCTGCCGTTGTGACCGGGAAGGAGCACATGTTTTTGACTTTAAAAAACTGGGGTGAGATGTGATGCACGGCTTGGTTAGCCTGAAGATTTTGTCAACGGACAGAGACCTGAATGCAAATCCAAAATTCCAATGGACCACTTGCAGCCGTCGCTGAATTAAACAAACATGAAATATGCGGCAGGGGGGCGGGGCTAGCACGCACTCGCGAATTATACTACTCCTCACATTGCTTGCTTTGAGCCGTTTAGGCGATCGAGTCATGCGGCGGTGATTGATTGAAGGGTTGGTGCAGTGCATCATCCACTTTGAGTCGAGGGCGAGGCAACAAAGGAGTCAAGATATCCTTTTGATCACGCCTGGATATATAGTATATAAATATACTAAAGGAACCATTAGAAAAGGAGATAACCTCGCGCTTATCCATGGCGAAGACTCACGAGGTGCGCCGTTGGTAGCATGACGAACAATTCCTTGTTGGTCGCCGTCCAAATCAGCACTGCCTGGCCTTGGGTCGCACTGGAAACGTCTTCGACTTCAACAACGGCGCGAGAGGACGCATCCGGCTTGATTGCCAGCTTCATTTTCTTGGCCTATTTAGTACAGCACGTTCCAGTGGTGATCCCGTATGAATTTGGTTTTAAACAATGGGAATTCGTCGTCTTTGCGGCCGGTTTACGGAGTGATGCGCTGGTACGATTCTATCAGTTGCTCCTCATCCCAAGCATCGGCGTCGATCCCGGACGACCGGTCTTGCCGCTGACTCGACGCGATGGTGATTTGCGTATGAACCCCAGACAAAAAGACGACCAGTCCAGATGATGCGCACGGGCAAAGGCGAGTCGATCTTGAACAGGAAAGCTAGCGGGCGGCCGGTATCAGCTGGTCGTTCCGACGCAGCAAAGTGGCCGATCCTGTCATGTGGGTGCCCGCCCATGCGTGGCCTGGGGGGCGGGGGCGGACGTGTTCTGACCGTCACCCGTGCCTTGCGATCGGATAAGCGAGCACCATCCGAATCAGCCCCATACAGAGCTGTCTACGGCGCACGCCCACTGGCTGACTCGGCTACACAAAAGTTTGTCGAGCATTCCCTCGTAGCCTCGTTGTAGGTAGGTATACCAGGTGGGAAAAACCACGTCAACAATCAGGCCGTGGCTTGTAGCAATACATTACATGGTGCTTCAGAAATTGGAAGGGTGGCATGGCATGCTCAAGGTTGCGGATGCCAGATGTTAGCCTATCTCATGCTAATTGCGAGCACTAGGCCAACCCTATCCAGCTAAAGGGCATCTTCAAGGTTGATCTCTAAACCTCCCGCAGCTGTCCACGCCGTCTGTCAGGGTTATGATTAGACCTGACCATTCTCTGGCCGGGCCGGGCTTCGGGCCGGGCCTGACCAAGCCCGAGGCAGAAAACTCAGACCCGAGCCCGGCCTGGCCCAGCCATCGGGCCTACTTTTCAGGCCCGAGCCCGGCCCGTCACTGCTAAAAACACACCGGGCCTCGGGCCTCGGCCGGGCCTCTTTAGTAAACAGCAAATCCAGCGGGCCCGGGCCCGGCCCGACCTAGCCAACGGGCTCAACATCTAGGCCCGAGCCCGGCCCGGGAGCAGCGTCGGGCCGGGCCGGGTCGGGTCGGGCTTTTTCGGGCCGGGCTACCCATGGCCGGGTCTAGTTATGATCGAGGGGCGGAGCCTAACTACGGCGCAAGTGTGCACTTGATTACAATGGATGCTGACCCCTGTCATGGAGTTGGAGAGAGGCTTGTATACAGTGCGCCTCGGTCCCCTTACTGCCACATTACAAGGGGATTTAAAGAGCATAACTACGGCAGTTATAGGTGATAGCAGCCATGACTACGGCCATTACAGGTAACGATAACCATAAGCATACTTGAAGTTTGAGATAAGGCTACTTGGTCGTTGCAGCTCCCATGTCGTCCCTGCGCCTCCTTTGTCCGAGTAATTATGGCCGGGTCGACTCAAGGGAAGACGTCTGAGTGCCGTTGGTGTATCCGAGTGGATTTCCCGTGGTGCGCATTCGATTGCATCTGAATGCCTCGGGGACACTCGGAGTCCAGTTGCCAAATAGCAACCTACCGTGCCTTAAGTGAAACTGCAACGGATTCTGGACTGGAGGTTTTCCGAATGATCGGATAGTGTTGATCGCTTGGCAAAACTTGGTAGCATTCATGTGTCTCTCGGGAGAGACAGACTTGAGGTCCGAATAAGGACATGTCATAAAACTCGAGTGACGACGCCGGCGCGTGGATTGATTCTCCGAAGAGATGCCACTCTTTATCCCAGGGGGAACGCCAGCGTGGGCCATCTCTGAGTCCAAATTTATGAGGGTCGTGCCTTGGAGACTAGTGACAGGGCCAAGTTAACCCGCGGAGGGGCGTCAAGCTCATCCCATTGCAGTCATGAAGACGACTTCAGTCGGGTGTTTTACGTGTCCGAGTGCACGGCAACCCTCGGAAGGTGGTCGATTGGACCGACGGATGTCCTTTAGGAAAGTAGCGGGAGGTAATCACTCAGGTTGATTTATCGCTGAAATCTTGAGATTTGAAATCACGCGTGGGCACGCGGAAGCGGTTACATCACGGCTAGTGGGGACGTCACGCGTGAATCTTCGTGTAATGCCCAGGATGGAGTTATACCTCCTACGGGTCGAGGCCCGACTTAAAGGCATAATTCCATCCTAGAATGATCTCAAGTCTGGTAAACTTTGCACAACTCATGTAAAAGAGGGGATAGTAAACTTAAAAATAGTTGGCTTACAATCGCCACGTCACAGAATAGCAATACAAGTCTCAAACATCATACAATAAGATCACTACAACCCTCTAAGGGCAAAAGCCAAATGTCAAAGTACCAAACTCAGATAAATAAAACAACCACAGGCGGATCGAAACCTAGTAAGAGACTCCACTACTGATCGTCCGGGTAGCGCACGTAGTACCGACTACGCTCCTCGTCGTACTCCCAATCCAGCTCGGTGCCATCACCTGGATAGCTCACAGCTGGACCTGCATCTGGTGTGGTGAAGTAACTGTGAGCCACAGAGGACTCAGCAATCCCGTTCCCGGGTAACAGAACTATTTAAGCCTTTAGGAGAGGAAAGGCTGAAGAAAGAAAAGAGGTGAAGGAACAACAAAGAGTCTGCAGCAGCATCTAGCACTAACTTACGCAAGAGAGAGCGAGAAGAGAAGGCAACGCGAGAAGTGATCACGAAGTGATCCTAGCTACAAGCTCACAAGCATAACCCCTCCGTGTTCAACTCCCGAATCCCTATTCGGAAATTGACAGTCACGGAACACACGCTGGTAGTGTATTAGTATCATTGTGTCAAGTTATCTACAACCGGAATTAACAAGCTCCCATCTGCCACATAACCGCGGGCACGGCTTTCGAAAGTTCAAACCCTGCAGGGGTGTTCCAACTTGACCCATTACAAGCCCACGATCCGCGGAGTCGCAACTCCAAAGTGGGAAGACCCGAGTATCCTCGGAATCCCGTGCTCAAGATATACCGAACTAAGGTAAGGCTAATCCAGCAAATCCTCCCGGCGTGTCGTCACCCTGATCGTAGCCGCGCGTATCTAGGTCTCAGGACACGACCGGATGGGTGATGCTACGGGTTTTTACCAAACCTTGAGTTTCCTCGAGGTGGCCCCGCAGGACCCCCGTTTCGGACCAACACTCATGTGGAGCACTGGCCCGGGGTTGTTGATTAAGAAAGAGGGTTAATTACTCCCTTATGCATGTTTAGTTGTTATTAAGCAAATAGTACCAATGTTGGGACTTGCTGGAAAAGACTTAGCACATAGCGGTTTATCGAGGGGGTCCCATACACCCCAACCGTGTTAGGAACGCATAATCAAGGAACATAAAACCGGCTTATACGGATCCTAACGGCATGAGTGGAACAAAACACCAAGCAAAAGGCTTAGCCTTCCACCCTTGCCAATATATAGGTGATTTCATTTATAGCATTTATATAGTGTGATATAACCCAACCAAAACTTCAACATGGAGCAAGCATCTTCACTTCACCTGCAACTAGCAACGCTATAAGAAGGGCTGAGCGAAGCGTACTTAGCCAAGCAACGGTTTGCATAGGTAGGGTGGTTAAACATGGCAATTGGTTACAAGTAGGAGGCTGACAAGAAGAACATGGGCATCGAGGCAAAACTATAGATCGAGACTACTAGCAATAGACAAAGATAGTAATGTTATCGGGGTTCGGTCATCTTGCCTGAAGAGAAGACGTTCGGATCGAAAGAAGGGTCCTCGTGCTCAAACTCGTTGGAAACCTCGTGCTCAACCTCGTTGGAAAACTCGTGCTCAACTTCCGGCTCTAAACACAACAAACACACCAAGCACCAATCAACACGATGCAATGCGCACTCGAAAAACATGAATGCATGATGGATGCACTAGTGATGCACATGGAGCACGGAAAACATCACTCAAGCAAAACACCTCAAAACAAGATAACGAGCTGATATTATTAATCTACACAGAAAAACACCCAAGTTTGATATAAAAATCGCTGGAATCGGAGTTACGGGCTAAAAGTTATGCCCGAAACAAGATTTGAGCGAAAACTGCAAATTACAGCAACATAGCATCTTGGGAGCTCAAAATAATTAATCTACAGCACCCAAAAAGCATGGCAAAGGACTTGAACATAAACTAGATATAATGTACAGCAACTAGGTCCAAAGTGCACCCCCAACGGAGTCACGGATCAATAGCAATGATCTTGGACATATTGAACTTTGAAATAAAATTCTGGCAGCAGAATTTTATTGAAAGTTTGGAGCAAAAGATAAACATGCTACAGCCACTCAAATGGACATGAGAGGACATGGATGGAAAGACAACAATATATACTTCTAGGAGCAAACAAAATCCACCCCAAAACTATCATGCACTTTCCTAGAACATCACACGAACAGGGCATCGGAACGTTACAGATTTCAGACTTAGTGAAATTTCACTAAGTCCTAAAACAGCAATATCATCATAGCACACAAAAGAGCAAGTTTAAGACACATCTAAACTAAACATGGCAAAGGGTAAGCACCTCATCAAAATACATATGACGGTGATCCCGAAACACACAAGAATGCATCATTGTGGTGAGCACACCGATTACAACGAGCTCAACTAGATGGCATTTCATAACAAGTAAAAACACAACATATGAACATGGCATCTTGCAACGATGATAACAAGGAAATGATACATCTACCATGCAACCTATCACACCCAACACGTAGTTCGTGGCAAGACGAACACGTGGACATGTCATTTGCCTCGTTTGGACAAACGAGCTAAAAGATATCACAAGTCAAAGGTGGCATGAAAATAACACATAACAGCAGTTTATATCATCATGCACTCTTGCAACAGCAAAACAAGTGTCAAGAAGACCTCTAACATGCATGACTACAACAGGTAAAACGTAGAGGGCATCTCCACGAACATCTGGACATATCACACGCACAAAACGGAGCACCACAGTAAAAGTTATGCATGGTCAAAGTAGGCATATCAGAACAGAGAAAACAGAGAGATTTAGGTCAACCTCGGATCAGATCTGTAGCTACAGTGAACAGTGCGGGCCCGGTCGCGAGGAACAGTACGAGGCCCGGTCGGCTGCGGGAGGCGGCGGCCCGCTCGGGCCGGCGGCGCGGGATCTGGCTGGGCTGGAGGCGGCCCGACGCGGCGGCCCGCGGTGGCTCGAAGAGGCGAGGCCGGCCTGGGCTCTGGCGCGCGGCCCAGGAGACGGCGGCTCGGGATCCTGCGGTGTACGGCCCGCCGAGGCGCGAGCTGGCCCGTGCGCGGCGAAGCGCCGATCTGGCGCTCGGGCGCTGAGGCGAGAAGGAGGAGTCGGGCCGGGGCGACGCGCGGCCCGGTCGGCAGAGAGGCGAAGTGGGGACCAGGCCCCTGGCCCGAAGGCGCTCGGCGGCAACCCGGCTGGATCCCCACGATCCAGCCCGGCGGCGGCGGCTGCTCGAGCGAGCGGCGTTGACTCCGAACGCCCTCGAGGGAAACTGGCGAACGGCGGCTGCGGGCAGATCGAAGGATGTGAACAGTGCGGTGGATCTGAGGAGATTTCGGATCTGGAGAAAAAGGAAAAAAAAAACAAAATAAAAGAGGGGAGAGAGGAGGAAGAAGAAGGGGACATGCCAAAATAGACTAGGGGTCTATTTATAGCAGTTTTAGACTAGGGTTTTGAGACTAGGGTGTTTAGGAGCCCTCCGATCGGGATCCAACGGATCCGATCACGGGGATGATTTTAAAAGGACCTAGACGGAGATAACAGACTGCGGTAGGGGTATTTCCGGGACACGAAGTAAGGGCACTTCGGACCCACACGGACAACGGAGGGAAAAGTCAACGGAGCCCAAACGAGACGAGATTTGAGAGGCGGGTTGCACACAACAAAACAACAACACACAACACAACCTCGCGGCACACTGGTGACGAAAAACGCCCGAACAACAAAGAAGGCCTACGGGACGTCACGGACACGTGAGGGAGCTCCGGAACACGAAACGGACAACGGGAAGAAACACACGGAACCGGATGCAACCCACAACACAAAAGCAATGCAATGCACATGTCTACATGATATGGATGAATGCCACACACTCACACCACAAAACGACAAAAGCCCGAAAGACAAAGAACCCGAAATGGAAATAGATGAAGCCGGAGATTTATTATATACCCAAAAGGGAAAGTATTACATCCGGGGCATTACACTTCGCCCCGGAAAATCGGCCATGTGCCGCGTTTTACATGCGTGCGCGACCGCTGCACGCGCCGTTGATCCAGGAATCTGTGACTGAGAATCTGTGGTGTGATTTTTATCCGTGGTATAAAGGATTTGTGGGCTTATTCCCAAACGCTCTTTCTTCCTCGCCCACTCCGCACCTTGTCCCTCTCGCTCCCTCAACCACTGCGCCAGTGCACTCGAGCCGATGGGGAAGTACACCACTGCCATGCTAGAAAAGGCAAAGAATGCGGGGAAGGTTGTTTCGTCGAGCTCCGGCCCGCCGGTGGGCCATGTCGCGGGGGATTGGATTCCCTCACGTGTCACGAGGAAGAGGCTGGAGGAGCTTACCGAGAAGGGGCTCATTCCAGCGGATGGGTGGAGGCGACCGGAAGCAGGCGAGCACGAGTGGGCGCCGCAGGGGGCGAGCATGTCCTCCTCGTCACCCACATCAAACAAGGTTTCTTGATGCCTCCTCATCCTTTTTTCGAGCATTCTTGGATTACTTCGGGGCGCAGCTCCACCATCTCCGCCCGGTGCAATCGTCAACTTGTCGGCCTTAGTTTCCCTCTATGATAATTTTATCGGCTGCCACCCGCATTGGGGCTTATTCAAGCATATCTTCACATGCCGGTCGATGATCGTGAAAAAGGACTCGCCGGTTGGCGAGAAGGGCAGTGTGACCCCACTATGCGGCAGACAATTGGCAACATGATCTAGGTTATTTGGAAGTCACAGTTGCCTTGATATACATGAGACGAAGCTGGTTTACTTTTTATTTTGTCGCGGTGGCGAATGAACCAGCGGCCGGAAGCCTCGGTTGAAAAGCAATCAGAATCATAGAAGGTGTTTCGGGTAGACGAGATTGAAGTTGCAAAAGTTCAAAAGTGTGTGTGGCAGTAGTTGGATTCGAGGTGGCAAGGATCTGAGCGGAACACGTACAGCCAGCGGCAGCAGAGAGGATGTGGAGCGCGAGGCACGACACAGGCGTTGGCGGGCGAGATAGCGTGCTTTCCAGACCGATCGCTCGATGCAGCCTGATGCTGGGCTGGATGCAGCAACAGGACCATGGCTCTTGGATGGCCTAGGTGCAACAAGCTGGGCACGCAGACGGTCCACGAGGGAGCATCTTTGGTCACTATATGTCTAGAGAAGGAACCATGCAAGCAACGTGAGATTTATTTGGAGAAAAAAAGGAGTATGTTGCAGACTGGTGCTATTCCATCGGGATAAAGAGATAGGAAAATTTAATGGACCTACGGTGATGTAGGGTGGAACCCTAGGGGCGATGTTTCAAATTTAGAGGGGGATTTCCGAAGAACACGATGAACACACAAGAGGAAAATACTCAAATCAACTTGATCCAATCACACATGTGCTAGATCCAAACACACAAAGAGGTAACAAAGGTCCAAATCCAACAAAGGAGGATACAAAAGGGGCACTAGTTCATCTCAATCCTAAGAGGAAGGAGGTCTTGAATCCATGAAGGATCTTCCCACAAGGGGGTCTTGAATCCATTTGGGGGATCTTCTCCTATGAGGCCTTGGTCTCCAAAGGAGTAGGGATAAGTGGATGAGCCAATGTTGAGCTATCACCATGCTAACCCTAAAATGTTGGAGGAGGTGGAGTATATATAGTCTAGGGGGCGAAGTGGTACATGGGCATCGGCCCAAGTCATGCACGCAGGCACAATACGGGTGATCCGGGCTTCGGGGGTCCGGATGATCCGGGTTTCTGGGGTCCGTGAAAGGATCGATATGGTTGACTAGAGGGGGGGGGTGAATAGGCTGATGATACCACAAACCTAGGGTAGGGTCACAGGCCTGACCTAGATACCCTACCCAAGTTCACTGCCCTAAAGATCAAAGACATTCCAAGGATGATAGAAGATGCCGACTAGTATGGCCAAAGAGAACAACTCACTCGACAACATACCTCACTCGGATAACCCAATTCCATTCGAGAGAATGAATCCACTCGACCATGCAAAAAACCACTCGACTCCTGAAGGTCAAAGGTCTCGTAAGGCTAGCAGCGGTCGGGCATTCACTCTATAGTAATGATGGCCTTTACTGTCCTTTATTACAGGAGTTATCAGTAACGTCCTGCTTTTATGTACATTGAACCATGTGTAATGTGGGATGGCTGGGGTCTTGGCGCACTCCATATAAGCCATCACCCTCCTCCGGTACAAGGGTTCTCACCCCCTATAACTCACACACACATCTATATTCTAGTCGACAGCCTCTGGGTACCGAGACGTAGGGCTATTACTTCTTTCGAGAAGGACTTGAACTCGTAAAACTCTTGTGTACAACCTTACCGTAGCTAGGACGTTGCCTCCTCCTACGTACCCCTATCCTTACTGGCAGACTTAGTACCACGACAGTTGGCGCCCACCGCAGGGCATGTGTCTTAGCGACTTCCGGTGAGGTTGCAAGTTTTTTCCCGATCTTCATCATCATGGTTTCCAGCGGTGGTTTGGCGTTGGGCCGCGAGATCCGACTCGACGCGCTCATCTTCAACACCAACGACTCCGCTTGGCTCTAGGAGGCCCCCCTCGACATCGAGGCACTACCCGCCCGCGGGGTAGCGCACTTCTGCGTGAGTGCTTGTTGCATCCTTCTCCGGCAGCCGTCGACCCAGTATCGATCGGCTCCTTCGTCATCTGCGCTCCCCGCTGTTCGCCGCCGCAAGCGATCCGGTAGGTCACAGCTCCAGCGGTGGGTGAAGCACGCAGTGGCTCGCCAGTCAGCCACCCCTCAAGTCGCGGCCATCAAGCCTGACGAGTACCACTACAGGCCGGTCGACCTATCGACTGGCTCCGTAGACATGCTTTCCGAGTGTGGGAGCAGTGACCCCGCAGCAGAGGTCCTCATGGTTGACTCTCGGCGTAGTCCACCGGGGTACCCTCGTGGCGGTAACAGCGGAGCGACGATGGTCAGTCATACGACCACGATGGCTACGTACCCGAGCCCCTCACTGCCGAGCAGAGGGAAGAGCTCTGTCGCCGTAACGAAGAGGTGATTATACCCCCATCTTGGGAGAAACTCCTGAGGCTCAAGCTCTGGAAGCCATGCGCCTAGCCACCATGATCGAGCGCATGCGTCTGGAGAACCTTCAGCGTTCGCTCGACGATCTAGCCCGCTGACTAATTCCTGAATCCACTCGACTGCCGCAGCAGTTGTTCCCGCGCGAGCCCCGGGTATTCCGTACACCAATTCAGAAACTCGCAGCTGCAGCCCACATCGTGGAGTCGATTCAGCCATCTCAGTCGGAGGATGGAAGAGGCATGCATCAGATTCGAGCGCTGCTTCGAGCATCTGGAGAGCGTAATGCAGTAGTGTCCCAGTCACGCAACATGATTCATAGCAGATCGGTGGCGGCAGACACCGTCTGGTTGGCCCACAGCCCGAGATCTCCCCCGCAGTGTGAGGGCCCCGTCAAGAGCAACACCCAGGTCGGAACTATGATCAGTACGACCGTCGACTCGGTCACAATGATCGCCGCCGAGTACCTACGCCTCCTCCGGGGGGCGGATCGTACTCGCCCCGGTGACATGATGGCAGGCGCCTGCATGGTGACGAGCGAAGGATCCTAGTGGATCCCCGAAGACCTGGCTTTGATGCAAGATCGATTCTTTTGCAAGGTTTGGTCGACAGGAATCGGGTGCAGCGAGAAGGACAAGACAGAGATTGTCCGAGTGGCAGCAGAGCGTCCGTTTCCGGACCCGAGTGTTTCAGCAATGCCATAAGGGCCGCAGAGATTCCCCCCAACTTCAGATTAGCAGCAGGAGTGAGCAAGTTCACCGGTGAGTCGAAGCCAGATACCTGGCTGGAAGATTACTGAGTGGCTGTACAGATTGGTGGTGGCAATGATGATGTGGCTATGAAACAGCTCCCTCTGATGTTGGGAGGCTCGGCCAGAGCTTGGATGAATCAGTTGGCCCCTGGTAGCATTTTCAGCTGGGAGGAGTTGGCCCGAGTGTTCGTCAGGACCTTTGAGGGCACTTGTAAGCGGCCTGCTGGACTGGCAGAGTTACAACATTGCGTCCAGAAGCCGAATGAAACTTTGAGAGATTACATTCAGAGGTGGACCACTCTGCATCATACGATGGAGAACGTGTCCGAGCATCAGGAATTCTGCGCCTTTAAAGAGGGCATGCGGTACAGAGGGCTCAACCTAAAATTCGGTCGGATAGGAGATATGTCTCTGACTCGGATGATGGAGATAGCCGGTCGGTATGCCAATGGAGAAGAAGCGGATTGTCTTTGTAGCGGCAAGAAACCAGTCGGCCAAGATGATGGAAATTCCAATCGGAAACCTAAGCGTAAAGCAGAACCCACGGCTCCAGGAGAGGCGACAGTTGTTACCCAGGGGAAGAATAAAGGCAAACCTAAGGGTCCCTGGGTCCCCAAGAAAGTGAAAGACCAAGCAGGGAATGATATGCTTGACTTACCGTGTCCTATACACACGAAGAAGGATGAAGAGGGGAACTTTATTTACCCCAAACATACCACTCGACAATGTCGGCTCCTGATCCAGAACTTCCAGAAGGACCAGCCCGTTGAGAAGGAGAAGGAATCTGAGGAGACTGAAGACAAAGAAGGGGATGGAGGTTACCCACAAATCAACTACACCTTGATGATTTTTGCTGACGTTGAAAGCAAGAGTCGACTGAAAGTTATCAACAGAGAAGTCAACATGGTTGCTCCGGCAACAACGACGTACTTAAACTGGTCTAAGACTCCCTTCACATTCGACCAGTCCGACCACCCCATAGACATTGCTACCCCCGGGTGGCAAGCGTTGGTGGTCGACCCAGTTATCGACGGTACGCGGTTGACTAAAGTTCTGATGCATGGCGGCAGTGGTCTGAATATCCTATACGCCGAAACCCTATGGGGAATAGGCATTCCGATGTCCAAACTGAGTGAGAGCAACATGAGATTCCACGGAGTCATCCTCGGGAAGAAAGCCGACTCACTTGGTCAAATCACCCTTGATGTGGTTTTCGGTGATTCGACTCATTACCGCAAAGAAAAGTTGACGTTCGAGGTGGTGGACTTCCACAGTGCCTACCATGCAATTCTCGGCAGTCCCGATTATGCACGTTTTATGGCTCGACCATGTTATGTATACCTCAAACTGAAGATGCCGGGACCCAAGGGCATGACACTGTCACTGGGGATCAGCAGAAAGCAGAAGAATGCTTCCAGAAAGTCTAAAAAATTGCTGATGAGCAGATGGCAGCAGTAGAGTATCCGAGTGTTTTGTTGCGAGCTAAGAAGCCTGCTTCCGAATCAGCATTCTAGTCGGCCGTAGAGATGAAGCATATGCGTATTCATCCTACCGACCGCAATGCTGCTCCGACTCACATCTCAACCACACTCGACAGCAAATAGGAAGAAGCGCTCATCCAGTTCCTCCGTGAGAACTGGGACATCTTTGCATGTAAACCATCCGATATGTCGGGTGTACCCAGGGGACTGGCTGAGAACCGTTTGCGAGTCGACCCGAGAGTGAAACCCGTGAAGGAACATCTCCGGCAGTCCGTCGCGGAGAAGAGGAAAGCAATTGGAGAAGATGTGGCTCGGCTTCTGGCAGCTGAGTTCATCTGCGAGATTTATCAGTCCGAGTGGCTCGCTAATGTGGTTATGTTCCCCAAGAAGGACAAGTCACTCCGCATGTGCATCGATTTCAAACATATAAATCGGGCCTGCCTGAAAAGATCATTTCCCTCTCCCTCGCATCGATCAAATCATCGACTCGACTGCGGGGTGTGAGCGTTTGTCTTTCCTGGATGCGTACTCCGGGTACCATCAGATCCGACTATTTGGACCCGATAAAATAAAAACAGCCTTCATCACCCCATTCGGGTGTTTCTGTTATGTTACCAAGCCTTTCGGTCTCAGAATGCCGGCGCGACTTTCATGCGCATGATCCAAAAGTGTTTGCTGAAGCAAATCAGCCAGAATGTGGAAGCATACATGGATGACATTATGGTCAAGTCACGTAAAGGTTCCGACCTACTGGCTAACCTCGCCGAAACGTTCGCAAACCTGAGAAGTTATGATATCAAGCTCAACCCGTCAAAGTGCACATTCGGTGTCCCAGGCGGCAAGTTACTCGGTTTTCTCGTTTCCGAACGGGGAATCGACGCCAACCCAGAAAATATCAGCGCAATCCTCCGAATGAAACGCCCCATGCGTATACACGACGTTCAAAAGCTTACTGGTTGTTTGGCAACATTGAGTCGATTCATCTCCCGTCTTGGTGAGAAGGCATTACCTCTTTACTGAGTGATGAAGAAATCTGACAAGTTCGAGTGTAATTCTGAAGCTGAAGCAGCGTTCGAGGAACTCAAAGCCCTGCTTTCCACCCAGCCGGTGCTAGCTGCCCCAGTCAGCAAAGAGCCTCTATTGTTATATATCGCAGCCACTGGACAAGTTGTCAGCACAATACTCACGGTCGAGCGAGAAGGAAAAGGCAAAGCCTACAAGGTTCAACGCCCAGTCTATTACATTTCTGAAGTCTTGACTCCATCTAAGTAGAGATATCCGCATTATCAGAAGCTTGTGTATGTGATCTACTTGACCGCCAAGAAAGTTGCGCACTACTTCTCAGATAATTCAATTTCAGTCGTCAGCGACGCTTCGTTATCTGAAATTCTGAACAATCGGGATCTGAACAATCGGGATGCAACCGGTCGAGTGGCTAAATGGGCGATTGAACTCCTTTCGTTGGATATCAAGTTTGAAGCAAAGAAAGCAATCAAGTCTCACGCAATAGCAAATTTCGCCGCCGAGTGGATCGAACAACAGCAACCGACTCAAATCCAGTCGGACCATTGGACTATGTTCTTCAATGGATCCAAGATGCTGAATGGATCCGGTGCAGGTGTGGTTTTGGTGTCCCCCAGATCCGACAAGCTCAGTTATGTCCTGCAAATTCACTTTGATTCTTCGAACAACGAAGCTGGATATGAAGCACTTTTGTACGGGTTGCGTATGGCCATTTCACTCGGCGTCCGTCGCCTAATGGTGTACAGCGACTCAGACTTAGTGGTCAATCAAGTGATGAAGGAATGGGATGTCAGGAGCCCAGCGATGACCAGTTATTGCAGCGCAGTGCGGAAGCTAGAAAAGAAGTTCGAAGGTTTGGAGCTTCACCACGTGCCTAGAATCAAGAATCAGCTTGCTAACGATCTCGCAAAGATAGGCTCCACTCGGAAACCTATCCCCGAAAATGTGTTCTTGGAACATCTACACACCTTGTCAGTCAAGGAAGACCCCTTCACGGAAGAGCCATCGCAACTGATAAGTGCGTCCAACCCAACCGAAATTGAAGTCCCAGCCGTGGTCGACTAGATCATGGAAGTCTTGGTGATCACACCCGACTGGATAGTGCCGTATATTGTGTACTTACTCAGGCAGGAACTTCCAGAGGATGAGGACGAGGCACGTCAAATTGTTCGTTGATCCAAAGCATTCGCTGTGATACAGGGGCAATTCTACAGAGAAAGTGTCACGGGAGTCGCTCAACGTTGCATCACCCCGGAGGAAGGTCGAATGATCCTGAATGAGATTCACTCGGGAACCTGTGGTCACCATGCGTCCTCTCGGACCATTGTTGCCAAGGCGTACCGAGCCGGGTTTTACTGGCCCCGTGCGAACGAGATGGCGAAAGATATAGTCGACAAATGCGAGGGCTGTCAGTTCTACAAAAACATGTCCCACAAACCCACGTCTGCCTTGAAGACTATCCATTGGTCTGGCTGTTTGCTGTTTGGGGATTAGACATGGTTGGGCCCTTCAAGACAGGCAGGAGTGGCTTCACTCATTTGCTCGTGCCAATCGAAAAGTATACCAAATGGATCGAAGCCAAGCCCATCAAGAATCTCGGTGCAAGCAACGCCGTCGGCTTAATCAAAGAACTTATATTTAGATATGGAGTCCCTTACAACATCATCACAAATAATGGCTCCAATTTTGATTGAGATGAATTCAAAGCATTCTGTACCTCCGAGGGCACTCGAGTCGACTACGCATCCGTTGCACATCCGTAGTCGAATGGGCAGGCAGAAAGGGCAAACAACTTGATTCTTCAAGGGTTGAAACCAAGGTTGGTGCATGACCTCAAGCACGCCACTAGTGCTTGGGTGACTGAGCTACCGTCTGTTTTGTGGGGACTGAGAACAACTCCAAACCGGTCGACTGATCGGACCCCCTTCTTCATGGTGTATGGCGCTCAGGCCATACTTCCGAGTGACCTACTGCACAACGCCCCCCGGGTAGAACTCTTCTGAGAAGCCAAGGCAGAACAAGCTCACCAAGATGCAGTCGACCTCCTGAAGGAAGAGCACGAGATGGATCTGATCCGCTTGACCATATACCAGCAGGACCTGCGTTGATTCCACGCCCGCAATGTTCGAGGCCGATCATTCCAAGAAGGAGATCTTGTACTCCGAGTACGTCAAAAACGACCTCACAAGCTTGCTTCGGCCTGGGAGGGCCCCTTCATCATCACCAAAGCACTCCACAACGGGGCATACCACCTCTACAACATAGCCAAGAAAATAGATGAGCCACGCTCAAGGAATGCGGATCTGCTCCGCCGCTTTTACACTTAAGACACTCGACTGGACGAGTTATAATAAGAATCCTTCAGTTTGCTTTTCAAACACAAGATTTTGGCAATTCCATAATGATTGTTGTTCCAAAGGCACATGTTCTCAAATCCCCCAGTGGGTGGCTTAGCCGCGAATCCGATTCGCCTATGTTTCAAAAACACTCAGAGTGAAGAGCAACCCTCTCACTCGGGGGCTTAGCTGCGACCTCGTAATAGCCTAAGTTTCAAAAACACTCCGAGTGAAGAGCAACCCTCTCACTCGGGGGCTTAGCTGCGACCCCGTAATGGCCTAAGTTTCAAAAACACTCCGAGTGAAGAGCAACCCTCTCACTCGGGGGCTTAGCTGCGACCCCGTAATCGCCTATGTTTCAAAAACACT
>LR738714.1:445268316-445332184 GCA_902687465.1 Secale cereale
TAAGTTTCAAAAACACTCCGCGTGAAGAGCAACCCTCCCACTCTGGAGCTTAGCTGCGACCCCGTAATCGCCTAAGTTTCTAAAACGCTCCGAGCGAAGAGCATCCCTCTCGCTCGGGGACTTAGCTGCGACCCCATAATCGCCTAAGTTTCGAAAACACTCCGAGTGAAGAGCGACTCTCTCACTCGGGGGCTTATCTGCGACCCCGTAATTGCCTAAGTTTCGAAAATGCTCCGAGTGGAGAGCAACCCTCTCACTCGGGGGCTTAGCTGCGACCCCGTACTCGCCTAAGTTCCAAAAACACTTCGAGTGAAGAGCAACCCTCTCACTCAGGACTCGATGGAACTCCCGGCAGCGCCACAAGTACAATGCACTACAAAAAAATACACTTCCGTGATGATACGTGTTTGTCACAGTAGGTCACGTTTTCTGTCATGCATGTACATCCATGACGATTTTATGACAGAATCAAGATAGTCATACCTGTGCTGTCGTAGAAGTGTTTCATGACATTGCCAAAATTATCATCACAGAAGTGTCCACTTCCATGACGATAAATCGCGCGTCACAGAAGTGCTTTCATCAAGGGTGACCGACACATGGCATCCACCGTAACGGAACGCCGTTAAGCTATCGGGTCCGGTTTTGGATCCGATAACCCGTTAACAGCCCCGACCAATGGGGATTTTCCATGTGTAAAATCACCATTGACTGGGGGAAATACGGGCCGGCTCACCGTTGGGACAGATGTCATCCACTCATTGGACACAAAGCGCCTATGATACGTCGACACGTGGCACGACCCAACAGAGGCCCATTCGTGTGAAAAGGCCGGCCCGTTTGACTTTGTCAAAAGATGGCGGGCCGGCCCACGGCAAGCCTGTTAACGGCCTGTTCGCATATAGCCCATTTACAACCCGCTAACCCAGGGCCCATTTACTGCCTATCCGAATTAGGCCCAGTAGCGTCATCTGGGCCGTCTAGTATAATTCCGGCCCGTTTTAACTTCCGGCCCCTGTTTGGCCCATGACGTCTTTCGGCCTATGATACCTCGACACGTGGCACGGCCCAACAGAGGCCCATAGAGGTTAAAAAGGCCGGCCTAGTCAAAGGCCCGCTGTACTTACTCAGGTACTAGGGGGCCAGCCCAATAACGGTCTACTTAATAAAGGCCCATTTACGGCCCGAAGCCAGATCTGGCCCGTTAATTGTTTGCCGAATATTTGGGCCCATTTATGGCTCGAAGCCACATCTGGACCGTTAATTGTTCACCGAATATTTGGGCCCAAATACAGCCCATTGACTTTCAGCCTGTTAGAGGCCCGATGTAGACATGGGCCCATTTCAGCCCGGTGTGACTTTCGGCCTGGGAATGGCCCGTGTTGCCCATGGGCCATATATGGTCCGACAGGACATTGGGCCAACTAACGGCCCGTGATAAAGGTGGCAACAGTTAAGCCCAACGTGACTTTGGGCCTCTTAAAGGCCCATGATATCAGTGGGCCAACTAGGGCCCGAGATATGTTTCGGCCTGTTAACTGCCCATGATTTAACTGGGCCCAAAAAGGCCCCGTCTACATTTCAGCCTGCTGAAGGCCCGTCGACGACTAATGAAAATTGAGGCCCAATATGAATTTCAGCCTGCTAAAGGCCCATGGTTTCATCTGGACCGTAACATGCCAGTACAATATTCACCCGTTAATGGCCCAACGCTACCTGGGCCAAACTAAGCGTTGGGTCCAGAAAAGGCCCAACTAAAATATAGACCGGTGTAAGTTGTGGGCCTCGTGCAAAGTGTGAAGGACCCAATGATTCGGGTCCAAGAAAGATGCAGGACGGCCCAATTGTGGCCCGCTAAACACCAAGCCCGTTAGCGGCGAATGTTTCGGCCCGGTCGACTACATCTGATTTTTTTTCAGAGAGCGAATGATGGCAGTAACTAGTAAGAATTAAGAACAAACCTACACTATGCAATAAAGGATTTATGGTATATTACATCCACTGGGCATCGAAGTTCACCACGAGTGATCATAACGCGCAACGAAGAGGCAGATTACAAAAACTGGGCACCATTGCAGGGTAACAAAATAATACTGAACCGAGACCACTTCCAAGATAGTTCAAGAAAGGTTAGCCTTGCGCGGGAACTGCTGCGCAAGCTGCTGAGCAAGGCTGTGAGATTGGCCTAGCATGTCAGTCATAGTTTCCAGGTGTAGTTGTTTAGCGATGAGGTTCTCATTGGTGTTCTCCGCAATCTTTCTTAGAGATAGGACTTCAAGTCGAAGTTGAGTTGCAGAATGCCTTTCTGCTAGAACTTGGGACTGAAGAAGTCGAACTGATTCAGACAATGAATTCTGTGAGCTTGTCTGACTGCTAGTCTCAAGTAACTTGAACACTGCATCAAGACAAGACTTTGGGGTTGTCTTGCTAACTTCAAGATGTTTTGGCTTCTTTGCTGCAATATATGTTGGGTTGGTCTCACAGCCTTCAGCAGACTTGTGCATGCCATCAGGCATATCACCCTGAAACAAAGCAGAGAGATGACATGTTTTGCACATGTATAAACAAAGATGATAACTGTGCTGTCAATTCCATCCAATTTCAATTTAGAAAATAAAGAGTAAGTTCAAAATATCAATAGCATAATTTGGCATTGTTCATAATGCGGGGAGCTTCACCACACTACTGGATTACCATGTCAACATAACAAGCATAGATAAAGGGCAAAGAAAATCATTGTATCTATTTTGGTTAATGTGCATGGCATGTTGTTCATATCATCATCCACATCAGTAAGATAAAACAAGAGATGACGAGGTGCAAACGTGGGCTGCTTCACCACACACTGGATTATAGATCCACAAAAACAAGCATACATATAGGGAGTATTGAGTAATGTGCATGGTATGAATAAGGAATTTGGTTTTACAAGTAAAACTTAGAACTTACGGTTCTTGCGAACATGCATTTTGGTAGAAACAACAAACTAAACAGCAGTAAATGATAGGGAGTATGAGAAAATTAAACAATAGTTGAGGATAAAGTCTTTAGAAGAACTGACTTACATTAACAGTTAACACCGGCTTTAGAATGCCCTTCTCCATGTCAAGGGAAGGATAACTCAAGAGTTTCAGCACATAATCTTCTTCATAAGCATCGCCTGTACTCTACATTTTGTAGAGAGTAATTATAGATATGATAATACTGGAAGGGATAGAGGATAATGAAGATAAGATGCAGATTGATGCTACATAATCAACTACCAATCCCTGGAAGTACAAGCATTACAGGATAAAATGTACTGACAAGAGCAATTGGCTACACTTCTGCACTGGCATTGTCTGTGTATTCTACTTTTTGGTAAGATTAAATATAGATCTGTTCTTTTTTAGTAAATGGTGTGCGAGGGAGATAACATGCAGAATGCTACACAATGAACCAATCCCTCTTCTATAATACAAGAGTGTTTTGAACACTGGTGTACTGTACAAAACGTTCTTATATTACGGGACGGAGGGAGTAGCTATTAATGTAAGTACAGTGATAGACGACGTTCAGTCCTTACAAGGGGACTGCAGAGCTAAACCTCTTCAAAAGCAATGGGTTGATTCTAAATTTATGTAAGAGTCCATACGGATCTTATAATGTCCACCAAATGGACGATAACGAGGCTAACATGTGCAGTGATGCTACATAATCAAACAACTATGAAAGTAAGTATGGTCATACAGGGCAAGAGGTACTCACAAGAGCAATGCAGTGTGCAGTATAGGTGCGAGATTATGTGGTCCCTTGAGAATGAATGTTCTTCTGCTAACAGTTTTCGTAGAAGTGAGACGTTAAGGCAAATGCAGAAATGTAGTTCAAATTGTGATGTGATATCATAGATAGTACCTTACGCTGCAGTCGAGACCAATGTGTAACAAGATTATTCCAGTCATCATCGAATAAATGTAGCACCGGAGACTTTACAGAAATTTTGTTTAGAGGCTTGACATTGAAGTGCGCTTGCCTCAGGTAGGAACGATACTTCATCAACGAGTGCTTGAAAAGCGCAACCAACCCTTGCTCGTCTTCACAATCCAGTTTGGTCCTCGCCTATTTAAAAGAATGAAATCTTGTGTCTTCTGTCAGCGGAAACATATGCAACAATGACCATGAATAACATTAGTACATTACTTACGCGTAAGTTGTGGAGGAAGACTGGAAATTCATCTGTGTTTGCGGTATAATCTTTCCATGAGGAAAGATGCGCACAAAGTTCCTGACAACAATATAAGCTTTGTCTTCTAAACTGGGAAGAAATGGAACAGGGGTCCTATTTGCTGCAATTGGGGCTCTCTATGGTTCAAAAAGGGATTTGGCAACTGGATTTGGTGTACTCTTTGCTGGAATGGGGTTTTTGCATCGTAGAGCGGGTGCTATGTCAACTGGCATAATCATAATGTTTGCTGCAGTCGGGGTCTGCTGAGTTGGGGCATCAGAAATGACCAGTGTAGTAGGGCTAGAGTCTGCTAGAGTTGGGATGTTTTGTGGGTCAGGTGATACTGCAACTACACCTAATGGGCTATTTGATTTATCAAGTGCCACTACCTTTTCCAAATACTTTGCTTGTGTCCTCCACGATCAGCAATCGCCCTCTTCCTTTTGAATGTCTGATACACAAGAACAACATTTGAATGGATAAATATGGTATGATGACAGATGGAATATGTACTGAAAATGGATAGGCAGGGTGTATTCACATACACGATGTGTAAACTACACTAATGGCAGTTCAACAAAGTAGAAGTAATGCAAAGCATCATTTGCAAGATATGTGCGACAAATATAACCTTGGACAGTTAAAGCAAGCACCTTGATGGGTGAATAAGATAGGGCATCTTCCTCCGACTCCTCCACTAGGGAGCTACATTGACTGAGGTCTCCCTCTAGCTCAGAATCACCGTTAGGATCATATTCTGAGCATGAATCTGTAGGTGGAGAGCGTTTGCATTGCATTGCATCCAGACTTGATTTCAGTCGCTTAATGACAAGTTTGACAGCAATGGCATTGTTCTGCTTTATTCTTTTCATGCGTGCAAGCTCATAATCATTATGATGTTGTTCAGAATCTGAGATTCATGAAAACATAAAAAGTAGTCAAATTATCTATGGAATGCATTGCGGATTCAACTCGAAGAGTGTCTCCCTATAAGCCCCTACATATGCAAAGTTCACCCCCCAACCGTGCTGACCAGACCACACACAGAAATACAAACCCCTTATGTCTCTATAACAGGCAGACACACATTTAAAAACTAAAGTAGGAACATTAGAATCATATGAAATTCGTATTTGAACAAATAAATTAAGGAATTATGAGTGGAATAATGTTTAGCTTCAAGGGTGGAGTGTTGGTAGTGCAACACAAAGCAAGTAGGTAGATTGTATTCCATGTAAAAGATCGAAGCCTATGTGAAAGCTGGAAATGACACTTTCTTTCTATACAATGCGGTGTTCATTGCCCACACATGATGGAAGAGATCACATAGAGAAATACTATTCACTCATGTCTACGGTTGCAGTATTTAGAAACAGGGTGGTCCACCCTAAAAGAATATTGACAAAAAATATGACAAGGCAAGCATAGATGTAGTGAATCAATCATTTACTTGTGAGCTTACTAGGACAAGTATGCAGAATTGTAACTGCGGTAAGAGACCGTCCAAAATCTGAATCAAGAAGTTTGTCTAGCACTTATTGTTTGCAACTAATCGACGTGAATAATTGGATATTATATCGAATGAGTAAGAAAGACAAGTAAAATTGTCAACAAACCTGGCTTGCAGTAGTAATCAGGGTCAATGTCACTACCACCAACAATCCAAAATGACTAGTGTCTGTTCCTAGGGCCAGAATTTTGAAAATCCTGTGAACTTTACAGGTACTAAAGATTACCAAAATACATCTGAACCATTAAGTGTAGGTATCACTGAGCACACAACAAACCCTAATGACAGTCCTGCCTAATGAGTAATGAATCAATTATAAAATGGGTGATGAGGAGTGGCTGCTGAGTGTTGAGGAATTATCTCAGGATAAATCGGGTTGGCTTAGTGGGTGCTGCACGCCTGAGCCCTGAACGGACTGGAAAGGCAGGCACGGCGGCGCGCCCGGGCAGTGGTGACGCTGTTGGGCGAGCGGCTCCTGACCTCCTGTTAGTCCAGTGTCTCCTCCTAGAGTCATGCCATCCGGGGACGGCAAGTCGCCTACGAGGCAGTCGGCTGGGGGCGAGTAGAAATCGGAAGCGCGCAGCAGAACAGAGGGGAATCGGGGCCTAGGACGACCCAAAATCCCAGGGTGGGCCGGCCCTGTAGAGATACACACCCGAGCGGCGAACATGCATTTTCGAAACTAATTTAGGAACATTTAGCTGACCAATTAAACGAATCTGTTTTAATAATATCAGATTTGTATTTGAACAACTAAGCTTGTTTAGCTTGATGGGTCGAGCAGAGCTATTATGACACGAAGCACGTATTCTGATCGTATAGTGATCATAAAAGGGGGAAACTAGAGAAATGGTATTTAGCAGCCATTGTTTGCTTCGAACTAAGAACTAAATTCTAAGAGCTGAAAAGAAAGTAGAGTAACCAAGTTAAGATCTATTTTCTAGTTGAGATCAAAAGGTTGAGGAGATATGAAGTACCACCTCTCTTGTGGCGCCGTGTAGGCATCGGGGGTGCGATGGTTGTCGGTCGTGTTGAGGCAGATCTGCAACGGTAGACGGGTGCATCGGGGGATAAGTCCCGTTGCAGTGGAAGAGAAGGTCGTTTGAGCGGCTCCAGCAAAGAGGACGACGGCGCCGATGAAGCGAGAGGACGTGATGCAATGCTCTTGGTCCGTCACCGTGGATGAGAAACGTCCATCTCTAGCAGTGGACGACGCGATCTTGGTAGGCGCTCCGGCATGGTGGAAGACGGTGGCGATGGATGTGGTGGAGGACGGCGGCAATGGATGTGGTGGAGGATGGCGGCGATGGATGGGGTGGCGGACGGAGGCTGGTGTGGGGATGGTGTTCTAGCGCGGACGGTGTATGAATGGGAAAATGGAGGGAGAGGTATGGGGAACCATGTTTTTGGGACGCGCCTGTCTGAAATATGGGAAAGTTACGAACTTAGCCTCCGTTTAAAATTTGGACGTCTCGTCGGTTACCCAGAGCGATTTCGGGCGAGGAGAGGGTGGTTGGCGCCCACGGTGTATGAACGGGGCTGTCAGGTAGGGCGGTTGTGTCACGTGTGTGTGAAGTTACAAACCTGCCCCTATTGAAAATATTTGCCTACATCAATTTCGGCCGCGTTGAGTTTGTTTTTCCGCCCACCGTGTATGAATGGCGAAATGGAGGGAGAAATAGAGATCTTTCGGACGAGCTTGAATGAAATGTGTTTTGCCGCCCATGTTTGGCACCCACCGTGTCGGAATGGGCTCAGAGGCGGTCGTGTCACGTCTAATTGAAGTTACTATCCTACCCCTATTTAGATCAGTGGAAATCGGGCCGATGGATTGTCCGTGTAATGGGTAGACAGTAATTTCCATCTCCCAAACACTTGGCTTCGGGCAGCCGACGTGGGCGTGGACATTTTGCCGCTTCTTTCGAATTTCGGGACAATAAGCATCCACGTTTAACATGTCAACTAAATTCGAATCCATTTTGTATTCCTATACGAATCTTTGTAAATCATTCTATGTGTTTTTATATATCTTCAAAAGGACGATAAAGATGTATTCCAATGTCATATATGAATATGGTTTACAAATACCGATACTCAAATTCAGAAGCTAGAATCCAGTTTAAGGTGAATTCGTATATTTGGAACACTTCATGTCCAACTCAAATGTCACACGCAACATAATGTGTACTCCCATTTAGATATGTACACAAGCGATGTATCAAAATTCAAATACCGAGTCAATCAAACAAGAATGTACAGAACTAACAGACATATAAACACTTATAGAGTATATGGATCAATAATATCAACTAACATACATAAGCTAGGCCGCTGTACTTTTCTTTGCTACAACAACATCCTTTTTTTAGCCAAGCTACTACAACATCTTGGCCCTTTCCGATGCGTGCCACTTATGGTCCATCTATACTACTATTATTGTTGAATGGACATTCAGCCTGATTGGCATATTTGTAGGTCTGGCACAGCAATCAAAATGAAATGTCTCCGAGTCTTATCAATTAATACGGACTTGTGCTCAAATAAAATTACAAACCAAAAAACAAAAAACAATTATTACATGATCTCTAAAACAAATGGTTTGATTAATTACATGAACAAACAACACAAAGGTTATTCAACGATGGAAAGAACATTTCACCTATGATTTACCAAGTGGGAATTTAATTTCCTTTTTTCCTTCAGGACCTTAACAATGTGGTCATTCTCAGCTTGCTTCGTTTTAAAATCCACCAAATATTTAATGGTTGTCTTGAGTACTGCTACTGATTGTGCTGTTTGCTTCCTCAATATGTCAACTTCATATCTAAGTGCAGAAGCAGAATCTCTTTCTACCACTAGTTTAGCCTCTAGAGCATCAGCAGTTGGCAATTCATAATGCACGATTGGGCCGGTGCCACTGCTGTGGGATGATACAACGTCCATGGGGACCTCGCTCTTTGATCTTGGGCTAACCTGTTTTGCCATTAAAGTTCCGATTGGATTCAGAAAAGTTAAAGTAAGCAAAACATCTCAACTGGGAGTTATAACAGCAAACCAGTTAAACAAACAAGGAATTAAAGAGTAGCAATTCGATGCGGAAAAGTAGTTATTAACATCACTGTAACCCGTTGTTGCAGCAGCAAAGCAGTTAAACAAAAAAGTAGCTATTTAAGTGCAGGCAAACATGTAATTCTTAACAGTAAGTATCAAACACATATATATGCACAGTCTATAATAGGATTAACAGGCTGTGGCATTATGTAATCAGTAGCAAACTAATTAAGCCAAGCAACATAATTGAACAATTTTGCAATAAGTGGCTAACTAAAATTTCGAGAAGCGGGTAACTGAACTTACGCTAGTTCTTTGTATAGGCACACTGCAACTTCTTTTTCTCTTACAAGGTTGTAGGAAGAAGTCCATGGCATCAATTGCTTGGATACGCAGTCCCAATACTTCTTTCTTCCCACACTGCATTGGTAAGTCGAATGGTTAATCTGGTAAGATGGTGCGTCCTTGATATGTTATATGAGGACGTGTAGTCAGACTAGTTGTAGCCACACACATCACACTGGCTTTTACTGTATATTTCATGCGATTACTTTTGGCATATCGAGATCTAAGCAATCTACAATATGATGAAAAGACTGGCATCCTTCACATTATTGGCGAACTCGGTTCATAGAAACAAGCAATTCAACCATTCTGTGGGTAAATCAAAAGCGCCACTAGAATATTTTTCACTACCCCTATCATACACGCAAAAAGGGGCGACGCCACCATAGGGGCTGGTATGGGCGGCCGCCTCGGGTGGCTTGAAAGTGTGCACCTAGTTTGAGTCGTCCAGGTTGGCCCAGGCTAGTTTTGTTCGTCCCAACGCACGAGCAGGCAATGTAAAATATGAAGAAAAATGTTTGAATTTGGATAGGCCAATAACATAAGTGCAAGGAAGGACCTATAGCAGGCTCGCGGCCCGAATGAGCGCCTCCCATATCGATCGACAGCAGGAAAAATCCCAATTCATCTGCTCCAGCCTCCAGTCTGGTTCGCTCCTAACCTAGCTGTCGCTGGTTAGACCGACACAACACTTCCTCACGCCCTCATTGGAGGGCGGTCGTCGGGCTTCAAGAGAACGGAAGGACAAGAAGATGAAGATCCAACCCTAGGTGTAGCCTGCGTGGTAGGCAGCGGCGGCAGCACGGGCATGGCATCGAGCTTGCGCAAACGGACAGTCGCAGCTTGCAAGAGTTGCATGCGCAACGAGCAGGTACATGACATCCCTGATTATATCTAATTCAACTCTTCAATTTCTGGCCAATAGTTAAACCTGACGGTGTTGTAAAACTGCTTGTATGTAGGGAATCTATTAGAAAATGAAACCAATTTCTACTTATTTTATAACTCCCCCAATCAATATTGAACTGACTAAATCTGATGAATCTAATCAAGTTTCCGGTGCAAACATCCAAGCTCGTGTTGTTCTTGAGCCTGAAGTGTCTAATGAACAGACTGGTAATGAAGGATTTGATGCAAACATTTTACATGCTCCTGGTGATGAACATATAGTGTCTAATGAGGCATCTAATGCAAGCATTTTGCAAGCTCCCATTGAAGGATTTAGTCTCTAATGATGATCTGCTATGTTGAGAGAGACATAGAGATTTGCAGGCATTGATGACAAGCAAATTATAGTGCATTTTGATGGCTTGAGGAAACGTCGAGGCCATCTACCAGAAAGTCCCCGTATCATGACAATGGAACATAAATACTTTTCTAATCTCTTGTTTAAAACTATTGGCATACTTGTGCAGGATAGATATATTGATATGCAGTCTGCGCACTGGTTATAGGTGCAATTACACTTCGATATTTTCAGCCAGAGAACGAATAATTCAAGCAGGTACATACCATGTTTGTCGTCCTTGTACACCATGTTGCATTTTGTGATTTTTGGTGCTTGCATCATTTAGTATTTATAATCTGAACTACTTTGGATCATTAGCTGGTTTTCAAAGTGCATGTAGCTTCACATTTCTCAAGTTATGTTGATTTCCGGAGTGCAAGTGCCTTTGTATTTTTTAAGTTAAATGTTCGCCCCTGGTAACTTGAATTCGTGGATCCGCCACTGCACACAAATCATACACGAATGACAGTACGAATTAAATGAAATGCAGGGACTTACGATAGCTCATTGTAAAGGCTCACAACAGCTCTTCTTGCGCTTGGAATGTTCCATGTACAAGTCCGTGTTACCACTTGCTTGGATGTGCAGGCCTTGTGCTCCTTGTATCCCCCTCTGCATTTTTGACACGGCGAACGGCTGATTGGATAAGAGGAATCAACCTTGCTGCTGTACCGGAGGACAAATACTTACAAGGTTATACGGGTGTGCATGATGTGTACCAGATCCCGTAGCACCATCATGCTTCGCTAAAAAATGGTTTGCTTGTTTCAGATGATATCTCCAGAAGAAATAAGAGTTAAAGTCAGAGTTGGATAGGCGTGTAAGCTAAGAGAGCAGTGAAAGGATATCCAAACATCGTTGGAACAGTGCACAAGGGAGTGATGTGTGGATACCTAGTTCGGGCCGGCGTTTGGGCATGCTCGACTGTGGGTCACTTCAGAGCCGTTGAGGGTGATGCGCTAGCGTTGGCTAGCCGCACACGGATGCAGATCTTGAGTGGCAGCAGAACACTACGATGCGGTGGACGAGACCGTTGGTGAAGCCCCAGTGGCCTCGGGGGCCGGAGGCGCGACGATGTGCTCGGTGAAGTAGCCCCGGTGAGCTAGGAGACGGCGTCGGTGAAGCGCACCTGATGCGGTGGAAGTCGGTGGCTGTGAGGCACGTCGGTTGCGGCCGCCAACGTTGTCGGTGGACCAGCCGGTGCGGTGGAGGAGGGCGTAGATGAGGTAGCTCCGGTGCGGTGGTGAAGCGCGACCGTCGCCTTCGTCGTCGTCGTCTGTCACAGAGGTGGGGAAAGAGACGAGACGAGGGGCGATTCGAACTTTGCTTGGGTTGGCGGCGAATTAGGGATTTGAGCAATCTGGACGCACAACGGGACCATGGAGAAGGGAGATATTGCAGGGCTGGAATTGGGGCCGCCAGATATTTCAAACCGAAACGTGGAAGCGCGAACTTATTTTACCGTCCACACACGCGACCACCACGACACGACCTTGGTCTGCGTGGTGCGCCTACATTTGAGAATGCAAATGAATCTTCTTTCATTTGCAAATGAATCTGTATGTATTACCATGCCCGTGTTTTCCTTGGAATAATTAGTCATTCGAAACGAGTTACTATAAATTAATTAATGAGGAATTATTTGAAAAAAAATGAAACGGTATCCACGCTAACGTTGATTAGAGTGTGTGTCACATAATTAGTTATTTGAATTAGAGTGTGTGTCACATAGCGATCTCCAATTCTAACGTGGATTTAAAATTTCACTGTATCCATGCTAAATTAAGCCAAGCAACGCAATTAAACAATTTTGCAATAAGTGGCTAACTAAAATTCCGAGAAGCAGGTAACTGAACTTACGCTAGTTCTTTGTATAGGCACACTGCAACTTCTTTTTCGCTTACAAGGTTGTATGAAGGACTCCATGGCATCAATTGCTTGGATACGCGGTCCCAATACTTCTTTCTTCCCACACTACATTGGTAAGTCGAATAGTTAATCTGGTAAGATGGTGCGTCCTTGATATGTTATATGAGGACGTGTAGTCACACTAGTTGTAGCCACACACATCACACTGGCTTTTACTGTATATTTCATGCGATTACTTTTGGCATATCGAGATCTAAGCAATCTACAATAGGATGAAAAGACTGGCATCGTTCACATTATTGGCAAACTCGGTTCACAGAAACAAGCAATTCAACCATTCTGTGGGTAAATCAAAAGCGCCACTGGAATATTTTTCACTACCCCTATCATACACGCAAAAAGGGGCGACGCCACCATAGGGGCTGGTATGGGCGGCCGCCTCGGGTGGCTTGAAAGTGTGCACCTAGTTTGAGTCGTCCAGGTTGGCCCAGGCTAGTTTTGTTCGTCCCAACGCACGAGCAGGCAATGTAAAATATGAAGAAAAATGTTTGAATTTGGATAGGCCAATAACATAAGTGCAAGGCAGGCCCTATAGCAGGCTCACGGCCCAAACGACCGCCTGGCATATCGATCGACAGCAGGAAAAATCCCAATTCATCTGCTCCAGCCTCCAGTCTAGTTCGCTCCTAACCTAGTGGCCGCTGGACAGACCGACACAGCACTTCCTCACGCCTCGTTGGAGGGCGGTCGTCGGGCTTCAAGAGAACGAAAGGACAAGAAGATGAAGATCCAACCCTGGGTGTAGCCTGCGTGGGAGGCAGCGGCGGTAGCACGGGCATGGCATCGAGCTTGCGCAAACAGACAGTCGTAGCTTGCAAGAGTAGCATGCGCAACGAGAAGGTACATGACATCCCTTATTATATCTAATTTAACTCTTCAATTTCTGGCCAATAGTTAAACCTGACGGTGTTATAAAACTGCTTGTATGTAGGGAATCTATGAGAAAATGAAACCAATTTCTACTTATTTTATAACTCCCCCAATCAATATTGAACTGACTGAATCTGATGAATCTAATCAAGTTTCTGGTGCAAACATCCAAGCTCATGTTGTTCTTGAGCCTGAAGTGTCTAATGAACAGACTAGTAATGAAGGATTTGATGCAAACATTTTATATGCTCCTGGTGATGAACATATAGTGTCTAATGAGGCATCTAATGCAAGCATTTTGCAAGCTCCCATTGAAGGATTTAGTCTCTAATGGTGATCTGCTATGTTGAGAGAGACATAGAGATTTGCAGGCATTGATGACAAGCAAATTAAGTGCATTTTCATGGCTTGAGGAAACGTCGAGGCCATCTACCAGAAAGTCCCCGTATCATGACAACGTAGCATAAATACTTTTCTAATCTCTTGTTTAAAACTATTGGCATACTTGTGCAGGATAGATATATTGATATGCAGTTTGCGCACTGGTTATAGGTGCAATTACACTTCGATATTTTCAGCTAGAGAACGAATAATTCAAGCGGGTACAGACCATGTTTGTCATCCTTGTACACCATGTTGCATTTCGTGATTTTTGGTGCTTGCATCATTTAGTGTTTACAATCTGAACTACTTTGGATCATTAGCTGGTTTTCAAAGTGCATGTAGCTTCACATTTCTCAAGTTATGTTGATTTCCGGAGTGCAAGTGCCTTAGTATTTTTTAAGTTAAATGTTCACCCCTGGTAACTTGAATTCGTGGATCCGCCACTGCACACAAATCATACACGAATGCCAGTACGAATTAAATGAAATGCTGGGACTTACGCTCGCTCGTTGTACAGGCTCACTGCAGCTCTTCTTGCACTTGGGATGTTCCATGTACAAGTCCATGTTACCACTTGCTTGGATGTGCAGGCCTTGTGCTCCTTTGCATCCCCCTCTGCATTTTTGACACGGCGAATGGCTGATCAGATAAGAGGAATCAACCTTGCTGTTGTACCGGAGGACAAATACTTACAAGGTTATACGGTTGTGCAGGATGTGTACCAGATCCTGTAGCGCCGTCATGCTTCGCTAAAAAAAGGTTCGCTTGTTTTAGATGATATCTCCAGAAGAAATAAGAGTTAAAGTTGGAGTTGGATAGGCGTGTAAGCTAAGAGAGCAGTGAAAGGATATCCAAACATCGTCGGAACAGTGCACAAGGGAGTGATGTATGGATACCTAGTTTGGGCCGGCGTTTGGGCATGCTCGAGTGCGGGTCACTTCAGAACCGTTGAGGGTGATGCGCTGGCGTTGGCTGGCCGCGCACGGATGCAGATCTTGAGTGGCAGCGGAGCGCTACGATGCGGTGGACGAGACCGTTGGTGAAGCCCCAGCGGCCTCGGGGGGCGGAGGCGCGACGATGTGCTTGGTGAAGTAGCCCCGGTGAGCTGGGGGACGGCTTCGGTGAAGCGCACCTGATGCGGTGGAAGTCGGTGGCTGTGAGGCACGTCGGTTGCGGCGGCTAACATTGTCGGTGGACCAGCCGGTGCGGTGGACGAGGGTGTAGATGAGGTAGCTCCGGTGTGGTGGTGAAGCGCGACCGTCACCTTCGTCATCGTCGTCCGTCACAGAGCTGGGGAAAGAGACGAGACGAGGGGCGATTCGAACTTTGCTTGGGTTGACGGCGAATTAGGGATTTGGGCAATCTGGGCGCGGAAGGGGACGGTGGAGAAGGGAGATTTTGCAGGGCTGGAATTGGGGCCGCCAGATATTTCAATTCGAAACGTGGAAGCACGAACTTATTTTGCCATCCAACACACGCGACCACCACGACACTGTAATGCCCAGGATGGGACTATATCTCCTACGTGTCGAGGCACGACTTAGAGACATAACCCCATGCTGGAATGATCGCAAGTCTGGTATCTTTGCACAACTCATGTAAAAGATGGGGATGGAAAACATAAAATAGTTGGCTTACACTCGCCACATCACACAAATACATTACATGTTCAAATCATCATTCAATAAAACATCACAGCCCTCTAAGGGTAAAATCCAAATGACAAGATACCAAACATAATTTAAATCCACAGGTCGGATCGAATCCTAGTAAAAGTCACCACTACTGATCATCAGGGTAACGAACATAGTATCGACTACGCTCCTCGTCATACTCCCAGTCTAGCTCGGTGCCATCACCTGGATACCTCACCATCGGACCTGGATCTAGTGTGGTGAAGTAACTGTGAGCCACAGAGGACTCAGCAATCCCGTTCCCGGGTAACATGACTATTTAAGCCTTGGGAGAGGTTAAGGCTGAAGAAAAGAATAAGAGTCTGCAGCAGCAACTAGCTCTAGCTTACGTCAAAGAGTGTGAGAAGAGAAGTGCCTCGGTCGAGAGATGATCACGAAGTGATCCTAGCTACAACACGTCAAACATAACCCCACCGTGTTCATCTCCCGAATCCCTTTCGGAAAATGACAGTAATGGTACACACGCTGGTAGTGTATTGGAACATTGTGTCAAGTTATGTACAACCGGATATTAACAAGCTCCCATCTGCCACATAACCGCGGGCACGGCTTTCGAAAGTTCATAACCCTGCAGGGGTGTTCCAACTTGGCCCATGACAAGCCCACGATCCGCGGAATCGCAACTCCAAGGTGGGAAGACCCGAGTATTATCGGAATCCCGTGCTCAAGATACTCCGAACTAAGGTAAGGCTAATCCAGCAAATCCTCCCGGCGTGTCGACACCCTGATAGTAGTCGCGCGTATCTAGTCTCAGGACACGTCCGGATGGGCGATGCTACAGGTTTATGCCAGATACCTCGGGTTTCCCCAAGGCGGCCCCGCAGGACCCCCAGTTCGGACCAACACTCATGTGGAGCACTGGCCCGGGGTTGTTGATTAAGAAAGAGGGTTAATTACTCCCTATGCAAGTTTATTTAGTTATTAGGCGAATAGTACCAAAGTTGGGACTTGCTGGAAAAGACTTAGCGCTTAGCGGTTTATCGAGGGGGCCCCATAAACCCCAACCGTGTGAGGAACGCATAATCAAGGAACATAACACCGGTTTATACGGTTCCTAGCGGCATGAGTTGAACAAATCACCAAGCAAAAGGCTTAGCCTTCCACCCATTGCCAATATATAGACGATTTCATTTTAAGCATTTATATAGTGTGATATAACCCAACAAAACTTCAACATGAAGCAAGCATCTTCAACTTCACCTGCAACTAGCAACGCTATAAGAGGGGCTGAGCGAAGCGTACTTAGCCAAGCAACGGTTTGCATAGGTAGGGTGGTTAGACATGGACATGGTTACAAGTAGGAGGCTGACAGGAAAGATATGGGCATCGAGGCAAAGCTATAGAGCGATACTCTAGCAATAGGCAAAGATAGTAATGTTATCGGGGTTCGGTCATCTTGCGTGAAGAGTTGTCGTTCGGATCGTAAGAAGGGTCCTCGTGCTCAACCTCGGTAGTAACCTCGTGCTCGTACTCGTACTCGGTCTCAGCTTCCGGCTCTAAACAAAACAATCACACAAGGCACGAATCAACAAGATGCAATGCGCACACAAAAATGATGGATACATGATGGATGCACTAAGGAAGCACACGGAGCAAGGAAAATAGCACTCAAGCAAAATACTTCAAAACATGAAAACAATAGGATATTATGAATCTACACGGAAAATCAATCAAGTTTCATATAAGACTTGCTGAAATCGGAGCTACGGGCTAAAAGTTATGCCCGAAACAAGAAATATGCACAAGCTGAAAATTACAGCCACATAGCAACTTCGGAGCACTAGATAAATAAGCTACAACACTTAAACATCATGGCAAAGAGCATGAACAGAAACTAGACATATCCTACAGCAAATAAGTCCAAAGGTGCACCCCCAAAGGAGCCACGGATCAATAGCGACAAGCTTGGACATATTGAACTTGACAACAAAATCCTGACAGCAGTAATTTATTGCAACTTTGGAGCAAAAGTTAAATATGCTACAGCCACTCAAATAAGCATGTGAGAGCATGAATGGATAGCCAACAATATATACTACAAGGAACCATCAAGATTCACCCCAAAACTATCATGGTTTGTCCTAGAACAACAAGCAAACATGGCATCTGGAAATTACAGATTCCAGACTTGGTGAAATTCCACTAAGTGTTAAAACAGCAGTTTCATCATGGCATCTTCGAGAGCAAGTTTAAGTCACCTCGAAACTAAACATGGCAAGTGGTAAGCACCACATCAAAGTACACATGATGGTGATTCCGAAACATACAAGCATGCATCATGGAGATAAACAGAACGATAGCAATGAGCTCAACAAGATGGCATCTCATAACAAGTTAAACTACTAAACAGCCACATAGCACTTTGCAACGAAGATATACATGGCATGATAAAATCTATCATGCAACCTAACACAATCAACATGTAGAGCATGGCAAGACGAGCACGTGGACATGTCATTTGCATCATTCGGACAAACGAGCTAAAAGATATCACTATGCAAAGATGGCATAAAAAACATCACTAACAGCAGTTTACAACGAGATGCACTCTTGCAACAGAAAAATAAGCATCTAGATGATCTCACACATGCATGGCACAATGGAATGAATCGTAGTGCAAGTCACCACGAACGTCTCGACATCTCATTCACTCAAATCGGAGCAACACACACAAAGTTATCAGCATTTGAAACTAGCATCAGCAACACAAACAATCTCAGGACTTAGGATTTTTGAAGCAACCTCAGATCTGAAGTCAACGGGCTTCGGGTTGGAGAAGAGGCGGACCGGGCCCCGGCGGCTGGATCGGGCGCGGCCCGTGAAGGAGAGGCGGCGCGGCCTGGCGGAGGAGAGGCCCGCGGAGAGGCGGCGGCTGGGCCGGCCCGAGTGGCGGCGGCGCCCTGGCGATCTGCTGGCGATCGAAGGAGGCCCGACCCAGGGAGGGGCGCGAGCGGATCGGGCCCGGCGCGAGTGGCTGCGGCCTGGCGGACGGGAGATCGGGAGTTGGGCCGTGCGGCGCTGGACTCCGGCCCAGGAGATGATGTGGCCTGGGCGGCGGATCGAAGCAGGCCTAGGGTTTGCGGCTTGGGCCTCCGGATCGGGAGGAGAGGGCCCGTGCGGAGTGGCGGCTCGGGCGATTGGATCGGGGCGCCTGGATCCTTCCCGATCCCAGCAACTGGCGGCGGCTCGAGGCCGATGCTAGCGGCTGCGAGCTGCGGTGGGAGGAGGCTGGCGCCCTGGCCGGCCGGCGAGGCGGCGGGGTGGCCGGCCCGGCGGCGGGGAGAGGCCGGCGGCGGCTCAACGTGGTGGTGCGGCGGCGGGGAGAGGATGAGGTGGAGGAGAGGTGTTTTCCGGCGAGGTGCTGGTGCTCCGGCGAGATTCCGGTGAAACTCCAGCGAGGTGGTGGTGGCTGGAGGAACAGGATGAAGTGGGGCTAGGGTTTCCTTGATTTGGGGCAAAAATTGGGGAAGTGGACAAATATATAGGCACAAGGAGCTAGGTTTGTCCAAATGGAGTGCGGTTTTCGGCCACACGATTAGAATTGGATGGCCTAGATGAAGGAAGTGGCTAGGAGTGGTTTGGTGGGCTGTTGGAGGGGTGTCTTGGGCCTCAAAGTGGAGGCACTTTGAGCCCACGAGAAAAACTGTTGGGGTAGCAAACGAGCTCCAAACGCGAAGAGATTTGACTGGCGGGTTACACACATCAAAAAAACAACACACGACAAGTCTCGCGCCAAACCGGTAACGATACACGGCCAAACACCAAAGTAGGCCTCGGGGATGCCACGGACACGTGAGGGAGCTCCGGAACGCGAAACGGACAACGGGAAGGAACGCGTGGGACCGGATGCAAACGACAACACAAATGCAATGCGATGCACATTGCTACATGATATGAATGAATTCCACACACGGACACGACAAAACGACGAAACCCCGAAAAAACAAAGAACCCGGAATGGAATAGATGAAGCAAGAGATATATTATATGCCCAAAAGGGAAAGTATTACATCCGGGGCATTACAAACTCTCCTCTACTACAAAAAGATCTCGTCCCGAGATCTAGGACTGGAAAAAGGAAGGGTACTCGGAACGAAGATGATCTTCTCGTTCCCACGTAGCTTCTCGGTCGGTATGGTGTGACCACTTGACTTTCAAGAATTTAATGTACTTGTTGCGGGTCTTGCGCTCGGTTTCTTCGAGAATAGCAACGGGATGCTCTCGGTAGGACAAGTCTTGTTGAAGATCAATCTCTTCAAATGGAATCATGCGTTCAGGTGCCTTGAAGCATTTGCGGAGTTGAGACACATGGAACACATCATGAACTTTGGCGAAGTTGGAAGGGAGCTCAAGTTGATAGGCTAGATCGCCTCTTTTGCCAAGGATCTTGAAAGGCCCAACGTATCTAGGAGCAAGCTTTCCTTTGATACCGAATCTTTGGGTGCCTTTCATCGGAGAAACACGGAGATAGACATGATCACCAATGTTGAAGGCCAAATCACGATGCTTGCCGTGATAGTAGCTCTTTTGACGCGACTGAGCGGCCTTGAGATTCTCACGTATGACTTTGCACATTTCTTCGGCTTCTGAGATCAAGTCATTGCCAAGAAGTTGACGTTCGCCTGTCTCGGACCAGTTGAGAGGTGTACGGCACTTTCTACCATAGAGGATTTCAAACGGAGCTTTGCCTGCACTTGCTTGAAAGCTGTTGTTGTAAGAGAACTCGACAAATGGAAGGCAATCTTCCCATTTCATGACAAAAGATATGACACAGGCTCTGAGCATGTCTTCTAGAATCTGATTCACTCTCTCGACTTGACCACTAGTCTGAGGGTGAAAAGCAGTGCTGAACCTGATCTTAGTGCCCATGGCAGACTGAAAGGAGTCCCAGAACTTGGATGTGAACAAACTTCCACGGTCCGAGGAGATAACTTGAGGAATGCCATGTAAAGACACAATTCTGGAAGTGTACAACTCTGCCAATTGAGCTGCATTGATTGATTCTTTGACTGGAAGGAAGTGAGCGACTTTGGTAAGCTTGTCAATCACCACAAAGATAGAATCATTCCCTCTCTTGGACTTAGAAAAACCAGTGACGAAATCCATTTCAATGTGATCGAATTTCCACTCGGGAATAGGAAGAGGTTGGAGAAGACCGGCTGGACGTTGATGTTCTGCTTTCACTCTTCTGCAAACATCACATTCATTCACGAATTGGGCAATCTCCCTTTTCATGCGTGTCCACCAGTAAGATTGCTTGAGGTCTTGGTACATCTTGGAGCTACCAGGATGAATGGAAAGGAGAGAATCATGTGCTTCTTCCATTATGAGCTTCCTGAGATCACCTTTGGGAACAACGAGTCTGTCCTCGAAGAACAAGGTATCTCTCTCATCAACATGATAGCACTTGTATTTAGGAGTGCCCTTTGCAATACCATGTTTCACCTTCTGCACCATGGCATCACTGAGTTGGGCCTCACGGACCTGATCTTCCAAGGTAGGAGCAATTTGAAGATTTGCAAGAAAACCCTGCGGAACAACTTGGAGGTTGAGTTTCCTGAATGCTTCACAAAGCTCAGGATGGAACGGCTTGATAAGAAGGCTGTTGCAATATGCCTTTCTGCTCAAAGCATCTGCAATCACATTCGCCTTGCCAGGAGTGTATTCAATGCTGGGATCATACTCTTGGATCATTTCAACCCAACGAGTCTGGCGGAGGTTCAGATTCGGCTGTGTGAAGATGTACTTCAAGCTCTTGTGATCAGTGAAGATGTCAACTTTTCTGCCCAACAACAGATGTCTCCACGTAATCAAAGCATGTACCACAGCTGCTAGCTCGAGATCATGTGTGGGATAGTTCTTCTCACTTGGCTTCAGCTGACGAGAAGTGTAAGCCACAATTCTCTTATCTTGCATAAGCACACCACCAAGTCCTTGAAGAGAAGCATCACAGAATACTTCATAGGGCTTGGACTCATCTGGAGGAGTAAGAACTGGAGCAGAGACGAGCTTTTCTTTGAGAGTTCTGAATGCCACTTCACACTCTGGAGACCAAAAGTATTTGACATTCTTCTGCAGCAAGTTGGAGAGAGGCTTGGCAATCTTGGAGAAGTTCTCAACGAACCTTCTGCAATAGCTGGCAAGACCCAGAAAACTGCGGAGTTGCTTGACGTTCTGAGGAGCTTCCCAGTTGACAATTGCTTCAACTTTCTCGGGGTTTACCGCAATACCGTCAGCTGAGATGATATGGCCCAGGTACAAAACCTTATCGAGCCAAAATTCGCACTTGGAGAATTTGGCATAGAACTTATGCTCACGGAGTCGATCAAGAACCAGACGTAAGTGCTTTTCGTGATCTTCTTCATTCTTTGAAAATACCAGAATATCATCCAGATACACAAGCACAAACTCGCCGGTGTAGGGGTTGAAGATGTAGTGCATCATTCTCGAGAAGGTAGGAGGAGCATTGGCGAGACCAAAGGACATGACTGTATACTCATATGAACCGAAACTCGTTCTGAAGGCAGTCTTGGGAATGTCTTTCTCGCGAATGCGAATTTGGTGATAGCCCATTCGGAGGTCAAGCTTAGAGAATACTTTAGCTCCCTTGAGCTGCTCGAACAGTTCGTTGATGTTGGGGAGCGGATACTTGTTCTTTATTGTCTTCTTGTTCAATGGCCGGTAATCAACGCAGAGACGTTCCGTGCCATCCTTCTTCTTGACAAATAAGACACCACAGCCCCAAGGCGACGTACTAGGCCTGATGAGACCCATACGCTCCTGTTCATCAAGCTGCTTCTTCAATTCCTTCGATTCTTTGGGAGAGAGCTTGTACGGACGCCGGCATGCTGGCTCAGTACCCGGCTCGAGTTCAATGATGAATTCCACCTGACGGTGTGGAGGCATGCCTGGAAGTTCTTCAGGAAAGACGTCTTGATATTCGTTTACCACCGGAATTTGAGATATGGCATTAATTTCGCCCTTATCATTGAGAGAGAAAAGCCTGATAGTGTTATCCCTGGAGGCGAAGATAATCACATCTTCATCAGGATGAGTCATCTTGACTTCCTTCTGTGCACAATCAATGTGAGCATCGTGCTGAGAAAGCCAATCCATTCCGAGGATGAGGTCAATGTCGAAATTACCAAGAACCACCGGATTAGCCAGAAAGTGATAATCACCCATGCGAATAGAAATATCCGGAGCATAAACACTGGAGTGCATTCGTCTCCCCGGCGAAATAACTGTGAACTCCCTTGGCAGATTTTTGGTGACAATATCGTGCTTGGATGCAAATGGATATGACAAGAAAGAGCATGTAGCACCCGAATCAAACAACACTTTAGCAGGGATAGAGTTAACTGGAAGGTTACCCAAAATAACATCAGAAGAATTCTCCGCTTGCGCTGCATTCATCAGATTGACCCTTGCTTGCTTGGGACTATGCTTGACAATAGCTGAACTCACAGGTGGAGGAGGTGGAAGACGCTTCGGGTTCGGACATCTGTTGGCATAGTGACCTTTCTGAGTGCATTTGTTGCAAGTCACTTCTGAGAGAGGACGGAAATGAGAACCACTTGACTTGGAGCCTTGAGACTGAAACTGGTTCTTCGACTAGTTGCTCGGGTTGGGTGGGTGGGAGAAACCACGTCCACTAGAGTTCTTGTTGTTGTTGGAGTTGTTGTATGGAGCTCGAATCACTGGAGGAGGAGGAAGCCAAAATTTCTGTTGTTTCGCGACGACTTGAGAAGATGAGGAGGAGTGAACGGCATCTCGAATCCTCTTTTTGGAAGCCTCCATCTTGAGCTGAGCTGCCTCTTGTTTCAAAGCCATGTTATAGAATTTGTCGTACTCCTCAGGCTCGAACAGGGTGAGAGAAAGTTGAAGTTCATCTTTCAGACCTCCACGGAACTGGTAGATTTTGCTCTTGGCATCAGGAATGTCTTGCTTAGCATAGCGGGCGAGGTTTTGGAACCTAACATTATACTGATAGACAGACATAGAGCCCTGCTTCAGGTTGTGGAATTGCTCATGCATATCGTCGATGACACTTGTTGGAATGTGGTGAGAGCGAAAGTCCTTGCAGAAGTCCTCCCAAGAGATCACACGACCTGGCCTGGAGTCTTTGTACTGCTGCCACCAGTCAGCTGCTTGGTCTTTGAGTTGGAAGGCTGCAAACTTCACATAGTCCTCTTCCTTCACGTTACTGCACTCAAAATGCTTCTTGATATCGGTTAACCAATCTTCAGCACCAAGTGGGTCGACACAGTAACTGAAAGCTTTTGGATTATTGGCCAAGAACTGGTTGAGAGTAGCATGGTGCTGTTGGTTGAAGAAATTGCCTTGATTCCCTGGAACACCCTGATTAGCTTGATTAGCTTGCATCTGCTGCATCATCTGCATCAACATCTGGGTGTTCTGATTTGTAGTCTGCATGATCGCTCTCCAAGCCTCAGACGGAGGAGGAGGGGAAGGAGGACGATCTGGGACCTCTTCACCCTCTGGGTTAGCGTTGGGAACCCGTTTCGGAGCCATCCTGAAAGAGATGACCACGAATCAGCAATTGATTGATAGAAGGTATAAGCTGAAACAACGAAATGAATTGCAACAAGTCTTCACAATAATCATTCGAACAAGAGGAACGAATGAAATTTTCAGTTTAATGATAACAACAATCTTCACGAGAAGCCACATAGGGGACAAAGGTAAATAAGAAAAACAACAAGGTACAGACGGGAACAAACACAAGATAGGAGCTTCGTTCTAACATCTTTGTGCTGAAAGCTTATGAACGCGTTACGAAAGGGTTTTGCAATCCCCGGATCAGCATAGCCAAGGACCCTTTAAGATGCAACTCCCGATCGGAACATCGGTCATAAAACCACTTCACTCAATGTAGAACCCCGAACTCGCTAACCTGCATTCGTTGGAAGAATGCCTACGATCTACAGGATAAACCCACCTATTAACTTCCGAAAGTTTACAGTTATGCAATCAGGTGTTGGGGATACAGGGGAAGCACCGCGCAATCAACTCTAAACCTACATCCAGCTGTATCCATCCTTCAACACATAACCAGTCTTTCTCGGAAACTGTCTACCTTGGACCTTCGAAAAGCATCCACTATAACAAGCTATGGCAATACTCCCGAACTACCTCCCCAGTACTGGGTGATGTCGGGGTTATCTTGCCACTAACCGTATAGGAGAGATTTTCGATGTCGGCCGTCTTAAGTATTTAGTACTGCCGCGATATGCTTGTGACGACAATACCCCGAAGCTCAACTCCCCGAGACACTGCCACAACCCCTAATGTCAGGAGGCATCGAGAACAATATTCTCGTCACAAGAACATCGAAACAATCCCAAAATACTCGCGAGATTCCTAAAAAAAAATTTGTTGCAATTTTTGAAGATAGAAGAGACAAGAGTAGACGTCAGGAGTCCTCACTAGAGTGAAAGGGGATGAGAAGCAAAGAATTCCTACTCTCCGATATAATATAGGACTCAAAATATTTTCAGTGTGTGCCTAGACTCGACCATCAACGATTCGATCAATCAGTGGGGGCTCCTAGGTCGGAGAAGGCTCTGAATACCAACTTGTAATGCCCAGGATGGGACTATATCTCCTACGTGTCGAGGCACGACTTAGAGACATAACCCCATGCTGGAATGATCGCAAGTCTGGTATCTTTGCACAACTCATGTAAAAGATGGGGATGGAAAACATAAAATAGTTGGCTTACACTCGCCACGTCACACAAATACATTACATGTTCAAATCATCATTCAATAAAACATCACAGCCCTCTAAGGGTAAAATCCAAATGACAAGATACCAAACATAATTTAAATCCACAGGTCGGATCGAATCCTAGTAGAAGTCACCACTACTGATCATCAGGGTAACGAACATAGTATCGACTACGCTCCTCGTCATACTCCCAGTCTAGCTCGGTGCCATCACCTGGATAGCTCACCATCGGACCTGCATCTGGTGTGGTGAAGTAACTGTGAGCCACAGAGGACTCAGCAATCCCGTTCCCGGGTAACATGACTATTTAAGCCTTGGGAGAGGTTAAGGCTGAAGAAAAGAATAAGAGTCTGCAGCAGCAACTAGCTCTAGCTTACGTCAAAGAGTGTGAGAAGAGAAGTGCCTCGGTCGAGAGATGATCACGAAGTGATCCTAGCTACAACATGTCAAACATAACCCCACCGTGTTCATCTCCCGAATCCCTTTCGGAAAATGACAGTCACGGTACACACGCTGGTAGTGTATTGGAACATTGTGTCAAGTTATCTACAACCAGATATTAACAAGCTCCCATCTGCCACATAACCGCGGGCACGGCTTTCGAAAGTTCATAACCCTGCAGGGGTGTTCCAACTTGGCCCATGGCAAGCCCATGATCCGCGGAGTCGCAACTCCAAGGTGGGAAGACCCGAGTATTATCGGAATCCCGTGCTCAAGATACTCCGAACTAAGGTAAGGCTAATCCAGCAAATCCTCCCGGCGTGTCGACACCCTGATAGTAGCCGCACGTATCTAGTCTCAGGACAGGTCCGGATGGGCGATGCTACACGTGTATGCCAGATACCTCGGGTTTCCCCAAGGCGGCCCCGCAGGACCCCCAGTTCGGACCAACACTCATGTGGAGCACTGGCCCGGGGTTGTTGATTAAGAAAGAGGGTTAATTACTCCCTATGCAAGTTTATTTAGTTATTAGGCGAATAGTACCAAAGTCGGGACTTGCTGGAAAAGACTTAGCGCTTAGCGGTTTATCGAGGGGGCCCCATAAACCCCAACCGTGTGAGGAACGCATAATCAAGGAACATAACACCGGTTTATACGGTTCCTAGCGGCATGAGTGGAACAAATCACCAAGCAAAAGGCTTAGCCTTCCACCCATTGCCAATATATAGATTATTTCATTTTAAGCATTTATATAGTGTGATATAACCCAACAAAACTTCAACATGAAGCAAGCATCTTCAACTTCACCTGCAACTAGCAACGCTATAAGAGGGGCTGAGCGAAGCATACTTAGCCAAGCAACGGTTTGCATAGGTAGGGTGGTTAGACATGGACATGGTTACAAGTAGGAGGCTGACAGGAAAGACATGGGCATCGAGGCAAAGCTATAGAGCGATACTCTAGCAATAGGCAAAGATAGTAATGTTATCGGGGTTTGGTCATCTTGCCTGAAGAGTTGTCGTTCGGATCGTAAGAAGGGTCCTCGTGCTCAACCTCGGTAGTAACCTCGTGCTCGTACTCGTACTCGGTCTCAGCTTCCGGCTCTAAACAAAACAATCACACAAGGCACGAATCAACAAGATGCAATGCGCACAAAAATGATGGATGCATGATGGATGCACTAAGGAAGCACACGGAGCACGGAAAATAGCACTCAAGCAAAATACTTCAAAACATGAAAACAATAGGATATTATGAATCTACACGGAAAATCAATCAAGTTTCATATAAGACTTGCTGAAATCGGAGCTACGGGCTAAAAGTTATGCCCGAAACACGAAATATGCACAAGCTGAAAATTGCAGCCACATAGCAACTTTGGAGCACTAGATAAATAAGCTACAGCACTCAAACATCATGGCAAAGAGCATGAACAGAAACTAGACATATCCTACAGCAAATAAGTCCAAAGGTGCACCCCCAAAGGAGCCACGGATCAATAGCGACAAGCTTGGACATATTGAACTTGACAACAAAATCCTGACAGCAGTAATTTATTGCAACTTTGGAGCAAAAGTTAAATATGCTACAGCCACTCAAATAAGCATCTGAGAGCATGAATGGATAGCCAACAATATATACTACAAGGAACCATCAAGAGTCACCCCAAAACTATCATGGTTTGTCCTAGAACAACAAGCAAACATGGCATCTAGAAATTACAGATTCCAGACTTGGTGAAATTCCACAAAGTGTTAAAACAGCAGTTTCATCATGGCATCTTCGAGAGCAAGTTTAAGTCACCTCGAAACTAAACATGGCAAGTGGTAAGCACCACATCAAGGTACACATGATGGTGATTCCGAAACATACAAGCATGCATCATGGAGATAAACACAACGATAGCAATGAGCTCAACAAGATGGCATCTCATAACAAGTTAAACAACTAAACAGCCACATAGCACTTTGCAATGAAGATATACATGGCAAGATTAAATCTATCATGCAACCTAACACAATCAACATGTAGAGCATGGCAAGACGAACACGTGGACATGTCATTTGCATCATTCAGACAAACGAGCTAAAAGATATCACTATGCAAAGATGGCATAAAAACATCACTAACAGCAGTTTACAACGGGATGCACTCTTGCAACAGAAAAATAAGCATCTATATGATCTCAAACATGCATGGCACAATGAAATGAATCATAGTGCAAGTCACCACGAACGTCTGGACATCTCATTCACTCAAATCGGAGCAACACACACAAAGTTATCAGCATTTGAAACTAGCATCAGCAACACGAACAATCTCAGAACTTAGGATTTTTCAAGCAACCTCAGATCTGAAGTCAACGGGCTTCGGGCTGGAGAAGAGGCGGATCGGGCCCCGGCGGCTGGATCGGGCGCGGCCCGCGAAGGAGAGGCGGTGCGGCCTGGCGGAGGAGAGGCCCGCGGAGAGGCGGCGGCTGGGCCGGCCCGAGTGGCGGCGGCGCCCTGGCGATCGGGCTGGCGATCAAAGGAGGCCCGACCTAGGGAGGGGCGCGAGCGGATCGGGCCCGGTGCGAGTGGCTGCGGCCTGGCGGACGGGAGATCGGGAGCTGGGCCCTGCGGCGCTGGACTCCGGCCCAGGAGATGCTATGGCCCGGGCGGCGGATCGAAGCAGGCCTAAGGTTCGTGGCTTGGGCCTCCGGATCGGGAGGAGAGGGCCCGTGCGGAGTGGCGGCTCGGGCGATTGGATCGGGGCGCCTGGATCCTTCCCGATCCCAGCAACTGGCGGCGGCTCGAGGCTTCGATGCTCGCGGCTGCGAGCTGCGGTGGGAGGAGGCTGGCGCCCTGGCCGGCCGGCGGGGCGGCGGGGTGGCCGGCCCGACGGTGGGGAGAGGCCGACGACGGCTCAACGTGGTGGTGCGGCGGCGGGGAGAGGATGAGGTGGAGGAGAGGTATTTTCCGGCGAGGTGGTGGTGCTCCGGCGAACTCCGGCGAGATTCCGGCGAAACTCCGGTGAGGTGGTGGTGGCTGGAGGAAGAGGATGAAGTGGGGCTAAGGTTTCCTTGATTTGGGGCAAAAATTGGGGAAGTGGACAAATATATAGGCGCAAGGAGGTAGGGTTGTCCAAATGGAGTGCGGTTTTCGGCCACACGATTAGAATTGGATGGCCTAGATGAAGGAAGTGGCTAGGAGTGGTTTGGTGGGCTGTTGGAGGGGTGTCTTGGGCCTCAAAGTGGAGGCACTTTGAGCCCACGAGAAAAACTGTTGGGGTAGCAAACGAGCTCCAAACGCGACAAGATTTGACAGGCGGGTTACACACATCAAAACAACAACACACGACAAGTCTCGCGCCAAACCGGTAACGATACACGGCCAAACACCAAAGTAGGCCTCGGGGATGCCACGGACACGTGAGGGAGCTCCGGAACGCGAAACGGACAACGGGAAGGAATGCGTGGGACCGGATGCAAACGACAACACAAATGCAATGCGATGCACATGGCTACATGATATGAATGAATGCCACACACGCACACGACAAAACGACGAAACCCCGAAAAAACAAAGAACCCGGAATGGAATAGATGAAGCCAGAGATATATTAGATGCCCAAAAGGGAAAGTATTACAACCGGGGCATTACAGACACGACCCTGGTCTTCCTGGTGCGCCTACATTTGTGTCGGTGTACAAAAAGAGGGGTACACTTTTTGTACCCCTATGACTGTGCACGGGCAATTTGAGCCACGGGCACCACCACACCAAGCATGGCAAGGGAAGTGAGCCAGGGTAAGATCGAAGCTTGATGGAGACTGGAGCGAACGCCAAGAACAAGACCACAAAGAGCAAAGGGACGAAGCGGCTTCGCCCGGCAAGATCCTTGCCGGGGCCGGCTCTGGCAGCCCCGGCAAGACCCTTGCCGCGGCAGCTCGCCCCGCGCCTACGGAGCGGATCACCCTTGAGTCCTCCGCCCCCATGGGGCAAGGATTCGGGAGATATCTCCGTGGTTGCATGCAGATCTTTGTGAATACATCCAAGATCAGATACAAGTTAAGAAACGACGACCCTTGGCGGGATCCCAACCAAGGAGGACCACAAGGCCCCCGGCAAGCACCATGCCGGGGATGACAGCAGGCGCCACGGCAAGACCCTTGCCGGGGCCCCGGCAAGGCCCTTGCCGAGGACACCCACGGGGCCACCGTCAGGCCCGCACCAACTGGGCTTCCGCCAACCCACGCAGCTGCCGACCCGACCAGCTGGACAGGCTCCTGCGTGGCAACCCACAGATCTTCGTGGAGACCCACCGTTGCGCCACCTCAGCTACCTGTCTGCCTACATGGCACCTCAGGCACCGCTGGCCTGGGTGCGTGTCAACACGAGGAGGAGCGGCAATGGACAAGACGGGCATCTCCCCTCGTCCCCGATAAAGCAGGGAAACCTAAGCTAGGTGCATTAAATGCACCTTGTCATGTAATGCTAGGGATAACCTCGCATCACTGTACCCTTTCCACCTCCTGTGTGCCACTGTGGCGACCCCTTTTCCCTATAAAAGGAGGCCCGAGGTGACCAGGAGGAGGATTCGGCTTTTTAGAACTCCTCACGACTTTTTTGGAGCTCCTCACTAGCTGAAGAACACAAACAGATAATCCACCAAAGCAGGAGTAGGGTTTTACGCATCTTTGCGGCCCGAACCTGGGTAAAGGAACTGTGTCCTTACTATTAGATCCGCTCTTCTCTCAACCCCGCGCCCCGCAACCGTAGCAGGGATTCTTGTGATCCCATAGGTGTCAATCCAAATACACCGACATCTTTGGTGCGCCAGGTAGGGGGCGCAGTTGTGAGAATTGGCTCTAGTGGCAGGCCCGACGCTCCCTCGTCTTCGTGGCCCTTTGAGGAGGCCGGAAGACCTACGCTCGAGCCACTGCAAATAAAAGCTAAGTTACATCGAACCTTGGATATTCCTACCCTATTATTTAAAGTTATTATCCTTAGAGCTGTCATTCTTTGTGCAAAAAGAAACCTGCACGCAAATGGGGCCCTTCCCGATCAGCAACGCCTTTGTTCTGTTTCGAGTCCGCTCAACAGTTCAGACGACCACGTTTGAAACGGTAGGGTAGTCTTCCGCAATCGACAAAGCTCTCAACTCTGACTCGAGTCAAACTCGACAGTTCGAGCGGCTGCGTTAAGGGCGGCAAGGTGGCAGACCCGGCAGCACGCTCACCCGGTAGGCCAATGGGGACCCGTCCCCAAGACGCTGCCTTGGGTATTTCGGACCGGCAAGCCTACCCAGTTAACGTAGGGTGGACACACAAAGAGGCAGCAAACAGGAAAATAACATGCATGATTCTGAAGATATTTCAAAGTTATATTACATCATGCCATCGCTGCGGTTCTAACTAAAGATAAAATTTGTCTTGGTCATGAAGCCGCGGCGGCAAGGAAGAACGGGGTGCCTAATCCCGGCGCTGGCCCTCCACCCTCTTGATTTCGTCGGTGCGGCTGATGACGGGCTTGATGCGCTCCTTGAGCGCCGTGAGGTTGGCATCCTTTGGCAAGCTGTCCATCGCGGCTTCGAAGTCGAGGGCGGGGATCCAGAACGCCACCTTGGTGCGGACCTTGGTCATAACCCCCCGGCAGAGCCGCCAGGCCTCTCCGGCAAGCGTAGCCGTTCTATTGGAGTGAAGATCAGTCAAGGCACTAAGGACTACCTCGAAGAACAAGGTCAACTTGGCGTTGACGGACCTGCTCCATTCAGGGGCATACCTCACGTTTGGCATCCCCATGAGGGCCAGCTGTGAGGTAACCCTGCCGGCGATGTCCTCCAGCCGGCTGATCCACCCGTTCTCCTCCACCACGTATTCTTGATGGGAGGCGCCCTCGTCTGCCGCAGCTGCTTCTCCTCCTCCAGGCTCTTGGCCAAGGCCTCCTCCCGAGCAGAGCTCTCCGCCAACATCTTCTCGAGATTCTCCAACCTCAGCCTGAGATCTCTGATGGAGTTTTGTGCCTCGGAGAGCTCCCCAGCCCTACTGATGATCGCTCCCTATGCCTCTGTCAAGGCGCAGTTGAGCCTGTTCTTCTCGTTGGACAGCCTGAGGGCCTGCTCCTTCAGCCTGTCCCATTCCACCTCCAGCTCTTGCATCATGCCGACGTGGGCCAGAGCCTGGGCATCGAGCGCCTCTTTGTGCCTCTGCCCCAGCTCACGAGTCCGCCGCTCGACAAGAGCCTCGAGCTCCTCATCCTTGCCGCGGAGCGTTGCGGCAAGCTTCGCCTCACGCACGGAGAGGTCTTCCTCCTGGGAATCGAGGGCGGCTTGATGCTGGTTCTAGGCGGCCTCCGCCGCGGCAGCCAAGTTCGCTGCCTCTTCTTGGGCCTTCTCGATGTCGGCCATCTTCATGATGAGCTCTGCATTACACTTGGCGAGTTCTTCCTGGAAGGCCCTCTGCTCCTCGCGGGACTGGTGGAACAAGGTTTGTGCCTCAGCAACGCGCACCTGGAAGTCCGCCTCCGCGTCGTCCACTGCTGCCGCCCTGGACTTAACTTTGTCCAGACGGGCACAGTAGAGCGCCTGAAGCTTCCGGAAGTTGGCCCCCATGGCCCGGAAGAGCTGCCCCTCTGGAGAGCCGTCGCCGCCGGCACCCAGTTCGTCAATGACCTTGAGCCCGGTGGCAGCAAGCACCTCGCCATCAAAGAGTTCCCCTCCGGCAGGCGCCAGGGAGCTTGACGCCCCGACAAGATGGATGAAGAGGTTGTCGCCCACCTTCAGATACCTGCCGGGGCCCGAGGTCGCGGAGGAAGAAGGCTGATCATCAATCGCCTCTTCCTCGGCTGTGGCCTTGCCGGCCTCCCCGGCAGGCCCACCGCCGGCGCCCTCGGCGGCACCCTTGGCGGCATCCTCAGCAGCCTTGTCCGCGGTGGCCCTGGCGGCGTCCTTGTCAGCCTCCGCAGCGGCGATCTTGTCGGCCTCCGGCGCGGCCTCCTCGGCAATCTCCTTGATGACGGCGTCCACATCCTCCACATCCGTTGAAGGGGTCCTGGGCCGTGACGGGGATAATGAAGTCAAGAAAAAGCGCAAGGGAAAAGCAAAGACAAAAGACAGGCGATGGCCAAGGCTTTGGAAGGAAGGAAGAAAGGGAACATCGGCTCTGAGATTGGAAGAGGTGCGAAGAAAATGGGGGAAGTGAGCAGCGCGCTCGCGGTTATTCCCTTTTATGGGGGAAGACGCGGGCCGCCTCCTTTCGCATTTACTGCGACGTGACGCATGCCTGCGAAAACCGCCCCACGCATGCCGCCCACGTCACGCATGCTCCTCCACCCCGCGCCACGCGCGCGGGTCGTGGGAGGCGCAGCGCGCGGAAAATTCTACCATGGTGAAAACCGCCCCGCCTGCCCGCGCACCGTTCTGGGCCTGGCCCAACAACGTGTCGTGCCTATGTGTGGCCCAGGCCCGGGGCTCCTGTCGGGGTACAAAAAGAGGGGTACACTTTTTGTACCCCTATGACTGTGCACGGGCAGTCTGAGCCACGGGCACCACCACACCAAGCATGGCAAGGGAAGTGAGCCAGGTTAAGATCGAAGCTTGATGGAGACTGGGGCAAACGCCAAGAACAAGACCACAAAGAGCAAAGGGACAAAGCGGCTTCCCCCGGCAAGATCCTTGCCGGGGCCGGCTCTAGCAGCCCCGGCAAGACCCTTGCCGCGGCAGCTCGCCCCGCGTCTACGGAGCGGATCACCCTTGAGTCCTCCGCCCCCATGGGGCAAGGATTCGGGATATATCCCCGTGGTGGCATGCAGATCTTTGTGAAGACATCCAAGATCAGATACCAGTTAAGGAGACGACGACCCTTGGCGGGATCCCAGCCAAGGAGGACTACAAGGCCCCCGGCAAGCACCTTGCCGGGGATGACAGCAGGCGCCACGGCAAGACCCTTGCCGGGGCCCCGGCAAGGCCCTTGCCGAGGACACCCACGGGGCCACCGTCAGGCCCGCACCAACTGGGCTTCCGCCAACCCACGCAGCTGTCGACCTGACCAGCTGGACAGGCTCTTGCGTGGCAACCCACAGATCTTGGTGGAGACCCGCCGTTGCGCCACCTCAGCTGCCTGTCTGCCTACATGGCACCTCAGGCACCGCTGGCCAAGGCGCGTGTCAACGCGAGGAGGAGCGGCGACGGACAAGACGGGCGTCTCCCCTCGTCCCCGATAAAGCAGGGACACCTAAGCTAGGCACATTAAATGCACCTTGTCCTGTAATGCGAGAGATAACCTCGCATCACTGTACCCTTTCCACCTCCTGTGTGCCACTCTGGCGACCCCTTTTCCCTATAAAAGGAGGCCCAAGGCGACCAGGAGATGGATTCAGCTTTTTAGAACTCCTCATGACTCTTTTGGAGCTCCTCACTAGCTGAAGAACACAAACAGATAATCCACCAAAGCAGGAGTAGGGTTTTACGCATATTTGCGGCCCGAACCTGGGTAAAGGAACCGTGTCCTGACTATTAGATTCGCTCTTCTCTCAACCCCGCGCCCCGCAACCGTAGTAGGGATTCTTGTGATCCCATAGGTGTCGATCCAAATACACCGACAATTTGTGAATGCAAACGAATCTTCTTTCATTTGCAAACGAATCTATATGTATTACCATGCCCGTTTTTTCCTTGCAATAATTAGTCATTCGAAACGTGATACTATAAATTAATTAATGAGGAGTTATTTGAAAAAAAAATCGAAACGGTATCCACGCTAACATGGATTAGAGTGTGTGTCACATAATTAGTTATTGAATTAGAGTGTGTGTCACATAGCGATCTCCAATTCTTACATGGATTTCGCATTTCACTTTATCCACGCTACTTTTTTAATACAAATTCATATGTATATGATGAACACCATTGTAGTGAGAAAACTTTTGGATGCATTCAAACATATGACCTACAAAATAGCACAACAAATCGAGTCAATGTCAGCTTTTCGAAACCTAATATGGCACGGATTCGAAATAATTACCCATATGCATGGTCCTCAGTTCAAATCTTACAATGTACACCGAATTGAAACATCGATATTAAGTCTCGTACTATCTACATTCAAATGTTGTTTCTAGCCCCCCCCCCCATAGACACGCTACATACTTCCTGTATCGGTCAATCTTCCTCTCCTGACCACCTTAGGAAGCTATCGATTTCCAACACACATCCATTCTTTCTCTCCATGTTTCGATCTCTAACTCTCTCAACTACACAACCCCCTTTTTTCCACTCGGTTACGAAATGTATTTACCTCAAACACCTGCCATTGCACCCCATGCCGAGCTCTCTCTCGCCATCTCCCCCTCACCCTCTCGCGCTAAATACATGCATTGCCTATCTAGCCCCCAACCTCTCGTGAGCACGCACGCACGTTGTCTATCTAGGTCACTCCCTCGAGACTGTCTCACTCTTTTTTCCACACGATGGGCCACACTCACTCAATCTCGCTCTCTTTATCTGACTCTCGTTTAACCTCGGTTTCTTTCACACACAAATGATATATCTCCCTATTCGGGCCTCGATCGACACACTCTATACTCTCTCACGAGGATTTTCTATCTAGGTCAGTCAATCAAAGCCGCCCCCACTCTTTCGACCTCATGGCAGGCCACACTCTCTCTCTCTCTCCCCCCTCTCTATATGTCTCGATTGACCTCGCTCTTTCTCGGACAAAAATGATATATCACCATGTTTGAGCCCAATTCGACTTATTCACATTGTATACTCTCTCATGCACATTGTCTATCTAGGTCACTCTCTCCAACCCGTCTCACTCTTTCGATCGCACGACGACCCTATGTGATCGATTGACCTTGCTTCCTCACATGCATAAAATATATCTACATGTCTGTGACTAGATCATCTCTCAAGCTCTATCTTACAGCCCTCACCCTTGCCAAAAGATCAATCGGACAATATCTCTCCAGAGCATATATATTTGTTCAATGAATGTCGGACCACACTCACTTTGTCTCTATATCTGTATGTCTCTCGATTGACCTCGCTTTCTCACGCCGTATCTTCCACACATTGAAGCTACCTCTCCATCCCTCGCAAAGCCGGAGCTATTTACATTGCGAGGGGCACTCCAACCTTGGATTAATTTGTGTAGGCATTCATTCTGGTCGGTTTAGATTATATTTTCGTAGCATTCGTCCCACAACTACTCGAAACACAGTTGCAACCCCCGCAACTCCCCTAGTTGATTTCCTTGTGGCTCGGTCATCGCTCTCTCGCACATCCTTTCTCCCCTTCAACGTCGCACCATGGTATTATTGCAAAAAACTCTGTTGTTCTCTTTAATTATTATAAATAAGCTACAAAACTACACACCGATAGTCCACTTGTAATGGAACAAATTTCGACCCATAAATTAAAGTGCTACAAACTACACACCGAGGGGCCCACATGTCATGAAACAAATTTGGACCCATATACAAATTAAAAAATAAAGGACGAGGATCGAACATGCCACCAGGGCCTTCATGCCGCACGTCAATAGGCAGCATACGTAGAACAACATTGTTTGTTGTACCTTCCTTTGTTCACATAATGTTTTTATATTACCACAGCCCATTTAATTGATAACAAGTAATATTATTTTTAGTACTATTCACCTTGACTTACTGGTGGGTTCCATGTGTGCTCTCTCTCTCTCCTCCCCTTCTGCGTTTAGTCGTATGGGCTAACACGAAGAACTCGCGGGCGATGTTGCCGTTGACCATATCTGGACGCGTTCACAAGATACGACACCAGTTTCACAAGCTAGCAGCACTAGTGTGTGTGTACGTGCAATGCACGTTAATTTGGAAGTATATTAAGTGTTTGCGGATATTAAGTAAGATATTATTTGCGTGTTATTATGTGATTAGCACTATTTTTGGTATGAAATTAACTGCACGCTAAACGTGTTGAGCGCTCGATATTGAAGCAATCTAGGTCATTGGATGACAAGGAATACATGTGGCTTGATGACGTTTTATATTTAATTTGATACGGCTCTAGCAGAACATTCAATCAATCAAACCATAGATTTCGTTCAGTCTGACTCCGACTTTAAATTATACGACGATCGATCTAAAATAAACGGAAATGATAAACGTTCGGATTTTAAGCATGGCAATCTGAATGTCTTTCATGGCAAATTTAGATTACACGGTGGCGGCGGGGGCGTCTTGCGGTGGGAAGCGGCTCCTCTGCCGTGCTCTGTGTGTCGTCGGGCCACTGACCGACGGCGACGGCGGCGCCTTGCGCTGTTGTTGGCGTACTCCTGGACGTTGGCCTAGCTTCAAGGAAGGCCAAAATGTTCTGGACTTCGGAGCGAGTCAACTAGCGGGAGGAGGCGACTGGCGTTGGTGCAAGGAAGCGGTCGATGGCGGTCCATGCCGCTGAGGGGGGCACTGGCACCCGCGCGGGGACATGCGATGTCAACGGCGCGGCGGAGACATTCGTGTGCACGGGCACCAGCACGGGCGCACACATTAGTGCACGCGCAGGCGCATGCGCTGGCAGGTGCACGGGCACCGGCACGGGCGTGCGTGTCAGTGCACGCGCGGGCGCATGCGCTGGCAGGTGCACGGGCGCGTGAAAGTCGGCGGGGACCTCGTGGAACCCCGTGGCATCAAGCTCGGCGACAATGTGCGGCTCCCAACCCATCAATGCCACGAGGATGGGCGCTGGCGCAGTCGGGGCGAAGGGAGCCGGAATGGAAGCGGGGACAGGTGCGACGTCTTCCCGCAAGGCCAGTTCAAGCTTGTCCCAAAGCGCCTTATGTTCTCAAGACTCCGGCTGGGTGTCTTCCTCAGGAAACTGGAAGACTAAGGGCATACCATCGTGATGCGGCATGGCGTATGTTTAGGTCAGGCTGGTTGGAGGTAGACGACGGGAGAATCAGAGAGGAAGAGAGAAGATTGTAGCAATACCGGGTAGTGCGGGGTTGATTTTAAACTGCGGCGCCGGCGACATTAAAAGTGGGAGCAGTCGGGACGATGGTGGGCGACGGAGCCTGGTCAAAGGGCTCGCCTCCCGCTGAGCCTACACAGCGGTCTGCTCGCACGCCTCCCTGTCAGCCGGCACAACGGTCTGCTCGCATGCCTCCCATCGACTCACACGCTTGCTCGGACGACACCTGCTGATGAGAAGCGGGACTCGTGGCGGCACGTAAACGCCCATGGTTTCAATAGTGAAAGCGTTCGCCTTTAACGTGATAGGTCTTTGTTCCAAAATACCTTTGCTCTTCATTTGTGCAACTTGTCATAGGCAGCTTGTCTCAAATTGAAGAAAAAAATTACTAATTAATATTTGTGCCATATCACGTGACCACGCTCAGTTTCAAGAATTTATGGTCACTTTTGGATTTTCTGAAATTTAAAATCCAGGATTCGAAACAATATCATAACCTGCATCATGCAGTAAATTTTCAAGCCATACATTTGTCCTGTTGCATTTCTTAAGAAAGGATTTGGTCAAACATTTTTCTTAGTTAGACTTCAGACAAGTTATATATGCAGAGCAAAAGGATAATCCCTCAGTACCAGTGCATTGCCTGGTATATTAACTCAAGTACTAGGGACGAACAAACGGGCTCAATTCTGTGCTCATCCTGGTGTAGTAGTAGTAGTACTAGGCAATGCAGTTGACGGGTGACCTTGGCGAGAGGCGACCGAGGGAATTGAACCGTGCTCGGCATGGTAGGTAACGTTGTCTAGTTACTAAAGCATCCCTCCGTTGTTCACCGGTAGTCATTATGGACCGGGGACATGAGGGGAATTTCCTAGGGCTGGAAATCTGGCCGCCAGATATTTCGACTCGAAACGCGGAGGCTCGACTGGTTGGGGATGCCTAATGTGCATACCACGCACGCCACCTGAAGGACACGAGCCCGTTTTTTTTTACTTTTTAGGATCAACACGAGCCAAGGTCTGGCTGGTACGTCGTTGGGTCCTACCATTCGAGAATACCAAAGGAACCTTTTAAATTGTCAAACGAATCTATGTGTATTACAATGCCCGTATTTTCCTTGCAAATACTAATCTCAACGTGGTAATTGATTTATGACAATTTGTTGAATTAGAGTGAGTTTGTGATATAGTGGTCTCAACGTGGATTTCACATTTCATGGTATCCCTGGTAAGTTTTTCAATGCAAATTCAAATTTAAAAGATGAACAATATGGAGGCGAGAAAAATTTGTATGTATCAAGCATATGACCACACACACACACAGACACCCACACACGAACACAACAACAATCCGATAATTATAGTGCATCTATTTTTCCAAACCATGCATGTATGACACGAATTGAAAAATACTCCTTCTTTTCCTAAATATTAGTCTTTTAGAGATTTCAACAAGCGACTACATACAGAGCAAAATGAGTGAATCTACACTCTAAAATATGTCTATATACATCCGTATGTGCCAGTCCACTTGAAATCTCTAAAAAGACTAAATTTAGGAACGAAGGGAGTAAAATGTAAGCCATGTCCTCAATTCAATATTTAAAATGAACATGAAACTGAAACATGAATATTAGGTCTAGTACTACAGTACATGCAAATGTTGTGTTTAATTAGGCGGAGCAATGATTGTCGGGGGTCACCCCCTCGACCTTAGATAAAACTGTGAAGCTCTGTTTAGGGTTGTTTAGATTATATTTGTCCCCACCCTCCCAACCATCGATTGGTTGTGCACCCCCCATTCCTCCTCCCCGGGAGAATATCATGTGCCCCCATACCTTAGATATGCCGATATGAGTTGCTTAGAACTTGTAGATCTGAGATATAGCAGCTCACATGATGTCTTAATATTTTTACAGGAAACCTTGATGAGTTTGAGAATTGCACACAATTTGTACAAAAACTACTCAGATGCCCTAGGATCCAATATCCAACGACCTCGAAGCTCGTATCACCGTAGCATCTAAGATGAAGGAGGACATCATATTCTCCTCTATGTAAGAATATCATGTGTTACCACACCTTAGATGCTTTGGTGATACAAGCTCTTCAGAGCCGTTGGATTTGTGAGCCAACACCTCCTCGGTGGTTCGACTAGTTTTTTTTTTGCAGAAAAGCCCCCAAAGAGTTCAGCCACTGCTTACAAGCACAAAGAATGCTCAGATGCCATTGGATCTCAGATCAAACGACCTCGAAGCTCGTATCACCGTAGCATCTAAGATGAAGGAGGACATCATATTCTCCTGTATGTAAGAATATCATGTGCTACCACACCTTAGATGCTTTGGTGATACAAGCTCTTTGGGGCCGTAGGATTTGTGACCCAACACCTCCTCGGTGGTTCGAATGTTTTTTTGCAGAAAATCCCCCAAAGGGTTCGGCCACTGCTTACAAGCACAAAGACTGCTCAGATGCCATTGGATCTCAGATCAAACGACCTCGAAGCTCGTTTCACCGTAGCATCCAAGCTGCGAGAGCACCTTATGTTTTCTCGCATGGGAGAATATGAGGTGCTCCCGCACCATAGATTCTATGGTGATACGAGTTCACGGAGATCTAACGGCCCATAGTAGGAGGTTTGAATGTTTTTGCAATATACGGCTGAGGTAGTTTGGGAATTGCACAGAAAGTACAAGTACTACGCATGTGCCATCTAATCACTGATCATACGACCTAGATGCTCATATCACCGTAGAGGGTAATTATGCTACGGGGAGCACCTAATATGAGCAACGGGCATCCGTTGGATCCAAGATGCAGCGGCACACAAGGCCTGAATGTTTTATTTGCAAAAAAACCTTTGGAGGGTTTGGAAATTGCGCATAATTACAAAGACTACTCCCAAGCCATTGGATCTCACTTCCAACAGTGTAAAAACACGTATCACCATAGCATCTAAGCTGCGGGCTGGATGTGATATTCTATGCCGCTGTCATTTTTGTTCGTAAACTTGCAAAATACTTGTAACTTGTGTCATTACTTGTCTAACCGTGCAAAGTGTTTGTTAAAAAAAACCATCCTACACTGAAATATCGGAACAACACACGGGGGTCCCACTTGTCATTAATCAAATTTGGACCTAAAACTAACAAATATGAAAGACGAGTTTTGAACTGGCAACCTGGACTACGAAGCGTAAGTCGCTAGCCTGAAACAACAACAGTTGTTGGCTTTGTCCCATAACTTGATTTTATACAGTATTACGTTGAGTAGAGTAGAGGGAGTGCCTCGTCAACACGTGCATGACCGTTGACTCACTTACTGGTGGGTCCCAGGTCTGCGATCTCTCTCTTCTCTCCATCGTCTAACCTTTGCACGGGCACACACGAAGAGCGGCGCTAGCTTGCCGTGGTGTTATTACAACTAAAAGAAAAAGCTTGGAAAATAGAAGAATCGCCTAGAACAAGAGACGGTGTGGCTGGTCGAGACAGAGCTAACTACACCTATCCTGCGTGGCATGTTAGCATGATGAAGCTGTGTGGCTAGTGGGGTGTTTTCGATCGACTGGCTGGGTCCCGAGGTCGAACCATAGGTACTACGTATGATACAGTAAATTTTTACACGCATATTTTTCCTCCGTGCCGAGACATGGCACACCCTACCGCACGGTTTCGGGGTCCTCCCGGGTGGTGCACGCATATATTCTTCCTGACATGGGACGCCCTACCACGCGTTTTCGCCGAAGCAAGTAAATGAGTCGTCAAATCACGAAAGACCACTTTTCCCGCCGAGTATATCAGTGAAGCACGGTGTCTATCTAGTTGGGGTAGTTCGACCGATTAGCTAGGCCGCCGCCACATTTGTTTTTTCACCCCTTTTTAATCTACTTTCCGGCAGGTAAATTTAAATATCCACCGCGGCGTTGCTCTGGTGTTTGAGTGCGACATGATTTTTAATTTTTTGATTGATGGGAGCAGGCGCAGCAGCAATTAGTCATGATGACTCCGCTTGTAAAACCCCCTGCTCCCTGATGTGAGAAGTCCTCGACTGGTGTTTTACCATGGTGAAAACCAAATATTCCCTGCTCCTCGGCTGGCTCCCTCCGGCTTCCCGTAGATTTCATTGCCTTTCAGTCGTTTCGCCCCCTGCATCACCAACGTCCCGCGCCTCGAGAAGTAGAGGGGCTTCGGTGGTGTTTAGGCGCCCTCTGCATGGGCATGTCCATGTCTCGGCGCAACATGACAGTTGGATCAAACTGAGACGGTGCAGATAAGTCCCTGTAGCACAAAGCGCGTGGGTGTGTTTGGTTGCATTCTCATCTCAATATACTCCTCTATCTAGGTGTGCAAGTCACCTTACGAAAACCAAATAATCCCAAAACACTTAGGCACGGTACATTAACTTCCTCCCCGTTTCTTGTTTTTTGACATATCAACCAATAAGAGACGTGGGTCGTGCATGCTTTCAATGACTTGAGACTAATAAACATGACATGAAGTGGTTAGTTCATTGCATGCAATGCTATTAATTAGCAAAAAGACATTAAGTTTTCTCGTTTTCCTCTCCGCCTTGGTTGCAGTGCACAACGTAAGATGACTTACACACCTAGACAGAGGGAGTAGTTGTTTCCTCTTCGTGTATTTGTGTTAACCTACTAGTGTGGACTCATGCACCCTTCATGCCCTCTGCCAAACACCCAAAAGTGGGCTGAGAAGGGAACTTTTGCTCCCATCCCGTGCACCCTTCATACACCCTGCCTAACACTATTCATGCTTCATATGGTTCATGTTTCGTGGAGTACTGTAGCACTATACTCTCCGTGCGCTGTAGACCTAGTTCTGTTAACATTGATCTCACTGTTCATTCTCGACTGGACAGTCGAGAAAACGGTACTATGTTACTACATTACTGTTCATATAGTTGACATGAGCACAACATCATTTGTTGTCGTCATATATTACTACACTAGCAACAAGACTATGTAGTACTGACGTATGAACCACTGCAGATGCTTAATAGTAGGAGCACTGTGTATATTCAAGTGGCTGCCGTGCTTCGCACTCCTTCGCCGTAAGAGTGGAAACGCTTGCTGTAATCATTTTTTTCTTCAGAAAAACAGTGGACACACTCTACGGTGCAGATCCTCCTCCAGCCATGCACTAAATTACTCACTTTCGCCGACGTGTGGGACAACCAGCATCGGGGTCCACCAGCCATGCACTAAATTACTCCGTAGTAGAGTGACGGTAGACTACCCCGATCGAAGCGCCGCAGTAATGCCCAATGAGCCGTCAAATCACAAAACCCCCTCCTTTCCAGCAGTAAGTTGGACGGACGAAGCAACCATCATTTCACTCTTCTCTCTCAGCTTCCTCTCTACCAACTCGCTTCTTCCTCATCTTGTTCCTCATTTCTTCAAGAAAACCCCGACCTGCTTCTGCCATTGTTCTTCTCTCCCAAAGAAGGAAAGGTGAGCACATCAATGGTGTTGATTCTGGCCAAGGCCCGGTCTTGCAACCCCGAGACTGATCCTATAACTCCCTCTCTTTTCTTCTTTTGGGTTTGTGATTATGGTTTCTTTTCTTTTATTTCTATTCGACAATTTCTTGATGGACGCTGGAGCACCGGCCAAAGTGATGTCTATGGCTCTGGCCAAAACCGTCGAGGCTCATGGTACGAAGAAGCGCAAGCACCCCACCGAGACTACCACAGACAAGCTCAAAGCCATCGCCTTTTCCAAGCCCCCCTCTTCGGGATCCCTCATTAAGCAAGTCCAGGTAATATCTCTTCTTGACGATCTTTTTCTCGATCTTGATCGTGTTTTTTCATCTAACACGCAGTACTAGTACTAGTAGTACAACTTTCTGGGTGATCTTGCATGTGATTTTTGTGTGCCAAATGACGGTTCTAAATTCCTTTTTTGACCAAAACATGCGAGAGGTTGACACTGATTTCTTATAGATTACTTTCAACTACTCCCTCTGTCCCAAATTTCTTGTCTTAGATTTGTCTAGATACGGATGTATCTAATACTAAAATGTGACTTGATGCATCCGTATCTAGACAAATCTAAGACAAGAATTTTGGGACGGAGGGAGTACTTTATGAACATCAATGCTACTGTACCTTTGAAGAGGGTATATTTGCCTCAATAACTTGTGTTATGGATATTACAAGTAATCTCTCTGCTCAAATGCCTTTGAAGACATGTTCTAGTGTCTTTGTTCACTCATTTCTATGCGTATATGTAGTCATATATGGAGTATAATATTGAAAATCATCTTATATTTCTGAACGGAGGTAGTAATAAAATATGGTTTCTGTTTGAATTAGAACTAGGTCCGCATGGAGATGAATTTCTCAAAGTCATGCCGTGTGAACTGGAAGACCTGAGCATGTGTTCTACTGCTAAACTATCCAGCTGATGTGTCCTTGTCGCCACGTGTCCTGAAGTAGTGTTTTCCTGTAGCATTTTTGTCAGGCGTGTCCTCGTGGCTGTACTTGACCACAACAATTTCCTGGTTGTGCCTTCGATTACGAAGGGTGTGGTTCTTGTAAAGCTTCCCAACAAATCTGATGCGGCATGTCTTCATCATCATGTTTATGAGTGGAAAGACCACTCTGTTAGGTTATCCAAGGTTATCGAGATGGTGATGGTGCATGTAGACATCTCTCACGAAGTCCATGGCCTAGTCAGTTATGCGGGGTTCATCACGTAGGTCGATGGCAAGAAATAGTCTGCAGAGTTTAATTAGTGCAACTTTGCTTGTCTGTAGTAAGTACTATTGTTCAGTACTTGATTTGTGTTTGTGAACCCTGTATTGTTTATTAGTACTGCCGCTTTTGGTGTGTGGTCAGTCCTGAGACAGGTCTATGTTAATGTCTGTCCACTCAATTCAGTATGTATATTTTGAAGTATCCAGATCATCTTTTCGTGAGGACGGTTTATCAGTTATGGTTACACTCCAATATCTGTATGCATTGCAGGGTTTATCGCACCCACCAGGATTTCCAGTCCCATGGATGTTCGGTCCATACAATTTGTCACGACCTTTGGACTATCCTGCTTGTGGGAGTAGGCGGGGCCCCTACATGTGCTACTTCTCGAGCTTGAGTTATATTCCCTCGAAGAGGAAAGGGTGATGCAGCATAGTAGCGTAAGTATTTCCCTCAGTTTTTGAGAACCAAGATATCAATCCAGTAGGAGACCACGCGCGAGTCCCTCGCACCTGCACAAACAAATAAGAACTTCGCAGCCAACGCGATAAGGGGTTGTCAATGCCTTTATGGTCACTTACGAAAGTGAGATCTGATAGAGATGATAGTTTGATATTTTTGGTATTATTGGATATAAGAACAGAAAGTAAAAGCGAAAAAGTAAAGTAGATTGTAGATTGATATGTTGAGAATAGACACGGGGGCCATAGGTTTCTCTAGTGGCTTCTCTCATGATAGAGGTATTCTATGGCGGGTAAACAATTTACTGTCGAGCAATTGATAGAAAGGTGAATAATTATGAGACTATCTAGGCATGATCATTATATATAGGCATCACGTCCGAAACAAGTAGACCGAGACAATTCTACATCTACTACTATTACTCCACACATCGACCGCTATCCAGCATGCATCTAGAGTATTAAGTTCATAAGAACAGAGTAACGCCTTAAGCAAGATCACATGATGTAGAGGGATAAACAAAAGCAATATGATATAAACCCCATCTTTTTATCCTCGATGGCAACAATACAATACACGCCTTGCTGCCCCTACTGTCACTGAGAAAGGACACCCCAAGATTGAACCCGAAGCCAAGCACTTCTCCCATTGCAAGAACTATAGATCTAGTAGGCCAATCCAAACCAATAATTTGAAGAGACTTGCAAGGATATTATAATCACACATAAAGAGTTCAGAAAAGAACCAAATATTTCTCAAAGATAATCTTGATCATAAACCCACAATTCATCGGATCTCGACAAACACACCACAAAAAGAGATTACATCGAATAGATCTCCTCGAAGACCAAGGAGAACTTGGTATTGAGAACCAAAGAGAGAGAAGAAGCCATCTAGATACTAGCTATGGACCCGAAGGTCTGTGGTAAACTATTCACAACTCATGGTGAGGTGATGATGATGATGTAGAAGAACTCCGTGGTAGATCCCCCCTCCGACGGAGCTCCGGAACAGGCCCCAAAATGGGATCTCACGAGAAAAGAAGGTTTCGGCGGTGGAACTAGGGTTTTCTCTGTTGTTCTGATGGTTTCGGGGTACGTAGGTATATATAGGAGGAACGAGGGCACCAGGGGCCAGACGTGGGGCCCACAAGGCATGGGGGCGCGCCCTGTAGTGGGGGCGCACCTGATGTCTACACACGCTTCTATTCTTGTAGACAGTGTCGGGCCTCCAAGAGCAGAGGTTTGTAGGACAGCAGCAAATTTCCCTTAAGTGAGTAACCCAAGGTTTATCGAACTCAGGGAAGTGGAGGTTGAACGTACCCCTTTCAAGCAACCCTGCAATCAAGATACAAGAAGTCTCTTGTGTCCCCAACACACCTAATACACTTGTTAGATGTATAGGTGCACTAGTTCGGCGAAGAGATGTTAAATGGCAAGTGATATGGATGGCAAAACAAAGTAATATAAATCTGTAATAAAAAGTGCAGTAAGCAAACAAGTGGTAAACATGAGCACAAATGGTATTGCAATGGTGGAAACAAGGCCTAGGGATCATACTTTCACTAGTGGCAACTCCCAACAACATTAACATAATCGAATCACATGATATTTCCCATAAAACATGCAATGGAGACGCACCCGGAGGTCATTCCTTTTTGGTCAAGAGAGGACGAGAATTATGTAGGGCTACAAAAGGACACCTCAAAGTTCGTAGTTCTAAATCTATGGATTTCCCAATGTCACCGCGGCCATCTAAAGAGATTACCACAATCACCACAACATATCTAAAGGATAGTCAAAGACAAGCACCAAGAGACTCTCAATCTTCAATCAACACACAAAACAGGAAATCACTCATGAAAATATTCTTCTAATCCATGTCCAATAGACCGCTGTCACCTTGGTCTCGGGGATTATACTAGATAATGACAAGTGAGTACATCAATCCAATACATAGAGGAAGGGGAAGTATCATGGGATCACCCTAGATTAACATAGCCTATGATCACAACGAAGATCACATCATGGGAGAGAGAGAGATAACCACATAGCTACACGTACAAGCCCTCAGCCCCGGAGGAGACTACTCACACATGGACATGATGAGGAGGAGCTTGATGGTGGTGTTGATGGAGAGGTGCAGCCCCGCGAGGAGGAGCCGCTGCCCCCTAGGGGGCGGCGGCAGCCCTAGGGGGCAGCGGCTCCTTGGCCCCCCTTCTTCCTTGTGGATGGTGCTGCAATGGTGCTGGTCCTCCCCTCCAAGACGGCGGCTCGGGAGGAGGAAAATTCGTGGCCCCTGGTGACCTAGGTTTCCTCTCTTTATATAGACTATCGGATTCCCGTCATCAGATTTTGGGCCTCAGTAAAACGGGCTTTACTCGGCCATCCGGACTCCGATTTGGACGAATTTTATATCCAGAAGCATCGCCTCGAAATTCCCCACAACTTTCGCAACTAGACTTTTTCCGTTTGACAAGGGAGTAATTCCCTCCATGATTATGACAAGTTTCATAAGGATAATTTCTCCTTATGTCATAGGTACCTTTATAATCACTATAGATTGGAGTTATAACATCATCATAGTAGAGAAGAGCATTATCATTGCTAGCAACTATATTTGTAATCATGTTGTCTTTATTCTTACTAGCAACAGAATTATCAATTATCACATCACTGGTGGGTAAAGGATTTGCAATCCTATCATCCCCAAGCTTAGAGCTTTCCATATCATCACTTTCAGAGTTGGTACCAAAAAGATTTTCAAGATCATAAGTAGCATTATCATCATTTTCCCAATCACAATAAGTAACATGCATATCATAATCTAAATCATCTTCAATAGTACCTACGGACGTATCATCAAGATGATAATTAAGGCAATAAACTTCACCTTCTTCTTTAAACTTACAGTCGTTAGGATAAAAGTTGATGGGAGGAATATGCTCAGGCCAGGTTGATACCCATTCTTCTTCCTTCTTGCTCCTCTTCCTCGTCTTTTTCTTTTTCTTCTTCTTCACCTTAGGAGGGAGTGGTTGGAGATGAAGCTTCTCCACATATCCTGGTTTATCATTAGAAACAATAGGGGAAACTTGGGAGAAACTCTCCTTTTTATTAGCAGAAATATAAGAGACATTTTTATACTTTGGTAAAGTTCCCTCCTTTCTAATCTTACTTATGTAATCATTTTCATGGCAATTAACAACACAATAGAGATGGCAATTTCGCAAAGTGTTTTTTATTCCTATGGCATTAACATCCAACCAAGAAGTCTCTTCTGATAACTCTTCACACATCAAAAATAACATAAGCTCATCATAAAGATTAGAGGTGATCATGTTATCACACAACCGGTTAACAGTTATGTTTTGAAAGTGCATGCATTGAAAATTAAAGTGACCTTCTATACATCAAAGTTCACAAGTAAAAGGATAAAGGTCACACAATTCTCTAGCAATTTCATTTAAATCTCTGACCCAAGTGATTGTTCTTTCATGCTTATGTTGCTTACAATACTTCTCTTCTTCAATCATAGGCCTTTCACAAGGTCTATCCACTCCACAAAAATTAACATGCTTATATAAAACATCATTTTTAGGAATTGGATCATGCATGTTGCAATCATCATGAACAATTTCATTTTCTTTGCAAATCTATTTAAAAGGTTCATGATGCTTGTTCCAATCCTTCTTAGGCATATTAAGATGTGAAGCAAAAAATTTGAGGAAATCAACAAGGAGTTGAGAATCAAGCCCAAATTTAGCACTAAACTTATTAAAACTTGTAGTTTCAACAAAGGAATTAATGCAATCATACTCATAAACTATACCTGACTCTTTACCTTTGTCGATCTCCCAATCTTCAGTGTTGCGTTGAATTCTTTCAAGGAGTTCCCATTTAGCACCAATCTTTTCGTTTGTGAAAGAACCCATAGAGGAAGCATCGAGCAAATCTTTATCGTGTCGAGAGAGCCTCGCATAGAAATTAGTAATAATCATATCTTTGGGGAGCCCATGGTTAGGACATTTTAGCATTAACGTTTTCAGTCTCCCCGAAGCTTGAGCTATGCTCTCTCCTTCATGAGGATAGAAATTATAAACATAATTCCTATTCTCATGGACTTCATGAAGAGGATAAAACTTGGAGTAAAAGAGAGACTGGATCTCTTCCCAATCCAGCAGGTGAGAGTCATCTAGTAGCCTATACCATTCCAATGCTTTTCCTTTCAGGGACAAGGCAAATAATTTCCTCATGACTCCATCTCTTGTCAAACCTGAAATCTTAAACAACTCACAAAGTTTTGTAAGTTTCAACAAATGAATACTAGGATTGACTGTCCCATCATAACGATCATTCATAATTATTTCAATTTTCCTAAGTGGTATTCGGAACGGGATACATTCAGTAGGTGGAGGAGACTTCTCTATCACGGGTGTGGTAAAGCGGCCTTCCCCAAGCAGCGAACTAAGAGCGCGGTTTTTCATAAACATAACTAGTGAAATAAAAACAAGAAACAAAAAGATTTAATTGCAAGATCTAGAGAAGGTACCTTCACTTACCTCACTTCTCCGGTAACGGCGCCAGAAATAGCTTGATGTCTACACACGCTTCTATTCTTGTAGACAATGTCGGGCCTCCAAGAGCAGAGGTTTGTAGGACAGCAGCAAATTTCCCTTAAGTGAGTAACCCAAGGTTTATCGAACTCGGGGAAGTGGAGGCTGAACGTACCCCTTTCAAGCAACCCTGCAATCAAGATACAAGAAGTCTCTTGTGTCCCCAACACACCTAATACACTTGTTAGATGTATAGGTGCACTAGTTCGGCGAAGAGATGTTAAATGGCAAGTGATATGGATGGCAAAACAAAGTAATGTAAATCTGTAATAAAAAGTGCAGCAAGCAAACAAGTGGTAAACATGAGCACAAATGGTATTGCAATGGTGGAAACAAGGCCTAGGGATCATACTTTCACTAGTGGCAACTCCCAACAACATTAACATAATCGAATCACATGATATTTCCCATAAAACATGCAATGGAGACGCACCCGGAGGTCATTCCTTTGTGGTCAAGAGAGGACGAGAATTATGTAGGGCTACAAAAGCACACCTCAAAGTTCGTAGTTCTCAATCTATGGATTTCCCAATGTCACCGCGGCCATCCAAAGAGATTACCACAATCACCACAACATATCTAAAGGATAGTCAAAGAAAAGCACCAAGAGACTCTCAATCTTCAATCAACACACAAAAGAGGAAATCACTCATGAAAATATTCTTCAAATCCATGTCCAATAGACCGCTGTCACCTTGGTCTCGGGGATTATACTAGATAAAGACAAGTGAGTACATCAATCCAATACATAGAGGAAGGGGAAGTATCATGGGATCACCCTAGATTAACATAGCCTATGATCACAACGAAGATCACATCATGGGAGAGAGAGAGAGATAACCACATAGCTACACGTACAAGCCCTCAGCCCCGGAGGAGACTACTCACACATGGACATGATGAGGAGGAGCTTGATGGTGGTGTTGATGGAGAGGTGCAGCCCCGCGAGGAGGAGCCGCTGCCCCCTAGGGGGCGGCGGCGGCCCTAGGGGGCAGCGGCTCCTTGGCCCCCCTTCTTCCTTGTGGATGGTGCTGCAATGGTGCTGGTCCTCCCCTCCAAGACGGCGGCTCGGGAGGAGGAAAATTCGTGGCCCCTGGTGACCTAGGTTTCCTCTCTTTATATAGACTCTCGGATTCCCGTCATCAGATTTTGGGCCTCAGTAAAATGGGATTTACTCGGCCGCCCGGACTCCGATTTGGACGAATTTTATATCCAGAAGCATCACCTCGAAATTCCCCACAACTTTCGCAACTAGACTTTTTCCGTTTGACGTCGTCTTCGGGCCGGAACGTGACCATCTTTAAAAAACGTTCTCAGACAGATTAGAGGAAAGTCAGAGTCCTACTCCAATACGACTCCTTTTGCGCTTTTGTCAATTTCCAAGTAATTCCTACACAATAAAGTGTAAAACAAGAACATTGTGCACTTTTGCAACCATTAGTAGGTTAGTCCAAATATGATCAAAAGTGTATGGAAGTGCATAAATATCATAGCAATATCACACAAAAAAGGCATGGAGCAAGCAGAAATTATAGATACGTTTTGGACGTATCAGCACCCCCACCCTCGTGGACGCCATGTGTGCCCTACTCCATGGTTCTCAAGTCTCCCGTGTGTATTTTGCTCTAAAATATCTCTCCCGAAGTTTCATTCTGTTTGGACTCCGTTTGATATTACTTTTCTGTAAAACCCTGAAATAGGCAAAAAACAACAATCTGGACTGGGCCTTTGGGTTAATAGGTTAGCAACAAAAGTAATATAAAATTGTATAACAAAGCCCATTAATCATCCAAAACATCATAAATAATAGCATGGAACAATCAAAATTTATAGATACGTTGGAGACGTATCAAGCATCCCCAAGCTTAATTCATGCTCGTCCTCGAGTAGGTAAATGATAAAAACGGATTTTTTGATGTGGAATGCTAACCAAGATAATTTTCAGTGTAGTTCTCTTAATTGTGGCATGAATGTTTAGATGTGAAAGATTCAAGACAAAAGTCTATATTGACATAAGAAATAATAATACTTCAAGCATACTAACAAAGCAATAATGTCTTCTCAAAATACTATGGCTAAAGACAGTTATCCCTATAAATTCATATAGTCTGGCTATGCTCCCTCTTCATTACACAAAATATTCATATCATGCACAACCCCGGTTTCAGCCAAGCACTTGTTTTCATACTCTATTCTTTCGAACCTTTCAACTTTCACGCAATACATGAGCGTGAGCCATGGATATAACACTATGTGGAATAGAGTGGTGGTTGTGGAGAAGACAAAAAGGAGGGAGATAGTCTCACATCGGCTAGGCGTATCAACATGGCTATGGAGATGCCCATCAACAGATGTCAACGTAAGTGAGTAGGGATTGCCATGCAACGGATGCACTAGAGCTAAAAATGTATGAAAACTCAACAAAAGAAACTAAGTGGGTGTGCATCCAACTTGCTTGCTCACGAAGACCTAGGACATTTGAGGAAGCCCATCGTTGGAATATACAAGCCAAGTTCTATAATGAAAATTCCCGCTAGTATATGAAAGTGACTAAACATGAGACTCTCTATCATGAAGAACATGGTGCTACTTTGAAGCACAAGTGTGGAAAAAGATAGTAGCAATTGTCCCCTTTTTTTTCTTTTTTTGGAGGGGACTTTTCTTTTGTTCGGCCTTTCCTCCCATGGGACAATGCTCTAATAATGATGATCATCACACTTACATTGAATTACAACTCAATATTACAACTCGATACTAGAACAAAGTATGAATCTATATGAATGCCTCCGACGGTGTACCGGGATATGCAATGAATCAAGAGTGACATGTATGAAAAGTTATGCATGGTGGCTTTGCCACGGATACGATGTCAACTACATGATCATGCATGGAAATATGACAATATTAAGCGTGTCATATGAACGGAACGGTGGAAAGTTGCATGGCAATATATCTCGGAATGGCTATGGAAATTCCATGATAGGTAGGTATGGTGGCTGTTTTAAGGAAGATATATGGTGGCCGTTTTGAGGAAGGTATATAGTGGGTGTATGGTACCGGCGAAAGTTGCGCAGTACAAGAGAGGCTAGCAATGGTGGAAGGATGAGAGTGTGTAATATCCATGGACTCAACATTAGTCATAAGAACTCATATACTTATTGCAAAATTTTACGAGTCATCAAAACAAAGCAATCAACGCATGCTCCTAGGGGGGAGGTTGGTAGGAGTTAACCATCGCACGCGCCCGACCTCCACACAAAGGATGACAATCTACAAATACCTCATGCTCTAACTTCGTCACATAGCGGTTCACCATACATGCATGCTACGGGAATCACTAAATTTAACACAAGTATTTTTCAATTTCATAATAACTCCACTAGCATGTCTCTAATATCACTATCCTCATATCTCAAAACAATTATCAAGCGTCCAACTTCTCATCATATTCAATGCACTAAGTATGAAAGTTTTTACTACATTCATCTTGGATGCCTATCATGTTAAGGCTAGTTTTATAGCCAAAGTACATTACCATGCTGTTCTAATAGACTCTCAAAAGGATATAAGTGAAGCATGAGAGATCAAATATTTCTACAAAATATAATTACCACCATGCTCTAAAAGATATAAGTGAAGCACTAGAGCAAAAACAATTCAACTCAAAAGATATAAGTGAAGCACATAGAGTGTTCTAAGGATTCCTAGAGCATATTTATCTCTCTCAAAAAGGTGTGTCCAGCAAGGATAATTGTGGCAAACTAAAAAGCAAAGACTCAAATTATACATGACGCTCCAAGTAAAACACATATCATGTGGTGAATAAAAATATAGCTCTGAGTATAGTTACCGATAGATGAAGACGAAAGAGGGGATGCCTTCCCGGGGCATCCCCAAGCTTAGGCTTTTGGTTGTCCTTGAATTTTACCTTGGGGTGCCTTGGGCATCCCCAAGCTTAGGCTCTTGCCACTCTTTGTTCCATAGTCCATCAAAGCAATACTCAAAACTTGAAAACTTCACAACACAAAACTTAGACAAAAATCTCGTGAGCTCCGTTAGTATAGGAAAACAAACCACCACTCAAAGGTACTGTACTGAACTCATTATTTGTTTATATTGGTGTTAAACCTACTGTATTACAACTTCTCTATGATTCATACTCCCCAATACTACTCATAGATTCATCAAAATAAGCAAACAACACACGAAAAACAGAATATGTCAAAAACAGAACAATATGTAGTAATCTGTAACTTTCGCATACTTCTGTAACTCCAAAAAATTTGAAATAAATTGTTAAACGTGAGGAATTTTTCTATTAATAATATGCAAAATAATCACCTAAATAGCACGCTACAGTAAAATCTGGTGACTATTCTAGTGAGCACTAACGATTCTGTTTTTCACAGCAAGACCATATAAACTTCACACAAGTCTTCCCAAAGGTTATACTTGGCCCAAACACTAATATAAAACACAAAACCACATCTAAACAGAATCTAGATGCAATATTTATTTCTAAACAGAAGCAAAATCAAAAAAAATATAAAATTGGGTTGCCTCCAACAAGCGCTATCCTTTTACGCCCCTAGCTAGGCACGATACATGGATAGATCTAGGTATTGCCATCTTTGGAAGGCAATCCATAAGTGGCTCTCATAATAGATTCATATGGTAGTTCAATTTTCTTTCTAGGAAAGTGTTCCATGCATTTCCTTAATGGAAATTGGAATCTAATATTTCCTTCCTTCATATGAATAATTGCACCAATCGTTCTAAGGAAGGGTCTACCAAGAATAATAGGACATGAAGGATTGCAATCTATATCAAGAACAATGAAATCTACGGGCACATAATTCCTATTGGTAACAATAAGAACATCATTAATCCTTCCCATAGGTTTCTTAATAGTGGAATCCGGAAGATGCAAATTTAAAGAACAATCATCAAGCTCATGGAAACCTAGCAAATCACACAAGGTTTTTGGGATAGTGGAAACACTTTCACCCAAATCACACAAAGCAAATCATTCATGATCTTTTATTTTAATTTTAATAGTAGGTTACCACTCATCATAAAGCTTTCTAGGGATAGAAACTTCCAATTCAAGTTTTTCTTCATAAGATTGCATCAAAGCATCAACTATGTGTTTGGTGAAAGATTTATTTTGACTATAAGCATGCAGAGAGTTTAGTATGGATTGCAACAAGGAAATACAATCAATCAAAGAACAATTATCATAATTGAACCCCTCGAAATCCAAAGTAGTAGGTTCATCACTATGCAAAGTTTTAATCTCTCCACTCCCACTTTTAACAGTTTTAGCATCAAGATCTAAAAACTTCGAATCATTGGGACACCTTTTAATTAAAGTAGACTCATCTCCAATCCCATATTTATCAAGATTCATACTAGAAAACAGGGATCTAATAGGAGACACATCAATAACTTTCAAATCTCATCTTTATTTTCATGATAACTAGAAGAACACGCCTTTATATAATTCTCTCTTTTAGCACGCATCCTAGCGGTTCTTTCTTTGCATTCATCAATGGAAATTCTCATAGCTTTGAGAGACTCATTGATTTCATGCTTAGGTGGAATACATCTAAGTTTCAAAGAATCAACATCAAGAGTAATTCTATCGACACTTCTAGCCAATTCATCAATCTTAAGCATTTTTTCTTCAAGCATAGCATTGAAATTCTTTTGCGGATTCATAAACTCCTTAATACTAGTTTCAAATTCAGAAGGCATCTTTCCGTAAGAGTTATTGTGGGAATTACCATAATTATTAGAGGAATTACTAGGAACAGGCCTAGGATTAAGATTTCCTCTATAAGCATTGTTACCAAAATTATTCCTACCAACAAAATTCACATCCAAATATTCATTATTATTTTCAATCAACGTGGATAAAGGCATATCATTAGGATCAGAAGAGGCACTCTTAGCAGCAAATAATTTCATAAGTTCATCCATCTTTCCACTCAACACACTAATCTCTTCAATAGCATGCACTTTTTTAATAGTAGATCTTTTGGTGTGCCATTGAGAATAATTAACCATAATATTATCTAGGAGTTTGGTAGCTTCTCCTAAGGTAGTTTCCATGAAAGTGCCTCCTGCGGCCGAATCTAAAAGATTTTTAGAAGCAAAATTCAAGCCAGCATAAAAGTTTTGAATAATCATCCACAAGTTCAAACCATGTGTAGGCCAATTACGTATCATTAATTTCATTCTCTCCCAAGCTTGTGCAACATGCTCATGATCTAGTTGCTTACAATTCATAATATCGTTTCTAAGAGAGATGATCTTAGCAGGAGGGAAATACTTAGAGATAAAAGCATCTTTGCACTTATTCCACGAAAATACTATTTCTAGGCAAAGAGGAAAACCAAGTTTTAGCATGATCTCTAAGGGAAAATGGAAATAACTTCAATTTAACAATATCGTTATCCGTATCCCTTTTGTTTTGCATATCACACAAATCAACAAAGTTATTTAGATGGGTAGCGGCATCTTCACTAGGAAGGCCAGAAAATTGATCTTTCATGACAAGATTCAACAGATGAGCATTGATCTCACAAGATTCAGCATCGGTAATAGGAGCAATCGGAGTGCTAATAAAATCATTATTGTTGTTATTGGAGAAGTCACACAATTTAGTATTGTTCTGAGCCATAGTGACAAGCAAGCAATCCAACACACAAGCAAACAAGAAGCAAGCGAACGATAAACACACGGCAAAAAGAAGGGCAAATAAAACGACAAGGGAAAAGTGGGGGAGAGGAAAACGAGAGGCAAATAAATGTAATGCGAAGGATAAGGCTTTGTGATAGGTACTTGGTATATGACTTTCGTGTAAGCCTCCTCGGCAACGGCGCCAGAAATTCCTCTTGCTACTTCTCGAGCTTGCGTTGTATTCCCTCGAAGAGGATAGAGTGATGCAGCACAGTAGCGTAAGTATTTCCCTCAGTTTTTGAGAACCAAGATATCAATCCAGTAGGAGACCACGCGCGTGTCCCTCGCACCTACACAAACAAATAAGAACTTCGCAGCCAATGCGATGAGGGGTTGTCAATCCCTTTACGGTCACTTACTAAAGTGAGATCTGATAGAGATGATAGTTTGATATTTTTGGTATTTTTGGATAGAAGAACAAAAAGTAAAAGCGGAAAAGTAAAGTAGATTGTAGATTGATATGTTGAGAATAGACCCGGGGGGCATAGGTTTCTCTAGTGGCTTCTCTCATGATAGCGGTATTCTATGGCGAGTAAACAAATTACTGTCGAGCAATTGATAGAAAAGCGAATAATTATGAGACTATCTAGGCATGATCATTATACATAGGCATCACGTCCGAAACAAGTAGACCGAGACAATTCTACATCTACTACTATTACTCCACCCATCGACCGCTATCTAGCATGCATCTAGAGTATTAAGTTCATAAGAACAGAGTAACGCCTTAAGCAAGATGACATGATGTAGAGGGATAAACTCGAGCAATATGATATAAACCCCATCTTTTTATCCTCAATGGCAACAGTACAATACGCGCCTTGCTGCCCCTACTGTCACTAGGAAAGGACACCCCAAGATTGAACCCGAAGCCAAGCATTTCTCCCATTGCAAGAACTATAGATCTAGTAGGCCAATCCAAACCAATAATTCGAAGAGACTTGCAAGGATATTATAATCACACATAAAGAGTTCAGAAAAGAACCAAATATTTCTCATAGATAATCTTGATCATGAACCCACAATTCATCGGATCTCGACAAACACACCGCAAAAAGAGATTACATCGAATAGATCTCCTCGAAGACCAAGGAGAACTTGGTATTGAGAACCAAAGAGAGAGAAGAAGCCATCTAGATACTAGCTATGGACCCGAAGGTCTGTGGTAAACTACTCACAAAGCATGGTGAGGCGATGATGATGATGTAGAAGCACTCCGTGGTAGATCCCCCCTCTGGCGGAGCTCCGGAATAGGCCCCAAGATGGGATCTCACGGGAAAAGAAGGTTGCGGCGGTGGAAATAGGGTTTTCTCCGTTGTTCTGATGGTTTCGGGGTACGTAGGTATATATATAGGAGGAACGAGGGCACCAGGGCCAGAAGTGGGGCCCACAAGGCATGGGGGCGCGCCCTGTAGTGGGGGCGCACCCCCCACCCTCGTGGACGCCATGTGTGCCCTACTCCGTGGTTCTCAAGTCTCCCGTGTGTATTTTGCTCCTGAAATATCTCTCCCGAAGTTTCATTCTGTTTGGACTCCGTTTGATATTCCTTTTCTGTAAAACCCTGAAATAGGCAAAAAAAACAGCAATCTGGACTGGGCCTTTGGGTTAATATAGGTTAGCAACAAAAATAATATAAAATTGTATAACAAAGCCCATTAATCATCCAAAACATCATAAATAATAGCGTGGAACAATCAAAAATTATAGATACGTTGGAGATGTATCAGCATGCCACCCGTAGTTGGACGATCAATCTTCTGTTTAGTACTTCAACATAGTGATTTCATGGTAAGGATTCACTCGTGTCACATCAAGTAAATCTTATTGATTTACTGTCTAAATCTTATTTATTTAATGTCATGTTTTCTTTCTTGTCCTGCAATTTTATGATTCAGGTTTGGCCATGTGACACTCATCACAGAATAAACCGTTTAGTTTGCTCTACGATGGCTATTTTTGCAGGTTTCACTTCTTATGTCGTGTCAGTAACGAAGGCACTGTCCATCACTTATATTATTGGAAAAAATTGGACCAGTCTGTTTTCTGAGTACAAGCTGAATCCCTATGATGATCCGCAATTTCGTTTAACAAAAACGCCACAATTAGTCCTTCTCGCGTTTAAAAGAAATGAAGAAAAAACTGGATCATGGTCATGAAGCCTAGTCAAGTTAGAAAGCTAATCATAGCAGACCAGACACGATCGCCGCTGTCTCGCACATCGGCACCACCTTCAGCAACGGATCGAGCATCGGCAGTTGCTCTAGCACTGACAGCGGCATCAATTCAGTCTGATCCAGCTGAGGATTGGGCACCGACCGCATCAGCGGATCAGGCTGATCTACCGGAGGATCGGGCATCGACACCGGCACCTGCTCTGACATCGGCACCAGCTCTACAAGGAGCGCCATCTCCGGCAGCAGCATCGGCTTCGGCTCCTGCACCAACACTTGCACTTGCATCTGCTCCGGCCCGTGCAGCGGCAATAGACTGGGCTGTAGTTTACACTTCATATACCAAAGTCCTTACAAAAACCAACATGTCCACCATCTTGGTTAGCATTGGTCGCCCAAGTGTTTTGTTCTTTTTTCTTTCCATGTTGTTTCGCATGATTCACTGTGTTGATCTAACTGTTTGGGTATGTCTTCTTGTTTGCAAACAAAGAATTCCTAGAGCAACGAGGGAGTCGTTCAACAACCGGGCGACAACGGCCAAGTTTCTCTTGCCATGCGCAGCCTTGGTGTGAATGAACCTGCTCAATATACCGTAAGTACAAAGGATGGTCGCATGATGATTGATGTTAAAGGATGGTCAAGTTTCAAATCTAAATCATATCTTGCGGTAGGGGATGATCTCAAAATCGAAATTTCTCGGCAAGGAGAGCTGGTCCAAATCAACTTTGAAATTCTTCAGTAGCCGCACGCAACTGCCGAACTGATCTATCCTACGAGAGATTTTGATGAAATAATCTGGCATGGTGAAACAAGTATCCTGTGTGTACAAGTAATATGATCGTATTATTTATCACATGGTATATCGTTGATAGAATTTCAACTCTCATTGCTGGTTATGAACTGCCATTTGATTTCATTCCAACAGCTGCCGTGCTTTATTCAATTTTGTGTATTCGTCTTGCACTACTAGGAAAAGGGCTATAGACGATATGGCCACTAATGGCGCACCAGACACTTGGTGCGCCACTACTATATAGTAGTGGCGCACCATGAGTTGGTGCGCCATTAGTATGGTAGACACTAATGGCGCACCAGACCCACGGTGCACCATTAGTAACAAATATTTTTTTCCAAAAATACTAATGGCGCACCATGGCAGAGTGCGCCGTTACTAGTTTAACTAGTAATGGCGCACCTATATATATATATATATATATATATATATATATATATATATATATATATATATATATATATATATATATATATATATATATATATATATATATATATATATATATATATATATATATATATATATATATATGCAAAACTACTAATGGCGCACCTCAAGCTGGTGCGCCATTAGTAACCAGGGTTACTAATGGCGCATTTGTGGGTGGTGCGCCATTAGTAACCTGGGACCAGCTAGATATTTTGGACAGCTACACCTACCCACTCACTTTCCCCACTTCATTCTCTCCACCTCCTCCTCCAAGCTTGTGTCGGCTGCCTCCTCCTCCTCACCTCATTTGTACCATAGATTCATCAAAATTAAGTGGTTAAATTACCTTTTTTGATAGGTAAGTAAGGGGAAAGCTATCTTTATGTTGTAGATCTACATTTTTTCTCCCTCGAGCTCCAACAACCGTGCACATGCACTCTTTATGGCCTAGCTAGATCTATGTATGTTTGTGGTGTTGCATATATGTTTGTGTTTGCAGGTACCGGTATTTGAAATGCGATAGTTGCCAATATTTTGCCGAAATGTTGATTCATTTCCGTTTCGGCAAGAATTTTGGCACTATGCATTCTTTTGGGTCCTATTTTTAGGGAAAGTCATGCCAAATTTTTTCTTGGTTCTAAAATATCGTTTTGCTCTACCACGTAAGCGACCATGGTCCGCACGATGACCGAAGGCAACGTGAATAGGTTTTTGAGCTCCGCGAGGGCCGAGATGCTTCAAAAGAACGAGACGGAGATAAGATGTCTGTGTCGAAGATGCAAGCTGAAGAGCCTTATTGCGGACCCGGATTCCGGGCAGGTGTGGGACCACCTGCTCTTGCATGGTTTCATGGATGGCTATCAGCGGCAAGGTGATGAAGATGACTATGAAGTCATCCATGGTCGGGCAAGAAATGAGGAAGGGCAGCAAGACAACCACCACGATGAGGGCAGGCGAGAAGACGAAGAATCTCCAGGACATGATCACGACGGCGATGATGTACACAACCATCGTGTAGAAGATGCCGGACATGATGATGAGGAAGATCAAGACGAAGGGCACGATCATGATCTAGATGAAGATGCCGGAGCAGGCGACGATGGAGGCTGGGTGGAGGACCCTCATATTCAAGAGCTGCTTCTCAAGCAGACGGATAACGCAAGAGCTGCCGCCCGAGAGAAAGCCAAGCTGGATCAACTAGAGATAGACGCGGTTACTCCATTGTATGAAAGATGCAGGACCGAGGATACCCGCCTGAAAGTAACGCTCTTGGCTCTGGAGATGAAGGTAAAACACAAAATGACCAACACATGCTTCGACGAGAACATGTCATTCTGGCACGAACGTCTTCCCAAGGGGAACAAGTGCCCGACCAGTTTCGAGGAGGCGAAGAAAATCGTGTATCCTCTGGATTTACCGCACGTGAAATACCATGTGTGCATGAACAATTGCATCATTTATCGGGACGAGCACGCGGAGTCTACCATATGTCCGGTGTGCGGTGTCACTCGATACAAGAAGAGGAAGAAAGCTCCTCGAAAAGTGGTGTGGTGCTTTTCGATCACTCCTCATCTGCAGCGGTATTTAGCGGATCCTAAGGTAGCAAAGCTCCTACGTTGGCCCGCGGATAGGGAGGAGAAGAAGCGAGAAGATGACGGAAATGATCCGGAGATAAATAAATATGACAAGATGCTGAGTCACCCTAAGGATGCAAGCCAGTGGCAAGCGTTGAACTTCGAGGACCCAGAATTTGGGAACGATCCAAGGAACATCGTGCTGGGCGCGAGCACCGATGGAGTCAATCCGTTTGGCAGCCAGAGAAGCACACATATCACCTGGCTTGTGTTTGTGTGGATGTACAACCTTCCCCCTGGTTGTGCATGAAGAGGAAGTACATTCACATGAGTATGCTAATTGATGGGCCAAAACAACCAGGGAACGACATCAATCTATATCTGGGGCTGCTGAAAGAGGAGCTAGACACGCTGTGGAAAACGCCAGCCAATACGTGGAATGCCGCAGAGAAAGAATTTTTCCCTATGAGAGCCGCACTGCTCACGACGGTGCACGATTATCTCGGTTACGGATATCTCGCGGGGCAGGTGGTCCATGGATTTTCTGGATGCATCAGGTGCATGGATGACACAACGTATCGCCAACTAGATAGAGATCCCGGGTCTCCGAAAACTGTGTTCGTGGGACATCGAAGGTGGCTTCGCGACGATGACCCGTGGAGGAAACACAAGGATCTGTTCGATGGTGAAACCGAACCCCGAAGACGCCCGCGTACGAGGAGCGGCGAGGAAATAGACGAGCTGTTGAAAAATTGGAATGATTGCCCACTACCGGGAAAGAAGCAAAAGGCGCCAGAGCCGGGAAAGAAGCGAAAGGCGCCAGAGCCGCTGCTGAAGGTATGGAAAACGAGGTCTGTTTTCTGGGACTTGACGTACTGGAAGATCCACCATGTGCCTCACAGCCTTGATGTCATGCATATCACGAAGAACGTGTGCGAGAGTCTGCTTGCTACCCTGCTCAACATGCCAGAGAGGACCAAAGAAGGGCCGGAAGCAAGGGCAGACTTGAAATCAATGGGCATCAGGCAGGAGCTTCACGCTAATGATGATGATGATGATGATGATGAGGCGAAGCAGGACACGGAAAGTCGTCGCAAAGGCAAAAAGGCCAAGAAGACCGGAAATGACTACCCTCCCGCGTGCTTCACTCTAAGTCAGGAGGAGATCGAGCAGTTTTTCACCTGCCTCGTAGGAGTAAAACTTCCTTACGGTTACGCGGGGAAGATAAGCAGATACCTAGACCCAGCGAAGCAGAAGTTCCGCGGAATGAAGTCTCACGACTGTCACGTGCTGATGACGCAGATACTTCTAGTTGCAATCCATGGGATCATGGACACGCACGTCCGTGAAACGATATTTGGCCTATGCAACTTTTTCGACGTCATCTCTCAGAAGTTGGTTGGCGTGAGGCAACTCAGAAGGCTACAGGAAGAGATCGTGGTGATACTATGCGAGCTTGAGATGTACTTCCCGCCCGCATTCTTCGACGTTATGGTACATCTGCTGGTCCTTATCGTGGAGGATATCATCCAACTCGGGCCGACGTTCCTGCACAGCATGATGCCGTTCGAAAGGATGAATGGTGTCATCAAAGGATACGTTCGCAACACGTAACGTACAAAGGGAAGCATAGCCAGGGGCTTTCTGACCGAAGAGTGCATCTCCTACTGCACGAATTATCTAGGCATCGTGAACCCCGTTGGTCTGCCCGTCAACAGGCACCTCGGCAGGCTCGCTGGATGGGGTCACTGCGAGGGTCGCCTCAAAATGCATGTCGACTTCGAGGGTCGACTCGCCGACTTTGAAAGAGCAAACCTAGTCGCGCTACAACAAATAGACGTGGTCGATCCTTGGGTGGTAGAGCACAAAACCTTTATTGAGAAGACGTACAATGACCGAGGCCAACAGAGGACAGACGAAGATATAATCAAAGAGCACAACTCATGTTTCACGCGTTGGTTCAAGCAGAAGCTTCTGTCGTACCCATTACATGAGGATTCTTCCGCGGAAGAACAACTCATATTCGCCTTGTCACAGGGCGCCGAGCACAACTTCATGACCTATGAGGCGTACGATATCAACGGCTACACATTCTACACCGAGGACAAGGACATGAAGACCGATGGTTATCAGAACTCCGGGATAACGATGGAATCCTACACCGGCAACGACAAGGACAGATACTACGGAAGGATCGAGGAGATCTGGGAGCTAAGCTACGCTGGAGAGAAGGTCCCGATGTTCCGTGTCAGATGGGCCAAGAGCGTCCTAAAAGAAGACCAGTATTTCACCACCATGGTTATACCCGAAGCCAAGTCCAAGACCGCGGGCGCAAACGTCACCACAAAAAATGAGCCATGGGTACTGGCTTCCCAAGTGGACCAATGCTTCTTCATTACCGACCCGTCAAAGCCCAGTCGTGTTGTCGTGAGGAGAGGCAAAAGGAAGATCATCAGAATGGATGGAGTCACCAATGAGCAAGACTTCGACAAGTACGGCGACCAGAGGATGGGACATGACGACGACGATGAAGTAGCAGCATACACCACAAGAAGCAGGACCACCCTACCTAAAGGACGTCCGTTCCATAGAAGAACTCCATTCGCGAAAAAGAAGGGCAAGAAGATTGTGAACATATAGCTAGCTAGCTAAGATCGATTGTATTTAAATTGTAGCCTTCATTTCTCGATTGTATTTCATGGGCACTTTTTGAACTATCATGAATATTTTTAAATTTCATGGGCACTTTTGAATTCATGAATATATTTTTTCAAATTTGATGATATTTTTTCATATTTAATATGAAAAAAATATTGAATATTCATGAGGACACTCGTTCTCGACCCCCCTCCATCTCGATCACTATCCCCCTCCAGCTTGATCACTATCCCCCTCCATCTCGATCTCGATCCCCCCCGCACCCTCCCCCGCTAGGTCCACCGCCGCCGCCGACCCACCGCACCCTCCCCCG
>LR738714.1:445332216-445358880 GCA_902687465.1 Secale cereale
CACCGCACCCTCCCCTGCTCCACCGCCGCCGTCGAGCACCCCCATTTGATGATATTTTCAAATAACAAATTTGATGATATTTTTTCATATTCATAAAAAAATTATTACTGTTTTTATTAAAAAATTATTACTGTTTTTATAAAAAAATATTAAAAAATAATAATAATAAACATACTAATGGCGCACCGCTCGTGTAGTGCGCCATTGCTATCTAAAAAAGATTTCTAGTGGCACACTGCTAGGGGGTGCGCCATTGCTATTAAAAAAAGATTTCTAATGGCGCACCGCTCGGGGGTGGGCCATTAGTAAGTTTCCCCCCTAGCTCTAACTCGCCCAATGTAATGCCCAGTATGAGATTATACCTCCTACGTGCTGAGGCACGACTTAAAGGTATAAGCTCATACTAGAATAATCTCAAGTATGGTATCTTTGCACGACTCATGTAAAAAGGGGATGAAATTGCAAAAAAAAAAGTTGGCTTACACTCGCCACGTCACACAATACATCACATAAGCAATCATCATCCAAATAACATCACAGTCCGACTACGGACAAAGATCCAAATGAAAGATACAAAATAAATAAAGCCACAAGGTCCGAATCGCCCCTAGTAGAAGCCACTACTGATCATCGGGATAGTGCACATAGTATCGACTACGTTCTTCATCGAACTCCTAGTACAGCTCTGTGCCGTCACCTGTGTAGTTCACCATGGTACCTGCATCTGGTGTTGTGTAGAATCTGTGAGCCACGGAGGACTCAGCAATCCCGTTCCCGGGTAGCAAAACTATCTAAGCCTTGGGTGTGGAACAAGGCTGAAGAAAATAAAGGTTGCAGCTACACTAGCACTAGCTTACGTGTTTAGAGCGAGAAGAGAAGTGCCACAAGCGTCACAGTGATCACGAAGTGATCCTATCTAAGCACGTCATACAAAACCCCACCGTGTTAACTTCCCGAACCCCTTACGGAAAATGACTGTCACGGTTACTCACGCTAGTAGTGTATTCTGAACATGGTGTCAAGTTTTCTACAACCGGATATTAACAAATTCCCATCTGCCACATAACCGAGGGCATGGATTTCGAAAGATCAAACCCTGCAGGGGTGTCCCAACTTAGCCCATCACAAGCTCACGATCTGCGGAGTCGCAACTCCAAGGTGGGAAGACCCGAGTATTCTCGGAATCCCGTGCTCAAGATATTCCGACTAAGGTAAAACTAATCCAGCAAGACCTCCCGGCATGCCGACACCCTGACAGTAGCCGCGCGTATCTAGTGTCAAGCCACGACCGGATGAGACAGCCTACAGGAAAATACCAAATACCTCGGGTTTCCCCAAGGCGGCCCTGCAGTCTGCTCGGTTGGACCAACACTCATGTGGAGCACTGGCCCGGCGGTTGTTAATTAAGATCACGGGATAGCTAGTCCCTATGCAAGTTTTAGTTATTAGGCGAATGGAGTACCAATGTCGGGCCTTGCTGGAAAAGCTTTAGCGCTAAGCGGGTTATCGAGGGGGGCCCATAAACCCCAACCGTGTTAGGGACGCATAATTAAGGAACATAACACCGATTTATATGGTTCCTAGGGCGGCATGAGTGGAACAAAACACCAAGCAAGAGGCTTAGCCTTCCACCCATTGCCAAGTATATAGATGTTTTAGTTAAGAGTTTATATAGTGTGATATACCAACAATAACTTCAACTTGAAGCAAGAATCTTCGAATCTTCTCCTGCAACTAGCAATGCTATAAGAGGGGTTGAGCGGAGCTTATGTAGCCAAACAATGGTTTGCTAGGTTGGGTGGTTAGACAGATTCATGGTTACAATAGGAGGCTGACAAACAAACATGGGCATCGAGGCAATGCGCTAAAGAGCGAGACATCTAGCTATAGGCAAAGATAGTAATGATATCTGGGTCAGGTCATCTTGCCTGTTGAGTCGTCGATGGGATCGTAAGACGGCTCCTCGTACTCAACCTCGGTCGGAACCTCGTTCTCGGTCTCGGCTCCCGGCTCTACTCAACACAAGAACACAACATGGCACGATATCAAACAAGGTGCAATGCACAATCAACGTGATGCAAGTATGATGCATTTCATGGCAATGGATGAAGCACACAAGAACAACACAAAACAACAAGTTTAAATGAGGCCGGAATCAACATATATCAACTCCGGTAAGTCCTCATATGCATATTTTGAAATTGGTCCAGATCTGAACAAACCTTAAGTTAAAGTTGTTAAACAGCAAGTTAACATGCACCATGATGATCTACATGAAATTATAGTCAAGTTTCATATAAAGTTCGTTTAATTCGGAGCTACGGTCTAGAAGATATGAGCAAAACAAGACAAGCATGGCAACGGTGCAAGATGCACTCAAACATCAATCAAACACACTCCAAACATGTAAACAACATGATATTATGCTTCTACATGCAAAATCACACAAGTTTCATATAGGGCACGCTCAAAACGGAGCAACGGTTCAACACATACACTCGAAACAAGATACAATGCGAAGCTGAAATTAACAACCACATAGCAACGTTGGAGCAAGAAATATATACTCTACAGCACCCAAACATGATGACAATAAGCATGGACATGAAGTAGACATATCCTACAGCAAACAACTCCATTGGAGCAACTCCATAGGAGGCATGTATCAATAGCAACAAGCTACACCATTTTGATCATGTCGTTAAAAACCTGACAGCTATAATTTATAGCAACTTGAGAGCAAGAAATAAATAAGCTACATCAAGCCATATGTGCAAATGAGGGCATGGATGGATAGACAATAACATGGACAACAAGGAATGATCATTGGCCACTCCAAAACAAGCATGGATTTGACTAGGGCATCAAGCAAACATAGCATCAGGTTAAGACAGATTCCAGACTTAGCAGAAATTTCACTAAGTATAAAACAGTTATGTTGGCATGGCATGTTTACAAGCATGTTTAAGTCACCTCAAGGCATATCATGTAAAGTGGTTTGTACCACAGCAAAGACCACATGATGGAGATTCTAAAACATATTGGCATGTGAAATGGAAACAAACACATCAATAGCAACGAGCACTTCAAATCAGCATCTCTTAACATGCTTCATAACTTAACAGCCACATGCACTTTTGTAACAGAGATTAACATGGAAATATGAGACCTACCATGAATGCTACAACAACCATCATGTAGAGCATTTCACAATGAACATTTTGACATATCATTTGCTTCATTTGGATAAACATGCACCAAGTTAACACATCTCAAACATGGCATAAAAATAACAAGTAACAGCAGTTTATAACAAGTAGCACTCTTGTCACGAAGATTAGGACCTCTAGATGAACTCGAACAAGCATGCCACAATGGAACAAAACGTAGATCACATCACCACGATCATTTTGATATATCACACGCCCAAAACGGAGCAACGAACACAAAGTTACAGCCATGCAAAGGAGGCAACAAAATGTTGCAGATCTGGGACTTAGTGGTTTTATACCTCTCAAAAAGTCAACGGGACGGCGGGATCCCGGGACGGAGAGGTGCAGATCGGTGGAGGCGGCGTTTGGATCGGGGGACGGGTGGATCTCATCCACCCACCCGGATCCGGATCGGAACGGCCGGCGGCTCGCCGGAGCTCGCCGGCGAGGCGACGGAGGCAGCGACTGGCGACGGCGCCCGGTGGAGGAGGCGGCGGGCGTGGCCGGAGGCGGCCCGCGGCGGTGGAGGCCGGCGGCAGGCGGTGGAGTTTCCGGGGCCGGCGGCGAGTCGGGCCGGCGGCGAGTCGGGCCGGCGGCGGAGCGCTCGCCCGACGCGGCCGGAGGCGAGGGAGATCGACGGCGGGGAGAGACGCAGGCGGCGGCGGATGCGCGGGCCGGGCGGGCCGCGCGCGGGCCCGGCGGTCCGCGGGAGGCGGGAGGAGAGAGGCGACGGGGCCGGCGACGTGGCGCCTTCTGATTGGCCGAGGGGCGGCGGCGGACGCGTCCGGCGCCGGGCGGACACGTCCGGCGCGCGGAGGAGCTGCGGGCATGGGAAAAGCTGGGAAAAAAGGGACGGCTAGGGTTTCGCCCGAAAATGGAGGGGATGGGGCCTTTTTATAGGCATAGGGAGCTAGGAGACTCCAAATGAGGAGCGGTTTTCGACCACGCGATCACGATTTGACGACCGAGATGATGGAAGTGGTTGTGCTGGGTTTGAGGGCTGTTGTGGAGGGGGTCTTGGGCCTTAAAGAAGAGGTTCTTTTAGCCCACTAGGTTAACCGTTGGAGTACCAAACGAACTCCAAACGCGACGAAACTTGACAGGCGGCCTACACGTACCAAAACAACAACGCACGACAAGTCTCACCTCATTCCGGGATTGTTACACGGTCACACACGAAAGAAGGACTCGGGAATGCCACGGGCACGTGTGAGAGCGTCGGAACTCGAAACGGACAACGGGAAGAGGCGAGTGGAACCGGGTGCAAGTGACAACACGAATGGAATGCAATGCACATGACAACATGACATGGATGAAATGCACACACGCACACAACAAAACGAAGAAACTCGAAATGAAGAAGAGCCCAGAATGGAATTGATGAAGTCAAAGTTTCATATATTGCCCTATTTGGAAAGTGTTACATCTGGGGCATTACACCCAACCCCTTCGTCCCTCCCTCTCGCCAGACCCACTTCCCCCCCGCACGCTGCCCCGACCGACGACGCCGTCGCCCCTACGTGCGCCGCCGTCCCCGCGCCCCACACCACTGCAGCTCCGCCATCGCCGACGCCTCCGCGACCTCGCCATCGCCGACAGTCTCCCCGCGTCGGCCCCTGCCTCGTGCCGCCTCTACCTCAGTTCGGGCACGGGGTGCAGGACGACGACCGCCGCCGACCCGCGAAGCACGTGGCCGCCGGCCTCCCCACGACCAACCGAGGCGCCCAGGAGGACCGCCGTCGTCTTCTTCTTTGACTACGAGGACCCGGACGAGGTCGGACGTCCTCGAGCCATCCCTTCGACGTCGCCGCCGCCGCCGACCCCGACCCCTCCGGCGACCGGCCGCACCCGCCCAGGTACCTCTCCTCCTTCCTCCCAGTTTGCAATCCAGACAGAGTTGCCTGCCATTTTCTCTGAAATTTAAGAGGCATAATGCGAGTGAATCGACATTTCGGTGGCATACATTGCGATCCTTCTATTAGACAGAGATGTCTGAATCTTTTGTGTGTCTCTGTTTGTAGGGAGCTTGTGTAGTATTTTCAGGCTAGATAGGTGGTTTCGACAGTGAGCACATCCTGGTAGTGTTTTGACATGTTTATATTTTTTCTGTCTGAAACTTTGCTAGGTGAGAATGTCTGAAACCTTTTTTTGTTCGATGAGGAACCATATTTTTTGAATGGGATCCCTGGTGAACGAATACTTCAAACTTTTCAGACTAAACAAGGTTTTTGATTTCTTAAAAGCTGTGGCATATGGTACAACTCCGGAAATTGACAGTATAGTAGTAGCAGGCCTGAATGTATAGCTTCTTACGAAGATACATAACGTGCGAGTATAGATTTTTTGTCAAATATTTTTTTGTAGATACATGATTGAAAATCTAACAAAGAGTACTTTGATCAATGAGTATTCTCCAACTAGGAAATTATGTGATGTGACAAGTGAGATGCTATTCACTTAATATTTGTAGAGAAATTCTGCAGCCATCCCAATAATGATGGTCTTATTCATGATCAACAATCCATGATTAGCATCATCTTCTTTCACTAATTTTCATGATCAGCAATCCATGATCAGCAATAGTTTCTTTCACTAATTTTCAGTTAACAACAATCCATGATTTTTTTTCCAGCTAAAACTATTGATGATTTTTTGTTGGGTGACCTTTTAGATCTGGAATGGAAGCTCACATAAGTTGAGCTGATTTTTGTCCATATGAAAGAAGAGGACCATATGGTATGTGGCCTTTATATCCATATGAAAGTAGAGGCACATTGTGGTGCTAGTTTTCTAGGTTTTGTCTCCGACCATCGTGTCGTGGTGATTTTGCAGGTACCCCGAGAGGCCCTTGAGTTTTCTGGAATGTCGGTTAACTTCCGTTCCGGCAAATTTGGGTACTCCATATGTCCTATTTTCAGCAAAGGTCATGCTGAAATTTTCTGTGAATTTTAGCATGACTTTGCTAAAAATAGGACATATGGGGTACTTGCGACTAATGCATGGGCCAGGGTATCTTAGTACTTAATTAAGTAGGATCAACTGCCTCTTGTGTTATACATATAGAAGTGTGATATTTTTACTGTCTCTTGGTGTTTGTCCTTAATTAAGTAGGATCAAGAATTAAGTAGGACTAGTTCTGAATAGCTTCTATCAGCGGCTGATATGTTTACTATCTCTTGGTGCCTCGGCATATATATCAGTCAACCTAGGATGCCTCGGCATCGCTAAACCCTAAATGATGAAAACTTAACTCAGCATTTAGGGTGCCTCAGCGTCGACAAACCCTAAATGATAAAACCTTGGCTTTTAGGGTGCCTCGATGTCGATAAGAACCTAAATGATGAATGCTTAGGCTTTTAGGGTGCCTCGGCGTCGACAAACCCTAAATGACAAAAACTTAGCTTTTAGGATGCCTCGGTGTCGACAAACCCTAAATGATGAGACCATGATAATTCCTCACAAACCCTAAATGATGAGATCTTGTTCCTTGACAATAACCAACTTTTTGACCAAATTTTTTTCCTATTTAGAGCGAAACATGGCCGACAACGTTGAGGCCGGCGGTTCGGACGGAAGGCATTCTGGGAGCTGTCCACGAGATGGAGGAACAACCTCACCGCTATGAGGACGCCGCGAAAGACACCGATCCTGACTACACAACCCCTAGTGTCGTCGGGGATGACACCACTGATGGTGCCGTCGGGGATGACACCACTGATGGTGCCGCCGAGGATGCCACCACTGATGGTGCCGCCGAGGATGCCACCACTGATGATGGCAGCACACGCACAGATGACAGCCAACCGAAGATGCAACGGAAGGACCGGCGCCCGAACGTGCTCCGCACCATCAAGGAGGAATTTACTGAAGTGAACTCCGATGGGCATCCAACGGCGCCCAAAGAAATAGTCAAGGGGTACTCGGTTCAGCTCGGGTGCATTCTCTGGAGCACCGTCTCGATCAACACCGAGAACCTAAGGCATAATGACCGAGGGAATTTGCGCAACCTCCTCTTCACGACGCTGCACGAACGATACAAGTTCCCCGCTGAATTTGAAAACACACGCCTCTCAGGGAATAAAGTGAACAATGCCGCCCTCACGAGGATGGGCACGGCCCTGTCTACTTGGAGAAGCGCGGTCAAGAGAATGATTGACAAAGGTGATAGTTATGAGAAGATCAAGGCAAAAAATCATTTGATCAGCAAAGATGACTACAAGGAGTTCAAGATCAAGTGCGAGAGCAGCACAACCTCAGAATCAAGTCAGTGGGGGAAAGAAATGCGGGAGTTGAACTTAGGGGAACACAAACTCGGTCCCAACGGTTACAGAGTGGCGGAGCCTATATGGGACAATGAGGACGTGGAGCGTGCCGAGCAAGGCCTACCGCCCCGCTTCGAGAAATACCGTGACAAGCATACCAGGAACTATGTTAGGTCCCGGTACAAGGAGGACCCGGTAACAAAGGAGCTTACCACGGATCCGAAGACCAGGGCCCTTGAGGTTGTTCTGGTAAGGAATACACCCCCGCGTAATTGCTCCATATGGTTGCATTCTAATTAGTGAAGCCAAATTTCTAAATGGTTCACATTCCTTCCGCAGGCGACTGAAAGCAGTAGCGCTGGGTCGACTCAGAGCACCCCTTGGGACAGCACTCTAAATATGGCGTTGAACGTAATGAAAAACAAGGATAAGCTCAGTAAGCCGTCGTCAGCTGGTCGTGTGGCAGACAAAGGCTTGTCCACAAAATGGTTGTCATACTATAACGCTGGTGGGCGAAAGGAGAGAAATACCAGCTCGAAAAGCCAGTCGCGCGAGGTTCAAGAACTCAAGGCACAAGTGGCGCGGATTCCGGAGATTGTCCAAGAGCAAGTGCAACAACAACTGGGATCGATGCTCACCGGCATTATGCCTACCTTGATTCATGGGCTGACGACGTGGATTGCGGGCGGCCAACAGGGGCCGCCCCCGATTCCCAGCTTCACGGCCAGCAACTCGCATAACGCGCAGGCGGCGCCATTGGTGTCTCCAGCGGAGGCGGCATTGGTGTGTCCGACGCCGGCATGGGCATTGGAGCTTAATGCATCCGGGTGTACGCCGGCCGGCACCTCTGCAGCAAGCGGCCCCTCCGTCAATTGCACGCCCGCTGTTGGTGGTGCCTCGACATTAGCCGAGCTCGACGCCATCATCACGGTAACTAATTAAGCCTCTCGGCCAAGGACTTCATGTCCTTGCCTTTGACTGGGCATCCCTAACGCCCTACATGTTTTCGCAGGGTGCCACCGACGTTCCGTGCACTCTCCTGCACTTCGTGAACGACGAGTTGGTCGATGTCGCCAAGGGAAGAATCATTCAACCGAGCAACCCCGTGTTCCATGATAATCCGATGCCACCCACCGTGTATAGGGTTCAACTGGTTCGGGTGCTGCCAGGCTGCGACGAGTTGTTACCTCCGATTCGACCCACCGGGGCCGACGAAGATGATGTGATGACCCTCAGCGCCTGCCTAAGCTGGCCCCTGCTTTGGCCGAAGAGCCAGATTCGTTTGGGGACGGGTGACACCACCCCAAAGACAACACCGCCATTTGTGCCGGCGCCAAGCTATGGCAAGACTGCCGCAACGCTACCGGACATGCCGGACATCCCTATGGCACATGATCTGAACATGCATATGGCACAGGATCTGGACGACGACGACAACGATGACGGTACATTTGCCAACGTCGATAAGTACTTTGCCGAACATGGGTACGATGACGAATTCATGGGGCCTCCTTCTCAAGAACCCAACCCTACAAAAGACGATCGCGATCTAGCTGGTACCGCAGAGAAACCCAATTACAACACGCGTCGTCTGGCGTTCAGTTCTCAGGAGACGCCTCCAGCTGCCGACTTCACCGAGCCTCGGATAGCCGAGGTGTGAAATATTATCAGCCCCAACACACTCAAGAAGGCGGTCTGTGAGCAGAACTCAGTCCCATTACAACAGAAGAAGAAGGCACGGAAAAGAAAGAGTAACAAGGGTGCGAGCCAGCCGACACCTAGTATGATTCGTGCTCAGGACGGGCCACCTTCACCTAAGGATATCTTTAGGAGGGTGCATGTGGCGGGTAGGCCGATGCTACCGACTAATATGCTTAATGCTGCAACCGGTGCTATGCGGAGTCTGCATGACAGTGTTCTTTCTTTGGAGAAGCGGCATCTCAAATAGAATGATGTGGCATACCCAGTTTTCGTGGCCAAGGTGCCAGAGGGCAAGGGCTTTGTGGATAACTCCATCGGGGGTGCGATCGTCCTGCAGTTTGATGACATCTTCGCTATGTTTAACCTTCATCCGCTGCACTACACCTTCGTTCGGCTATTTTCACTGAGTATGGAGATGCGGATCATTAGAGACAAGACCCCGGACATCGTGATAGTCGACCCCTTCTACATGCGTGCCAAGATCTTGGGCAGCGCTGGGGACCGGCAAGTCGCGAGTTCTTACCTCGAAGGCGTCATTCTGGCAAACCAAGATAAGGATAACTTCCTCGCGCCTTACTTTCCTGAGTAAGTCGTCCTCTCAACCGCCCCGTAACATATGATTTCTTAGATTTCGATCGTTTTTTTAACATTCCGTGTTTTGTGCAGTGACACACATTGCACACTCATCCTCTTAAGCCCAAAATATTCCATGGCCACGTATTTCGACTCGGACCGTCAGTCGAAGAAAGACTACACAAATGTCAAGAAAGTTCTTGATGATGTTCTCCCCAGCTACGCCAAATTTGGAGGCACCTTCACCAGGCCAGTTCGTAAGTATGGCAAGCACGTGTTTGCCCACAATACGACATTCTGGTGCGTCAAGCAGCCGCCTAGCGGTCAGAAGGATGCCTACTACGCCCTCCATCACATGCGGGCTATCGTACGGGACCATAATCACCTTCTGCTATGAGATAATCTCAAAGATTGGGCCGTGAGCTTGTCGGCAATCCAGGACGCGGACATCAGACAAGAATTCTTTCGCATCCAGTCGGAGTTTGCGGAAATCATCCATCAAGATGTCCATCGTACCTCGGGGCAGTTCAACCTCAGAAATCAACTGTCCAACAGTGAGATAGACACAACGCTACAAATGCAGGCTGACAACACCCGCGATCTCATGACCATCACGATAGACGGCGGCTTCATCCACGCTCCGGTCCCTTGAGTCGAGTCGAAAGTAGTGATGCTATGTTTAGTTCTGAAACATCGATTGGCTCATGTTGTAATTAAACTTTAATGAACTTGTATGTCCCTTTGGTTTGGACAGTCGTTCAACTTAGATGTAATCGATGTTATTAATGTCTTGCTTTTCTCTTCCGATCCTTTTGTTGCATACTTATATATTGCTTATGTATTGTCTGTGAATTGGTACTAACGTTTTGTTTGGCTAGTGCATAGAGATGCCGTCGTATGTCGTGTACAAGGGTAAGGTTCCCGGAGTCTACGACAACTGGGAGAAGTGTCGGAGACAGGTTCACCATTTCAGCGGTAACAGTTACAAAGGGTACACCACTAGGGCGGAGGCGGAATCTAGATACGCGCGCTATCTAGCGGGAGAGAGGAGGGAGCGTTGGAGGAACCGGATGAAGACCAGTTTCATCGCGATGATGCTCATCGTGATGACCGCAGCTCTCTTCTATGTGATGGTAGTTTAGATGATCGATATCAACTTGTAATGTGAAGACAAACTCGCTACTCGCGGTCTCGAGACTTGTAATGTTCTATCTTTGTTCGGTCTTTTGAATTCGGAGACTAATATGATGAATTATATTCAGAGACTAATCTTCTATTGTATTCGATGAATCTGTTGTTGTTGTGTGGTGTTGTCTAAATTCTTTCCAATAATATATTTTGTATGCTGTGAAAATATCAGAAAAGAAAAATAATAATCCCTAATATTCATACTAGTGGCAAACCACTCAAGACACTAATGGCGCACTGTAAAAATGACACTAATGGCGCATCACCCACTAGTGCGCCATTAGTATGCCAAAGCACATGGGTACATATGGCCCCCTGGGAGGCATACTAATGGCGCACGGTGGGCTATACTAATGGTGCACTGCGTGGTGCGCCATTAGTACACTAGATACTAACGGCGCACCAGGGGTGCGCCATTAGTATTTAATTCTAATGGCGTGGTGCTAGTGGCGCACCAGTAGTGCGCCATTAGTAGGCAAAACTGGTGCGCCACTAGCATGCCTTTTCCTAGTAGTGTTACGACAACATCTAAAACCAGCACCGTACCGATCGCTTGCAATATGAAAAGCGCTGAAATAGAACACATGGGCCCCCAAACATGTAGGGTGGGCATGCGGCCCAAGTCCAGAACCGTGAGCCTGTCTGAGTATTATATTATCAGCTGAACCCCCATAATTGTCTCAAAAAAAAGCTGAACCCCCATAATGCCCGTGCGTTGCACGTAACATCAAGATGCCTTTGTATGAGTATTTTATCTTGTGAGAGAAAAGAATGAATGAGGGAAGGCCTTATTTGCAAATGTGGAGAGGTGTGTGGGTACCTTTTTGCAAAATTGCCATAGTTTCCTTCCTATCCGTCAGATATATTTTTGTATGTATAAAGTTGTGATATAAAAGATTTGTATATTTCTTTACAGAGGTGTTGGATTACGGGCTCCGCAAACCCAAGAAGTTCGAACACAGGGCCGTGAACGAAGATCTGTCCCACTCACGTCTACCTAGCGTCTCGCCCTCGTCAGATGAAGAGATTTAAGCGAACAACAAGTAAAATACACACGAATTTACCCAGGTTCAGGCCACCTTGTGGTGTAAAACCCTACTTCCTGCTTTGGTGGATTAGCCTCGGGGGGGGGGGTGGGCTTGAGTATGAATGAGTACAATGGTTCCTGAGCTCAGGGGGAGAGCTCAGGAGGGATAGGAGGCAAGGGTTCTTGCTCCTTTGTGCGAGGGCGGAGTCTCTGGATCTGATCTGAATCCCCTCCATAGTGGAGACCGTAGCTACTTATATAGGCGGCCAGGGTCCTCTTCCCCCGAAAAGTGTAGGCGGGAAGGGATCCCACAACGGTCATTTTGAGCGGGAACACAAGGACGTTCCTATCCTGACAAAAGCGGTCTTCGCCTGCAAAGGGATCAGGTGGTGACGCGGTGGTGGGCTCGGTGGTGACATCCTCCCTGTCGTCCTTGCAGTCTTCGGTCTTGTTGCACCAATGGGGAAACCTTTGTCCCGGTCCTCGGGAACCTGCGCCTGCTCTGTCTCCTTTGAACCAAAACGGCAAGTGCACCGCTGGCACGCGCGGGCACCCATTGGCGCGGTGCGTCGCTGCTTGCGTCACTGCCTCCTCCTAAGGCAGGCTTGGCCTTGGATTCTCCGCCCCTCGGGAGCAACCTAGCCGAGGCCGTTCCTGAGGATGTCTTGACGTCATTCTCCTCGCGAGGTCTAGCCCCCTCGCGAGGGTCTTGAGCAGCTGGTCGATCAGCTGGGACGTACCAGGCCGTAGTACGAGTGCGTCACGGGCCGTAGACAGGTAAGTCTGGGTACCCTGGTTCCCAGGACACCGACAAGAGGGAGTATCTCTCTGTCAAAAATATATTTTTGTGTAACTAGTTACTCATGTCTTTCTACTTCCTTTCGTTGATATGTGGGCCATCTGACAATGGGGTCCACGTGCCATATGCACAAATTAGAGTGCACAACTGCACGATAGACACACCCCGGTCATAGTGCCGCAGTAATGCCCAATGAGCCATCAAATCACAAACTCCCCCCCCCTTCTAGCTTTAGCAGTAAGCTGGACGGACGAAGGGGCAATATTTCACTAGACCTGAATCCCCTTCTCCCTCGTCTGCTTGTTCAGAGAAAACCCTCTCTCGACGATTGCATAGGGTTTTCTCATGGAGCCAGGTACGAATTCTTCATCCATCCCCGATAAATCCAAGTCCCTTGGTCGCGGGTAATCCTAGGATGGCAGCCGCCGCCGTTGATGCATTTTTCTTCCTACTGAATCTAGTGTGTTTCATTTGCAGTGCCCAAAGTGCGAGGACCCTACAGGTTTCTGCGCCCTCGACGAGACGCCACACTTGTTCCTTCTCATCCTAACACAGGATTTAAAAACGTGCACAATATGTTCCTAGAATCCTCTTTTCTATCCGGGAGGGTGGGTTTTTTTTTGAACATGTTGTCAACTAATTTGGAAATTTGGATTGCTATATTTGGATAAAAGGTACTATCAGTTCGATGGTCAACACTAACGTGAAGGAGGAAGTTATTTCTAGATTTGGATAGGGAATACATTGTGTTCTCATATTATTTTTCCTGCAGTGCATTATTTGCTCTGCCAGAACACATGTACTCAAGGTGCTTGGCCTTGCCATAACTGAATACACCAGTTTAATGGTCACAATGAAGACAAGCCATGGATATAAGTTCCGAGTTCGGTTCATGAACCAAGAAGATCGCTGCTTTTTTATGGCCGAACTTGGATAAAATTTCTCAAGTGTTACGGACTGAAAGTTGGCGCACGAATGTTTATGGAAATAGCAGAACCTGGTCTCATCTTCGCTGCAATCTTCCACCCCGACGTCGTTCCAATTGTTCATCCATGTTAGTATCTGGTTCTTGCTTGTTGCCTCAATTTCTTCTTAATCCACCCATTCTGTCTAACTAATCACAATTTAACTTTAGAAGTAGCAACGAATCTCTCACGAAGATGCTACTTCTAACTAATATTTTCTTATAATTGGTGGCACGTGTAGGTTTTTTGGGAGTTAAGCAGGCTACTCGTTGTCGGGGGAAACTGTCCGCCACGAACACCTATGGGACCGGAGCCCCTTGTCTGTGCGGTAAGAGGGCGGAGGGAGCACGAAGAGCAGATCGTAGCGAGCGCGCGGGCAGTTTTACCCAGGTTCGGGCCGCGATGGTCGCGTAAAACCCTACTCCTGCTTGGTTGTGTATTGAGTTGGAGAGCTCGGGAGCTTGAAGAACCAGCTACACCGAGCGTATGAGCAATCTAGGTTCCGAACCCCTCCACGTTGTGCATGGGCCTCCTTTTATAGTGCAAGGGGTCACCGACAGGTGTCAACGTAAGAGAAAGGGGTAAAAATGTAAAAGAGGTGGTAGTTGTAACAGTGCGGGAATAGTGGAGCTATAGTGCGCGAACAGTGGTCGCTACCTACTTTGACAGTGGGGGACAAGGGCATTTAATGCCCGTCGCCGTCGACCCCAAAAGCTCCCGCCTTCGCGTCTCCGTTCGCCACGGCGATGGCTTCATCACCGTGGAGTGCCACCGTGTCCCCCAGGCTGCACAGCCATCCGCCACGCGTCCCTGGGATGGCCCCAGGGCGACGCATGGGCCGATGAGCTGGAGCGCGGGCACACATCGCAACTCTCCCGGCAAGCACCTTGCCGGGGTCTTGATCTTGCCGGGCCCGGGAGCTTGCCGGGCTTTGAAGCTTGTCGCTCCCCGGGCCCTCGCCGGGACGCATATAGCGCCGAGGCGTGTCTTCCATGATGTAATCTTCTAGTCTTCCTGGCAAGCTCCTCTTGCCAGGGCCTTGCGTGAGTGAGGTAACCTTGAGCCTAGAACGGCCTTCCCGGCAAGCTCCGCTTGCCGGGGTCTCGATCTTCTGTCTTGTATACTTTGTTTTTGAATGGCCTGACATGGAGTAGGGAGGTCTCCGGCGAGCACGTGGTAAACCCTGCCGCGGGAAGCTGCAACTGCCCGTGCACAAGTTGGGGTACTGAGGTACCCCTACCTTAGTACACCGACAGGAGCCCCCGGGCCTGGGCCACACACGGTGCCGAGCGCTGTTGGGCCAGGCCCAAAACAGTGCACGGGCACACGCGGCCCACGGCGCGCCTAATCCACTTCCGCATCCGTCGCATCCCCCTGTAACGGCACACGTCGATTGCGGCGTCGTGGGATGGGACGTGCCCACGTTCTTTTAATGGAAAGGGCGAAACGCCCCCCACTTCCCCATAAAAGCAGAGGAAGCAGGAGCGGTTCCCCTCCTTACGCTTTCATTGCATCCTCTTCCATCTCCAGAGATCCCCTTCGCGCTCCGCCTCCACAGCTCCGCCGCCGCTGCCTGCATCTCCGGCGCCGCCGGGCTCTTCATCCCCTTTCCTCCGCCGCCTCCGCCATGGCCCCGAAGACCGAGAAGGCGAAGGCGGAGAAGGCCAAGAAGGAGAAATCGGAGCAAGCGGTGAGGCTTACCGCGTATCGGAAGCGGAACCTCGTCTTCCCGCCGAGGCTCAGCGCGCGGGAGCTCTGGAACAAGTATTACTTGTTCTGGTCCAAGGGAACCAAGGCGCACCCCCGCACTCGAGCTTATCCGGCCGCCGCCAAGGACAACTACCCCGGCGGGTACTATTTCTTCGCAGCCTTCTTCCACTGCGGTCTTTGCCCTCTGTTTTCCGATTTCTTCTGTGACATAATGCACACCTATGGCCTCCATCTTCTTGACTTCACCCCCAACGCCATCCTCACAATGGCGGTTTTCGCACACATGTGCGAAAACTATATAGGAATACACCCAAACGTAGCGCTGTTTAGGCACTTCTTCACCCCTAGAGCAGAGGCCGGCGCCCCCCTCTCCGGAGGAATATCTTGGGTTTTCCGTCTGAACAAGAAAGAGTCCTACTTGCCGGGGGAGCTCCGCGGCAAGTGGGAGGAATGGCGTGCGGAATGGTGTTGGATCGTCGAGGACCAGCCGCAATCCTTCACCGCGCCGCGCACAACGCCTATCGTGCGCGGCAGGGACTGGAGCGAGCTGGATTCGGACGACAAGAAGCTCGACGTCGCCCTCATTAGGATTCTCCGTTTCCGGACAGCTAGGCTGTCCGTCGCTGAAGTGGGCACAGACTTCCTCCGCCGCCGCATCGCCCCTCTCCAAGACAGGAAAAGGCCGGCCTGGGAGTACGGCAACTCGGCGGATATCATGAGGCTGCGCCCCGGGCTCAACTTTAACTTCACGTCGCTGGAGCTGAAGGGGATGGTCCGGGAGCTGTTTAAGCACGACCCGGCCCACCCGGAATGGTTCAGGGGGCCCCGAGGAGTGGTGCCCCTTTGCAACAGCACGGCCTGCGACCCTCTTCGCGCCATGATGCCCGCGTGTGATTCACACGGCGTGGACCGCACATGGATTCCGCCCACGCCATCAGACATCCTCAGCTTCTTCGACAACCTTGTGGAGGTGGCGAAGAACAAGAACGAGACTCGGGAGCTGACGCGGGACACCACCGACCAGGAGATAGCGTACATCGCTTCTCGGGTTGAAGAGGCCGCTGCAGCCGCAGCGGCAGGAGAGTTCGGCTACACGCCCGACGAGGCAGATGCTGCGGAGGCGTCCTGCCAAGCGGAGGAGGCGGAGATCCGCAGGCTACTGAAGCTGCCTCCCGACGAGCTCACCGGAGTCCCATCCTTGAGGCACTCCGGGATCATCGGGATCCAGACGGAGGCCGCGGCAAGAGGCAACGCCGCCGGAGGGAATAGGGGCGCCGCAGGAAGCGGAGGCGCCGGAAGGAGCGGAGGCGTCGAAGGGAAGGAGGCCGCGGCACAGGGCGCCGGGCCCAGCAAGCCTGCCGGGGAGGAGGAGGAGGACGCCGAGGCCGCCGAGGACTCCGGCGGGTCCACGGAGCTCTACGCCGACGACATCTCCTCGTCGTCGGAGACCTCCCCGCCCCGGGCAAGCCCTAGGCGGTCTCCACTGAAGCGTCTCCGCAAGACGGCGACGGGGGCGAGGGCGCAGGCGCCCCGGCAACAACCAGCTCGCCGGGCAGTGCGAGCTCCCCGGGGGAGCCAAGCCGCGCCGGGGGCGACCGGCGCACCAGCCACGGCGGAGGCGGCCCGCACGCAGGCCACGGCAGAGGCGCCTCGCAAGTCGGCGCCAAGCGGACAGGAGTCTTCACGGAGCGGAGCGGCGGCTCCGCCCGCTCCCCGGGCCCCGGCTACCACAGGGGCTGGGTCTTCGCAGCCCCCAGCCCCGGGGACCACCAAGCGCCCGAGGGAGTCTTCGCCTCCCGCTCCTCGCGCAGACGCGCCCCAGGTGGAGTTTGACTTCTCCGCCTTGAGCGACGACGACGAGGAGGAGCAGGAGTAAGAACTCGATATCCTTCATCTTCTCAAATTTCGTCTTGATTATTGTTGATGCTAATCTTGTGTCTTGCTTTGATTTCAGGACCTTGGCGGAGCGAGTGGCAAAGAAAGCCAAGGTGCCCGTGGTCGAGGTCGCGGATGACTCGCCCGCCGCGGCAACTGGGGACGTGCCGGAGCCAAGCTTGCCGGACGCGAGCGCTGCTCCGAGGAGCAGCCCCCAGCGCAGCCCCCAGCGTAAGTCTGGGTTCTGTATTTCCATTTGTCGGGTGCGCTTGATCATCTGTCCTTGTGCTAATATCCTGATTATTTTGTCTTGACTTGCGCAGAGATGGAGCCACAGCCGCAGGAGCGTCCGGAGGTCGCCCCCGAGGAGCCGCAGGCCCCGCCGTCCCCGCCAAGGCCGAACACTCCGGCAAGGGAGAGTGCTCCGCCAAGGGCGGGTACTCCGCCAAGGGCGAGTACCCCGCCAAGGGCGAGCAGCCCGGCGAGGGCGGCCACTCCGCCAAGGCAGAGCTCCCCGGCGAGGGAGCCCGCCACTGACGACGTCCGCCAAGGTAGGTCTTGTAATTTTGTCTTCTTGGCATTGTCTCTTTTTGGATATTTGCTTGAGCTTCTTTTGCTTCTTCTTCTTCTTCTAGATCCTCCTCCCCCCCAGCAGATGGAGACAGAAGTCATCATCATCGAGGAGGAGGGTGCGCAGGGCGGCGGCGGCGACGCCCCTGTCGTCGAGGACACGGCGGGAGCCGCCGAGCCGGCCGTGCAGGAGACCGCTCCGGCTGCGGACGCAGCGGCCGGGGAGGGAGACGGCGACCGCACCGCCGGCCCGGAGGCGGCGGGAGCATCAAGTGCTGCGCCGGCCGCCGACCCCTCCGCCGGAAAGGAGCAGGCCGGCTACTACCTTGAAGCCCCCAACGGCGTATTCATCCAGGTGCCGTGGGGTTCCTCGTCGCGAGCTCCCGCGGAGGGCGAGGCCTTTGACGGAGAGGTCCTCGCCTCCGCGGGTTTGAAGATCGTCGAGGCGCCCGGCGGAAGCGACGGGCCCGAGGAGGAGAAGCTGCTTCACTAGCTCCTGGCTCTTTACCGGGCCAGACAGGCGAAGCTGGCTTCTCGGGAGGCCCTCGCCGCCAAGGCAGCCGCGGAGATGGAGAAGCGCGCGGCGGAGCTCAGCGCCGCCAACCAGGCTGCCCTTCGCGAGGTGGCGGAGGAGCACGAGCGACTCGCCGGGGAGTATCAAGAGTGGTTGCTGGAGAAGGCCGAGGCCGAAGAGCAGCAGCGGCTTGCCGGGGTGGAGCTGTCCCGGCGAGAAGGAGAGCTCGCCCAGCGGAAGGTCAACCTCGACTCCCACGAGGAAGACCTTGCCGCTCGGGAGCAGGCCCTTGGCGGGGAGCTGAAGGAGGCGAGAGTTGCCGCGGCTACCGCGGAGACCGCCAAGGAGGAGCTTGCCGCCAAGGTTGCGCAGCTGGAGGAGTCGCTGAAGGCGAGCGTGGAGAAGGTCGCCGCGCTCAACACGGAGCGCGAGAAGGACGCCCACACCAACTCAGAACTCCAGGTGCGTCTTTCTGAGAAGGGCGACGAGCTGAAGGCCGCCAAGGACTCCATCGAAGATCTGGAGCTGAAGGTCTCCACGCTTAAGGACTCGCTTGACGCCGTCCGGGATCGGGAGACCAAGCTGAAGGAGGAGCTCCGCAAGGAGCGAACCTTGGTGGACAGCGCCAACAAAGCGGCCGAGAACTTCCGCCGTACCGTCGAGGTATGGACCGAGGACTTGGTATCTTCTGCGTCCAACATCGACCAGGAGCTGCTGGCGCTGAAAGTCGAGCATCTCATCTACTCTCCGGATCCGAACCTCCCCCCACAGCGCCAAACTCAGCCTCTTCTTCAGAGGGATTGCGCCGGCTCTTGCAGGTCTTCGGAAGAAGATCCCCGCGCAGCTGGCCGAGGAGTCGCGCCTGCTCTGCACGGGAATCTTGGAGCGTGTGCTGACGAAGATTGTATACCGCAATCCCGGCATCAACCTCACCAACGTTCTCCGCAGCCTGCCGGCCGACGCGAACATGGAGGTGCGGAAGGAGCAGGTCGCCCACATCATCGCCAAGGTGAACAAGATCTCCAGGATTGAGGGCGACCGCGTTGACTAGGCTTCCTTTTTCTTTATCTCTTTTTGTTGCTGCATAGGGTGTTATGAACTCATTAATCCATTGGGACAAGTTATCTTTTGTAAGATATTTATCTCATTTTGATCAATCAGTGCAATGTTATCTTTCTTGTCTTGGTCATTTACTTTGTATGCCTTTCACCCTACGCTCCCGGGGAGCTTGCCGGCAAGGGTCCCTCGTCGCGAGCGCTGAGTGCTGGACTCTGAGCAGCCTGCTGGCCAAGGTCTCACCGGCAAGCAACCTTGCCGCGGCTAGTCGCAACGCACTTAGCTTGCTGAGCGAACTCGAAAACGAAGCAAGGGCGCGACACTTGTCGCAGCTCACTTAAATCGTTGAGCGTACTCGGAAACAAGACAAGGGTGCGGCTAGCTACGGGTAGGTTCCTCCGCGCACAGGTTTTCCATACAAAGTGTGATTGTTCAAGGAAGACAACTAAAATTTAAAAATTTGAACTGGTCAAATTCTAGTAACTTAGCTTTCATATATTGCTTGCTTCCCGGTAAGGCTTCTCTTTCTTGAACAGCACTTGATTCCTCTTCCACCTCCTTCCCCCCCGGCGAACTTGTGCGCGAGGAACGTTCCTTCTGCTTAAGAGGCAAGGGAAAAGAAGAGGGAAACAAGTATATGGCCTTTCGGCGTTGTAATGCTTACCGGATGCGTATGTTGCACAAGATGCCAAATAACGCATGCAAATAGCAGAGAGAAACATGCAAAAGGCAAATAGCGCAAAACACAAAATCTTTACTGATGCACGGGGTCTGCGCCCGGCTTTGTACAAAGGGTTACATGCAACAGCGGCAAAGCTTGTACAAAAGGTGGTTGCCGGAGCGGATCACGGCAACCGCGTCTTATGGGTGAAACTTGCGAAGATGCTCTATGTTCCAGGAGTTGCTCACCGGTAAGCCTTCTTCGGTCTCGAGGCGGACAGCGCCGGGCCTCGTGACTTGTCTCACCCGATAAGGGCCTTCCCACTTCGGCGTCAACTTGTTGGAATTCTTGGCGGACTGAACACGCCGAAGAACAAGGTCGCCTTCCTCGAGACTCCTGGCCTTGACCTTGCGGCTATGGTAGCGACGCAAGGCTTGCTGGTATCGAGCAGCTCGTACAGCAGCCTGGAGACGTCCCTCCTCGAGGAGCAACGCATCATCTTGTCGCAGTTGCTCTTGCTCGAGCTCATCATAAGCGAGCACTCGAGGAGATCCGTATACGAGTTCCGTGGGGAGAACTGCCTCTGCTCCATAGACTAGAGCAAAGGGTGTCTGTCCGGTGGCTCGACTTGGTGTCGTTCTGATCGACCAAAGAGCCGCCGGTAGCTCCTCTATCCAATTTCTTCCGCACTTGCGCAGCCTGTCAAAGGTCCTTGTCTTGAGTCCGCGCAGCACTTCAGCATTGGCCCTCTCCGCTTGACCGTTGCTCCTCGGGTGAGCAACAGAAGTGAAACAGACCTTGGCGCCAAGGTCTTGGACGTACTGCACGAAGGCGCGACTAGTGAATTGTGTACCGTTGTCGGTGATGATCCTGTTAGGGATCCCGAAACGGCAAACAATCGACCTGAAGAACCTGACTGCTGACTGTGCTGTCACCTTTCTCACTGGTTCCACTTCTGGCCACTTTGTGAACTTGTCGATTGCAACGTACAAGTACTCAAAGCCCCCGACGGCTCGGGGGAAGGGGCCGAGGATATCGAGTCCCCAGACCGAGAAGGGCCAGGACAAAGGGATTGTTTGGAGAGCTTGAGCTGGTTGATGAATCTGCTTTGCATGGAACTGGCACGCTTCACACTTGGTTACTAGTGCAGTTGCGTCTTGGAGGGCTTCTTGCCAAAAGAACCCTTGCCGGAAAGCTTTCCCGGCAAGCGCCCTTGCGCCAATGTGGTGGCCGCATATGCCTCCGTGTATCTCTGCCAACAGCTTCTGTCCATCTTCCCTGGAGATACACTTCAGTCTGACACCATTGAGTCTTCTTCTGTACAGCTCGTTATCCACGAATTGGTACATACTTGACTGCCTGGTTATCTTCTCTATTTCTTCTGGGTCGTCGGGAAGTTCTCCAGTTTGCAGAAAACGGACGATCTGTTGTGCCCATGCCGGAGCTTGGGGCTCAACGACAAGGACTAAAGGCATGATGGCTGCTGCGGGGACCTCAGCTTCTGCGGCAAGAACCTCTGGCTCTGCCGGAGCTCAAGGTCCCCCGGCAAGCTCGCCGGGGCGAGGCTTGTCGGGAACACTTGCTTCAACTGTACAGACCCGAGGATCTGCAGGAGCAAACTGTTCCTCAGCGTTGTGGTTGTCGATCTTGGGGACCTTGGCGGCGGTTTCAGGAAGATCCGCCGGCAAGTAGTCGCCGGAGACCAACTTTCTCTTCTTGGACTGCCCAATTGATGGTGTAACGGATGGTTGAGTCAGCTTGAGCAAGAAGGTCCCTGGTTCCACAGGTAACTTCATCGAAGCACACTTTGAAAGGCCATCTGCTATTTCATTCTGAGCTCTCGGGACGTGCTCCATCTGCAGACCTTCAAAGTGCTCCTCAAGCTTCCTCACTTCATCTACATAAGCTTCCATCAAAGGGCTCTGATAATTCTTGTTGACTTGCCGGACCACCAACTGAGAATCTCCCCGCACAATCAGCTTCCTGATCCCAAGTTCGGCCGCAATCCTGAGGCCGGCAAGCAAGCCTTCATATTCAGCAGTGTTGTTTGTCGCTTGCTCCCTGAGAAAGTGCATCTGGATAACATATTTGAGGTGCTCTCCGGTGGGCGCAATGAGTACCACGCCAGCACCGGCGCCTTGCAGCGAGAAGGCACCATCGAAATACATTACCCATTCACTTGTCGCCTCTTGTACGGGTGTACTTGTTTCTTGGGCTTCCTCATCGGGCGTCGGGGTCCACTCAGCTATGAATTCTGCCAATGCTCGGCTCTGTATGGTTGAAGTACTTTCAAACTTGAGTCCAAAGCTCGACAGCTCCAGTGCCCACTCAACGATCCTGCCTGTTGCTTCTGGGTTGTGCAATATCCTCTTCAGCGGAAAGCGAGTGACCACTGTTATCTCATGTGCTTGGAAGTAATGGCGCAGCTTTCTCGAGGCCATGAGGAGGCCGAAAAGCAACTTTTGCACACCAGAGTACCTTGATCTAGCCCCCTGGAGAAGGGAACTCAGAAAATACACTGGGCGCTGCACCATTTTCTTCCGCACTTCATCCTGTTCCTGCGCAGAGTTGTCCTTGTCGGGGCCAGAGCTTGCCGGAGCAGCCCCCTGCTTGTTGCTGGATTCGCTTGCCGGTGGCGTAGCCTCCTCGTCGGACTCCCTCTCCGCTACTAACGCAGCACTAACCACCTGGTTGGTTGCCGCTAGGTATAGCAACAACTTTTCCTGTGGTCTAGGTGCGACAAGTATTGGAGTGGAGGATAGGTACCGTTTCAAATCTTGCAGCGCTGCCTCCGCTTCCGGAGTCCACTTCATGGGACCTGCCTTCTTCAAGATTTTGAAGAAAGGTAGGGCGCGTTCTGCAGACTTCGAAATGAACCTACTGAGGGCAGCCACACAACCTGCAAGCCTTCTGACATCCTTGACGCGCTTCGGGGCCTCGATTTGCTCAATGGCTTTAATCTTGTCGGGGTTAGCTTCAATCCCCCTCTGTGATATAAAGAACCCGAGAAGCTTGCCGGAGGGGACTCCAAAGACGCACTTCTCAGGGTTCAACTTGAGCTGTATCTTGCGCAGGTTCTGAAATGTCTCTTCCAAATCTTGGACTAGGGTTTCTTTGCTCTTACTTTTCACCACGATGTCATCCATGTAAGCCTCTACATTTCTGTGGATCTGTGGCTCGAAAGCAGTGTACACTACCCTTGCAAACGTTGATCCTGCATTCTTCAGTCCAAATGGCATGCGTATGAAGCAATAAGTGCCACATGGAGTGATAAATGCGGTCTTCTCTTCATCCTCTTTGGCCATAAAGATCTGGTGGTAGCCTGAATATGCATCAAGAAAACAGAGTAGCTCACATCCGGCAGTGGAGTCAACGATCTGGTCAATGCGCGGCAAAGGGAATGGATCCTTGGGACATGCTTTATTCACATCGGTGAAGTCTATACAGAGTCTCCACTTCCCGTTGGCCTTGCGCACGACGACTGGGTTTGCTAACCACGTCGGATGGATCACACCTCTAACTAGGCCTGCTGCCTCTAGCTTCTTGATTTCTTCATTGATAAATTCTTGGCGCTCCACGGCTTGCTTCCTCACCTTCTGCTTGATGGGCCGCGCATGAGGACAGACAGCAAGCTTGTGCTCAATTACCTTCCTGGGAACACCGGGGATGTCAGATGGTTGCCAGGCAAACACATCGACATTCGCCCGCAGGAAGGCAACGAGCGCGCATTCCTATTTGCTGTCAAGCGTGGCACTGATGGTGAAGGTACCACCAGTACCGTCCTCCTTGGCGGACACCTTCTTGGTTGCCGGAGGAGCGGCCATCCCTTTCTTACACTTGCCGGTGGAGCTCGATGGGACGTCCTCGACGGCGGCGCAGCACTCCGAAGAGGTGCGGCTGCCGGAGTGGGCCCCAGAGCACTTGCCGGACTTGGTCTTCGTCTTCTTCCCCCCCGGGAGCTTCAGCGGTAAGTGTATCCTTCTCTGCCGCAGCTGCCGCATCCCGGTAGATCTTGTCGGCGCAGACAAGCGCATCCTTCTTGTCGCCGTGGACAGTGATGACGCTTATCGGCCCCGGCATCTGTAGTACGTTGTAGGCATAATGGGAAGCCGCCATGAACTTGGCGAGGGCAGGACGGCCGAGTATTCCATTGTATGGTAATGGAATATCCGCGACGTCGAAAGTGATACGCTCAGTTCTGAAGTTGAGCTCCCCGCCAAAGGTCACCGGCAGAGTGATCTTCCCCTTGGGCTTGCTCCTTCCCGGGTTGATTCCTTGGAAAGAACCGGTCTCTTCGAGCTCGCCATCTGGAATTTGGAGTTTCTTGATCACAGCAGAGGAGATCAAGTTCAGCCCGGCCCCACCGTCAACCAACATTTTGGTGACCTTGAGGTTGCGGATGGTGGGTGAGACCAGCATCGGCAAGCACCCGACCGCAGTGGTGCGGTCAGGGTGATCCTCAAGATCAAAAATGATGGGCGTGCTGGACCATTTGAGGAGCCTGCGCGACTCCACGGGCGGCTCTGCTGCATTCACCTCACGCACCCACTGCTTTAGCTGGCGGTGGGAGGTGTGCAGAGAGGCGCCACCGTCGACGCACAGGACCTCCGTGGCCTTCTGGAACTCCTGCTCGCTGTTATCCTCGTCCTCCATGTCTTCGTCGTCGTCTTCTTCATCCTTGTCGCGGCCCCGGGGAGGTCGGTCACCTTGCCGCTGCTTGGCCTTGCCGCGGCGTCCTCCCCGGCCATTGGATGGCCGCTTCTTGCTGGGCTCTCCTCCGCCACCTTGGGCCTTCTCCTTGTCGCGACGCTCGTACTCAGCTTTCTGCTGCTCGACGAGGTACTCGAGGCGTTTGCAGTTGGAGAGGTCGTGGCCCTTGGTGCGGTGGATCTTGCAGTACTGCTTGTCGGAGCCGTCCTGCTTGTCGGCTGCCGCTATAGGGGCAGGCTCCTTGCCGGAGCCGCCAGCCTGTGTTTGCTTGGCGGGAGCCTCCTTGCCGGACTTCTCGACGGCAAGCACCTCCTTCTTGTTCTTCCTTCTGTTGTTCCGCCGCCGGCCCTTCTTTGCCGGGGCGGCGTCGTCGCTGTCGCTTCCTCCTGCGCCAGCATCTTCCCCGGGGAGTCTCCTCCCCTCTTCTGCGCGTGCGCACTTGTCAGCCAGAGCATAGAGCTCGCTGACATCCCGAATCTTGGTCATCGCCATTTCTTCACGCATGCGGCGGTTACGCACGTTCTGGTGGAACGCACTGATAACCGCGGCAGGGTGGACATCAGGGATGTTGTGCTGTACACGGCTGAAGCGTTGGATGTACTTGCGCAGGGACTCTCCTTCCTTCTGGGCCAAAATGTGGAGATCGCTCTCCTGGCCGTGGGGTTTGTGGCCGCCGGTGAAGGCGCCAACAAACTGATGGCAAAGGTCTGCCCAAGAAGAAATGGAGCCTTCCGGCAAGTGCATAAGCCACGAACGGACGTTCGGCTTAAGCACGAGCGGGAAGTAGTTTGCCAAGATCTTCTCGTCGCGCCCCCCGGCAGCCTGCACCGCGATGGTGTAAACGCTGAGGAATTCTGAGGGGTGCGTCTTGCCGTCGTACTTCTCCGGTACGTCGGGCTTGAAATTCTTCATGCTGGGCCACTGGACGCGCCGCAGCTCACGGGTAAACGCAGGGCAGCCTGCCGCGTACGGCAAGTCGCCTGGTTCACCGGGCGCGCGCGCGTCGACAGCGTCCCCAGCCCTCTGGTCCAATTGTCGCCGAGCTTCTCGGCGGCGCTCGATTGTTGTTCGAGCGTCTTCTTGTCGCCGGTCGTCGAGGACCTGGCGCTGGTCCCGACGGGCCCGCGGATCCGACGATGCCGTGGAGCCGTCGTCGGCGTTGTTCCGGCGGGGCGGCGTCTTCTGCTTCCGCGGCGGGGAGTGCACGCTTGTCGCACCCCCGGCGGTCTTGTCGCCGTCGGCCTTCGTCTTCTCAGCTTGCCGCGGCCGCGAGGCCGCCGGCTGCTGTGGAGAATCGTTGTTGGCGAAGGCTATCAGGCTCTGGATGGTGGCCCTCCAGTCTTCGGCCTTGTCTGCCGCTGGAGGGAAGTCGAGGAGCAGTTGCGCCCTTGCGAGCGCTTCTGCTGGAGTGGAGGGGAACGGGGGCGAGCGGTGCGAGGAGCGGGATATGCTCGGACTCCTAACAGCGTTAGAAGGAGCAGCGTTAGAAGGCCTTATTTGCAAATGTGGAGAGGTGTGTGGGTACCTTTTTGCAAAATTGCCATAGTTTCCTTCCTATCCGTCAGATATATTTTTGTATGTATAAAGTTGTGATATAAAAGATTTGTATATTTCTTTACAGAGGTGTTGGATTACGGGCTCCGCAAACCCAAGAAGTTCGAACACAGGGCCGTGAACGAAGATCTCTCCCACTCACGTCTACCTAGCGTCTCGCCCTCGTCAGATGAAGAGATTTAAGCGAACAACAAGTAAAATACAAACGAATTTACCCAGGTTCAGGCCACCTTGTGGTGTAAAACCCTACTTCCTGCTTTGGTGGATTAGCCTCGGGGGGGGGGGGG
>LR738714.1:445358939-445397364 GCA_902687465.1 Secale cereale
CACCTTGTGGTGTAAAACCCTACTTCCTGCTTTGGTGGATTAGCCTCGGGGGGGGGGGTGGGCTTGAGTATGAATGAGTACAATGGTTCCTGAGCTCAGGGGGAGAGCTCAGGAGGGATAGGAGGCAAGGGTTCTTGCTCCTTTGTGCGAGGGCGGAGTCTCTGGATCTGATCTGAATCCCCTCCATAGTGGAGACCGTAGCTACTTATATAGGCGGCCAGGGTCCTCTTCCCCCGAAAAGTGTAGGCGGGAAGGGATCCCACAACGGCCATTTTGAGCGGGAACACAAGGACGTTCCTATCCTGACAAAAGCGGTCTTCGCCTGCAAAGGGATCAGGTGGTGACGCGGTGGTGGGCTCGGTGGTGACATCCTCCCTGTCGTCCTTGCAGTCTTCGGTCTTGTTGCACCAATGGGGAAACCTTTGTCCCGGTCCTCGGGAACCTGCGCCTGCTCTGTCTCCTTTGCACCAAAACGGCAAGTGCACCGCTGGCACGCGCGGACACCCATTGGCGCGGTGCGTCGCTGCTTGCGTCACTGCCTCCTCCTAAGGCAGGCTTGGCCTTGGATTCTCCGCCCCTCGGGAGCAACCTAGCCGAGGCCGTTCCTGAGGATGTCTTGACGTCGTTCTCCTCGCGAGGTCTAGCCCCCTCGCGAGGGTCTTGAGCAGCTGGTCGATCAGCTGGGACGTACCAGGCCGTAGTACGAGTGCGTCACGGGCTGTAGACAGGTAAGTCTGGGTACCCTGGTTCCCAGGACACCGACAAGAGGGAGTATCTCTCTGTCAAAAATATATTTTTGTGTAACTAGTTACTCATGTCTTTCTACTTCCTTTCGTTGATATGTGGGCCATCTGACAATGGGGTCCACGTGCCATATGCACAAATTAGAGTGCACAACTGCACGATAGACACACCCCGGTCATAGTGCCGCAGTAATGCCCAATGAGCCATCAAATCACAAACTCCCCCCCCTTCTAGCTTTAGCAGTAAGCTGGACGGACGAAGGGGCAATATTTCACTAGACCTGAATCCCCTTCTCCCTCGTCTGCTTGTTCAGAGAAAACCCTCTCTCGGCGATTGCATAGGGTTTTCTCATGGAGCCAGGTACGAATTCTTCATCCATCCCCGATAAATCCAAGTCCCTTGGTCGCGGGTAATCCTAGGATGGCAGCCGCCGCCGTTGATGCATTTTTCTTCCTACTGAATCTAGTGTGTTTCATTTGCAGTGCCCAAAGTGCGAGGACCCTACAGGTTTCTGCGCCCTCGACGAGACGCCACACTTGTTCCTTCTCATCTTAACACAGGATTTAAAAACGTGCACAATATGTTCCTAGAATCCTCTTTTCTATCCGAGAGGGTGGGTTTTTTTTTTGAACATGTTGTCAACTAATTTGGAAATTTGGATTCCTATATTTGGATAAAAGGTACTATCAGTTCGATGGTCAACACTAACGTGAAGGAGGAAGTTATTTCTAGATTTGGATAGGGAATACATTGTGTTCTCATATTATTTTTCCTGCAGTGCATTATTTGCTCTGCCAGAACACATGTACTCAAGGTGCTTGGCCTTGCCATAACTGAATACACCAGTTTAATGGTCACAATGAAGACAAGCCATGGATATAAGTTCCGAGTTCGGTTCATGAACCAAGAAGATCGCTGCTTTTTTATGGCCGAACTTGGATAAAATTTCTCAAGTGTTACGGACTGAAAGTTGGCGCACGAATGTTTATGGAAATAGCAGAACCTGGTCTCATCTTCGCTGCAATCTTCCACCCCGACGTCGTTCCAATTGTTCATCCATGTTAGTATCTGGTTCTTGCTTGTTGCCTCAATTTCTTCTTAATCCACCCATTCTGTCTAACTAATCACAATTTAACTTTAGAAGTAGCAACGAATCTCTCACGAAGATGCTACTTCTAACTAATATTTTCTTATAATTGGTGGCACGTGTAGGTTTTTTGGGAGTTAAGCAGGCTACTCGTTGTCGGGGGAAACTGTCCGCCACGAACACCTATGGGACCGGAGCCCCTTGTCTGTGCGGTAAGAGGGCGGAGGGAGCACGAAGAGCAGATCGTAGCGAGCGCGCGGGCAGTTTTACCCAGGTTCGGGCCGCGATGGTCGCGTAAAACCCTACTCCTGCTTGGTTGTGTATTGAGTTGGAGAGCTCGGGAGCTTGAAGAACCAGCTACACCGAGCGTATGAGCAATCTAGGTTCCGAACCCCTCCACGTTGTGCATGGGCCTCCTTTTATAGTGCAAGGGGTCACCGACAGGTGTCAACGTAAGAGAAAGGGGTAAAAATGTAAAAGAGGTGGTAGTTGTAACAGTGCGGGAATAGTGGAGCTATAGTGCGCGAACAGTGGTCGCTACCTACTTTGACAGTGGGGGACAAGGGCATTTAATGCCCGTCGCCGTCGACCCCAAAAGCTCCCGCCTTCGCGTCTCCGTTCGCCACGGCGATGGCTTCATCACCGTGGAGTGCCACCGTGTCCCCCAGGCTGCACAGCCATCCGCCACGCGTCCCTGGGATGGCCCCAGGGCGACGCATGGGCCGATGAGCTGGAGCGCGGGCACACAGCGCAACTCTCCCGGCAAGCACCTTGCCGGGGTCTTGATCTTGCCGGGCCCGGGAGCTTGCCGGGCTTTGAAGCTTGTCGCTCCCCGGGCCCTCGCCGGGACGCATATAGCGCCGAGGCGTGTCTTCCATGATGTAATCTTCTAGTCTTCCTGGCAAGCTCCTCTTGCCAGGGCCTTGCGTGAGTGAGGTAACCTTGAGCCTAGAACGGCCTTCCCGGCAAGCTCCGCTTGCCGGGGTCTCGATCTTCTGTCTTGTATACTTTGTTTTTGAATGGCCTGACATGGAGTAGGGAGGTCTCCGGCGAGCACGTGGTAAACCCTGCCGCGGGAAGCTGCAACTGCCCGTGCACAAGTTGGGGTACTGAGGTACCCCTACCTTAGTACACCGACACTCGTATGTTACTCTGTAACAACTCGGTTGTTACTGATGGCACTAAAGTTGACTGGAACGACATCCACAAGTTCCTACACTTTATTGATCGTTTGGAGGTCCTTGTGGGGCGTTTCAATGGTGGAAGGCCACTTGGGATATATGTGCCACTGCTGCACTCGTTGAAGAGGTCCAACTGTGTCGAGAAACTTATGGTCCGAGCTGTTTTCTGTTATATATGTTGTTCATAAACTATTGCTTATACATAGTTTTACAGTTGTGATCTTCTTGAAATAGAAACTGCGCAGTTCTATTGTCCCTATACAGATGCCTGACCATGGTCGGTCAAACTTGCGCTTGGTCACAACATGATGTTTATGTCGACCTACTCCATTCCCCTTGGAGGTGAAAAGATACTTATTCATGGGTGGTCTCAAATAATGAAGGCCCGTCCATCTTGGAGAATAGGACAGAAGATTATGTTCCTGCTTTTCCATGGCTCTAAAGCGAATATCCTCTTTATTTACCACATTGCGAGATGAAGCCGCTTTCAAAAGGTTGTGGATGCGCGGGGTGGCGCCTGGGCCTTGTCCTGGGGCTTGGTGGCCTCACCCTTGGTTAACTGTAGGCAAAGTAGCTCTATTTGATGCGTGCTTTGTACGGTTGAACTTGTATAAGTACTTATACTGCTTTCAGCTATGGTTGTTAAGTGCCTCTGCTGGTTTCAATTAAGGTTGTTAAGTACTCCTGCTGCTTTCACAATCTATCATGTTTCTTCAGTCCCGTCTTCCTCCAGCCGCCAAAACCAAACCAGCGCCGGCGGGGCCGCCTGCTTCCGCCTCCCACGGCTGGCTGCGCCTCGGCGCACGCATAGCCGCCCCACCGTCTCCTAAATCGTTAATGCTGACGTCCGAGGCCTCGCCGTCGTCCTCCGCGCGCTTTGGTGTGCTCGCCGCGGCGCCGCCCTCTCGTGTTGTCAACATGGTCAACAAACAACAGGAATCGGCAGAAGTATGTGGAGAGGATGACAGTACGGGCCCACCATGTCAGCGTATGGAAAAATAAAATGCTTCCTCCTAGTGTTTTCGTGACATCTGGGACCCACGACATTGTGAGCGTATATAGTCAATAGACAAGAGAACAGCACAAGATCGGCTGACACCTGGGACGTAGCTACTCGAGCAGTATTTTCTTTTGTTATTGTTGAGACGGAGCAGGGTTTGAACTGGGTTGTGGCCCGTCTAGCCCAGGCTTATATTTTATGTTCCCCATGTCACCAACCCAGCTATTTTTTCTTTGTGAAAATGTGCCCAGTTTATTTTTTCTGAAGAATACCCAATCCAGGCCTATTTATTTTTCTACGCCCTGATGGGCTGCAACTCTTTCAAGACACCCGCAAACCTTGAAAGTAATATGAAATTGGCTGTAAATAGAAAAACATATGCCAAATTGGTAATTACTTTATAATTTCTGAATTATTTCACATTTTCAGATTCCTATTTCACTGGGCATTAACCTAATTTAAATATATCTTCGAAGTACTTTAAATCTGGCTCGACATTTCGGTAAAAATAGTTTGGAACCCACAGAAATATGCAAAATTGGCCCTGGCCAACCAAAAAAACGGATTGCAATAAATTTCATAAGAAGTCGCAATGAGCTAAAATAAATTATTAAAAAAAGGGAATGGTCTGATTTATGGGCCTATTAAGCTGACGCGTATGCAAGATTTTTTTAGTTATTATATACGTCAACAAATAATTCTACCAGACGTTACCGTTGGATGGCAATCCAACGGCCATCGTGTTTCTTCAATCTCTTATCTTCTTGCTCCAGCCGCCAAAGCCAGCGCCGGCGGGACCTCCTGCTCCCGCCTCCCGTGCAGGCCTCACCGCCCCCTACTACTCCCACATCTGGCCAGGGCATCCCTCTACTCACCCACACCCCCTGTTATTCTGCAGCGACAGCAGCCTCACACCGCAGCCGAACCAGTGAACCCTCGTACTCCTCTCTGCATGGGCATCCACTGCCGCGTCTTCCCCGGCTCCGCGTCGTCCCCTTCCTAGGCCTCACCGTTGTCCACCGCCCTGGTGCTCTCAGCGCGGCGTGGTCAACGTGGTCAAGGAACGACTTCCATCGGAAGAGTATTGTCGTGGAGAGGCTGACAGCTGGGTCCACGGCAGCCGCAAGGAAGTGCCTCCTTATTACGTGGAAAATAATTATTCCTCCACCTGACAGCAGGGACCCACCAGACGGGCCACCGTATTTGGCGAAAAAACGTTTCCCCCTGACTGCTGGGACCCACCGGACGGGCCATCGTATTTCGCGAAAAAAACGTTCCCCCCGCTGTCAGCTCGGACCCACCGGAAGTGCCTCCTTATTACGCACAAAAAAATGAATATTCTCCCTACTAGCTGGGACCCAGTATAGTGGGAGGCTGACTTGTGGGCCTACTAAGTTGACGGGGACGGAGGGCTTTGTCAACTTAGTCATTATGCATGATTCTATCTCCATTGACCGTACGATATCCATCCAACGGTCGTAGTGCTTCTTCAACCTCTGGTCTTCTTTCTCCAGCCGCCCAAACCAGCGTCGGTGTGCCTCGTGCTCCTGCCTCTCGTGGCCGGCTACGATGTCGCGGAGGCCTCACCGCCCCTACTACTCCCACCGCTGGCCAGGCCATCTCTCTATTCACCCACACCCCATGTTATTCTGCGGCGACGGCAGCCTGACACCGCAGGGAACCAGTGAACCCTCATACTCCTCTACGCATGGGCATCCACTGCCGCGTCTTCCCCGGCTCCGCGTCGTCCCCTTCCTAGGCCTTGCCGTCGTCCACCGCCCTGGTGCTCTCGGTGCGGCATGGTCAACGTGGTGAAGGAACGACTTCCATCGAACGTGGACTGTACTGGAGAGGCTGACAGCTGGGTCCATGGCTGCAGCAAGGAAGTACCTCCTTATTGGGCGCAAAATAATTATTCCTCCACCGGACAGCGGGGACCCACCGGACGGGCCACCGTATATTGCAAAAAAAAAAACATTTCCCCCCTGACTGCTGGGACTCACCGGACGGGTCACCGTATTTCGCAAAAAAAAACATTCCCCCCGCTGTCAGCTCGGACCCACCGGAAGTGCCTCCTTATTACGCATAAAAAAATGAATACTCCCCCTGCTAGTTGGGACCCACCATGGTGGGTGGCTGACTTGTGGGCCTACTAAGTTGACGGGGACGGAGTGCTTTGTCGACTTAGTTAATATGAACGATTCTAGCTCCAGTGACCGTACGATGTCCATCCAACGGCCGTAGTGCTTCTTCAACCTCTGGTCTTCTTGCTCCAGCCACCCGAAGCAGCGCCGATCGTGCCAAATGCTCCTGCCGCCCGTGGCCGGTTGTGCCGCCGCGGAGGCCTCACTGCCCCCTACTATTCCCACTGCTCGCCAGGCCCTGCGGCGACGACAGCCTCACACCGCAGCCGAACCAGTGAACGCTCATACTCCTCTCCGCGTAGGCTTCCACTACCGCGTCTTCCCCGGCTCCATGTCGTCCCTTTCCTAGGCCTCGTCGTCGTTCACCGCCCTGGTTCTCTCGGCACGGCGTGGTCAATGTGGTCAAGGAACGACTTCCATCGGAAGAGTACTGTACGTGGAGAGGCTGACAGCTGGGTCCACGGCCGCGGCAAGGAAGTGCCTCCTTATTACGCGCAAAATAATTATTCCTCCACCTGACATCGGGGACCCACGGACGGGTCACCGTATTTCGTGAAAAAAACGTTTCCCCCTGACTGCTGGGAGCCACCAGCTACATCTTCGCACGCAAGGAAGTGCGTCCGGGCAAAAAAAATTGATTCGCCCCCTGACAGCTGGGACCCACCAGCTACATCTTCGCACGCAAGGAATTGCGTCTGAAAAAAAAACGATTCACCCCCTGACTGCTGGGACCCACCAGCTACATCTTCGCAGGCAAGGAAGTGCGTGACAGTCGGGACCCACCTGGTCGAAGCGTACGTAGCATTGTCATTCTTGTCGCGAACGTGTATGTACATACTGGTCGATGTAGAGGCGCGCACGTGTCGTAGTAGAGGCGCGCACGTGGCATGTACACGTACGTACATCGACAAGTGTGTAAGAAAGAAAATACGGCCACGTATGTACATATGGACAGGGCCTCGAATGCCTACTCGAGCATACGTATGGCCAGGGCTCGTGTACATGGCTGGGTTAGAACAGAGAAACAACATCGTCGTCGTGTTCATGGGGAGCCAACCGGCTGGGTCGGAACGGAATGCGTCGTCATATTCATCAAGAGGGCTTGGACGGAACAGCCGATGGAAACGAGGCCTCGCGTACCACAGAACGGAGGAAACGGCCTTGTGTTCGACTAGCCACGTTCGAAACAGGATCCTGTTCATCGGGAGGGGTCTGGCGTACGGCAAAACGGAGGAAACGGACCTCCTACGGTCGAAATAGGGGTCCTGTTGATTGGGAGGGGTGTGGCGTACCGCAAAACAGAGGAAACAGACTTGTGTTGGAGTGCTATGGTCGAAACGGGGGTCCTGTTCATCGGGAGGGGTGTGGCGTACCGCAAAACAGAGGAAACGGACTTGTGTTGGAGCGTTATGGTCGAAACGGGGGTCCTGTTCATCGGGAGGTTGTGGCGTACCGCAAAACGGGATTCCACGAGATACTATTCATCACCACCGTCGGCCCCCTCCAGCCTCCACGGGCTACTGTTCATCCACCATCGACCTCCTCCAGCCTCCACCTACGACTGTTCAGCCTCCACCGCGCGCTACTCCACCGGCTACTGTTTAACCAGCCCTCTCCACGGGCTCTTGTTCAACCATCCCTCCACGGGCTACTATTCATCCATCCCTCCACCGGCAACTGTTCATGCGGCCCTCCATGGGGTGGTCCTGTTCATGCAGCCCTCCACGGGGTCCTGTTCATGCAGCCCCAACCGGCTCGATCGAACGGGGTCCTGTTCATGTAGAGGAAACACCACGGGGTTTTGTTCAGCCACCCCACCGGGAACTGTTCATCCAAACCCCCAGCAACGCTCACTTTTCATGCAGATGCAGGATCGATCGGCTTATGTTAGCAGCAGTAGCGAAGGAATCGCTCGATCGGGTTCAGTTAACAGCCATCGATCAATCGCTCGGGTTCAGTAACGCGTAGCCTGTAGTGCAATCGCTTGGCTTCAGATAGAGTGCAACGCCTCGCTCAGGTTCAGTTAGATCCCAACGCCCCACGCGCGTGCGTGTACGAGAGAAATGCGCATCGCTCGGCCCCGACCACCCACCGTAACCGGGAACACCCCGATATTTTCCTCGCCCTCGCTTCTACCACGGTTTTTTCCGTCATGGACGGCCCAAAGAATGTCATGCAGCTGCGTCTCCGGCCCTCCCAGGATGAAAAGCCCATTTTCTGTCATGATTTTTTGTCATAAAAGTAGGATCCCACCACATCTATGATGATACCGTGTTTTGTCAAAATTATTGTCATAGAAGTGTCATAAGTATGAAAGAAAAAAGTTCCGTTCGACACAAAATGTCACGGATGTATCTTTTTTTTGTACTGATGTACCTTGGCTCTTCGAGCTGCGCCACAAGTACAATGTACCTTAGCCCTCGGAGCTATGCCACAAGTACAATGTAGCTTGGCTCTCCGAGTTGCGCCACAAATACAACATACCTTGGCCTTCTGAGCTGCGCCATAAGTACAATGTCCACTCGGAACCGAAAGATCCAAAAGCATCAGAAGAAAATCAAAGATATTCCAAAGGAAATTAAGTTCGGATAAGACCCGCAAGGTTCGGGCAGAAGTACTCAGGCATGGATCCCGAAAGCGTTTAACGGTTACAAAATTACTCGGCGTTCTGAGGCAAATTGAATTAGGGCATAAAGTTTGTTCACTCTTCAGGAGGAGGAGGACTTGCAGGCATGACATATTCATCCAGGTCGATTCCGTCGCTGATGCAAGTGTCGGCTTCGAGGAAAGTCTCCATGAACGACTGAAATTGAAGTTTTTTGGTATTGGCAACCTTAAGAGCAGCCAACCTTTCTTCCTTCACCTCTTTGCAATGCACGCGGACCAGAGACAGCGCCACGTTAGCGCCACACCGGGCGGATGACTTCTTCCATTCTTGCACTCGACAAGGGATATCATTGAGCCGAGTCATCGGAGACACGAGGTCGTTCTCGAGCACCATCCCCCGCCAGAGCGCCGTGTCGATCTGAGACATCACCACCTTCAACTGGGCAAGATAGCCGGTGGCACTGGTAAGGCGAGACTCCAATCGCAAGACGTTCATAGCGACATTGCCATTGACAAGAGAATTAGCGGGATCCAGACCCGTCTCGATCCGTCCAGACTCGTCCTCAAAGTTCTGGCAGAATTCTGCACAGACAAAAATATGATGAGTCAATAGTTGGGCTATGAGTCGACAACCATGATTCAGTTGGATAAAAGAAGAAACCTTCGAGCATGAGGAACATATTGTTGGCAAGGTCGCCGAGATAAGTCTCCAACCCGTCCCTCTTCCGCGAGAGATCCTGATGTCTACACACGCTTCTATTCTTGTAGACTATGTTGGGCCTCCAAGCGCAGAGGTTTGTAGGACAGTAGCAATTTCCCTCAAGTGGATGACCTAAGGTTTATCGAACTCAGGGAAGTAGAGGTTGAAGATGGTCTCTCTCAAGCAACCCTGCAACTAAGATACAAGAAGTCTCTTGTGTCCCCAACACACCTAATACAACTAGGAGTTGTATAGGTGCATTAGTTCGGCGAAGAGATGGTAAAATATGGATGATAGGAGTGGCAAAGCAAAGTAATATAAATCTGTAATAAAAAGTGCAGCAAGCAAACAAGTGGTAAACGTGAGCACAAATGGTATTGCAATGGTGGAAACAAGGCCTAGGTTTCATACTTTCACTAGTGGCAACTCCCAACAACATTAACATAATCGAATCACATGATATTTCCCATAATGGAGACGCACTCGGAGGTCATTCCTTCGTGGTCAAGAGAGGACGAGAATTATGTAGGGCTAGAAAAGCACACCTCAAAGTTCGTAGTTCCCAATCTATGGATTTCCCAATGTCACCGCGGCCATCCAAAGAGAGTACCACAATCACCACAACATATCTCACAGATAGTCAAAGACAAGCACCAAGAGACTCTCAATCTTCAATCAACACACAAAAGAGGAAATCACTCATGAAAATATTCTTCTAATCCATGTCCAATAGACCGTTGTCACCTTGGTCTCGGGGATTATACTAGATAAAGACAAGTGAGTACATCAACCCAATACATAGAGGAAGGGGAAATATCATGGGATCACCCTAGATTAACATAGCCTTTGATCACAATGAAGATCACATCATGGGAGAGAGAATTGACCACATAGCTACTGGTAGAAACCTCAGCCCCGAGGAGGAACTACTCCCGCATCATGGAGGGAGGAAGCAACGTCGATGGAGATGAATCCGGGGGCACTTCCCCGTCCCGGCAGGATGCCGGCACAGGAATTCTGGTCCCCCGAAACTTGGTGGCGATGGCGGCGGAGATTGGAATTGCTTCTGGAGAAAAGGGTTCTGGAATCATGGTTTTCGCGACGGGAGAATAAATAGGAGTCCAGGTAGGGCACCAGAGGAGGTGGGAGCAGCCCAGGCGGCCCCCCGGCGTGGCCAGGGGTGGGGCCGCGCCATCAGGGCGCCTGGGGCCCCCTGGCCCCCCTCTGCCCCCCTTCTGGCGCACGGAAGCTTCTGGAGCGCTGATTTTTTATATATTTTTCCCGGAATTTTTCTGACAATTTAAGTAATGGGAAAACCTGAAATACAAAAACAGCAGAAAACAGAAGCTGGCACTGGGGTGCACTGAGTTAATAGGTTAGTCCAAATATGATCAAAAGTGTATGAAAGTGTATCAAAAGCATAGCAATATCACCCAAAACATGCATGGATCAAGCATAAATTATAGATACGTTTGGGACTTATCAACATCCCCAAGCTTAATTCCTGCTCGTCCTCGAGTAGGTAAATGATAACAAGCATAATTTCTGTGGTGACATGCTACCAAAGAGTCTTTCACAATCACATGACAAATGCTTATTGAGATAATGAATCTTTAGTAATTAAGTTACCTCATGAGAATATCACAAAGAACTGAAAGTTTACAATATGATACTGAAACACCCAATAGATTTGTAGTGAGCTTGGTGTGCAAACATGACAAAGTGATACCTCGCTTGCCCCCCTTTAGTGAAGCAAAACATAAATGCAGGAGCACCTCCGAAGTTTTAAATGACGACTAGATACAATGATTTCAGAATAAGCGCTATCACAATCATGCAGAAGACAATGGTACTTTGGGACAATGCACATTACACTCAGAATGACAATCATGCTCTCAATAGTTGGTGCTTTGAAGAAAGAAGGTGGAGACTCTCGAACCGTGGATTTTGATGGCAAGGTTGAAAACCCGTGGCTGGAAACAAAGACTAAACAAGTACCAGAGCTCGTGGTTTTAAAAACAGAGATAAAAAGCTTTTGGAAGGTGCATATTTCGTCAACGAATGTTAGTAGACAACCCAATCACTTCTCGAACTGGACAAGTTTCGAGGAACGGCTCCCGCACGGGGACGATCACATCCCCTTAATCTCCTTTGTTTATCACTGCCAAAAGTTTTCTGATTTCTCATGAACAAAGCGTGAAGGAGGGTTTGTTTGTATTTTTATGAGTCGGGCGCACTCATGCCAGTTCCTCCTCGTATTAGGGGTTTGCAGATTAGACATGCAATCCCGGGGTAAAACTTGTCCAACTTAAAAAGATCATGAATTAACTACTACTTCCTCATGAGTTAAAACAGAGGCACAAAAGAGAAATGCTTTTGAATAATTTTGAGATGGTACAAGAAAGTCTTCGTTAGGAATGGCAAGTAAATACCATATATAGGAAGGTATGGTGGACTCATATGGCATAACTGGTTTCAAGGATTTTGGATGCATAAGCAGTCAGTCCGCTTAGTACAGGTGAAGGCTAGCAAAAGACTGGGAGCGACCAACTAAAAGAGCAATGACGGCCATAATCATGCAGAGCGACAAAGCAACATTGAACCGGGCATGGAAGTTATATCACTACTCAGAAATTAAAGATCATCAAGACTTGATAGACTTTTTTTATAGTCTTAAATATGCGTGAGCATATGCCAAGTCATTCAAAATAAATTATTGGAGGAAGATATCACTAAACCATACCACATCATAGGCAAACAAATCATGCTGGTACTTCAATAACACATTAAGAACCCCCAGCTATTTGAGACTAACCATAAGAAAACATGAACTACTAAGCACCATTATGCACATAGCATTTTTATCATAGACATATCAACCAGTGCCACAGAAGCCAACTCTCTTAACAAGATAAGCATGATAACTCAAGAGAGTTCCAGAAGCAACAACCTAAACAAAAGCCCTTAAAAAGATAAGCATGAAAACTAAGAGCTAAGCATGACAGCAGCTATGAAAAGATAAAGAACACACACAAGAAGATACGCATGCAAGCCTATGTTGTGTTCTACAGTGGGGTGGAGCGTGTTTCTCTCCCAAACAATGAAGGTTAGGATCCAACTTGTTATGAACAGCAATCAAAGCTAAAGAAAACTAAAAAGGAAACTAAGAGCAAGATGCTCCAAGCATAGCACATAACACATGAAGTGATTAAAATATAGTGGAACGAAAGACGAACTGATAATTGTTGATGGAGAAGGGGATGCATGGGGGCATCCCCAAGCTTAGACGCTTGAGTCTTCTTGAATATTTCTTGGGGGTGCACGGGGGCATCCCCAAGCTTGAGCGTTTGACCCTCCTGAATCTTCTTTTATCATCTTCCCTCGCACACTTGAAAACTCCCTTCATACATAACTCATCATAATCTGATTAGCGAGGTTAGTACCCACAATAAAATAATTTTTTTCCTACTGGAAATAAGGATAATCTTGAAGAGCTACTGTTTCTCAAGATTGCCAAAATGTTTTTGCAAAGAAAAAGCAAGCTCAAGGTTTGCAAAACGAAGAAAAGGCAAAACAGGACAGAATCTGTGAAAAACAGACCAGCAGGTAGTAAACAATTTTTTCGGGGCACTTCTGCAACTCAAATCAAAAAACTCAGAACAGACGCTCGAAAGCCAATTGTATAGAGCACGCTGTCAAAAAAATTCAGATAAAAAAGATGTTCTGGTGATTTTATACGAATTTCTCTGTCCAAGGACAGAATCTGTTTTCTGGGCAGCACATCACAACTTTTGAACTTTCTTGCAATCAGAGGCTAAACTTGGCACAAAGCTGAAAAGTAAAGATACAATGATGTTGCTACAGTAGTAACAAACATCAAGACAGCTAAAAAACTGAAAGAAAGAAACTGAAAGCAAAGATAACAAGGGTTGTCTCCCTAGAGCTCTTTCTTTATAGCCATAAAGATAGGCTTAAGACTTTAATGATGCTCTCGTAGGAATAAGAGTTGAAGAACAAAAGAGAGCATCAAGAAGCAAATACCAAACACATTTAAGCCTAACATGCTTCCTATGCATAGGTATATTGCAATAGAATAATTCATTGAAGCACAAAGCAATAAGCATAGGAAGACAAAACAAGTGCAGCTTCAAAACCTTCAACATAAAGAGAGGGAACTTGATATTATTGAAATATCTATAAGCATATGTTCCCTTCTCATAATAATTTTTAGTCGGATCACGAATAAACTCAACAATATAAGCATCACATAAAGCATTGTTACCATGATCCACATGCAAAAAGGTACTCTTACTCTCCACATAAGCATAATCTTTCTCGTTGGTAATAGTGGGAGTAGGACTATCATGAACAACTTGAACACTATAGATTAATTGTGTATTAGGAAGATGGTGTTCAACAAGGGAGTAATTCCCTCCATGATTATGACAAGTTTCATAAGGATAATTTCTCCTTATGTCATAGGTACCTTCATAATCACTATAGATTGGAGTTATAACATCATCATAGTAGAGAAGAGCATTATCATTGCTAGCAACTATATTTGTAAACATGTTGTCTTTATTCTTACTAGCAAAAGAATTATCAATTATCACATCACTAGTGGGTAAAGGATTTGCAATCCTATCATCCCCAATCTTAGAGCTTTCCATATCATTACTTTCAGAGTTGGTACCAAAAAGATTTTCAAGATCATAAGTAGCATTATCATCATTTTCCCAATCACAATAAGTAACATGCATATCATAATCAAAATCATCTTCCATAGTACCTACGGACGTATCATCAAGATGATAATTAAGGCAATAAACTTCACCTTCTTCTTTAAACTTACAACCGTTAGGATAGAAGTTAATGGGAGGAATATGCTCAGGCCAGGTTGATACCCATTCTTCTTCCTTCTTGCTCCTCTTCCTCCTCCTCTTCTTTTTCTTCTTCTTCACCTTAGGAGGGAGTGGTTGGAGATGAAGCTTCTCCACATATCCTGGTTTATCATTAGAAACAATAGGGGAAACTTGGGAGAAACTCTCCTATTTATTAGCAGAAATATAAGAGACATTTTTATACTTTGGTAAAGTTCCCTCCTTTCTAATCTTACTTATGTAATCATTTTTATGGCAATTAACAACACAATAGAGATGGCAATTTTGCAAAGTGTTTTTTATTCCTATGGCATTAACATCTAGCCAAGAAGTTTTTTCTGATAACTCTTCACACATCAAAAATAACATAAGCTCATCATAAAGATCAGGGGTGATCATGTTATCACACAAATGGTTAACAGTTATGTTTTGAAAGTGCATGCATTGACAATTAAAGTGACCCTCTATACAGCAAAGTTCACAAGTGAAAGGATAAAGGTCACACAATTCTCTAGCAATTTCATTTAAATCTTTGACCCAAGTGATTGTTCTTTCATGCTTATGTTGCTTACAATACTTCTCTTCTTCAATCATAGGCCTTTCACAAGGTCTATCCACTCCACAAAAATTAACATGCTTATATAAAACTTCATTTTTAGGAATTGTATCATGCATGTTGCAATCATCATGAACAATTTCATTTTCTTTGCAAATCTCTTTAAAAGGTTCATGATGGTTGATCCAATCCTCCTTAGGCATATTAAGATGTGAAGCAAAAGATTTGAGGAAATCAACAAGGAGTTGAGAATCAAGCCCAAACTTAGCACTAAACTTATTAAAACTTGTAGTTTCAACAAAGGACTTAATGCAATCATACTCATAAATTATACCTGACTCTTTACCTTTGTCGATCTCCCAATCTTTAGTGTTGCGTTGAATTCTTTCAAGGAGTTCCCATTTAGCATCAATCTTTTCGTTTGTGAAAGAACCCATAGAGGAAGCATCAAGCAAATCTTTATCCTGTCGAGAGAGCCTCGCATAGAAATTAGTAATAATCATATCTTTGGGGAGCCCATGGTTAGGACATTTTAGCATTAACGTTTTCAGTCTCCCCCAAGCTTGAGCTATGCTCTCTCCGTCATGAGGATAGAAATTATAAACATAATTCCTATTCTCATGAACTTCATGAAGAGGATAAAACTTGGAGTAAAAGAGAGACTGGATCTCTTCCCAATCCAGCGGGTGAGAGTCATCTAGTAGCCTATACCATTCCAATGCTTTTCCTTTCAGTGACAAGGCAAATAATTTCCTCATGACTCCATCTCTTGTCAAACCTGAAATCTTAAACAACTCACAAAGTTCTGTAAGTTTCAACAAATGAATACTAGGATTGACTGTCCCATCATAACAATCATTCCTAATTATTTCAATTATCCTAAGTGGTATTTGGAACGGGATATATTCAGTAGGTGGAGGAGACTTCTCTACCACGGGTGTGGTAAAGCGGCCTTCCCCAAGCAGCGAACTAAGAGTGCGGTTTTCCATAAACATAACTAGTGAAACTAAAAACAAGAAACGAAAAGATTTAATTGCAAGATCTAAAGATATACCTTCAAACACTTACTTCCCCGGCAACGGCGCCAGAAATAGCTTGATGTCTACACACACTTCTATTCTTGTAGACTATGTTGGGCCTCCAAGCGCAGAGGTTTGTAGGACAGCAGCAATTTCCCTCAAGTGGATGACCTAAGGTTTATCGAACTCAGGGAAGTAGATGTTGAAGATGGTCTCTCTCAAGCAACCCTGCAACTAAGATACAAGAAGTCTCTTGTGTCCCCAACACACCTAATACAACTAGGAGTTGTATAGGTGCACTAGTTCGGCGAAGAGATGGTAAAATATGGATGATAGGAGTGGCAAAGCAAAGTAATATAAATCTGTAATAAAAAGTGCAGCAAGCAAACAAGTGGTAAACGTGAGCACAAATGGTATTGCAATGGTGGAAACAAGGCCTAGGCTTCATACTTTCACTAGTGGCAACTCCCAACAACATTAACATAATCGAATCACATGATATTTCCCATAATGGAGACACACTCGGAGGTCATTCCTTCGTGGTCAAGAGAGGACGAGAATTATGTAGGGCTACAAAAGCACACCTCAAAGTTCGTAGTTCCCAATCTATGGATTTCCCAATGTCACCGCGGCCATCCAAAGAGAGTACCACAATCACCACAACATATCTCACGGATAGTCAAAGACAAGCACCAAGAGACTCTCAATCTTCAATCAAGACACAAAAGAGGAAATCACTCATGAAAATATTCTTCTAATCCATGTCCAATAGGCCGCTGTCACCTTGGTCTCGGGGATTATACTAGATAAAGAAAAGTGAGTACATCAATCCAATACATAGAGGAAGGGGAAATATCATGGGATCACCCTAGATTAACATAGCCTATGATCACAACGAAGATCACATCATGGGAGAGAGAATTGACCACATAGCTACTGGTAGAAACCTCAGCCCCGAGGAGGAACTACTCCCGCATCATGGAGGGAGGAAGCAACGTCGATGGAGATGAATCCGGGGGCACTTCCCCGTCCCGGCAGGATGCCGGCACAGGAATTCTGGTCCCCCGAAACTTGGTGGCGATGGCGGCGGAGATCGGAATTGCTTCTGGAGAAAAGGGTTCTGGAATCAGGGTTTTCGCGACGGGAGAATAAATAGGAGTCCAGGTAGGGCACCAGAGGAGGTGGGAGCAGCCCAGGCGCCCCGCCCCCCCCCCCCCGGCACGGCCAGGGGTGGGGCCGCGCCATCAGGGCGCCTGGGGCCCCCCTGGCCCCCCTGTGGCCCCCCTTCTGGCGCACGGAAGCTTCTGGAGCGCTGATTTTTTATATATTTTTCCCGGAATTTTTCTGACAATTTAAGTAATGGGAAAACCTGAAATACAAAAACAGCAGAAAACAGAAGCTGGCACTGGGGTGCACTGAGTTAATAGGTTAGTCCAAATATGATCAAAAGTGTATGAAAGTGTATCAAAAGCATAGCAATATCACCCAAAACATGCATGGAGCAAGCAGAAATTATAGATACGTTTAGGATGTATCAGATCCCCAATCTTGTCGTCCAGAGCAAGATTGGCCCTCTTCAGTCACGTCACTTCTTTGTTGGCCTCGTCAAGGGTCCTCTTCAGCTCGACATTTTCCTCTTCCAGTTTGTCGACTGAAGCCAGGTTCTGTTCAGCAAGCTTGGTTTTCTCCTGGGCATTCTGTTGCGCCGCTGCCAAGTCGAGATCCTTCTGCTCCAAAGCTACCTTCATTTGATCTGCAAAAGATAATTCTAGACATATGAGCCCGAGGATGTCCGCGTTCCTGTAATGCCCAGGATGGAATTATACCTCCTACGTGTCGAGGCATGACTTAAAGGCATAAGTCCATCCTAGAATGATCTCAAGTTTGGTATCTTTGCACGACTCATGTAAAAGAGGGATTAAAATGCAAAAGGAGATAGTTGGCTTACACTCGCCACTTCACACAATACATTACATAAGCAAAACATCATTCAAAACATCACAACCCGACTACGGGTGAAGATCCAAAAGAAAGATACCAAAACAACATAAAGCCACAGGCCAGGAACGAATCCTAGTAGAAGCCACTACTGAACATCGAAACGTCACAAGCAGACGGTCAAACTCTTCATCGAGCTCCTGGTGAAGAACTTGAACCAGCTCCTGCATCGAACTCGGCTGAACCTGGATCTGGTGTGGTGAAGTAACTGTGAGCCACAGAGGACTCAGCAATCCCGTTCCCGGGTAACAAGACTATTTAAGCCCTGGGTGTGGATAAGGCTGAAGAAAGAATATGAGGTGAAGGAAAACAAACGAGAGTCTGCAGCAGCAACTAGCACTAACTTACGCAAAAGAGAGCGAGAAGAGAAGTGCATCGGTCGAAAGATGATCACGAAGTGATCCTAACTAAAGCCGGTCAAACATAACCCCACCGTGTTCAACTCCCGAATCCCTATTCGGAAATTGACAGTCACGGTACACACGCTGGTAGTGTATTAGAAACATTGTGTCAAGTTATCTACAACCGGAATTAACAAGCTCCCATCTGCCACATAACCGCGGGCACGGCTTTCGAAAGTTCAAACCCTGCAGGGGTGTTCCAACTTGACCCATCACAAGCCCACGATCCGCGAAGTCGCAACTCCATAGGTGGGAAGACCCGAGTATTCTCGGAATCCCGTGCTCAAGTTAAACCGAACTAAGGTAAGGCTAATCCAGCAAATCCTCCCGGCGTGTCGACACCCTGATAGTAGCCGCGCGTATCTAAGTCTCAGGACACGACCGGATGGGTGATGCTACAGGTTATACCAAATACCTCGGGTTGCCCCAAGGCGGCCCTGCAGGACCCCCGTTTGGGACCAACACCATCAGCGCTGGCCCCCCTGCTATGTAGAAATAAAGGATCCTCGAGGGAGCGACCCTCTATGCAAATTTAATTAATTAATTAAGTTGTTATTATGAGGCAAATAGTACCAAATGTTGGGACTTGCTGGAAAAGACTTAGCACTTAGCGGTTTATCAAGGGGGTCCCATACACCCCAACCGTGTTAGGAACGCATAATCAAGGAACATAACACCGGTTTATACGGTTCCTAACGGCATGAGTGGAACAAAACACCAAGCAAAAGGCTTAGCCTTCCACCCTGCCAGTATATAGATGATTTCATTTTTAAGCATTTATATAGTGTGATATAACCCAACCAAACTTCAACATGAAGCAAGCATCTTCAATCTTCACCTGCAACTAACAATGCTATAAGAGGGGCTGAGCGAAGCGTACTTAGCCAAGCAACGGTTTGCGTAGGTAGGGTGGTTAAACATGACAATTGGTTACAAGTAGGAGGCTGACAAGAAGAACATGGGCATCGAGGCAAAACTATAGATCGAGACTACTAGCAATAGGCAAAGATAGTAATGGTATCCGGGTTCGATCATCTTGCCTGGGATTCCACAAAGGAGAAGAACGGATCCAAGAAGCAGACGGAGCAACAGACGAGCGGATCCTCATAACTCCGGAACGAAACCGAAGCTAACAAGAGAAGCAACCGGAAAGAAAGAAACAACACGGTAAACACACAATTCATAACAAGGCATAAGATGCACAAGCAAGTATGATGCATGTCCGGTTTAAATATGCATGGCATGGCAAAGTGCACAAACAAATACTACAAGTTAAGTGGAGATCAATATGCAACGAGTTGCATATTGACGAAACACCACAATTAATTATTTAATTGACTCTCATTATTTACAAGACAAGATTAAATGTTTTTAGCATGGCAAGAGGTGAAACATAATAAAACTACACTATTAAGACATTTTAAATGAGGCCGGAAATAACAACAACAAATTCCGGAAAATCCCCATGAGCATGGTTTAATAATTATAAGCAAACAACAAATTAAACATTCAGGGTTGTTAACATGATGCGGATGATATGACCAAGTTTTATGCAAGTTTTTGTTAAAGGTTGACAAAAAGGATAAGAAGCATTTGTCACCGTGGTGGAAAGAAAGAGTGCCACGGCAACGATCCGAAAATGATGCAACGCATCATATCGGTTCCGGTATCTCGTTGAGAGTCCGGTGCAAAAGATGGATGGCGTGAGCGAGTCAAACGAGATGATGGGGTGATCCCGTTGCCGGGTTCCCACGAGTCGGTGGCGAGGCAACCGAGGAACATGACAAAAGGTCGGAACGGGCACGGAGCACACACGGGAAACATTTCATACAACACAACAAGCATACACGGGTCACGTCTCGGGGTTATACCTTCGAAGCGTGCGTTTCGAGGTGGTTCGAGCTCGTCGAGGGACGTAGTGGAAGAAGTCGTTCCGCGAGTCGGGGAACACGTTAACGTAGAGGAAGTAGTCGTTCACGGGGTGTCGTGGTACTTGGCGAAATCCTCGTTTCCGGGCGACGGTAGTGGTACACGGCGACGGTAGTCGTTCGGGTCGTCGATGTCGGGGTACTTGTCGCGTCGGCGTTCGTAGTGGTACTTGTGGTCTCCGAACTTGTCGACGGTAGTGGTACTCGCCGTATCGACACGTAGGGGTACATGGTCGTGTCATGTAGAGGTACTTGTCCGAAGGGGTACTTGGTCGGGTCGCCGGTAGTCGTACACGGGCGTTTTGTAGATGTTCACGGATCTTCGGACTTGCGGCTGCGGTCTTCACATCAAAAGAACAAAACAAAACAGCAACACAAAAAAAAACACCACAACTACAGCACGGTCACGGTAAGGAGGCAGGACTTGAGGAGCTGCGGCAGCTCGGGGCCAGGGGGCCGGGGCCGCTGCGCCTGCGGGCTCGCCCGGCTCAGCAAGGAACGGAGGGAGCCGCAGGAGGGAACGCCAGGCAGGGGCGCTCGGATGCGGGACCTCCGGCGCTGCAGGGCGATGGGGTCGGGACGCTCGGGCGGAGGCACGCGAGAGCCTGGCCGCGGCGCTGCGGGAAGGACGACGCGCTCGCGGGGCAGGGAGCCCGCGCTTGGGGCGGCTCGTGCCAGAGGGAGACGAGGCAGGGGCGGCGATCTGGAGCGCCTGGCCGCGCTTGCTGGAGGCGAAGGGCGCCTCGGGGTCGCGGCTCCCGTGCAGCGAGGGAGGAAAAGGGGCTCGAGGCGCCGCTGCTGGTACTGACGAGGGCGAGGCGAAGGCTGACCGCGGTGCCCGAGGGACTCGAGGAGACAGGGAGGACGAGGGTCCTGGAGACGGCCGGATCGCGGCGCTGGCTGCTGTAAGAGGAGGGCTGCTCGAGGGACGGCGTCGAGGCGTGGCAGGGGAGGAGCACAGCGCGCTGGAGGCAGGGCAGGGCCCGAGCTGGAGGAGCGCTCGGGGCGTAGAGAGGAACAGGGGCCGAGCCCGGGGCGGCGATCTGGCGAGGCGAGCGCTCGGTCGAGGGGATGCGGGCAGAGGAGCGAGGCGAGCGGGCGAAGATCGAGGGGAAGAGGGAAACGGAGTGGCGGCGGGGTCGGGACGAGAGGGAGAGAAAGCGATGGGGAGTTGGGGTCGCTAGGGTTCGATCGCCAGGAGGAGTCGGGCTGGGCCTGAGGCCTGAGGCCTGGGCCAAAGGCTGCGGTGAGGAAAAGGAGGAGGGAGGAGATGGCCAGGGAAGGCTGCAGAGAGGCCCAAGAGGCTGGCTGCACTTTTTATTACTTAGCAGAATAAAACAACTAGGGAGAGCCAAAAATAAAAGAAAAGAGGCAAAGAAAGAAAGAATAAAATGATGAACATTTTTGTAAGGCTTTACGGAATAATTCCAACCTCACAAAAATAGTTCCAACAAAAAGGGAAGTGCAAACTAAAATAAATAGTTTGTCTTAAAGGAGTTTAAAAGGAGTCTAGATTTTAGAGGAGCCTCGAAAATTGAGAAAAGAACATAGGGGGTTTAGATGGAGAAACTCGAGGTGAAAAAGGCATGAAGAAAAATATGCAAGTGTGTTGGGGTAATTCCAACAATGGAATATTTATTTATATAGCTCCCTAATATTGAGAGACTTTTATATGTTATAAAGAGAAGACACCTTCCCTCAATTTAAATGGACCGAAGGCCCACACGATTTATTAGGTTGAGATGCAAAATAAAATAACATGATGGCATGATGACATGATGCAATGCAAAAATAAATAAATAACACAAGCAGAACTGAAACACACGGGCAACCCGGAACATCTGGAATCTTCGGGAAGCTTCTGGAATCTTCTGGGACGTCGGTCTCGGGCGTCACAACTCTCCCACACTAACAGAGGATCTCGACCCGAGATCCTAGAGATATCACCGGGTAAAAACGGAAGAGGAAGAGGTAAAACAAAGTTGCTTCTTTGACAGACGAGTGAAACCACGAACCTTGAGAGGTTAAACAAGTTGAAAGAAAGAAAGCAACGGAGATGAACGAAGTTAAGAGCACTCCGGTAAGCAGGAGGAACAAGGAACACAATGAGAACCTTGAGAGGTTGAAAGACATGAAACAAGAGCTCACGGACCAAAAGAAATGAAACTGCAATGGTATAGCCAAGGAATAAGAATGACATAATTCGGGCAGCACTCCGTCTGAAAATGGAAGGAATTGAACAAGAACTTGAGGAGATGAAATGATACTTGAAGAAAACAACAACATAGTGCCTCCGAAACAATTAAAAGAATGGCACAAGGTGTAAGAAAGATTCAGACAGCACTCCGGTTGACAAGAGAGGTAAAACTGATAAGATGACGGAACTTGAATGAAGAATACAACACTCCGGTTAAAAGATAAGCAAGGGAAAAGAACATGATTCTCGATAAAAACGAGATGATGGTTTGGAGAGAGCAACATCAGAATGCCTCCGGAATGAAAGAATAGAATATGGATCGTTGGAAAGAAAAGAACGGAGAAGAAAAAGACAACTTCTCTCAAAATTAAATTTGAAAGAGCATCCTTACGAAGAAGGGTTGAACGGAGTTGTTGGAAAAAAAATCAACAACGAAAAGAATAAACTCGATGTGGGCTTACGGAAAACATCTCAAAATTATGAGGTGACAACCAGCCACTAACGAAAACAATTTGATTGGATTGATATCAACAAGGAGACGATAAACTTATTTCACCGGAATGATAAATGAAGAACTTGGGTCATTTATAAGCACCGTGATAGCAACAATCCTTAGGGAAAGCTTTAGGTGAAATACAGCCCAAGATAACTCCAAGAGATAAAAGGAGGGGTTGGAAGGATCTCCTAAAGAGAAGAAATGATGGTTTTAAATATCTCATTCTTGATAACTCGTGAAACGTGAAACATGAAGGAATTGTCAAGAATGACATAACACCATCTGAAAAGATAAGGCAGAAAGAATTGCAATTGGAAGCATGATGAAGAATGCTTGAGTTCCCACAAGAATCTTGATGAAAACTTCGAGGATGAATTAAAACATGATGATGAACCACCATGAAGAACTCCGGTAATGAAAGCATGAGAAGTGAAAGATGAAAAGAATAAGATTCAAGGCCTGCGATGAATTAGATGTAGCTTTGGAATGGTAATTGAAATAACTTGAAAGCTCCGGAAAACAAGATGAAGAACTTAGAACCGAGAATATGATATGATGAACAAGCTCCGGAAAAGAGATTAGCCTCTTGGAAGAAACTAGAATAAGATTTATGTTATGCATCTCCTTTACCAATTAAAATTGATGACAACCAAAGGATTTGGCATACTACTTATTCTCGTTGGAAAGAACTAAAGATAGATCTAGCACAAGCTCGGATAAATCTTCAACGAACCACCGGTAGGATTATGAAAAGAACAAGTGAATTAAAACGATAACAACGAAAGAGTAAACTTGAAAGAACCACCGTAAAAAAATATGGAGACGAACGAAGGGACATCAATGAAGAATATTTGGAGGATGAAGTTGAAAACTGAGAACGAAGAATCTTCTGAAATGATGGCCTTCGGAGGATCACAAATAAAAGAATTCATGAAAAGCTTCGGATGGCATGAAGCTAGAACCACGAATCTTCAAGAAGATGGGCCAAGATTTAAGAGAAACACTTCTCCGGTCTCCAAATGTTGAGAATGAAGACGAGAAATGCCATAAGAATTGTTTAGCACTCCGGAATGAAGAATTAAAAAGGTTGAACCAATGATGAAAAAGAGTTTGAAAGTAAACTTGGAGAAGGCATGTGACTGATGGAAAACATTCTTACGTCACGCTTTAAAAAGAATTCGCCGGAAAAGAAGAGTCAGGTAAGATCCTGGGAAAAGACCTGTGGGTTAGGGCCCACTCAAAAGAAATCACCGTTGGAAAAGATTGCTTAAGAGATATTGCACCGGTTGAATTAAAAGGCTTGAATAAGATGACAATCCTCAAAATAGCTTGAACGGATTAAGAATGGAATTATGAATCTTCAGCACTCCGGATATGAATAGCAAGAGGAGAATGAATAATTGATGCACCGGAATAAGAAAGCATTGTGAAAAGAGAAAAAAGGATAAGATCAACACCAAAATCTTGAATTACATCCACCGGCAGAATATGAGAACAAAAGAATGATGAACTTGAAGCTCTTGAGCATCTTCATGATAAAGCACCGGATAAGAACATCAAAGGAAAAGAATGAAGAAATATCAATAGAATAAAATGGATACTTCCTCTGAGAATTTCTGGCTCCAAGAAGAAAAAGGGTGGGAGGGTGGGGAAAACAAAGACAACTTGGGATGAATAAAATAGACAATCGTCAGATTTCTCAACGGCGTCTGTATGGAAAAACTTGAAGAGAAAGCACACCGGTTGGAAAGAATTTAACATGAAAATCTTGATGGTCAAGAGGAATAGCACTCCCATAGAAATATGAGAACACCGATTATGAAAGGTATGGAATCAACATTTGACATCGAAGCAACTCGAATACCAGAGTCAAAACAAGAACAAGGATAGATAAGCAACATGATCTTCACAATATCATCCGAACAGAGGATTGAACGAATGAATTCTGCAGGTACATCAACTCGACTTGAAGCCACTTGGAGAACAAAAGTAAATAAAAAGGAACAAGGATCAGATAGAACAAATACAAGATAGAAGTTTCGATCGACATCTTTGTGCTGAAAGCTCATGGAACATGTTACAAAAGGGTTTTGCAATCCCCGGATCAGCATAGCCAAGGACCCTTTAAGATGCAACTCCTGATCAGAACAAGTCCATAAAACTACTTCACTCAATGTAGAACCCCAAACTTCATATCGAGCACTCGTTGGAAGAATGCCTAGAACTACTTGATGAACCCACCTATAGATTTCCGAAAGTTTCCAGTTATGCAATCAGGTGTTGGGGATACACGGGAAGCACCGCGCAATCAACTCTAAACCTACATCCAGGTGTATCCATCCTTCAACACATAACCAGTCTTTCTCGGAAACTGTTTACCTCGGACCTTCGAAAAGCATCCACTATAACAAGCTATGGCAATACTCTCGAACTACCTCCCCAGTACTGGGTGATGTCGGGGTTATCTTGCCACTGGCCGTATAGGAGAGATTTTCGATGTCGGCCGTCTTAAGTATTTAGTACTGCCGCGATATGCTTGTGTCAATGATACCCCGAAGCTCAACTCCTCGGTAACAGGAGGCATCGAGAACAATATCCTTGTCACAAGAACATCGAAACAATCCCAGAATACTCGCGGGATCCTAAAAAAAATTGGTGCAATTTTTGAAAGTAGAAGAGAAAAGAGTAATCGTCAGGAGTCCTCTCCAGAGAGAAAGGGGATGAGAAGCAAAGAAATCCTACTCTCCGATATATATATATATATAGGACTCAAAACATTTTCAGTGTGTGCCTAGACTCAACCGTCAACGATTCGATCAATCAGTGGGGGCTTCTAGGTCGGAGAAGGCTCTGATACCAACTTGTAATGCCCAGGATGGAATTATACCTCCTACGTGTCGTGGCACGACTTAAAGGCATAAGTCCATCCTAGAATGATCTCAAGTTTGGTATCTTTGCACGACTCATGTAAAAGAGGGATTAAAATGCAAAAGGAGATAGTTGGCTTACACTCGCCACTTCACACAATACATTACATAAGCAAAACATCATTCAAAACATCACAACCCGACTACGGGTGAAGATCCAAAAGAAAGATACCAAAACAACATAAAGCCACAGGCCAGGAACGAATCCTAGTAGAAGCCACTACTGAACATCGAAACGTCACAAGCAAACGGTCAAACTCTTCATCGAGCTCCTGGTGAAGAACTTGAACCAGCTCCTGCATCGAACTCGGCTGAACCTGCATCTGGTGTGGTGAAGTAACTGTGAGCCACAGAGGACTCAGCAATCCCGTTCCCGGGTAACAAGACTATTTAAGCCCTGGGTGTGGATAAGGCTGAAGAAAGAATATGAGGTGAAGGAAAACAAACGAGAGTCTGCAGCAGCAACTAGCACTAACTTACGCAAAAGAGAGCGAGAAGAGAAGTGCATCGGTCGAAAGATGATCACGAAGTGATCCTAACTAAAGCCGGTCAAACATAACCCCACTGTGTTCAACTCCCGAATCCCTATTCGGAAATTGACAGTCACGGTACACACGCTGGTAGTGTATTAGAAACATTGTGTCAAGTTATCTACAACCGGAATTAACAAGCTCCCATCTGCCACATAACCGCGGGCACGGCTTTTGAAAGTTCAAACCCTGCAGGGGTGTTCCAACTTGACCCATCACAAGCCCACGATCCGCGAAGTCGCAACTCCATAGGTGGGAAGACCCGAGTATTCTCGGAATCCCGTGCTCAAGTTAAACCGAACTAAGGTAAGGCTAATCCAGCAAATCCTCCCGGCGTGTCGACACCCTGATAGTAGCCGCGCGTATCTAAGTCTCAGGACACGACCGGATGGGTGATGCTACAGGTTATACCAAATACCTCGGGTTGCCCCAAGGCGGCCCTGCAGGACCCCCGTTTGGGACCAACACCATCAGCGCTGGCCCCCCCTGCTATGTAGAAATAAAGGATCCTCGAGGGAGCGACCCTCTATGCAAATTTAATTAATTAATTAAGTTGTTATTATGAGGCAAATAGTACCAAATGTTGGGACTTGCTGGAAAAGACTTAGCACTTAGCGGTTTATCAAGGGGGTCCCATACACCCCAACCGTGTTAGGAACGCATAATCAAGGAACATAACACCGGTTTATACGGTTCCTAACGGCATGAGTGGAACAAAACACCAAGCAAAAGGCTTAGCCTTCCACCCTGCCAGTATATAGATGATTTCATTTTTAAGCATTTATATAGTGTGATATAACCCAACCAAACTTCAACATGAAGCAAGCATCTTCAATCTTCACCTGCAACTAACAATGCTATAAGAGGGGCTGAGCGAAGCGTACTTAGCCAAGCAACGGTTTGCGTTGGTAGGGTGGTTAAACATGGCAATTGGTTACAAGTAGGAGGCTGACAAGAAGAACATGGGCATCGAGGCAAAACTATAGATCGAGACTACTAGCAATAGGCAAAGATAGTAATGGTATCCGGGTTCGATCATCTTGCCTGGGATTCCACAAAGGAGAAGAACGGATCCAAGAAGCAGACGGAGCAACAGACGAGCGGATCCTCACAACTCCGGAACGAAACCGAAGCTAACAAGAGAAGCAACCGGAAAGAAAGAAACAACACGGTAAACACACAATTCATAACAAGGCATAAGATGCACAAGCAAGTATGATGCATGTCCGGTTTAAATATGCATGGCATGGCAAAGTGCACAAACAAATACTACAAGTTAAGTGGAGATCAATATGCAACGAGTTGCATATTGACGAAACACCACAATTAATTATTTAATTGACTCTCATTATTTACAAGACAAGATTAAATGTTTTTAGCATGGCAAGAGGTGAAACATAATAAAACTACACTATTAAGACATTTTAAATGAGGCCGGAAATAACAACAACAAATTCCGGAAAATCCCCATGAGCATGGTTTAATAATTATAAGCAAACAACAAATTAAACATTCAGGGTTGTTAACATGATGCGGATGATATGACCAAGTTTTATGCAAGTTTTTGTTAAAGGTTGACAAAAAGGATAAGAAGCATTTGTCACCGTGGTGGAAAGAAAGAGTGCCACGGCAACGATCCGAAAATGATGCAACGCATCATATCGGTTCCGGTATCTCGTTGAGAGTCCGGTGCAAAAGATGGATGGCGTGAGCGAGTCAAACGAGATGATGGGGTGATCCCGTTGCCGGGTTCCCACGAGTCGATGGCGAGGCAACCGAGGAACATGACAAAAGGTCGGAACGGGCACGGAGCACACACGGGAAACATTTCATACAACACAACAAGCATACACGGGTCACGTCTCGGGGTTATACCTTCGAAGCGTGCATTTCGAGGCGGTTCGAGCTCGTCAAGGGACGTAGTGGAAGAAGTCGTTCCGCGAGTCGGGGAACACGTTAACGTAGAGGAAGTAGTCGTTCACGGGGTGTCGTGGTACTTGGCGAAATCCTCGTTTCCGGGCGACGGTAGTGGTACACGGCGACGGTAGTCGTTCGGGTCGTCGATGTCGGGGTACTTGTCGCGTCGGCGTTCGTAGTGGTACTTGTGGTCTCCGAACTTGTCGACGGTAGTGGTACTCGCCGTATCGACACGTAGGGGTACATGGTCGTGTCATGTAGAGGTACTTGTCCGAAGGGGTACTTGGTCGGGTCGCCGGTAGTCGTACACGGGCGTTTTGTAGATGTTCACGGATCTTCGGACTTGCGGCTGCGGTCTTCACATCAAAAGAACAAAACAAAACAGCAACACAAAAAAAAACACCACAACTACAGCACGGTCACGGTAAGGAGGCAGGACTTGAGGAGCTGCGGCAGCTCGGGGCCAGGGGGCCGGGGCCGCTGCGCCTGCGGGCTCGCCCGGCTCAGCAAGGAACGGAGGGAGCCGCAGGAGGGAACGCCAGGCAGGGGCGCTCGGATGCGGGACCTTCGGCGCTGCAGGGCGATGGGGTCGGGACGCTCGGGCGGAGGCACGCGAGAGCCTGGCCGCGGCGCTGCGGGAAGGACGACGCGCTCGCGGGGCAGGGAGCCCGCGCTTGGGGCGGCTCGTGCCAGAGGGAGACGAGGCAGGGGCGGCGATCTGGAGCTCCTGGCCGCGCTTGCTGGAGGCGAAGGGCGCCTCGGGGTCGCGGCTCCCGCGCAGCGAGGGAGGAAAAGGGGCTCGAGGCGCCGCTGCTGGTACTGACGAGGGCGAGGCGAAGGCTGACCGCGGTGCCTGAGGGACTCGAGGAGACAGGGAGGACGAGGGTCCTGGAGACGGCCGGATCGCGGCGCTGGCTGCTGTAAGAGGAGGGCTGCTTGAGGGACGGCGTCGAGGCGAGGCAGGGGAGGAGCACAGCGCGCTGGAGGCAGGGCAGGGCCCGAGCAGGAGGAGCGCTCGGGGCGTAGAGAGGAACAGGGGCCGAGCCCGGGGCGGCGATCTGGCGAGGCGAGCGCTCGGTCGAGGGGATGCGGGCAGAGGAGCGAGGCGAGCGGGCGAAGATCGAGGGGAAGAGGGAAATGGAGTGGCGGCGGGGTCGGGACGAGAGGGAGAGAAAGCGATGGGGAGTTGGGGTCGCTAGGGTTCGATCGCCAGGAGGAGTCGGGCTGGGCCTGAGGCCTGAGGCCTGGGCCAAAGGCTGCGGTGAGGAAAAGGAGGAGGGAGGAGATGGCCAGGGAAGGCTGCAGAGAGGCCCAAGAGGCTGGCTGCACTTTTTATTACTTAGCAGAATAAAACAAATAGGGAGAGCCAAAAATAAAAGAAAAGAGGCAAAGAAAGAAAGAATAAAATGATGAACATTTTTGTAAGGCTTTACGGAATAATTCCAACCTCACAAAAATAGTTCCAACAAAAAGGGAAGTGCAAACTAAAATAAATAGTTTGTCTTAAAGGAGTTTAAAAGGAGTCTAGATTTTAGAGGAGCCTCGAAAATTGAGAAAAGAACATAGGGGGTTTAGATGGAGAAACTCGAGGTGAAAAAGGCATGAAGAAAAATATGCAAGTGTGTTGGGGTAATTCCAACAATGGAATATTTATTTATATAGCTCCCTAATATTGAGAGACTTTTATATGTTATAAAGAGAAGACACCTTCCCTCAATTTAAATGGACCGAAGGCCCACACGATTTATTAGGTTGAGATGCAAAATAAAATAACATGATGGCATGATGACATGATGCAATGCAAAAATAAATAAATAACACAAGCAGAACTGAAACACACGGGCAACCCGGAACATCTGGAATCTTCGGGAAGCTTCTGGAATCTTCTGGGACGTCGGTCTCGGGCGTCACAGTTCCGCTGGACACGCTCATTTAAATACAGTCGACAATTTCTCTACTTTTCATACCAGACGCTTCGTCTTTGGCTTTCTGCAAGTTCTCCCTGCCCAACCCCAGATCAAGATTGAGTTGGATCTGCTTCTTCTCAAGATCCACGAATTGAGCTCTGAACTCACAAGATTTCTACAGTCAACAAAGAAGACAAACCAGTCAGCAAGGACAAAGATAGTCATTTCCACTTGGAGAAGTGCAGAGAGCAAAGTGTTGCGATAAAAAAGTTCTAAGACTACTGCCGAGTCAAACACTCAACAGTAACCTCGGGGACTACACCCAGTGGGTGCACTTGGCGTGCCCCCACTAGTTCCCACTCGACTGGATCCGTCATGTACAAGCGGAAGATGTAAAAAAAAGAGCCACAGATTGTTCTTAGACCATAGCCGACTGCTAACAGTCGACCATGGTCTCGGGGACTACACCCAGTGGGTGCACTTGGCGTGCCCCCACTGGTTCCCATTCGACTGGATCCGTCCTGTACGAGTGGAAGAAGTTCAAAACCAGACAACAACATCAGTTCTAAGACCATAGCCGACTGCCCGCAGTCGACCATGGCCTCGGGGACTACACCAAGTGGGTGCACTCAGCGTGCCCCCATCGGCCCAATCGCCACAACCGGACCGACTGGATCACAAGACCTATTTTGCAAAGTTCCAGAACACCCAGTGGGTGGAGTATCATCTTACGAACAAAGAAGCGGGTTTCAGGTGAAATGTCATCTTACGAACAAAGCATCAGTTTTCAGATCGAAGATCATGACAGAATAACAGTCAGTCGGAAAAGACTCACCTCGACATTGGTCCGAAGGGCCGAACTGGCATTATAAGCAGCCATGCTGGCCTCATATGATGCCTTCGTCTGCTCCATCATCAGACCTACTTGACGAACGGCTTCCTTAGCCGCGTTCATGGGGTCCTCCGGGACATGATGAGTAGCAAAGAGTGTAGACGACGAGGGGGTCGGAGCAGCTAGAGGATCCGCAGCTTGGGTAGTCAGCACAGAAGGATGAACAGTCGACATGGGAACGACGAAAGAAACCGCAGCACGAGCCATGTCTCCTTGTTGCTGAGCGTCTGAACCAGCAAGAATCTTTTGACATCTCCTTCCTGTGTTCCTCCGAGGCACTTCTACATGCTCGTCATAATCATCAGGCAACTCGATAACATTGGGTAGCGTTGTAAAACATTCGACCAGAAGAAAGCTCGGTTGATCGACAGAGTGATGAACGAAGGTAAAGACATTATCGAAGAACTGTACCTGCACTGGATGTGGCCATGTCTGCAGTCTCCTCGTTGTCATGGCCCTTGTGAATCTCCATGGAGGTCTCAGAAGCGGCAGCACTGAAGATTTCAGAACACACCCGGTAAAATGCATAAATGACTCGGCAAAGATGCGTCAGATTTCTCACACTGGAGATGAACAAGGAATAATGACACTCACGTGGAAGCAATCGGAATGTCCACCTTGATCTTGGGCAGGACCTTCCGAGGCTTAGAAGCAGCAACCTTGGGCTGCTTCGGAGCCTTCTCAGTCGGATCAGGGGAAGACGTTCGAGTGTGTTTTGGTACCTGAGAACTGGAGGGAGCCGTCTTGGCGCTCGCGTTGCCCGGATTGTGAGTCAGCCTGGAGCGCCTCTCGACACGGGGCGGCGACTCAACCGCTTCACCGCTGCTCGAGTCCTCGCTCTCCTCTTCGGTCTCCTCGTCAGACTTCCACTCCATGACCTCGCCAATGCCCTCCACCCTCTGTTGGACTTGCTCTCCGTTGGGCACCGAATACATCTTAGTATAAATCTGCAAGACAAAGCGTTGATCAAACATCAGTCAGGTTCACAGGCAGCCGCAAAAACGAATCAGAAAATTCACTCAGAAAATGAAGCCAAACCTTGCCTGGCTCGTGATCTACATCAGACGGGCGGACTCTCCTAGTCCCCCGAGGGTTATCCTTGTTCCCAGTGATGCTCTTCAACCACTGCTCCACCGTCTTCTGAGTGACCTCTTCCGGGTGGACCCGAGCGGTGTCACTGGTACTCGAGTACATCCAAATGATCACGGGCTTGGAGAGGCTGAATCCGTCGACTAAGGAATGCCTCCAGCAGGTCCATCCCAGTTACTTCGCCATGGACCAGTTGAACCACTCGCTCGACCAACATGTCTACTTTTACTTTCTCAACCCGACTCACAAGCAATGCGGGAGGCTCACTAACTCGATCCAGGGTAAAAGGAGGAAGTCCGGTCGACTGGCCAGGAGTCGGGATGTCCTTGCAGTAGAACCAGGTCGACTGCCATCCTCTGACCGACTCAGGAAGGACCATGGAAGGAAAGGTACTCTTACCCCTAGTCTGAATGCCTAAGCCGCCGCACATCTGGATTACGTGTGTCTTCTCGTCACTCGGATTAGCCTTCTTGACGGATTGGGAACGACAAGTGAAAATGTGTTTGAACATACTCTAGTGCGATCGACACCCTAGGAAGTTCTCACACAGAGAGATGAAAGCGGCGAGGTACGTAATGGTGTTGGGGGAAAAGTGGTGCAACCGGGCGCCATAGAAGTTCAAAAAGCCTCTAAAGAAAGGATGCGGGGGCAAAGAGAAACCTCGGTTGACATGAGTCGCGAGAAGGATGCATTCGCCCTCTTGCGGCTGTGGCTCGAGCTCGTCCCCCGGCAACCTCCAGGAATCATGGGTGATCAGGCCTCCCTCCGCCAGCTCCTCCATATCCTCCACCTGCATCGAAGACCTGATCCAATGCCCCTGGATCCAGCCGGGCGGAAGCCCTGTCCTCGATGTCGACCCCGATTGGTTTTCTTGCCCTTTCCCGTTGCCAGCGCCTTCTTCGCGCGCTCCAGAGCCGCTGTATTGTCCTTACCCATGAGGGCGAGCCGCGCACGGGCAGGGCAGTGGTGCGCGAGGAGCGGTGGTGCAGCGGAGGAGCAGAGGAAGAAGAAGAAGTTTGGGCCCACAGTGCCCACGCATCGGCCGCGACACTTTCTTATAGCCCGACGGTCGAGTGTGTGACTTATAGGCCCAAGCGATCCTGTCAAATCCCGCAACAGACGCACGCTCGATACGTGGCAAAAAAGGCGGTGTGGGAATCGAGGTGCCCGTGTATATCCAGTCCGATTACCGCGGCTCGTTCCATCCCGCGCGCTTCCCAGAAATTCGAATCCCGCAAAATCCAGGAACAGCAGAGCAGCCAATCGCGCCAAAAACCGCGCGCCCCGCCGGCACTTGAAACTATACATAAAAGTTCACTCGACGGTTTCTGAATTGATCAATGCGACTGAATTAAGGTTGAAGGGACAACCCGATCCCCCGGTTCGGGGAAGATGCCTCTGAAGCACCGGACTTGGATCGGAATCAACTTCAACCCTCTTTTTCACTCGGACGTTAATCCATTCGGGGGCTATTAATGATACCACAGACCTAGTATAGGGTCATAGGCCTGACCTGGATATCCTACCCAAGGTCACTGCCCTAAAGATCAAAGACATTCCAAGGATGATAGAAGATGCCGACTGGTATGTCCAAAGGGAGCAACTCACTCGATAGCATACCTCACTCGGATAACCCAATTCCATTCGAGAGAATGAAGCCACTCGACCATGCAAGAAACCACTCGACTCCTGAAGGTCAAAGGTCTCATAAGGCTAGCAACGGTCGTGCATTCACTCCACAGTAATGATGGCCTTTACTGTCCTTTATTACAAGCATCATCAGTAACGTCCTGCTTTTATGTACATTGAACCCTCTGCAACGTGGGATGGCTGGGGGTCCTGACGCACTCTATATAAGCCACCCCCTCCTCCGGTACAAGGGTTCGCACCCCCTGTAACTCTCACACACATCTATATTCCAGTCGACATCCTCTGGGCACCGGGACGTAGGGCTGTTACTTCTTCCGAGAAGGGCCTGAACTCATAAAACTCTTGTGTACAACCTTGCCATAGCTAGGACCTTGCCTCCTCCTATGTACCCCCTACCCTTACTATCATACTTAGTACCACGACATAGGCAACTAACAATTTTTAGCTTTTCTTGACCAAATTAAACTTAGCAACAAGATAGGTTGTCTAGATGTGCAACTATGTTGGCAACCTATATGATGCAACAAGTACAAGTACACAAACAAGCAGAAGGGGCTAACACAATAAAGTTTGCACAAGTAAAGGTGAGAGATAACCAAGAGTGTTGCCGGTGAAGACGAGGATGTGTTACCGAAGTTCCTTCCCTTTGAGGGGAAGTACGTCTCCGTTGCAGCGCTGTGGAGGCACAATGCTCCCCAAGAAGCCACTAGGGCCACCGTATTCTCCTCACGCCCTCACACAATGCGAGATGCCGTGATTCCACTATCGGTGCCCTTGAAGGTGGCGACCGAACCTTTACAAACAAGGTTGGGGCTCTCTCCACAACTGAATTGGAGGCTCCCAACGAAACCACGGAGCTTCACCACAATGGAATATGGCTCCGAGGTGACCTCAACCGTCTAGGGTGCTCAAACACCCAAGAGTAACAAGATCCACAAGGGATAAGTGGGGGAATCAAATTTCTCTTGCTGGAAGTGTAGATCTGGGCCTTCCCAACCAATCCCTAGAAAATCAACAAGTTTGATTGGCTAGGGAGAGAGATCGGGCGAAGGTGAGCTTGTGGAGCAACAATGGAGTTTGGGGGAGAAATGTTGAGTCTTCTTGGAGAAGAAGACCCCCTTATACAGTGGGGGGGGGGGACAAAACCAACCGTTATGCAGCCGGCAGCCCGCATCAGGGCGGTACTACCACTGCCACAGTGGTACTACCACTGTCACAGCGGTACTACCGCTCTGGCAAGCAGGCATAGGGCAACCGGCACAGAAGAAGGAGGAGTACATGCGCTACTGCGGTACTACCGCCCTAGCGGCGGTACTACCACTTGTAGGCGGTACTACTGCTCCCTACAGCCGCTGGGAAGCAGAGGAGTGCAGAGGCCGAGCAGCAGTTGGAGCGGGAGTAGAAGCGGTACTACCGCCTACAAGCGGTACTACCGCTCCCTACTACCGTTTCTACTACCGCTCCCCTGCGTGGTCCTTTTTGGAAACCCGACACGAAAAATTGAGACCACAGCAGGGGCGGTAGTACCAGCGGTGCTAGGCAGCGGTACTACCGCCTATAGGAGATACTACCGCGCTGACCGCGGTACTACCGCTTAGAACACAACACCCCTTGATTTGCACAACAGGATACTCCAAAGAAGCAAGAAGAAGACGAGGGTGCAAGGAAAGTGTGTACATGATGATTGCACCCATACTCTTCCGATACGGACCCCCTCTTGATAGTACGGTTATCCCTACGACTCAATTCCACTGAAAAAGAAACGAAGGAAAATAATCCATCTCAAGTGAAGTCCTCGAGGGGTAACAATCATATACTGCCCTTATATTAGATAACCTGAAAAGCTTAATGCACACGATTAGTCCGCAAAAGTATTGTCATCAATCACCAAAACCAACTAGGGAAAATTATGCCCTAACAATCTGTCCCTTTTTGGCGGATTGATGACAACACGGGATTTGCACAAAATATAGTCACCGTAAATTAAGCAAACCAACTCCCTACAAAATAGAGATGGTGCTCCTCCTAGATGTGTGCACCAAGGAGATTATAGCATGAAAGGATATGTGCACATATTTAGGATCAAAACTCCCCCTATATTTAATAGACAAGGCAACATCCTTGCATATAAGAATATCAATAAGTAGCTAAGCAAGGATAATCATGAGAGCAATAATATAAGGGCAAATAATGATGCATCTCACATGATGACAGGGTACTGAGACTTGAGTAGATATAAGATAGGGTAGTTTTCATATGTCTTACACCATATGGACACACTTACAACCGAATAGAGTTCAAACACGAAAGCGAAAAGGAACGAACACGCAAACACAAAAACCCAAATGCAAATCAAATCCCTAACTCTCCCCCTTTGGCATCAAGATACCAAAGGGGAAGGTAAGACCCCTAGACACAATGGTGGTAATAGAACTCCATGGCATCACCAATCATTTTCCTCCTCCTCCTCAGAATCCTCGGCTACACGGGAGAGGCACGAGCTCCAGTGTCCTCCTCAGTATCAGAACACGGATAGTGAAGTCGGGTCCAAGACTCTATCGGTGTTCTGGAAACGGGGGTACCCAGACTTGCCTGCCTGCGGCCCAGGGCATGGCTCGTCCAGCGGCCTAGTACAGACCATCCTCTTCAGCAACTACAAAAGACCCTTGCGAGGGGCCGAGCCTCGCGAGGTGGACGACGCAAGACCTCCTTCGGGGCAGCCTCACTAGGCTGGCTCCTGAGGAGCGGAGGTATCAAGGCAAGGGGCACCTTGCGAGGCCCTCGTGACGTGAGAAGTGACGACCAAGGCTAGGCGGGCGCCAGGGGGCGCAGAGCACCAGTTTCCTCTTTGGTGCTAAAGGGGCACGCGCAGGCGAGGAGTTTCGAGGCGTCAGGCAAAGCTTTCCAGATCGGTGCAACAAGACCAAGACCAGCAGGACGGCAGAGTGGAGGTCATCGGAGCCCACGGCGGCGTCACCACCAAAGCCTTTGGCAGGCGAAGACCACCTTTTGCGAGGATAGCTTGTACTAGATGTCCCCTTTCAAATTTGGTCGTTGTGAGATCCCTTCCCGCTCAATATTTGGGAAGAGGACCCGGGCCACTATAAATAGGACTAGCCACCACCATACTAGGGGAGATCGGATCGAGATCATCTCATCTTGAGCTGGCCCAACCTAGGGGATTAGATCATTGAGACCGCCCAGACACCCACAAGCTCACTCGAGCACAAGAACACCCCTCCTCAGGAGGCTGTTCTCCCCATGTACTAGTTCTTCCTCAGCCTACAAGGCAATCCACCACACCACACTGGATTAGGGTATTACACCACAATGGTGGCCCGAACCAGTATAAACCTTGTGTTCCTTGTTCTTCGGGTCTGGCGAGCTAGGCCTAGGGATCGACGACTAGACGAGCTAGGGTAGAAGGAGAGATCTTCGTGCGCACTCCAGAGTTCAAACCACAAGGGTTTTACCAAAACCCAAGATCCGACATTTGGCGCGCCAGGTAGGGGGTGCGCCGGATCTTTTCTTCCGCTGTTCGGTTCGTTACCGCTCCGCAGTCTCGATGTCCAACGATCAGGGGGCTCATGCCGACCGCTGGGCAGCCTGGCCCACGCGGGGGGTGCCGTCCACCCATAGATGCCTCAACCTCGCACCCCAGGTGGCGCCCGCACCGCCTCGATCCGCCAGACACGCATGGCGTGGACCTGGAACCTTCGCCTCGGCGTCACGGCGCACACGCTTCACGGCACGATCTTCGAACCACGCCGCAACAACATCACCCTATTCCCGGCGGGAGCAGGCGAATACAAGGGCTGCGCTCATCGTTGCGCGAGAGCTGTTACGATGCAGGCTGGACGAGGGCGGCCGTGACTTATTGTTGGAACGCGTCGTCGAACTACTGAGATGCGCTTGCGGGAGCGCCACCGTTCTGTTCCTCACCCCCGCCCCATGTCGCGGGCGAGGCACCGGTGAGGTCCCGACAGGCTCGCACGCCCCCTGGGACGTTGGGGAGACCCGACGACACCAACAGGAGTGCTGGCGTCATCTGTCCGACCGCAGCGACTTCGTCACAGGCGGGACGGCGACCCCTTATGAGGGTACTCCGGAGTACAACTCAGCGGCCGCCAAGGCCAGGTGCCGCAGCTGGAGGCAGGGCACTCAGGCGGATCCCCCGGCGAGGCTGCCGACGAAGCTTACAGGCCCCGCATGGTGGACCTGACGTACGTGTCCGAGGAAGGCCCCAATGCCTTCCTCGGGCCGAGATGGAACGGCGGGACGCTTGAGGAAGAATATTACCGCGGATCACCCAGGGGCTCCGTTAACCCCTTCAGCAATGACGACATAGCGCAGTAGGTATCATAGCATCAGGCATGCGCTAACAATGGACTACAGGTGAATCAGACCACGACGATGGTCGGGGACCTGAGGGCGGCTGCTCCGCCCTCGACCGGAGCAGAACGCTGGGGGCTGAGCATGGAGGGCCTGGAGCCGCGGCCTCCCCCGCGACGCGTGGAGCAGGAAAGTATGCGAAAGTAGGTCCTCTACCGGGGCGAGCATCACCAAGCCTCCCCC
>LR738714.1:445397420-445448955 GCA_902687465.1 Secale cereale
CCCCCCCCCCCCCGATAGAGGGCCCGTGGTCTCCGAGGGCGCCGCTAGCGCCCCCCTTGCCTCCTTGGTCATGTCCTAGTTTTCGGTCGCCCCAACCGAGGTCGGGGTGGTGCAAGGCTGGCCCCTTGTTTGGCAATATGAAGTAAGGCTCACGGCTGTGAAGGTCTCCGCTTGTGACACTCTCACGTAATAATGAGTGTGGTTGTACACGCCCCGGAGTCTCTGGAGAGCCGCCCTCGGGCCCCAGGGGCTCCCTCCCACGTCCTAGTGGTAGCACTTAGCTCCGCGCTGGTGAGAAGACTTGAAGACTAGATAGGTGCCGGACGCGGCTATTTGCTTTCCTCGCCTTTCTTTGTAATTGGATTCGCCGCGTCTTTTGAATTGAATTTGAAGTCTTGCTCGTTGCCGAATGGGGGGGGGAGTTTTTGTTGATTTCTGCTGGATTTTGCTGCCTCTGGCTGTCTTGAAGATCTTACCCCGGGCCCTCCGGCTCGGGGACCAGAAGGCCCATCCCACTTGGCGGACCGCTGTAACCTCGGCAGGACCACCTCGGGGCAAGAGCCTAAGCGCCGCAAATTTGCCGTGTAGGCATCCTGCCGCGTCAGTGGAACACCCGTGGCCCTACTCCCCGGAGCAGGGCCACGTGTTGCTCAGGAGACTCAAGGCCGCGGACTCCTAGCGATCTACCCCAGGAGGGAGGCGAATCCACGGCCTCATGACCCGCACGAGGCTAGGTAAAATCTAGGTGAGCTACAAAGGCAACTCAGCTCAGAAAACTCGAGGACGCACGTCCCGGGTTCGGATTCAAGCAGCAAAAGAAGGAAAGTGGAATATCAGTTTACACACATAGTGGGCTCCCCCCATCGAAACACTCTCATGCCCTACGGGGCCTCGTGCAAGTCTATGCGTGCAGGGTCAAGGAAAAGGAGTACAAGCTCAACCGGACACATCGCTCGCCGCGCCGTCCGAGTCGCTCTCATGTACACTACCAGCGCTGTTGCTGGCCGTGTCTTCACTATGGTCAATTGTGCCGCATTCATCTGCCACGACCACGGCCTCGTCATCATTGGTGGCAAAGGCCCTGACCAAAGCATCCACATGGTCGTCCACCCAGTGCGCCAGATTGTCCTGGATGGCCCCAGGCACTGGGGCGATGGCAGTGTCGAAGTCAAAGTCAGGGTCAATGCTCTGGAGGTAGCTGAAGACCCGGGAGAACGCACGCCCAAGGAGGCTTCGGTTCTTTTCTTCAACAAGACGACGGGCACTCGCGGCCCGACTCTCTAGGCGCGTCACAACCTCGATGAAGAATAAAAGATGACCAGCGTAATCCTCCGCGTGGGGGTGAGGGGCGTTCTCCTCGCTGATGGCCCCCAGCGCCCGGTTGGCCTTCACCCGAAGAGCCTGGAGCATGGGGGCATGCTCATGCCGCAGTAGTAGTCGATGGCAAGCCTCGTGCTTGCTCTGCTGCACGAGAGCTGCGGCATCATCAACTTGTCACCAAAGCAAGGCCAAGTCGGCCTGCGCGGAGTCCAGCTCAGCCTGGGCAGAAGACTGGGCTTCCGCGGCGGCCCTCTTGTGCTGTTCTACTCCTTCCAGCTTCACTCTGAGGGCAGCAGTCCTCCCCTCAACCTCTGCCTGTTGGAGCTCCAACTTCAAGTCGTACCCCTTGGCAAGGTCTGCACGGGCCTCCACCACCTCCCGTTCGATTTCCTCCTGGGACTCAGGCCTCGCGAGCAGAGACACCATCTCTGGCCAGGGTCACATGGTGCTCCCTCACCTCCAGCCGCTCGAGCTCAAGGCTGCGCTCCGTGGCTTCTAACATCAGCGCCTCCTCACGCTGCAAGATCTCCGCCTCTTTGGAGGGTGTCCCCCTCATCGACGCTAGGGCGGCCCTGAGCACCTCAGCTCGCTCTTCCAAGCTGGCGTTCAGAGCCTGAAGCTCCTGCATGCGCCTCTCTGCAGTCTTGTGGTGGCGATCAGCCTCCCTAGCCTCGGGCGCAGGCCTCTCACGGGGCTGCGAGGGACGCCTCAGCCTTCGTGTTGGCGCACTCATGTTGAAGGCCCCCCGAGGTTAATGGCCACCCCAGTTGGCGCCACTCGTCCATCAGTTGAAGGCCCTCAGCTTTGAGGCAGGTGTCAACTCCCTCAAGCTCTCCTGGAGAAGCTCGCGGCGGGCGGCTCCCCACCTGCGCGCTGACTCAACCAGGAGGCCAGGACCCTCCTCGGCACCAAGAGCAGTTGAAGAAGCCTGAGGAGACTCGTCTTCCCCCGGAGGCGGGACCAAGGTCTCCTCCGCCCCAGTCATCTCTCGGGCCTCGACTGGGGCCTGGAACGGCTGGGACTCGCCACTCGAAGAACACACCGGGGCCAAGGTGGCCCTACTATGTTCGACGACCATGGGGGGAGCCCTCGGCACGTCCCCCACTCCCTAGGATGAGCCGCAAAGAAGGAGTGGCAAAAACGCGGGGTTGAGGCGCCAGGCCGGCGCATCTGACCTTGTGGGTGACCTTGCGCCAGAGGTAGCACATCGGTTGAGGGCGCCCAGGACTGGCGGGGAGCTCGGGACCGCAGGGGCCTGTTTCTCAGGAGATTTCGTCGCCTTGGCAGGAGTGGCCCTGAGGAATCACGGTCAGGAGGGAAGACATCACTCAAGGAATTACAAAGATAAGCTACTCACTTGTCTATGGCGATGTACTTCCTCTGCTTCAATAGCTGGAAGGCGTCATCACTGCAGCTTGGAGACCTCTTCCTCGTGCGGAGATCTTCGAAGTTCAGCCGTAGCCGGCCGAAGCCCCGGAAGCGGTCGGTAACATCAGGCGTGACTAGGGTGGCTCCGGAGGAGGCGCCCCCAGAAGCGCTAGGCCCCCCTGCCCCCGCCTCGGGGCGACGCGAGGAGGCTACGGGGGCTTCAGCCTCGGGAGCACCAGGCAGCACCTGCACCTCAGCCGTCCTCTCTGGGCGGCTCTCCTGAGCCCCAGGGGACGGCGCTTCGGGAGCCTCAAGACACGCCAATGTCAAAGTAGCCGCGCCACCAGCACTCAGCAGCGATCGTCCCACAGCGCCCCGTTCTGGGACGATCGTCGCGACATTGGCAGAGAAGGGAGCCACGCAGACGAGGTTCTCATGAGACCCAACAAGGCCGTACGGACGAAGCCCTCATTCGTCAAAGGAGGGCATGTGCCTCACGAACTCCACCTTGTTTGAGCAGCAGTACAGAAGATAACCTTCCGCCGGCAAGCGGGCTGGCATTGGGTCGCCTGTCAAGAGCTCGAGCACTGTGCACCGTACCTCGCGAGGAAGAGCAGGCTCTTGGAGCCTCATGCAGTCCTCGTCGCCGGAGAAGGCCCGCATCGACCGAGAGTGGCGCTGAAGCGGGGCGATGCGGCGCTGGATGAACTCCTTCACCACCATGGGCGCCGTCACCCCAAGCCTCTGCATCCTGGTCAGCCGGAGCCAAATGGGAGATAGCTTCCGGTCCACAAGCTTCTCATGGCTCCAGCCGGAGCTAGGGGCGGTCAGAATCCGTGGTGGGAGCAGCAGGGGGCTGCGCACCCCGACATCGACGAACACCCACCGCCTCCTGAAGCCGCCAACGACCATCGAAAGGTCGAAGTCAATGCCCGAGCCGGCCGTTGCCGCGATGGCCTGGAAGGACACACATCCGGAGCACTGGAGCGCATCCGTCAGATGCAACGAGAAGAAGTGGCGGAACAAGGCCACGGAGGGGGCAATGCCCACCATGGCTTCGCAGAAAGGCGAAAGCAGCAAGGAGGATGATGGATTGAGGATCAATGTGCAGTGCGCTGATCTGGTAGTGCGAGAGTACAACGTTGAAGAAATCGGAAAAGGGAGGGATCAGGCCTGCCCAGAGAGCGTGAAGGTGGAGGGGGACCTCGATGGCCGACCTGTCAATTCTGGCGCGCGAAGCGGGCCAAGCCACGGTCGCCCCACTCATTGGAATCGGCGGCGAGTGTCGGGCGCACCTTATCCATCGTGTCTTCATTGATCACCACCGGCCGCTTGATGGCGGGCCCGAAGGCCGGCGGCGAGGGGGCAAGGTACAATACTCCGCCCCCTCTTCCTTCTCTCGGCTGGAGACCATGGTGGCGGAAGGAGTTAGTGTCGAATCAAGCCATGGGAAGGGATCGGGAAGACGAGAAAGCCGTCGGGCGCGCTACCGGCAAAGAAGGTGGAGTCGAGCAAGTAGCAGAGGTCATCCAGCCGGGCAAGAATCGAGGGTGTATGGGGAAGTGGAGGCGCCCACGTCCCGTCAATCTCCACACGTCAATCAAGGCCGCAGGCTTTTAGGGCCCACGGCGCTCCGCACTTGGCCCTTGGTTTCGCCGCGAAGCCAAGCCCGAGCTCACCTTGGGCCCGGGGGCTACTGTCGCTATTTTGGGAATGGGGGTACCCAGACTTGCCTGCCTACGGCCGAGGGCGTGGCTCGTCCAGCGGCCTGGTACAGCCCAACCTCTTCTGCAACCACTTAAGACCCTCGTGAGGGGCCGAGCCTCGCGAGGTGGACGATGCAAGACCTCCTCCAGTGCAGCCTCACTAGGCTGGCTCCTGAGGAGAGGAGATATCAAGGCAAGGGGCACCTCGTGGGGCCCTTGTGACGTGAGTAGTGACGACCAAGGCCAGGCGGGCACCAGCGGGCGCAGAGCGCCAGTTTCCTCGTTGGTGCTAAAGGGGCAGGCGCAGGCGAGGAGTCCCGAGGTGTCAGGCAAAGGTTTCCATATCGGTGCAACAAGACCATGACCGGCAGGACGATAGAGTTAAGGTCATCGCGGAGCCCACGGCGGCGTCACTACCAGAGCCTTTGGCAGGCGAAGACCACCTTTTGTCAGGATAGCTTGTACTAGCTGTCCCCTTTCAAATTTGGCTGTTGTGGGACCCTTCCCGCTCAATATTTGGGAGGAGGACCCGGGCCACTATAAATACGACTAGCCACCACCATACAAGGGGAGATCGAATCGAGATCATCTCATCTTGAGCTGACCCAACCTAGGGGCTCAGATCATTGAGACCGCTCAGACACCCACAAGCTCACTCGAGCACAAGAACACCTCTCGTCAGGAGATTGTTCTCCCCATGTACTAGTACTTCCTCAGCCTACAAGGCAATCCACCACACCACACTGGATTAGGGTATTACACCACAACGGTGGCCCAAACCAGTATAAACCTTGTGTCCCTTGTTCTTCGGGTCTGGCGACCTAGGCCTAGGGATCGGCGAGTAGACGAGCTAGGGCAGAAGGAGAGATCTTCATGCGCACCCCAGAGTTCGAACTAAGAGGGTTTTGCCGGAACCCAAGATCCGACAGTCTGCTCATTAGTAATCCTCTCCTCAAAGCCATCGTTAACCTCAAGGCCAACCTGTCTCATACTGGCCTTCTCACGACGACAAGCCATATTGGCCTCCTTGTGAGCCCTGTACTGGCCCTTGGCCTGAAAGCAGAATAGACATTGCATCTTCTCCTTGAGCTTCTTAGCCCACGAGGGCTCCTCAGATGGGAGCACATATTCCTCCCCATCATCGTCCGCAACATCATCATCAAATATGATAGTCTTGTGCTTTGGAGGTGCAGGAGTAGACGTACTCCACTTCTCCTTCTGACACGGCTCGATAGAGTCATGAGAAACCATGTTGTGTGTGACAAGCTCCTCATCTGGAAACTTGGCTGCCCAAGTGTCCTTGATAAGCAGCATAAGATATGGTCCATAAATGATGCACTTGCACTCCATAACAGCAGAATAAAGTTCAGACCACATCACATGTGACACATCAAGCACTTGCTGAGTTCCATGCCCTTCCTGACAGAACAGAAGCATGTCAACAAGGTAAGAGTGCACCTGATCCTAGTTGCCGACCCGAGGAAACAGAGAGTTCCCGAAGATCCGATGCATGATGTCTAGGAAGGGCCAGAGCTCATAAGTAACCTTCCCAGTCTCAGACACCTTCCTGGTAGAATAGGGCCAAAGCTTTTCATTATGTTTAGCTGCAATCTCCTTATGAGGGCGAAACCCAAGTGGGGTCTGGGCACCCTCATCATTGTACGATAGGCTAACCATGAAGTCCTTCCATGGCGCGAACATAATACGGCCATTGGTCATCCAAGTCAGAGTGCGGGCCTCATCATGCCCAAAGTGAATGGTGGCAAAGAACTCGGCCACGAGCTCGACATCAAAATCCTTGTTGAAAGAAATGACCCTCTTGATATCCAAATCCTCACACCTCTGCAGAGCATTCCCAAAGTATCGCAAGTCCTTCTCCATGTGCGAGAGATCGACGAAATTGACCTTCACAAACAAGTTCTTCTTTTCCTTCAAGACATCGTGATAGATGGACTGCTGAAACCTGTTCAAGAAAGGACGGTTCTGAAGAGCAGGCTCCTGGGCAACATGGTAGGGGTTGAGCTTCCTCTTGGTACATAACTCCATCCCAGACATATGATGAGCATGCTTGCACCCAGCGGAGATCTTCGGCATTGGAACTTTGACCTTGCGCTTTGGCGGCTCAGTCGGGCCACCCTCAGTAGCAGTAGCAGCAGCCTCTGGTTCATCTGAAGAGCGATAACGCTTGGAACATGTTGCATGGTCTGGATTCTTGCAGCGAGCCTGATGACCGGAGCTACTACCACCTGAAACACACACACACACACACACACACACACAAGAACCACAAGAACAAGAATGCATAAGCCAAGGAAAGACAAACACCAAAGATGGAAAATTAGGCAAGAAAATATGGGCATTGGCATCTCAGAGCGGTAGTACCGCAACCCAGAGCAGTTGTACCGCTTTTAAGCGGTAGTACCATTAGGGTGCAGCGGTAGTACCGCGGGAATGGTTGTTAGCGGGCTGACACCTACCGCCGCAAGATCCGGTACTACCGGAGATGCAAAAGTCCATATTTCTATACCTAATCATCAATCTACTTAGTCTAGCAGTCTCCCATGTCCTTCCTAAGCCTCGATTCAACATATAAATCGATGAACGCAACGAATATAGCCCAAAACCTAGATTCAAGAAAGAGAATCAAGGGAGAGAAGAACGGGGGCAATACCGGCATCCGTGGTAAGAGGAGAAGGTGGGGATCGATCCCACCGGTTGGAACCGAGGGAGACGGCCTGGATCCGGCGGCCCGGCGGTGGAACTCCGGTGCTTGGGGAGTCGCCTGAGAGAGGAGAGGACGGGAGATGGGGCAAACTAAACGGTTATGGGGGAGTTGTAACTCCCCTGCCCGATACATATCCCACGGCCCCAGCCCTAAGCGGTAGTACCGCGCAAGGCGCAGTAGTACCACTTGGGCATGAATCTGGAGCACAAAGTGCCCCATCGTACCGCTCTACGGTAATACCGTGTCAGCAGGGCGGTAGTACCGCTTATAAGGGGTAGTACCGCTCTTTTGCCGCTGTAGTATCGCTCAGGCGCCCCAAAGCAGGATCAAGGGGGGAAAGGGTGGCTTACGCATGACTAACGAAAAACCAAGAAGAGCGCAAATGGCGAGAGACAAACCAAGATAAACCCGAACACGACAACACCAAAGCATAACAACTCCGAAGAGAACAAAAACACAACCAAACGGAAACAACACACAAACAAACTCTCTAGAAGAGAGGGCGGTGGTCGAGACCACCTATGTTTGAGCTATATGGTATGGCGCCTCGAAGATTTTAACCTTGGATCCATGACCAACACTCATCTTTGAAGCACAAGTACCATCAAAAATGGCTAATGTGAAAGACTTGATCAATTTGTGCATAATGGGGGACGGAAGTGTTCACTGAGAGAACAACATTCCCCCTCTGTCCATGCCTACATCTCCACAAGATAACATGATTAGTATGGGGAGGTGTGCCTAGTTTCAATCCAAATTGCTCAAATCTATGATATTTAGCTCATGCCTTAACTCACGAAATCTTGCTTCATCCAAAGGCTTCGTGAAGATATCTGCAAGGTTATCATGAGTGTTGAGATAGTGAAGATCAATTTCCCCTCACCGAATATGCTCTCAGATGAAGTGATACCGAATCTCAATATGCTTCGTCTTGAAGTGTTGCACATGGTTGAGAGAAATCTTGATGGCACTTTCATTATCACACCAAAGAGGCACTTTGTCACAAATGACTCCATAATCCTTTAAAGTTTGCCTCATCCATAAAAGTTGAGCACAACAACCGCCGGCCGCAACATACTCGGCTTCGATGGAGGAGAGAGATACACAACTTTGCTTCTTGGAAGACCAACTCACCAAATAGCAACCAAGAAATTGGCAACCTCCAGAAGTTGACTTCCTATCCACTTTTTCTCCTGCCCAATCCGAATCCGAGAAACCTACAAGGTTGAAGTTTGCTCCTCTTGGGTACCATAAGCCAAAGTTTTGGGTATGAGCCATATATCGAAAGATTCACTTGACTACCACAAAGTGACTTTCCTTAGGTGAGGCTTGAAACCGTGCACAAAGTCCCACACTCAACATGATATCCGATCTAGATGCAGAAAGGTAATGCAAGGATCCAATCATAGAACGATATACCTTTTGATCCGCCGCTTTACCATTGGGATCAATGTCAAGTTGGCACTTGGTGGGCATCGGAGTAGTAGCCGGCTTGACATCACTTAGATTGAACCTCTTGAGAATGTCTTGAGTGTATTTGGCTTGTTTGATGAAGATTCCTTCTCTTCTTTGTTTGATCTCAAACCCAAGGAAGAACTTCAACTCTCCCATCGTGGACATCTCAAACACTGCGGTCATGAGTGCGGCAAACTCGTCATTGAAAGCTTTGTTAGGTGAACCAACGATAATATCATCAACATATAGTTGGCATACAAACAACTCCCGTTTGACCTTCTTAGTAAAAAGAGTGGGGTCGATTTTCCCAATTTCAAACCCACGATCTTGCAACAACTCGGTAAGATGCTCATACCACGCACGCAGGGCTTGTTTAAGGCCATAGAGCACCTTATCGAGTTGATACACGTGATTGGGGAACTTAGGATCCTCAAACCCTGGGGTTTGTTTGACATACACCAACTCATTAATAGGACCATCAAGAAAAGCACTTTTCACATCCATATGTTGCAATTTAAAGTTATGATGAGAAGCAACGGCAAGCAACAAATGAATAGAATCAAGGCGAGCAATGGGGGCAAAAGTCTCACCGTAGTCGATACCCTCGACTTGGGAGTAGCCTTGAGCTACCAAACGAGCCTTGTTGCGAATGACAATCCCATGAGCATCTTGCTTGTTATTAAAGATCCATTTGGTTCCAATGACATTATGGTTCTCCTTCGGCCTTTGCACCAGATGCCACACCATGTTGCGCTCGAAGTAATGGAGTTCTTCATGCATGGCATTGAGCCAATCGGGGTCTTCGAGCGCCTCATAGACATTTTGAGGTTCAACACAAGAGACAAAGGCTTGATGAGCACAATAGTTTGCTAATTTTCTACGAGTGCTTACCCCCTTTGTGATGCTTCCAAGTATATTCTCCATGTGATGCTCTCTAGAAGCGATACTGGAAGCAACTTTGGTAGCACGATGCTCCAATTGCTCTTCAAGAGATAGTTGAGGAGCTATGAGTTGATCATCTTGAGCGTCGTCATGAGCTTGATCTTGATCTTGAGCTTGCTCTTGATCTTGAACATGCTCGGGAGAGGGAACTTGGCCTTGTGCATCACTTGGTGGATCATCACCATCTTGCGTTTGATCTTGCACTTGGCCTTGTTCATCGGGTTGAGGGCCTTCACTTTGTTCTTCGGAAGCGTGTGGGTCTTGGGTTGGTGATGGTTCCACTTGAGTGGAACATTGTCCTTCTCGTTCTGCCACAAGGGGTTACTCAATGGGTAGGATATGACAAACACCCATTCTTTTTATGGCTTGAGGAGGAATTTCATCACCTACATCACAAGTACGACTTTGCTCCACTTGGGAGCCGTTATTCTCTTCAAACTCTACATTACACGTCTCCTCATTGAGTCCATTGGACTTGTTGAGGACATAGTAAGCATGAAAGTTTGTAGCATAGCCAACAAATATGCCCTCAGGAGCTCTAGCTTCAAATTTAGACAAACAAACACCTTGCTTGAGTATGAAACACTTACAACCGAACACCCGGAAGTACTTGAGATTGGGCTTGTTACCGGAAAGTATCTCATATGGAGTCTTGTTCAAGCCTTTGCGGAGATAGAGCTGATTGGATGCATGACAAGCGGTGTTGATGCTTCGGCCCAAAAGTTGTACGGAGACTTGAACTCTGCCATCATGGCCCTTGCCACGTTCATCAATTTCCGGTTCTTTCTCTCCGCCACACCATTTTGTTGAGGGTATATGGTGCGGCATATTGATGCTTGATGCCCTCATCACTAAGAAACTCATCCAAGGTGTAATTCTTGAACTCGGTGCCGTTGTCACTCCAAATTATCAATATCTTTGCATCATGTTCTCGCTGAGCTTCGTTTGCAAAGTTGATGATGGTTTTTTGGGTCTCACTCTTCCTCTTGAAGAAGTATACCCAAGTGTATCTTGAAAAATCATCTACAATCACCAAGAAATACTTTCTCCCCCCAAGACTATCAAAGGATGGATGCCCAAAGAGATCCATGTGAAGGAGCTCTAAAGGTCTCGACGAGTAGATGATAGTCATGGGAGGGTGAGCCTTCTCATGTAACTTTCCTTTGATACAAGCACTGCAAGCACGATCTTTGGCAAAACTAACATTTGTTAGTCCACGTACATGGTACCCCTTGAGAATAATTTGCGAAGATCTCATATTGACATGGGCTAAACGGCGATGCCAAAGCCATCCCACATCAACTTTAGCCATTAGGCATGTCACAGTTTTAGTGGGTCGCTCCGAGAAGTTAACCACATACAGACCGTTCTCGACATGCCCAACAAAGGCTACTTTAAGAGTCTTGCTCCACAAGAGGCCCACGGTATGAATATCAAATAATGTAGCAAAGCCCAGGAGTGCAAGTTGACAAACGGATATTAAATTGTATGCAAGGGACTCAACAAGCATGACTTTCTCGATCGTGAGATCATTAGAAACGACTACCTTGCCAAGTCCCAATACCTTTGAAGATGAAGCATCACCCCATTCGACATTGGTGGCCATATATGAACCTTTGTGCACATCCACCACCAAGTCTTTGCTTCCGGTCATATGATTTGTGGCTCCACTATCGAGCAACCATGATACCCCACCGGAAGCAAACTCCTACAAGAGATCAATGCTTGGATTTAGGTACCCAATTTGTAATGGGTTCTTTGAGATTAGTAACAAGGGTCTTAGGAACCCAAATAGACCATTCAATGTACTCATAAGAAGAACCATCAAATTTATCAAAAACATGTCCATCACTAGCACGGCATATCACATAAGACGGGTTAAAGTCGTTGGCTTTGTTGGAAGGAGAGGCAGTGTTTTTCTGGACTCCACTACCCTCCACATTGTTCTTCTTCTTCTTAGATTACCCTCTCCCTCCTTCACAAAGGTTTGCTTGAGAGGAGGGGGTTGCTTGGCCTTGTGGTTCTTCTTCTTCTTGGGCTTGGGAGCAAACCCAATTCCTTCCTTGGCAAAAACTTCCTTTTGATTACTCAAAAGATTGTTTAGGTTCTTCTCACCTTGTATGCAAGACACAAGGCCTTTCTCAAGTTGCTTCTTTAACTTGGCATTCTCCTCAACAAGATGCACATGCTCGCAACATGGGTTAGTAGCATTTGCATTATCAATTAAAACCATGCGAGGAAAAGTAGCTTTCTCCTTAGTTAGCAAAATTTGAAGTTGATCATGAGACTCTTTGAGGCTACCATGTACACTCTTCAAGACCTTCTGAGCCTTGTCAAGTGTATTAAACTCCTCCTTGAGTCTAGCATGGTCAACTACAAGTTTTGCCTTCTCAGAATTGAGCGCACGAGAGACAACTAAAGCATGATCAAGATCTTTCTTTATTTTAGCATGATCATCGTTGTGTGACTCCTCAAGAGCCAAACGAAGACCACAGTCTTCCTCAAGAGCATTAGAGAGAACTGCTATCTCATCGGCATAGTCTCGACTATGACCCTCCATTTTAGAGATGGTCTCCCCTGAGCCTCGATCATGTCATTGGCTTCACCAAGTTGTTCCAAGAGAGCAACGAAGTTCTTCTTGGGTTTACCTTTGAATTTACTCATAAATAACTCAAATTCATTTTCCTCCTCCTCCGCCCCCTCACTCTCATCAATACAATCCGTCAATGAAGGATTAGAAGTGATCGCAGTATTGATGTTGGGGGTTACCTTGTTGGTGGCCTTAGCCATGAGGCACTTGGCGGTGATGTTCTCATTTGGTGAGTCGAAGAGGGATGATCGTGGAGTTGTTGCTATAGCAACGGTGTGGGGACCCCGACTTAGAAGTCGAGATCACCGAATGCACGTGTACAGTGATCCCAGAGATCAATGCTCATTGAACACACAGAAGCTGAAATAACAAGAGTCTTACATCCATACAAATAGTCTTACACAAATTAAGGCCATTATGGCAAAGTCTTACATAGGTAGAGCCTCACGGGCTGAATAGGAAACAACTCGAATAGCGGAAGTCTTCGATAAACGGGTAGAACCCATGCCATCTGCCTTAACCCTACAGGCATTCTGACTGGGACAGCGTCCTAGTTCGCATGATCGTCTCCAAAGAACTCTTCCTCATAATCCTGCTCTTCCATGCCTGGCCAATTAAATAACCAGTGGCAAGCCAATGAGTACTTTGAATGTACTCGCAAGCAACCCATGATGTGGTTCAAGTAACAATGCAATTGAATAATAATGAACAGTCTAGCAAGAGGCTAGAACATTATGCTATCATCAAGTTTATGCATCAATAACCTCGCGTAACCTCGAGAACAGGTTACCGACATCAACATGAATATGATTCATCTCATCGAGTCAAGTCACCACCTTGACTCACATACACACGCATGGTTTCACAAACTTTGGACGTAGCCCAAGAGCGGTTACCCAACTGTCCATGACCGTGGACACGGCTATTCGAATAGTTTGACACTCTGCAGAGGTTGTACACTTTACCCACAAGATCCGGGGAACTTCCGTGTCATCCACGACCCACGGTACCTTAAGTACCCGGGGTAAGCACCCGGTCATTACCTTTCCTTAGACGACACTAACATAGAGTCCACTCGTTGGCACACGGCCTTTTGGGTACAACAATAGATCACGGGACTTGCCCTAATTCAATGTTACGCGTACCCGAAGGGACCAACGGTGTGTCCGGTGCCCTGTAAAAACAGTCATGGCCGTCTATCCAAGCACGACCCCGTCCCGGGAAAGACCTCAAGTCTTCCCGTCACTAGTAATGCGGGCACCATGCTAGTATCGACCTAAGTAATCAATAAAGCCCCGTCCCATAAGGGGTAGTGTGGTTGCACATGTATGGTTGGAATAACGGTCGCAACTTCAACCAATCCGTTTGAAAAACACACACACTTATCTTGGCACACCACTTCGTCATCAAGTGGTCACCCAACTCATCATCATCATCTCCCTCGGGCATAAATGGCACCCGACGGGTTTTATGCAAAGACTTCAACCATGAAGGTTCATGTCACACATGCATCACTTTCCATAACTACTAACCATATGCAAGTCATCTAGCACATAGCAAGATCAAGATCATGTCATGCATCATATAAGCATCATGACCACCTATCGCATGCTACCTAGCATATAGCAAGATCAATAATAAGGCATGCATCATGTGGTGGTTCATCTCGGTTACCATCGTAACCCTAATCATCATGCATCGGAAACAAACGGGTTCCGAAGAACAAGCGTATCATGGTCAAAGGGCTGCTTGCCTGGATTGGCTTGGTCTTCAAAGTCTTCAAATCCTTCTCCTTCTTCTTCCACAGCAACTTCGTCAAATACGGGATCTATACGTCGCATAATAATAACGAAAAAAATAAGAATACAAATAAAACAGAAAAACCAAAGTGCTCAGAAAAATGTCAACTCATTTTTGTAAAATACTAGAGAGATTTCTAAGATGGGGAAAATCTTAGTTGGAGTTTTGGAGTTACAGAATGGAATAGATTGATTTTTGAATAGGAGTTATACTGCTCAAATTTGAATTTAAATTTGAACAGTACAGAAAAGTTTCATGGATTTGAATGAAAGTGGTACCATTAAATAGGTTGGAATATTACAAGATTTTAGGAGTTGAAAATATTTAATTTGGATCAATATTCTTTTCTGTATAAATGTTTAAAACATCAACAGAAAAGAAAAAAGAAAAAGGGCCCTGTGCACTGGGCCAGAAGAGGCCACAGTGCACGGCCCAGACGGCTCGGCCTGGCCGCACGGGAGCCAGCGCGCGCACGTCAGGTTTTCAAACCTGACGGGCGGGGCCCGTGGGTCAGCGGCACAGAGGAGGGGAGAGAGGTGGGGGGATGACAGGCGGGGCCCGCCTCTCATCTCTAACCCCACGACCACGGCGGCGGCGAGCTCACCGGCGATGATTCCGGCCACGGCGACGGCAACGGAGGCCAGGGACGTGACCAGCTTCGTGTCGCGGTTGCTGTGGTGGTAGTGCGGCACGGAGGGGAAGTCTGGTTCGCCGGCGATGAGGTGGGGCGGCGGAAGCTCGTCGGAGGGTGGTGGTCGAGGTCGTTTCCGACTGCAAACGGAGGGGGAAATAGAGGGGAAAGACTCAGTGGAGTGCGGCGGTTCCGAAACGAGTGGAAGGAGAGGCAGGGGAGGCCTGTACCTCGAGATCGCCGGCGGCCCGACGCGGCGGAGCTCCGGTCGATCCCGAGCACTAGGACCTCCTGGGGTCGAGCTGGTGGTGCGGGAGTGATGCTGGGGAGGAGGAGGTGCTGCTGGTGCTGTTGGAATGGCTCGGGAGGGCCTATATATAGGGGTTCGACGAGGACCCGTGGTCCAGTGCGCCGGCGAGCTTCGGCTCGACGCTACAGCGCACGGGAGGCCAGGGGAGTGAGTCTGGGGAGTTCATGGACGAGTTCCACGTCCAGTAGAGGCGAGAGGAGGAGCGGGGGAGCGTCAGAGGCGCGCGCGCGTGCGAAGCAGGAGAATGGCCGAAGCGGGCGGCCGGTGCGCGTGCGGCGTCGTTCACTGGAGGGCGCAGGAGGAGGGGGGACAGCGCCGGGGAGGTTGCGGACGTCGAGGCGCCTTGACTGGCGCGAGGGGGAGGCTCGAGGTTGTCGGGGGAGGCCGATTGGCCGGAGCCAGCGTGCGGAGGGCACTGTTCACGCGCTCTAGAGCGTGCGTATTGCTGGCATCAGCATGCTCTCGCCGGCTTGGTCCGTTCCAGCGTGCCCAACAGTGTCTGGTGCGTAGTAGGAGGAGTAAAGAAATGTCGTGAGGCCTTGGATGCCCTGGGGATGCAGAGAGAGAGAGGGAGAGGGCTGGTGAAATGGTGAAAGTTGGCTGTACAGCAAGGTAAAGCTGGGGTTTCACCCCTCAATCATGGAGCTGAGGTGCTGGGGGAGTTACTGGAGGTGGCTGGTAACTCAATGAGCCTGTGGTAAGAAGTTGAGGCTATGGAGAAAAGTGAAAGTGGTCAAGTTGGAGGTTTTAGAAATTCTGCAGAAGGAGTTTGATCTGTGTTTGATCAAGTAAATGAACTCCACTTGACATGGCACTTGACAGGGTTAAAAGACATGAGAAAATAGGGTGCTTCACCAAATTTGGGCTCATTTGGAGAAACTAGCCAATGTAACTTTGGTGAACCCTAGAAATCAACAGAAGCAGTTTCATCTTGATTGAGTCAAGCTAATCATCTCCCCTTGATGCACCACTTGGTGTAGTATCATCATTTGGGGTAGTGATCATGCCCACAAAGTTTGAAGCTCCAGGTAAAAAGTTGGTAATGTAAAGTTGTTCAAATTTGCATTTGAACAGAAAGGGTTTTGTGGTGATCTGATCAAGTTGCTCTATTCAAATTCTTGTGCCATTTGGTCTAGGTGCCTTATTAGGCCATTCTAGCATGTGCACCAAGTTTGAGAGCCTTTGGACAAGTTTGGCAAGGTAAAGTTGCTCAAACTTCAAATATGGACAGAATGGTTATGAAGGGGGTTGAGGAGGTTTTCTTGCTTCCCAAGGCATGGGACTTGGCAAGATCATCAAATATGTCATATATGACATGATAGAATTTCCCTGGAATTTTTGGAGAAAATTTCCTTTGTAAATATTTCAAAAGCTTGAAATATCCAGAAAGGGTTTTAGAGGGTTTAGCCCATTATTTTGAATATGACCAAGTGTTGAAACTCTTATATATGGACAATATATGTCCTATGAGTCTCTCTGAATTTTGGCAAATATTTTTGAAATAGTTAAATAATTTCCCCCTATTAAAGACCATTTATGGCCTTAAGAAAAATCTTTTAAATAAAATAGGAAAATAACTTTTAAAATTATGCCTTTGTGGTTTCTGGGAGTCCTATGACTACTAGGTCTCAAATAAACCTTTTGAAATAATTTTCACACCCTAAATCAAGTACTTGCAGTGCAAATCTCAATTCAGGGGTTTTTGGAAAACTAATTTTATAAAATACTTTTTGGCCAAATTAATTTTGTAAGAAAATACTATACTGTTATATAACACTTGGCATGATCATTGGGCTGAAGTTTTGAGTGTGGAGATGAAATCTACAAGAGGTCTTAGTTGACTTTAATGAGCACATGAAAAAGCAAATGAAGAAAACTCAATTCCAAATAAAAGCCAAATGATGCTAAAAAATTTTGCTGGTCCAAATTTTCATGCTTCAAAGTTACAAATAACATGTTACAAAATGCAGGGTGTGACAAACGGTGGCCATGGTAACCATCTCGTCATCTTCTTCATCATCGTCATCCTCATCATATTCTTTGTGGGCCACCAATCCTTTGGGAGGAGTCTTCTTGTTGAAGTTCTTGTTGTTGGGATAAGACTTGGCCTTGTGCTTTCGGATAAGCTTGCCTCCATTGTCTTCTCTTTTCTCATATGGGCAATCTACAAAAAAGTGACTCACATTGCCACAATTGTTGCACGTCCTCACTCGTTGCTTGCCCCTGAAGCCACTTGAACTGTTCTTATTGAAGTTGGGCCTTGAATTCTTTTTGTTGCCCCAAAATTGCCATGATGCTAGAGCCATGTGCTCATGATAGGCATATTTGGTGTCTTCTGGGCAACACTCATCTTCATCCTCTTCTTCCACGCAAGCTTCCGCCTTCAATGCAAGGTTGGGCTTCTTTGATCGTTGAGCACGCAACACCGCATTGTCGGTGGTCTTGTCCAAGATCCTCATGGCGACGAACTCATCCAACACCTCACTTGAGGACAAAGTGTGGAAGTTCGGTCTTTGGCGGATGACCGAGGACATGGCCTTATGGTAAGGCATCATGGCCTTGAGAAACTTGTGCTTTATCCAATTGTCATCCGTATCCTTGCTCCCATGATCATGAAGTGAAACCGCAAGAGTGGTTAATCTCCGATAAAGTTCACGAGGATCTTCATCTTTGATCATGGCAAACTATCGGCTTCATCTTGCACAACCTCATAGTTTGAGCGTTTAATGCTTGCTCTTCCCCAGTACAAGGAACCAACATGCTCCCATGCTTCCTTGGCCACGAAGAAGGGTCGAAGATGTGCAATATCTTCGGGATGGATGGCTTCTTGAGGAATGCAAAGAACGGACTCGTTGAATTGATGATCTGCAGCTTCCCTTGGAGTTAAGTTGTAAGGATCATGCGGGTAGAAACCTTGCTCAATGATTCTCCAAAGATTAGTAGAACAATGGTTTAAATGACGTTTAAAACGAAACGTCCAAGTAGCAAAATCAGCATTTTTCACAAACTTAGGAGGACCAAACGAATTTAGATGCGGGGTGGGAACGGGTCCTCCATAATTGACGTGAGGTGCAGAATGAGCAAAGATGCCACTCCCATTCTTAGTCATAGGGACTTGCTCACTAGTAGCTTCTCCCTTATCGGGAATAGCATCCGACACGTTGTTAGCGGGACGAAACACTTCCAATGGTGCGGTGGGTAATTTAAGACCCTCAAGAAATTGTTTGAACATACCTTTGACCTCGGTCGTCAATGAGTCTTTCAATGTGTCCAAAGCCATATTGAACTCCTCACGAGAGACTGAGGGTCCCCCATCGGGCGTAGGCAAGCACGAATTTCCACCGGAGTGTCCCTCCGTCTCGACTACATTGACGGTAAAGTCCTCAATAAAGGGACGTGGCTCTGATACCAATTCAAAAGATCGATATGGTTGACTAGAGGTGGGGTGAATAGGCAACTAACAATTTTTAGCTTTTCTTGACCAAATTAAACTTAGCAATAAGATAGGTTGTCTAGATGTGCAACTACGTTGGCAACCTATATGATGCAACAAGTACAAGTACACAAACAGGCACAAGGGACTAACACAATTAAGTTTGCACAAGTAAAGGTGAGAGATAACCAAGAGTGGAACCGGTGAATACGAGGATGTGTTACCGAAGTTCCTTCCCTTTGAGGGGAAGTACGTCTCCGTTGGAGCGGTGTGGAGGCACAATGCTGTTGGGGAACGTAGTATTTCAAAAATTTACCTACGATCACGCAGGATCTAGCTACTAGAAGCATAGCAACGAGAGGGGATAGTGTGTCTACGTACTCTTGTAGACCAAAAGCGGAAGCATCTAGTGACGCGGTTGATGTAGTCGAACGTCTTCAAGATCCAACCGATCCAAGCACCGAACGTACGGCACCTCCGTGTTCAGCACACGTTCAACTCGATGACGTCCCACGAGCTCTTGATCTAGTTGAGCTTCACGGGAGAGTTTCGTCAGCACGACTGCGTGGTGACGGAGATGATGAAGTTACCGACACAGGGCTTCACCTAAGCACTGCAACGATATGACCGAGGTGTGTTTCTATGGAAGGGGGCACTGCACACGGCTAAAACAATGTTGCTTGTGTGTTATAGGGTACCCCCCTGCCCCTGTATATAAAGGAGCAAGGGGGAGGCCGGCCGACCCTTGGGCGCGCCAAGGAGAGGGAGGAGTCCTCCTCCTAGTAGGAGTAGGAGGAAGGGGGAAGGAAGGAGAGGGAAGAGGAGAAGGAAAGGGTGGGCGCCCCCTCCCTAGTCCAATTCGGACTCCCTATAGGGAGGGGGCGCGACTGCCCCTTGTGAGCTGCCTCCCCTTTTCCCTATGGCCCATGTAGGCCCAATAGTCCCCCCGAGGGTTCTGATAACCCCCTGGCACTCCGATAAATATCCGGTGACCCCCGGAACCCATCCGGTGTCTGAATATAGTCATCCAATATATTAATCTTTATGTATCAGACATTCCGAGACTCCTCGTCATGTGCGCGATCACATCCGGGACTCCAAACTACCTTCGGTACATCAAAACACATAAACTGATAATATCGATCGTCAATGAACGTTAAGCATGCGGACCCTACGAGTTCGAGAACTATGTAGACATGACCGAGACTCATCTCTGGTCAATAACCAATAGCGGAACCTGGATGCACATATTGGCTCCTACATATTCTACGAAGATCTTTATCGGTCAAAGCGCATAACAACATACGTTGTTCCCTTTGTCATCGGTATGTTACTTGTTCAAGATTCGATCGTCGGTATCATCATACCTAGTTCAATCTCGTTACCGGCAAGTCTCTTTACTCGTTCCGTAATACATCATCTCGTGACTAACTCATTAGTCATTTGCTTGCAAGGCTTATTATGATGTGTATTACCGAGAGGGCCCAGAGATACCTCTCCGACACTCGGAGTGACAAATCCTATTCTCGATCTATGCCAACACCACAAACACCTTTGGAGACACCTGTAGAGCATTTTTATAACCACTCAGTTACGTTGTGATGTTTGATACCAAACAAGGTGTTCCTCCGGTATTCGGGAGTTGCATAATCTCATAGTCATAGGAACATGTATAAGTCATGAAGAAATCAATAGCAGTAAAACTAAACGATCAAGTTGCTAAGCTAACGGATGGGTCTTGTCGATCTCGTTGATCAAATGACAACTTATGTCTATGGCTAGGAAACATAACCATCTTTGATCAATGAGCTATTCTAGTAGAGGCATACTAGGGACACTCTGTTTTTTCTATGTACTCACACATGTACAAAGTTTCCGGTTAATACAATTCTAGCATGAATAATAAACATTTATCATGATATAAGGAAATACAAATAACAACTTTATTATTGCCTCTAGGGCATATTTCCTTCAGTCTCCCTCTAGATTACAAAGTAATGACCCTAACACACATGGAGTCCTGGTGCTGATCATGTTTTGCCCGTGGAAGAGGCTTAGTCAACGGGTCTGCAACATTCAGATCCGTATGTATCTTGCAAATCTCTATGTCTCCCTCCTTGACTTGATCGTGGATGGAATTGAAGCGTCTCTTGATGTGCTTGGTTCTCTTGTGAAACCTGGATTCATTCGCCAAGGCTATTGCTCCAGTGTTGTCACAAAAGATTTTCATCGGACCTGATGCACTAGGTATTACACCTAGATCGGATATGCACTCCTTCATCCAGACTCCTTCATTTTTTGCTTCCGAAGCAGCTATGTACTCCGCTTCACACGTAGATTCTGCCACGATGCTCTGCTTGGAACTGCACCAACTGACAGCTCCACCGTTCAACAAAAATACATATCCGGTTTGTGACTTAGAGTCATCCGGATCAGTGTCAAAGTTTGCATCGACGTAACCATTTACGATGAGCTCTTTGTCACCTCCATAAACGAGAAACATATCCTTTGTCCTTTTCAGGTACTTCAGGATGTTCTTGACCATTGTCCAGTGATCCACTCCTGGATTACTTTAGTACCTCCCTGCTAAACTTATAGCAAGGCACACATCAGGTCTATACACAGCATTCATACATGATAGATCCTATGGCCGAGGCATAGAGAATGACTTTCATTTTCTCTCTATCTTCTGCAGTGGTCGGGCATTGAGTCTTACACAATTTCACACCTTGTAACACAGGCAAGAACCCTTTCTTTGACTGATCCATTTTGAACTTTTTCAAAACTTTATCAAGGTATGTGCTTTGTGAAAGTCCAATTAAGCGTCTTGATCTATCTCTATAGATCTTGACACCTAATATATAAGCAGCTTTACCGAGGTATTCCATTGAAAAATTCTTATTCAAGTATCCTTTTATGCCATCTAGAAATTCTATATCATTTCCAATCAACAATATGTCATCTACATATAATATCAGAAATGCTACAGAGCTCCCACTCACGTTCTTGTAAATACATGCTTCTCCAAAAGTCTGTATAAAACCATATGCTTTGATCACCTCATCAAAGCGCATATTCCAACTCCGAGATGCTTGCACCAGTCCATAGATGGACCACTGGATCTTGCACACTTTGTTAGCACCTTTAGGAACGACAAAACCTTCTGCTTGCATCATATACAACTCCTCTTTGAGGTATCCATTAAGGAATGCAGTTTTGACATCCATTTGCCAGATTTCATAATCATAAAATGCGGTAATTGCTAACATGATTCAGACAGACTTAAGCATCGCTACGGGTGAGAAAGCCTCATCGTAGTCAACTCCTTGAACTTGTCGAAAGCCTTTCGCAACAAGTCGAGCTTTGTAGACAGTAACATTACCGTCGGCGTTGGTCTTCCTCTTGAAGATCCATTTATTTTTAATGGATTGCTGGTCATCGGGCAAGTCAACCAAAGTCCACACTTTGTTCTCATACATGGATCCCATATCATATTTCATGGCCTCAAGCCTTTTTGCAGAACCTGGGCTCATCATCGCTTCCTCATAGTTCGTAGGTTCATCATGGTCTAGTAACATGACTTCCAGAACTGGGTTGCCGTACCACTCTGGTGCGGAACGTACTCTGGTTGACCTACGAGGTTCAGTAGTAACTTGATCCGAAGTTTCATGATCATCATCATTAGCTTCCTCGCTAACTGGTGTAGGAATCACGGGAACTAGTTTCTGTGATGTGCTACTTTCCAATTCGGGAGAAGGTACAATTACCTCATCAAGTTCTAGTTTCCTCCTATTCATTTATTTCGAGGGAAACTCCTTCTCTAGAAAGTATCCATTCTTGGCAACGAATATCTTGCCTTCGGATCTGTGATAGAAGGTGTACCCAACAGATTCCTTTGGGTATCCTATGAAGACACATTTCTCCGACTTGGGTTCGAGCTTATCAGGTTGAAGCTTTTTCACATAAGCATCGCAGCCCCAAACTTTAAGAAACGACAACTTTGGTTTCTTGCCAAACCACTGTTCATAAGGCGTCGTCTCAACGGATTTAGATGGTGCCCTATTTAACGTGAATGCAGCTGTCTCTAAGGCATAACCCCAAAATGATAGTGGTAAATCGGTAAGAGACATCATAGATCGCACCATATCTAATAAAGTACGGCTACGACGTTTGGACACACCATTACGCTGCGGTGTTCGGGGTGGCGTGAGTTGTGAAACTATTCCACATTGTTTCAAATGAAGACCAAACTCGTAACTCAAATATTCGCCTCCACTATCAGATTGTAGAAACTTTATTTTCTTGTTACAATGATTCTCTACTTCACTCTTAAATTCTTTGAACTTTTCAAATGTTTCACACTTGGGTTTCATCAAGTAGATATACCCATATCTGCTCAAATCATTAGTGAAGGTCAGAACATAACGATACCCGCCGCGAGCCTCAACACTCATTGATCCACATACATCAGTATGTATGATTTCCAACAATTATGTTGCTCGCTCCATTGTTTCGGAGAACGGAGTCTTAGTCATCTTGCCCATGAGGCATGGTTCGCAAGCACGAAGTGATTCATAATCAAGTGATTCCAAAAGTGCATCAGTATGGAGTTTCTTCATGCGTTTTACACCAATATGACCTAAATGATAGTGCCAGAAATAAGTTGCACTATCATTATCAACCTTGCATTTTTGGCTTCAATATTATGAATATGTGTATCACTACGATCGAGATCCAACAAGAATAGAACACTCTTCAAGGGTGCATGACCATAAAAGATATTACTCATATAAATAGAACAACCATTATTCTCTGATTTAAATGAATAACCGTCTCACAACAAACAAGACCAAGATATAATGTTCATGCTCCACGCTGGCACCAAATAAAAATTATTTAGGTCTAAAACTAATCTTGATGGTAGATGTAGAGGTAGCGTGCCGACGGCGAGCACATCAACTTTGGAACCATTTCCCACGTGCATCGTCATCTCGTCCTTAGCTAATCTTCGTTTAATCCGTAGCCCATGTTTCGAGTTATAAATATTAGCAACCGAACCAATATCAAATACCCAGGTGCTACTACGAGCATTAGTAAGGTACACATCAATAACATGTATATCAAATATACTTTTGTGCACTTTGCCATCCTTCTTATCTGCCAAATACTTGGGGCAGTTCCGCTTCCAGTGTCCAGTCCCTTTGCAGTAGAAGCACTCAGTTCCAGGCTTGGCTCAAGACTTGGGTTTCTTCGCGGGAGTAGCAACTGTCTTGCTATTCTTCTTGAAGTTCCCCTTCTTTCCCTTGCCCTTTTTCTTGAAACTAGTGGTCTTGTTAACCATCAACACTTGATGCTCCTTTATGATTTCTACCTCCGTAGCTTTGAGCATAGCGAAGAGCTCGGGAATTGTCTTCTGCATCCCTTGCATGTTATAGTTCATTACGAAGCCCTTATAGCTTGGTGGCAGTGATTGGAGAACTCTATAAATAACACTATCTTCGTCAACTTTGCAACCAAGTTGAGTCATATGATTGTAGTACCCAAACATTCTGAGCAAGTGTTCATTGATAGAACTGTTCTCCTCCATCTTGCAGCCATAGAACTTATTGGAGACTTCATATCTCTCAATTTGGACATTTGCTTGAAATATTAACTTCAACTCTTGGAACATCTCATATTCTCCATGACGTTCAAAACGTTGTTGAAGTCCCGATTCTAAGCCGTAAAGCATGGCACACTGAACTATCGAGTAGTCATCAGAACAAGCTTGCCAGATGTTCATAACGTCCAGAGTTGCTCCTGCAGCGGGCCTGTCACCTAGCGATGCTTCCAGGACATTATTCTTCTGTGCAACAACGAGGATAATCCTCAAGTTACGGACCCAGTTCGTGTAGTTGCTACCATCATCTCTTAACTTAGCTTTCTCTAAGCACACATTAAAATTCAAGGGAACGGTAGCACAGGCCATTGATCTACAACAACATAGATATGAAAAAACTATTAGGACTAAGTTCATGATAAATTAAAGTTCAATTAATCATATTACTAAAGAACTCCCACTTAGATAGACATCCCTCTAGTCATCTAAATGATCACGTGGTCCAAATCAACTAAACCATGTCTGATCATCACATGAGACGGAGTAGTTTTTAATGGTGAACATCTTATGTTGATCATATCTACTATATGATTCACGCTCGACCTTTCGGTCTCCAGTGTTCTGAGGCCATGTCTGTAAATGTTAGGCTCGTCAAGTTTAACCCGAGTATTCTTCATGTGCAAAACTGTCTTACACTCATTATATTTGAACGTAGAGCTTATCACACCCGATCATCACGTGGTGTCTCGGCACAACAAACTCTCGCAACGGTGCATACTGAGGGAGAAAACTTGTACCTTGACATTTTGTAAGGGATCATCTTATAATGCGACCGCCGTACTAAGCAAAATAAGAAGCATAATAAGATAAACATCATGTGCAGTCAAAATATGTGACATGATATGGCCATCATCATCTTGTGCTTTTAATCTCCATCTCCAAAGCATCGTCATGATCTCCATCGTCACCGGCTAGACATCATGATCTTCATCATAGCGTCGTGGTCGTCTCACCAACTATTGCTACTACTGCTATCGCTAACTCATAGTGATGAAGTAAAGCAATTACATGGCCTTCGCAATTCATACAATAAAGAGACAACCATAAGGCTCCTATCGGTTGCCGATAATTTACAAAACATGATCATCTCATACAATAACGTATAACTCATCACGTCTTGACCATATCACATCAGAACATGCCCTGCATAAACAAGTTAGACGTCCTCTACTTTGTTGTTGCAAGTTTTACGTGGCTGCTACGGGCTTAGCAAGAACCGTTCTTACCTACGCGTACAAAAACCACAACGATTTTTCATCAAGTATGTGCTGTTTTAACCTTCACAAGGACCGGGCGTAGCCACACTCGATTCAACTAAAGTGAGAGAGACAGACACCTTCCTGTCACCTTTAAGCAATGAGTGCTCATAACGGTGAAACCAGTCTCCCGTATGCGTACGCGTAATGTCGGTTTGGGCCGCTTCATCTCACCATACCGCCGAATCAAAGTATGACATGCTGGTAAGCAGTATGACTATTATCGCCCACAACTCATCGCGTTCTACTCGTGCATATCATCTACGCATAGACCTGGCTTTGATACCACTGTTGGGGAATGTAGTATTTAAAATATTTACCTACGATCACGCAAGATCTATCTACTAGAAGCATAGCAATGAGAGGGGAGAGTGTGTCTACGTACCCGTGTAGACCGAAAGCGGAAGCGTCTAGTGACGCGGTTGATGTAGTCGAACGTCTTCGCAATCCAACCGATCCAAGCACTGAACGTGCGGCACCTCCGCGTTCAGCACACGTTCAGCTCGATGACGTCCCACGAGCTCTTGATCCAGTTGAGCTTCATGGGAGAGTTTCATCAGCACGACGGCGTGGTGACGGAGATGATGAAGTTACCGAAACAGGTCTTCGCCTAAGCACTGCAACGATATGACCTAGGTGTGTATCTGTGGAGGGGGCACCACACACGGCTAAAACAATGTTGTTTTTGTGTTATAGGGTGCCCCTGGCCCTGTATATAAAGGAGCAAGGGGGAAGGCCGGCTGGGCCTTGGGCGCGCCAAGGAGAGGGAGGAGTCCTCCTCCTAGTAGGAGTAGGACTCCTCCTTTCCTTGTCCAACTAGGAGGAGGAAGGGGGAAGGAAGGAGAGGGAAGAGGAGAAGGAAAGGGGGCGCCCCTCCCTAGTCCAATTCAGACTCCCTATAGGGAGGGGGCGCGGCTGCCCCTTATGGGCTGCCTCCCCTTTTCTCTATGGCCCATGTAGGCCCAATAGTCCCCCCTGGGGTTCCGATAACCCCCCGACACTCCGATAAATATCCGGTGACCCCCGGAACTCATCCGGTGTCCGAATATAGTCATCCAATATATTAATATTTATGTCTCGGACATTCCAAGACTCCTCGTCATGTCCGTGATCACATCCGGGACTCCGAACTACCTTCAATACATCAAAACTCATAAACTCATAATACCGATCGTCATCGAACGTTAAGCGTGCGGACCCCTACGGGTTCGAGAACTATGTAGACATGACCGAGACTCATCTTCGGTTAATAACCAATAGCGGAACTTGGATGCTCATATTGGCTCCTACATAATCTACGAAAATCTTTATCGGTTAAACCGCATAACAACATATGTTGTTCCCTTTGTCATCGGTATGTTACTTGTCCGAGATTCGATCGTCGGTATCATCATACCTAGTTCAATCTCGTTACCGGAAAGTCTCTTTTCTCGTTCCATAATACATCATCTCGTGACTAACTCGTTAGTCATTTGATTGCAAGGCTTACTATGATGTGTATTACCGAGAGGGCCCAGAGATACCTCTCCGACACACAGAGTGACAAATCCTATTCTCGATCTATGTCAACACCACAAACACCTTCGGATACACCTGTAGAGCATATTTATAATCACCCGGTTACGTTGTGACGTTTGATAGCACACAAGGTGTTCCTCCGGTATTCGGGAGTTGCATAATCTCATAGTCATATGAACATGTATAAGTCATGAAGAAAGCAATAGCAGTAAAACCAAACGATCAAGTTGCTAAACTAATAGATGGGTCTTGTCCATCACATCATTCTCCTAATGATGTGATCCCGTTGATCAAATGACAACTCATGTCTATGGCTAGGAAACATAACCATCTTTGATTAATGAGCTAGTCTAGCAGAGGCATACTAGGGACACTCTGTTTTGTCTATGTATTCACACATGTACTAAGTTTCTGGTTAATACAATTCTAGCATGAATAATAAACATTTATCATGATATAAGGAAATAAAAATAACAACTTTATTATTGCCTCTAGGGCATATTTCCTTCAAATGCTCCCCAAGAAGCCAATAGGGCCACTGTATTCTCCTCACGCCCTCACACAATGTGAGATGCCGTGATTCCACTATTGGTACCCTTGAAGGCGGCGACCGAACCTTTACAAACAAGGTTGGGGCTCTCTCCACAACTGAACTGGAGGCTCCCAACGAAACCATGGAGCTTCACCACAATGCAATATGGCTCCAAGGTGACCTCAACCGTCTAGGGTGCTCAAACACCCAAGAGTAACGAGATCCGCAAGGGATAAGTGGGGGAATCAAATTTCTCTTGCTGGAAGTGTAAATCTGGGCCTTCTCAACCAATCCCTAGAAAATCAACAAGTTTGATTGGCTAGGGAGAGAGATCGGTCGAAAGTGAGCTTGTGGAGCAACAATGGAGTTTGGGGAGAAGAGGTGAGTCTTCTTGGAGAAGAAGACCCACTTATATAGTGTTGGGACAAAACCAACTGTTATGCAGCCCGCAGCCTGCATCAGGGCGGTACTACCGCTGTCACAGTGGTACTACCGCTCTGGCAAGCAGGCATAGGACAACCAGTACAGAAGAAGGAGGAGTACATGCACTACTGCGGTACTACCACTTGTAGGCGGTACTACTGCTCCCTACAGCCGCTGGGAAGCAGAGGAGTGCAGATGCCGAGCAGCAGTTGGAGCGGCAGTAGAAGCGGTACTACCGCCTACAAGTGGTACTACCGCTCCCTGCTGCCGTTCCTACTACCGCTCCCCTGCATGGTCCTTTTCGGAAACCCGACACGAAAAATTGAGACCACAGCAGGGGCGGTAGTACCAGTGGTACTAGGCAGCGGTACTACCGCCTATAGGCGGTACTACCGCACTGACCACAGTACTACCCCTTAGAACACAACACCCCTCGATTTGCGCAACACGGATACTCCAAAGAAGCAGGAAGAAGACGAGGGTGCAAGGAAAGTGTGTACGTGATTATTCCACCCATACTCTTCTGATACGGACCCCCTCTTGATAGTATGGTTATCCCTACGACTCAATTCCACCAAAAATAAACGAAGGAAAATAATCCTTCTAAAGTGAAGTCCTCGAGGGGTAACAATCGTATAGTGCCCTTATATTAGATAACCTGAAAATCTTAAAGCACACGATTAGTCCGCAAAAGTATTGTCATCAATCACCAAAACCAACCAAGGAAAATTATGCCCTAATAGTCCAGATGATCCGGCTACAGCAAGCTGGCTTTGGGTGTCTTTGGGCATGTTAGCTGGATCGTCCCGGCTCGGTGCGGATCGTCCGGTTGGGGGTCCGAATGATCCGGGCTGTCTTGCTCTGTTTCTTCTCCGTCTTCACATTTGCTTCTCTCCTTTGATTGCACTTGCTCCTTAACTTCTCCATGGATAGTTCCTTCATACCTGGGTATGCAAAGATTGTCCGCTTGGTTGTAGCCATGTCTCATGTGATTCTAAAGGGATTTGCGAGAGGAGTGATCTCATCTCAGTCTCGAGAGCTCTTGCACATGCACGTGTCATGGGTCCACTTGGCACTTGGTGAGACGAAGGTAGGTCCATAGGGATGACCTTAGGATGCTTGTCACAAGCCTAGTCAGTGCTTGCATTAGGACTAGCTAGAGTGTGCATCATGTTTACTTTCCACAGAAACTTGAAATGGGAATGACAGAAACCCCAACACCCCTCTTCTAACAACTAGGGTTTAATAAAATCTTTTCCATTGTACCCAAAATGCCCTTCAAAAATGTTCATCATCTTTGCCTTGGTCTTAAACCTCTGCCAAAAATGGTGCACAATTTTGAAGGTCTCTGGATTAATTCATATTGTAATTGCATTTGGGCATTTAAATGCTATAAAATAATTTAGGTGCCCAAATAATCGTAAACTAAAATGTTCCATGTTGTTCTTATTATATACAGTGGGCATGACTAGTTTTATGATTTATAAAGATGCTCTAGCATTTTTATTAATTCAACAAAGTTGAAAAAGAAACAAAACAGAAAGAAAAATAGAAAAGAGAGGAGAGAGAGGGACTTACCTGGCGCCCACCTAGCAGGCCCACCTGTCGACCCAGCCCAGCCACCGCTCCAGCGAGTTGCTTGGCTCGGCCTGGCAGGCAGGCAGGTGCTCGACGTCGGCGAGCCTGCGGTCGCCACACAGCTACCCACCGCCCTGCTTCACTCCCCTCCCCTCCACGACGCCTGGTTCGCCTCCACGTCGCCGCCTGAACACCCTGGACGCCTCACTTCTCCCCCTGCCTCTCTCCTTCGCCCTCTCCTAGCCATGGCCGACGCAGTCGCCGCCATCCTGCCGCCCTAGCCGCAGCCACCGAGCCCCCCTCGCCTCGCCGACGTGTCCCCGAGCTCCGCCACCGTCTGTTACTCCTCCCCGTCAAGCCACGCCTCGCCGGAAGCTTCAACGCGTCATCCCCGAGCACTTCACCCCCGTTCGGCCGTCGAGATCGCCGGCGACCTCACCGTCACAGCAGCTCGTCCCCGACCTCGTCGTCAACTCCAACGCGACCGCCGTGGGCCCAGCTACCTCCCCATCCTCTCTGTTTCCCCCCTCGAGCCCCGTACCGACTGCATGAAGCTCGCCCGCACGCGCCGCCGTGGAGCTCGTCGCCGACGAGGCTCCAGCCACCCAACGGCCGCGCCACCCTGTCCGTCAGCTTCACCGCACCTCCAGGAGCCTAGAGCACATCACCACGAGCCTCGCCGTGCTCTCTAGCGACTAGCCCGAGCTCCGGCAGCCGCTGGACTCGTCGCCGGCGCCTTTTCCCGCGACCCCGAGGCCAACCACCACCACCACTCGATGCGGCACTTCACCAGCAGCACATAGACGTGCTCCCTCGTCGATTTGGTCGCCGGAGCACGAATCCCGCACCGCACCGCTGTGTTTGGCCTCGCCGGTGGCTAAACGCCGGTCTGTTTGACCCCGTTTGACCACGGGTGGGCCCAGGTTGAGCCCCTGGAGACAATGACATGTGGGCCCAGCCGGCTTAGTTAATTAGGATTAGCAGTTTAATTTAATTAGTTAACCTAATGACACTGACACGCGGGACCCACCAGTCAGGTTTGACCTGGACCAGGTCTGTTGACCTGCTGACGTCGGCATGATGTCATGCTGATGCAGTAAATGCTTTGCTGGGTTTAATTGAATTAAAACAAATCAGGAAATTCCAGAAAATGCTTTAAACTTCAAAAAATCATATAAATTCAACAGTAGCTTAGATGGAAAAGATTTATATATGAAAATTGATCAGAAAAATCCTATCTTTCCAATGGCACTGGTTTCATTCATGTTTGAGCAAGTTAACATTGTTGTTCACATTAAAACATGATAATGCACATTAGTAAATAATAGTTTGGGTTTAAATTTCATTCTTTGATTCAAATGGGCTCAAACCCTTCTGTTTATAGATACATTAGCCCAAAACACTTTCATCTTGCCATGTCATGAGCATGCATCATATTGTTGCATTTGTTTGTATATTGATTGTATCGCCGGTGTTCTCCGTGGTAGGTCCTGCTCCCGAGGATACTTCTGCGTATCCAACTGAAGAGCAGTACCCGGCAACCACTCTGTCAGGCAAGCAACCATTGATCATTCCGATACAAACCCATCTTCTTGCTCCTGCTCTCTTTTACTGCATTAAGGCAACAGCGTGTGAACTGCTACTTGCTGCGGTAGTTGAACCCTATTCCTTTGCATGACCTGTCATTGCCACAGTAAATAGTTGAAACCCGCTAGCATGTGTAGGAGTTGATTGAGCCATGTGATGTGTGTTCCACCATGCTATTTGTTTACGTTGCCTGCTATGCTTAGAGTTGTGTAAGGTCTGGTTCATCTTGGTGATGGATCAGAGTGAAATGATCATGCTCGATAAAGAGAGGGAAGTGTGGAACATGTTTGGTAAAGGTATCGATGAAAGGCCATGTAGGAGTACATGGTGGGTTGTTTCATTGGAACCGTCCATAGGAACTGAGATCTGTATGTGTGGTTCAAGTTACAGCTACTACCACACATTGGGCCCTGAAATATGACCCCGCTCGACTTATTGACTGCCCTTGTTCCATGTCCAGGAGTTGCAACTAGTTTCTGGTGTTTGTAGTTTACTGGTGGTCGTGCACAGCGCTGACCCTCGGGGTGGGCTATGATGCGGCAGGTACGTGGCACGGTGTACCGGTCGCCCGTTTGGTGACTCGGGAACCCTGTACACATCGTTTGGGGCCGTGAGTGACACCCCGGCCGGATCTCCCCACGGATGGAACCCAAATAGGCGATAAACCTGGACGAGAGACTTGAGTGGTTGGTTAGGTCGTGGTCTACACCCATGTCGGCTTTCGCTTGAAGTCCGTCGAGCACATGTCGTGTGCAGACGCTAAGTGGTGGAAACATGTGTGAAGAAGTACACCCCTGCAGGGTTACCAATATATTCGAATAGTCGTTGTTCGTGGTACGGACCACTTGGTTACTTATACAGTTCATAGACAAGTTGATGGATACTACTAAAAGCCTCAAGACAAGTGTGAGTGCCATGGATGGCCCTTCCGTAGGATGACGGAAGAGGATCCACGATGGTGTATATTTGTGGTGAGTAGAGGACTCGTGTATGTAGTCTTATCTTGCAATCTCCTGAGAGTCGTAGTACAGGTTAGCCAAGAGTCAAAGCTGGCTGGCTACTATGAACTCCACTACCCTTGTTGATAATGATGCATGTATGATAGGTTCTGTTGTAAGACTTGTTGAGTACCTTTGTACTCATGTTTGCTTAATAAATGTTGTAGAGGAGAACCCTGCCCCTTCTGATGGGTTTTACATAGACGTCGACGTCGACGAGTAGCTTGCTACCCAGACGGAGATCCTAAGCTGTGAAGGGCCTTGTAGATAGTCAGGCTACACCAAGCCTGTTTTATTTCCAAGTTGTCTGTACTCAGACATGTTAGCTTCCGCTTGTGCTTGTATGATTGTATGACTTGAGTGTTGGGTCATGTGACCCTTACCTGTATGGGTATGTTATGTATGGCTCTTCGGAGCCTCTTAAATAAAGGACTATGAGTCATAGAGTTCTCTTGTGATGGAATGTTGTATTTGCACATATTGAGCATATTGTGTTTATGATTGAAATGCTTGGTATCTGTGGGATCTGACACCTAGTTGTTTACCTTTGGTAGCCTACCTTCCAGGGAAATGCCTCCTAGTGCTTCCACTGAGCCTTGGTAGCTTGCTATTGCTCGGAACACGTACGCTGGCCGGCATGTGTCCTTCTTCGTTCATGTGTTTGTCCCTTAGGGGAAATGTCACGCGTTGTTTCTTGAAGTCCATGTAGCTTGCTACGACTTGGGTTCATACGTTGATGACCGACACGTTCGTTGCTGGGTCATGATGCATGTCTCTGTAATTTAGTGCCACTTTTGGTTTATAACTAGCCATGTCGGCCTGGGTTCTCTGTCATATGGATGCTAGCGACACTGTCATATACGTGTGCCAAAATGCGCAAATGGTCCCGGGCCAGGTAAGGTGGCACCCGTGGGGATATCGTGCGTGAGGCCTCAAAGTGATATGACGTGTTACAAGCTAGATCGGTGTAACTTAGGATCGGGGTCGTGACAGCGTTGGTATCAGAGCCGGACTGCCTGTAGGTTTCTCAAGCCAAACTGGTCGATGTTGAGTCTAGAAAATTCTTAGTTATATGTAGGGGAATTGACTGTGGAAGGGAACGTAAGGCTCTTTTTACTTCTTTACCTTATGCCCTTCTGATCTGAGTCAGCCTATTCTTTCTATGGGGGTTTAGGACTAGGCCTCTCATTCTTACTAGGTTCACGTGTTACTAAGCCGTAGACTCTTAGGATTGTTGGTTTCAAGCCTCGGTTCAGTTTCTACCCTTCTAGTATGATGATTAGTTGGACCCGGAACCTTGATATGGTGTTGTTGAGTGGCTATGCTATCATTTGTATGATGTCTCAAAATCTTTTTTGAGCATTTACAGTTGTTATGCTGCCTGATTTCTTCCAGAAATTCTAATGCCTTCGCATTATTTCGTGTTTCAGATATCTGGTCACACACCTCACCAGGTGGTCCGTTTGACTCGGTGCATTAATGTGCCAGGTCACACGGCCATGCTAATCCGTGTGTTGACTAAGACCGGCTACCGTTGGTATCCTGAGTACACCGTGGAGGAACAGTACCGGGATTTCAACCAGAGTCATTATTTCTGCACCGTCTGGATATACCCCTCATATCCCGGAGCTACCGACCCCATCCATTGGTCTTATGGACTCGGGGTTACCATCGAGATGGCAGTGCAGGATGCCGCTTACTCGATGATGACCATCATCCGGGCTAGGCATGCCCTGCTGCTGAACACTGAGTTATGTTACAAGCCAGCCTCACTTCCTGGAGAGGAAGGCTACTACACTGGTCTGTATACTGATGTCGCTCATGAGGAGCCACTGCTTCAGACTACTACTCAGATGCTCGAGGATAGGGACCGTGACGTCCGTGCCCTCCGGATGGAGCTTTATAACACTCGAGCCGCCCACTGGACTACTTTGACACGGCTTGCACCTGCCGTGCACGCCGGATATCTGGATATGCGGGATTTGTACCCCGTGCGGACTCGTCTGCCTGATCGTATGGATTGGCGTGACGTTGGGGGTATTACACCTCCACGTGGGCGTCGGTTACCACCAGCATCAGGACCGAGACCGCATCCATGTCCCTATGGTCCACAACCTTCGAGTGCTCGAGAGTTTCAAGATCCACCTGTTCCACTTCGAGGCTATGGTGGTAATATTTAACAAGATTACTACGGGAGTGTCTGAGCTAGACCGTGGCAGTAGTAGTATCGTAGTAGTAGTATTTTCACAGTCCTGTGCGTCTTGTGGAATATGACTTAGTTTGTACTGAGTTCCGGAGGCGTAGTTAAATAATGTATAGGAGCTTGGAGTGCCTCTGATGAGATGTATCGTCTTTCACCGCAGTTGTACTTTAGCCTTGGCTTGTACTAAACTATGTATGGTGTGTATGACCACTTGTGTATATATGGCAGTTTCTATATTACCATGTCGTATGGATGAACATCTCTGCATTCCGTGTCATCCATTACATTCTGCACTCCTATGTCAAAGTTTTGCCATCCTTGTCTAAACCGTTGTTTTGTTTTCCTAAGATAGTCAACACTCGCAGCACTCCTGCTGCTCAGGAGCAGGGTGAGGCTAGTGGGGCTAGAGATGAGAATCTGCCCCAACCACCCTCCTTGGCTAAAGTTATGCTCGAGGCAGAAAGGAACAAGAGAGAGACCAACCGTCTGCTGGAACGCATAGAGCAGAACACTGGGTTCCGCCAGAGGAATGACGTGGTGTCAATCAATGACTTTATCAAGATGTGCCCACCGAAGTTCCATCATTCCGCTGAATCTCTGGATGTGGATGACTGGCTTCGCAGTATTACCCACAAACTACACTCTGCCTGTGTGGCCGAATCTGACAAGGTTACTTATGCTGCCTACAATCTTGAGGGCCCTGCCAGCCTCTGGTGGAAAAACTTTGAAGCCATGCATCCTGCTGGCCAAATCACTACTTGGGATGAGTTCAGTGAGGCATTCCGTGAACATCACATTCCGGAAGGTCTCATGGATCGCAAGCGGGAGGAATTCTGTAATTTCACCAAGGGCCGACTAACCCTGGATGGCTATAGTCACGAGATTTGGCAACCTGGCACGCTATGCACCCGAGGAAGTATCCACCGATGCCAAGAAGCAGGCGAGGTTCCGCAAGGGACTCAGCCCTGAACTTCGCCGAGATCTACGTCTGCACGAGTGCACCTCCTTCCAGAAGTTGGTGAATAAGGCCATCGGTGCTGAGATGGGCCAGACTGATTTTGAAGCCACACGCAAGCATCCTTGTGACTTTGGTTCCTCATCCGGCTCTAGCTCTCACAAGCGCCGTGTGTGGGTTCCTAACACCACTCTGCCACCCAGGTTCACTCTGAGGCCATCCTACGAGGCGCCTCGCCCAACTCAACAGTATGCACCTGCCAAGACCTATGGAGGACCACCTACCAACTTTGCTCCACGCACTGGCACTATGACATGCTTCAAGTGTGGAGAACCAGGGCACTACATGCGTGAGTGTCCTCATAACCATCCAGGAAAGTCCGTTGGCCGTGGTAAGCCAACAGGCAAGGTGTACTATGTTAAGCCAATCCCCACTGCACATGGTCATGTCAACTATGTCTCTGCTGAGGAAGCTTATGAGGATCCTAACGTCGTCCTTGGTACGCTTCTTGCTAACTGCCATCCGGCATCTGTTCATTTCGATACTGGAGCATCTCATTCGTTCATATCTGAGAGCTATGCTCAAATGCACAACATGACTTTTTGTGACATGCCCACTTCCATGGTTATTCAAACTCCTGGTTCAAAATGGCAAACCTCTAGGGTAAGCCATGGGAATGAAATTCTTGTCGATAGACTTGTTTTCCTTGCATCACTTATAGCTCTTAAGTCCTCGGACATAAACATCATCTTGGGTATGGACTGGATGACAGCTCATTACGCCAAGATTGATTGCTACACTAGGACTGTTCAACTTACACACCCATCCGGCAAGACAGTCAATGTCTTGACCCGAATGGCTGTGACTTTCAAGTCGGTGATAAGGCTTACCTTCGGGTTACTCCTCTTAAGGGAACCCATCGCTTCGATATCAAAGGCAAATTGGCTCCTCGTTACATCGGTCCTTTTCGCATTCTTGCCAAACGAGGAGAAGTTGCCTACCAATTGGAACTACCTCCGCACCTTTCCAGAGTTCATGATGTCTTCCACGTTTCTCAACTCAGGCGTTGCTTCTCGGATCCTATCCGCGGAGAGGACCACGAATTGCTTGATCTCCAGGACAATCTCACATATCGAGAATACCCCATTCGTATTCTCGATCAAACTGAGTGTACCACTCGACGTCATAATATCAAGTTTCTCAAGGTTCAATGGTCACATCATTCCGAGAATGAATCTACTTGGGAAAGGGAGGATCGTCTTCGACTTGAGTACCCCACCCTTTTTCCGGAGGAACCCGAGTCTCGGGACGAGATTCTTTTGAGTGGGGGTGAGTTGTCACATCCCTAGTCAGTGCTTGCATTAGGACTAGCTAGAGTGTGCATCATGTTTACTTTCCACAGAAACTTGAAATGGGAATGACAGAAACCCCAGCACCCCTCTTCTAACAACTAGGGTTTAATAAAATCTCTTCCATTGTACCAAAATGCCCTTCAAAAATGTTCATCATCTTTGCCTTGGTCTAAACCCTCTGCTAAAAATGGTGCACAATTTTCTAGGACATCCAAAGGTCTCTGGATTAATTCATATTGTAATTGCATTTGGGCATTTAAATGCTATAAAATAATTTAGGTGCCCAAATAATCATAAACTAAAATGTTCCATGTTGTTCTTATTATATACAGTGGGCATGACTAGTTTTATGATTTATAAAGATGCTCTAGCATTTTTATTAATTCAACAAAGTTGAAAAAGAAACAAAACAGAAAGAAAAATAGAAAAGAGAGGAGAGAGAGGGACTTACCTGGCGCCCACCTAGCACGCCCACCTGCTGGCCCAGCCCAGCCACCGCTCCAGCGAGCTGCTTGGCTCGGCCAGGCAGGCAGGCACGTGCTCGACGCCGGCGAGCCTGCGGTCGCCATGCAGCTGTCCGCCGCCCTGCTTCACTCCCCTCCCCTCCACGACGCCTGGTTTGCCTCCACGTCGCCGCCCGAACGCCCTGGACGCCTCACTTCTCCCCTGCCTCTCTCCTTCGCCATCTTCTAGCCATGGCCGACGCAGCCGCCGCCGTCCTGCCGCCATAGCCGCAGCCAACGAGTCCCCCTCGCCTCGCCGACGTGTCCCCGAGCTCCGCCACCGTCTGTTACTCATCACCGTCGTAGCAGCTCGTCCCCGACCTCGCCGTCAACTCCAACGCGACCGCCGTGAGCCCAGCTACCTCCCCATCCTCTCCGTTCCCCCCCTCGAGCCCCGTACCGACTGCATGAAGCTCGCCCGCACGCGCCGCCGTGGAGCTCGTTGCCGATGAGGCTCCGGCCACCCAACGGCCGCGCCACCCTGTCCGTCAGCTTCACCACACCCCCAGGAGCTAGAGCACTTCACCACGAGCCTCGCTGTGCTCTCTAGCGACTAGCTCGAGCTCACCCGAGCTCCGGCAGTCGCTGGACTCGTCGCCGGCGCCTTTTCCGGTGACCCCGAGGCCAACCACCACAACCACTCGTTGCAGCACTCCACCAGCAGCACGTAGACGTGCTCCGCCGTCGATTTGGTCGCCGGAGCACGAATCCCGTACCGCACCGCTGCGTTTGGCCTCGCCGGTGGCTAAACGCCGGTCTGTTTGACCCCATTTGACCACGGGTGGGCCCAGGTTGACCCCCTAGAGTCAATGACATGTGGGCCCAGCCGGCTTAGTTAATTAGGATTAGCAGTTTAATTTAATTAGTTAACCTAATGACACTGACACGCGGGACCCACCAGTCAGGTTTGACCTGGACCAAGTCTGTTGACCTGCTGACGTCGGCATGATGTCATGCTGATGCAGTAAATGCTTTGCTGGGTTTAATTGAATTAAAACAAATCAGGAAATTCGAAAAAATGCTTTAAACTTCAAAAAATCATATAAATTCAACAGTAGCTCAGATGGAAAAGATTTAAATATGAAAATTGATCAGAAAAATCCAATCTTTCCAATGGCACCGGTTTCATGCATGTTTGAGAAAGTTAACCTTGCTTTTCACATTAAAACATGATAATGCACTTTAATAAATAATAGTTTGGGTTTAAATTTGAATCTTTGATTCAAATGGGCTCAAACCCTTCTGTTTATAGATGCATTAGCCCAAAACACATTCATCTTGCCATGATGAGCATGCATCATATTGTTGCATTTGTTTGTATATTGATTGTATCGCCGATGTTCTCCGTGGTAGGTCCTGCTCCCGAGGATACTTCTGCATATCCAACTGAAGAGCAGTACCCGACAACCACTCTGTCAGGCAAGCAACCATTGATCATTCCGATACAAACCCATCTTCTCGCTCCTGCTCTCTTTTACTGCATTAAGGCAACAACGTGTGAACTGCTACTTGCTGCGGTAGTTGAACCCTATTCCTTTGCATGACCTATCATTGCCAAAGTAAATAGTTGAAACCCACTAGCATGTGTAGGAGTTGATTGAGCCATGTGATGTGTGTTCCACCATGCTATTTGTTTACGTTGCCTGCTATGCTTAGAGTTGTGTCAGGTCTGGTTCATCTTGGTGATGGATCAGAGTGAAATGATCATGCTTGATAAAGAGAGGGAAGTGTGGAACATGTTTGGTAAAGGTATCGATGAAAGGCCATGTAGGAGTACATGGTGGGTTGTTTCATTGGAACCGTCCATAGGACCTGAGATCTGTATGTGTGGTTCAAGTTACAGCTACTACCACACATTGGGCCCTGAAATATGACCCCGCTCGACTTATTGACTGCCCTTGTTCTCTGTCCAGGAGTTGCAACTAGTTTCTGGTGTTTGTACTTTACTAGTGGTCGTGCACAGCGCTGACCCTCGGGGTAGGCTGTGATGCGGCAGGTACGTGGCACGGTGTACCGGTCGCCCGTTTGGTGACTCGGGAACCCTATACACATCGTTTGGGGCCATGAGTGACACACCGGCCGGATCTCCCCACGGATGGAACCCAAATAGGTGATAAACCTGGACGAGAGACTTGAGTGGTTGGTTAGGTCGTGGTCTACACCCACGTCGGCTTTCGGTTGAAGTATGCCGAGCACATGTCGTGTGCAGACGCTAAGTGGTGGAAACATGTGTGAAGAAGTACACCCCTGCAGGGTTACCAATCTATTCGAATAGCTGTTGTTCATGGTACGGACCACTTGGTTACTTATACAGTTCATAGACAAGTTGATGGATACTACTAAAAGCCTCAAGACAAGTGTGAGTGCCGTGGATGGCCCTTCCGTAGGATGACGGAAGAGGATCCACGGTGGTGTATTGTTGTGGTGAGTAGAGGACTCGTGTACGTAGTCTTATCATTTGGTTTAATTATTTTTCTCTCCGAAAATATTCCCTAATAAAATATATGAGAGGAGATAATATGATTTCTCCAAAATTAATGGAATATTGGAAGAAAAATATTAAATCAAATAAATAGTTTTATTTGGTTTTTTCTGCAATTTTATTTGAATTAGAAAAATGTGCATATTTTTAAAAACTGCATTTTAGGGCCAAGAAAATGTTCATCGTGTTCTAAATATTCTATTGAGACGGCGAAATTTTTTTTTGACATTTTGACATTTTTATTTACTTTTCTAGGATTTTTCCGGCGAAATCAGTTAAAAAAACTTCCGTCGGGCCGAACTGGGCCGAAGCCCAGCTGGCCCAGCTGCCTCCCCCGTCGTCCCCGAGCTGGAATCCACCAGGAGTCCGACGTCGCGACGCCGCCGTGCCCCCTCCCGCAAGCCACCGCCCCCGGCCCTTTAAATACCGCTGCCGCCCCTCCCCCCTTGCCCCCACATCGTCGCCCCACCCCGCAGCTAAAGTCGTCGTCGCCTTCGGCCGTCGTCGCCGCGCCGCCTGCCGCTGTCGCCGTCGCCGCACAAGCCGCCACGCCCGACTCGCACCCGACCCGCCGCCCGTTGACCCGACCCGTGAGTCAAAAACCCGACCCGTTAGGTTAACCGCCATTTTTAGATCGGTTTTTTTAGTTAGATCGGTTTTTTTAGTTAGATCGGTTCGGTTTTCTCGGTTTAGTTTTTAGCGGACGTTCGTCCGTTTGTCCGTTTTAACGAAAATTGTTCGTCAGTTAGGCGCAGACAGCGAACGTTCGTTCGTTTGCCTGTTCGTCTCGTTTTCTTTTTCAGGGTTTTTCCGTGATTATTTTCAATCGTGATTTCTGCCATGATCTTCGTTTTAGTTTATGTTTTCGCTTGTTAGTCCGAATCGGGTGAAACAAGCACCTAGATCTTCATCTCGAAGCCCTCTTTTTGTTTAACCAACTTAAACAAGATTTTGGTACTTTAAAATTTGACTTTAGTCCAGTTTAGTAAACGAATCTTGTTTCTTTCGTGGTTTGAGTTTCGTTGCTCCGTTTGATTTGATTCTTTTTGCAAACCGAAGTTCTTCAGTTGAACTTTCTGGTTAGATCTTATTATTTGAGCTTTTCCCTTGCATCTTTTCTTGATTGCTTATGTATGCTATTGTTTGTTTGCGATAGAATTCCCGGAGTGCGAAGCGTGCTACTACGATTCACTAGGTTTTGCGAATCGTCAGCAAGGCAAGTAACACATTGATCATACCCCTTTATTACCCAGTTTTTATGCATAGTTCAACCCTCACATTGCATAAATAGGATCTCTTAACATGTGGGTCTGGGAATTAGATGATGAGGTAGAACCTATTACCTATTTTATTACCAAACCCTTGGGAGTTACCTCTACGTTATGCTTATATCGCCATGCTGTGCTCGTAGACGTGGTTTGGGTTTGAGAGTATCCATGACAGATGTGAGATTTTTAATTAATGGTTCAACTTAAGGTGGAAACTTTAATACACATCTGGGTGGATTGGTTGCAGGGCACCTGGAGAATCCGGTGTTGTCCTAGGAAATCCCGGAGGACCCGTGTGATTATCCTATGGAATGCCACCCAGGCTCAAAGGGATCATAAGATTATTCATGCTAGAAACTTCCGTGTGCAGCCACAATTCCATTATGGGCTCTGGCATAGTTGCGTATGTTGTGTGAGCTCTTTCAGTGGTGGACTAGCAGATGTAGGGGAAAGTAGGTGTACGGGTCTACCCAGGGTAAAGAGTAAATGCTTGTGAAAGACTGTGTCTCGGTCATCCAGTTCTCAAACACCATGAAGTGCGAGAAATTAAATGGAGGCGACCGAGTCTTGTGGGGAAAAGTGCACAAACCTCCACAGAGTGTACAAACTAATCATGATTAGCCGTGTCCTTGGTTATGGACATCTTGAGTATATGGTGCTTGAATTATTGATTTGATCTCATCAATCTAAATTAATTTATTGGGTTGATAATGATTACTTTAATTTGGATTGAGTTGGAGGAACCTTCTCAATGATGTTTCAACTACCATGATAGTTAAAATAAAATGTATTCCTTTATTGTCGGGAAAAATTGGCTTTATGCAAAACAGTATAACCTTAGAGCCTCCACCGGCCATATATGCTTGTAGTGATAGCATTTATCTGTTCCTCGCTCTACTGTGTTATCTTGCCAGCATATTCCATGTGCTGACCCACTTCGGGCTGCAACATATCATGTTGCAGACTTTTCAGAAGAAGAGTAAGGTGTGCTAGGTCGTTTGTCATGCACTCAGCTATGCCGTTCGAGTTGATGGACTCACTTTATCTTCCAAGCCTTCTGTTGCTATCGTATTAGATGGCCTTATGCCATATCTTTTGTAATAAGTTCTCTTTTGAGAAACTCGATGTAATAAGTGTGATATTGCTACTCTATTATAAATCCTCGGGGTACTGTGTGTGCATTACCGATCCAGGGATGACACTGAAGCACAAAGACATGATGCATTCGGATCAGGTCGCTACAAGATGGTATCAGAGCACACGCTGAATGTAGGACACTACCACTAAGATGAGCCATAGGTCACTCTTCTCTACTCATTTCTGACTCCTCTCCATTTCTACTCTTTAGGATGGCAGACTCAAGGAACAAGTTCACCCAACCGGATGAAGACACACCTTTTGGACGACAGTTGAAGGAACTCACTAGGTACCTGAACATCGGAATACGAAGCATCATCGGGATCTACACCGCCACTATACCAGAAGAGGAGCGATGGATTATTCAAGTTCAAGTTCTCGGGAGGACGTTCACGCCAGTCACTGAGCCCATAGAGTTTTCCATTGATGCACCAACCTGGAGTCTAGGCAAGAGTATGGCAGCCCACATTGCTATGGGACGAATTGGAGAATTCTACAAATAGGAGCTGAAGGACACTATTTACCAGATATGTGGGCGTCGAGATGAACAATGGGAGATGATCAGTACTAGGAGGGACAGGTCCATTGCTGTTTTCATCCAGGAGTTAAACCAGCACATTCGTCGACGGGAGAACCAGATGTGCACAGGCATGATAGATTTGAAGAAGGCGTTAACCAGGAACACAGAGCTAGAAGAGGAACTCAAGTCTTCATGTGACGGATATGAGGAGGAAATCGCAATACTTGTGGAGAAGAATGACGACCTGACAAGGAAGCTAGGAGTATTTATGGGAGACCCCGCGCCAGGAGGAGAAGACAACGAACCCAAGGAGATTTGTTCTGAAGACTACATCATCATCGACGACACTGACTCCGTCCCTGATGGTAGTGATGATAACTATGAAGATGAAGCTGGAGCGGATATCATGGAGCCTTCCACCGATTAAAATTTCTAGATGACCACCATATGAATAGTAGTTTTCCCCATATAGTAGAAGTCCGAGCACTTTTGTGACGATAGTTCTAGACCTTTTGTATGCCCTTGCTTGAATTGATTTGGTGTGATATGATTGTGTTTGCCTCATGTGCATATGGGTAGTGATTTTCCCCCTAGACCTCATTCTATTCTAATCTCTTCCCTCTAAAAACCCATCAGATGCCTCCAAGACGTGAGCCCGGATTTGAGTTTCCCCCTGAGTTCACCCAGTTGATCCAGCAGCAGAACACTTTGATGCAACTTCTTGTCCAGAATCACAACAACAACAACAACAACAACACCACCACCACCACCACCACCACCACCACCAACAACAACAACAACAACAACAACAACCCTCCACCACCACCACCACCAGTTGACAACCTAGCCCGTTTTCTGAGGTTGCAGCCGCCGGTGTTTTCCAGTAGCATCGAGCCAATAGTTGTTGATGAATGGCTACGCAAGATTGGAAAGGAATTGACCACCGTAGGTTGCACAGATGTTGAGAAGGTGCGTTTTGCCGCACATCAATTGGATGGACCAGCAGCCTCATGGTGAGAGAATTATACGACCACTTTCCCTATAGCCAATGTCACTTGGGATCAGTTTCAGCAAGCTTTTCGCACCGCCCATGTCTCAACTGGGGCTATGAGCATGAAGAAGCATGAGTTTCTCAACTTGCGCCAAGGAAATAATACTGTGGCTCAGTACGTAGATGAGTTTAGTACACTATCTCGCTATGCCCCTGATGATGTGGCCACCGATGCCGCGAAGCAGGAGAAGTTTATGAAAGGGCTGAATGATGAGATGAGCATACAGTTGATGGTGGCAACATTTAACAACTACGAGGAGTTGGTAGATAAGGATATTATGATTGAAGGGAAGCATCAGCAGATTGAGAGCCGCAAGAGGAAGTATGGACAAGGAAAGAACAATTCTGGAGCCCAACAGAAACCCCATTTCACCCCGAACTCGGGAGGATATACCCATAACCATGGAGGCCACAACCATAATGGAGGGAGTTCTCATAACCACAATGGCCCCAAGAATGGAAATGGGAATGGAGCAAGCAGTAATCAGAACCGCTCCAATCCAGCCACACCCTCCAAGAAGGATCTAGGTCACATTACCTATTTCAAGTGCGGGAAGACTGGACACTACGCCACTGAGTGCCCTGTAACAAAGAATGGGAATGCAATGGAAGCTCTGGGAAGAAACCCAACCCTTTCAACAGGGGACAAGTGAACCACGTGAACGTGGAGGAGGTTGAAGAGCAGCCGGATGCAGCTGTCGGTAAGTTTTTTGTTAAGTCATTTACCACAATAGTTCTTTTTGATATTGGTGTATCGCACTCATACATTTCAAGGTGATTCATGGATAAATATAAGTTGCCCACCAAAGTACTTATGACACATATGTTAGTAAGCTCACCAGGAGCGGAGTATATGGCAATCAAGGATGCTTTCAGATACAATTGACCATTGGAAGCCATGTTTTCCCCTCAGACCCGATAATTTTGGAATCACAAGGACTGGATGTGATACTAGGCATGGATTGGCTATCGATGTATGGAGGAAACATCGATTGCGCCAGTAAGTCGATGTATCCAGGCATGTGCCTAGGAGAAACCAAGTAAAATCTCTCTCGGGAGTTGTTCAGGAGGAAGTGCCTGTAGTGGAGGATTACCCGAATGTATTTCCAGAAGAGCTACCAGACATGCCTCCAGATCGGGACATTGAGTTTTTGATAGAACTATTGCCATGCACCGGACCAATATCGAAGAGACCATACTGGATGCCCATGAATGATGTGGAGGAGATCAAGAAGCAGATTAAGGAGTTATTGGAGAAGGGATTCATTCGATGAAGTTCATCACCCTGGGGAGCCCACTGCTCTTGGTCGAGAAGAAGGATGGATCTTTAAGAATGGTCATTGATTATCGAGCGCTAAATGAAGTGACAATTAAGAATAAGTACCCACTATCGATGATCAGTGATTTGTTTGATCAACTTCAAGGAGCTAAAGTGTTCTCCAAAATCAATCTGCGATCAGGGTACCACCAACTGAAGATCCGAGAAAAGGATATACCTAAGACAGCCTTCACCACAAGGTATGGGCTATATGAGTATACGGTTATGTCATTTGGATCGACTAACGCCCCTGCCTATTTCATGAGTATGATGAATAAGGTGTTCATGGAATTCTTGGATAAGTTCGTTGTGGTATTCATTGATGATATCTTGGTGTACTCAAAGAACGAAGAGGAACACAAGGAACATTTGCGATTGATTCTTGACAAGCTCAGAGAACATCAGGTATATGCCAAGTTCAGCAAATGTGAGTCTTGGTTAAAGGAAGTTGGATTCCTTGGACATGTTATATCAGGAGAAGGTATAGCAGTGGATCCTACCAAGGTTCAGTCAGTCACTGAGTGGTTGGCACCCACCTCAGTTGGAGAGATCCGCAGTTTTCTTGGACTCGTGGGATATTACCGGAGATTCATTGAGAATTTATCCAAGATTGCGAAGCCTATGACGGCATTGTTGAAAAAGGACACTAAGTTCCATTGGACTGAAGAGTGCAAAGAAAGTTTTCAGGAGTTGAAGAAATGTTTGACGACAGCCCCAGTGCTGATTTTGCCAGATATACGCAAGGATTTCCAATTGTATTGCGACGCCTCTCGCTTACGACTTGGAGGAGTACTCTTGCAGGACTGAAGAGTGGTTTCTTGTGCCTCCCGTCAACTTCGATCGCACGAGTTGAATTATGCCACACATGATTTGGAGTTAGCAGCTGTAGTGCATGCGCTCAAGACCTGGAGACACTTTCTTATTGGAAACCGTTGTGAGGTGTACACGGATCATAAGAGTTTGAAGTACATTTTCACTGAGAAGGAGCTGAACCTTAGGCACAGGAGATGGTTGGAGCTCATAAAGGATTATGATATAAAGCTGCACTATCATCGCGGCAAGGCCAATGTCATAGCAGACGCTTTGAGCCGGAAGATTTATGTCAATACCCTAGTAAACGAAGGATTGCCAAAGGAGTTAGCAGAAGATCTCAGGGAGCTTCATATGGAGATAGTTCCTAGAGGTTTTGTTGCAGCATTGGAGGTACAACCAACATTATTGGGAAAGATACGAGAAGCTCAGAAGGATGACAAAGAAATTTCCGAAATAAAGGAGAAGATGAGTGAAAGAAAATCCAAGGGTTTTCGTGGGGATGAACACGACACCTTGTGGTTTTAGGACCGTGTCTATGTGCCCAACAACACCGAGATCATGAAGTTGATACTGCAGGAAGCACATGACTCGCCATACTCGATACACCACGGAAACACTAAGATGTATTCGGATTTGAAGGAACATTTCTGGTGAACTGGAATGAAGAAGGGCATTGCCGAGTATGTAGCTGTATGTGATGTATGTCAGAGAGTGAAGGCAGAACATCAGAAGCCAGCATGATTACTGCAGCCTATGCCGATACCCTAATGTAAGTGGGACAAGCTTGGCATGGACTTTATCACCGGATTACCCAGGACCCGGTCGGGATATGACTCTATCTGGGTAGTAGTGGATCGCTTGACCAAGGTGGCTCACTTTGTCCCAGTAAAAACCACCTACACCAGTGCAAAGTTGGCCAAGATATACATGACCAGGATCGTATGTCTGCACGGAGTTCCGAGGACCATCGTATCAGATAGAGGAACATAGTTTACTTCAAAGTTTTGGCATCAGTTGCACCAGACTTTGGGTACCAGGCTAGAGTTCAGCACAGCCTTTCACCCGCAGAATGATGGACAAACCGAGAGAGTCAATCAGATTCTGGAGGACATGTTGAGAGCTTGTGCGCTAGATTATGGATCTAGTTGGGATGACAACTTGCCCTACGCGGAATTCTCGTACAACAACAGCTACCAGGCCAGTTTGAAGATGGCACCATTCGAAGCATTGTATGGAAGAAGATGCCGAACACCATTGATGTGGGATGAAGTTGGAGACCATCAGTTATTTGGACCGGATTTGATTAAAGAGTCAGAAGAGAAGGTTAAGTTGATTCGAGATAGACTGAAGGTAGCTCAGTCTAGACAGAAGAGTTATGCAGACTCAAAACACAAAGAGGTAGTCTATGAAATCGGAGACAGAGCATACCTGAGAGTGTCACCTTTGCGAGGTGTTAAACGTTTTGGAGTTAAGGGAAAGTTAGCCTCGAGATTTGTAGGACCGTACCGTGTTCTGGAACGCATGGGAGAGGTTGTCTACAAGTTAGAGTTACCCGAAGGACTGTCAGGAGTTCATGACGTGTTTCATGTTTCCCAGTTGAAGAAGTGCCACGCTGAGATGGCCGATATTCCTCTGAGAGATATACAGTGCCCCTAGAAGCAATTCAGTTGGATAGTGATCTAACCTATGAGGAGAAACCCGTCAAGATTCTCGAGTTTGCCAGCCGAGTCACACACAGTAAGGTTATCAAGTTTTGCAAAGTACAGTGGAGCCACCATACCGAGGATGAAGCCACCTAGGAACGAGAGTATGATCTACGCAAAGACCACCCACACCTATTTTCTAGCCAACCCGAATCTCGAGGGCGAGATTCATCTGTCGGGGGAAACTGTCCACCACGAGCACCTATGGGACCGGAGCCCCTTGTTCATGCGGTAAGGGAGCGGAGGGAGCACAAAGAGCAGATCGTAGAGCTCACGCAGGCAGTTTACCCAGGTTCGGGCCGCGACGGACGCGTAAAACCCTACTCCTGCTTAGTTTGTATTGAGTTGGAGAGCTCGGGAGCTTGAAGAACTAACTACACCGAGCGAATGAGCGATCTAGGTTCCGAACCCCTTCTACGTTGTGCATGGGCCTCCTTTTATAGCTCAAGGGGTCACCGAAAGGTGTCAACGTAGGAGAAAGGGTAAAAACGTAACTTTGGTGGTAGTTGTAACAGTGCGGGAACAGTGGATGAACAGTGGTCATCACCTACTTTGACAGTGGGGGATAAGAGCATTAAATGCCCGTCACCGTCGACCCCAAAAGCGCCCGCCCTTGCGTCTCCGTTTGCCACGGCAATGGCTTCGTCACCGTGGAGTGCCACCGTGTCCCCCAGGCTGCACAGCCATCCGCCACGCGTCCCTGGGATGGCCCCAGGGCGACGCGTGGTTCGATGAGCTGGAGCATGGGCACACAGCGTAACTCTCCCCGGCAAGCACCTTGTCGGGGCCTTGACCTTGCCGGGCCCGGGAGCTTGCCGCTCCCCGGGCCCTGCCGGGGCGCATGTTGCGCCGAGGCGTGTCTTCTGAAACGTAATCTTCTGGTCTTCCTGGCAAGCTCCTCTTGCCAGGGTCTTGTGTTAGTGAGGTAATCTTGGGCCTGGGACGGCCTTCCCGGCAAGCTCCACTTGCCGGGGCCTTGATCTTCTGTCTTGTATACTTTGTTTTTGAATGGCTTTATATGGATCGGGAAAGGTCTCCGACGAGCACGTGGTAAGCCCTACCGCGGGAAGCTGCTACTGCCCGTGCACAAGTTGGGGTACTGAGGTACCCCTACCTTAGTACACCGACATCATCTTAAGGGGGGTAGGTTTGTAACATCCCAAATTTTCAATTTGGAATGTTATACATAGGTCATCATATGCATATCATATTTTATTTGCTTTTTGTTTTGCGATCCTCTAAATTCTAAGCAACTCAAGGACCCACGGAGAGAGTTGGGGGATTTCACCGTTTTCATATTTGAATATTTTTTCAAATATTGGAACGAGGATCATTTGGTTTAATTATTTTTCTCCCCGAAACTATTCCCTAATAAAATATATGAGAGGAGATAATATGACTTCTCCAAAATAAATGGAATATCGGAAGATAAATATTAAAATCAAATAAATAGTTTTATTTGGTTTTTCTGCAATTTTATTTGAATTAGAAAAATGTGCATATTTTTAAAAATTGCATTTTAGGGCCAAGAAAATGTTCATCATGTTCTAAATATTTTATTTAGATGGTGAAAATTTGTTTTGGCATTTTTAGATTTTTATTTTTTCTAGGATTTTTCTCGCGAAATCAGTTTTTAAAAAAAAACTCTTCTGCCGGGCCGAACTGGGCCGAAGCCCAGCTGGCCCAGCCGCCGCGCCACCTGCCCCGTCGTCCCCGAGCCGGACTCCGCGAGGAGTCCGACGCCGTGACGCCGCTGTGCCCCCTCCCGCAAGCCACCGCCCCCCGGCCCTTCAAATACCCCCCTCCTTGCCCCCACATCGCCGCCCTGCCCCGCAGTCGAAGCCGCCGCGCCGCCGCTACCTTCGGCCGCCGCCGCCACACCGTGCCGCCTGCCGCTGCCGCCGCCACCTCACAAACCACCGCGCCCGACTCGCACCCGACCCGCCGCCCGTTGACCCGACCCGCGAGTCAAAACCCGACCCGTTAGGTAAACCGCCGTTTTTTTAGTAAGATTGGTTCGGTTTTGCCAGTTTAGGTTTTAGCGGACGTTCGTCCGTTCGTTCGTTTTAACGAACGATGTTCGTCAGTTAGCCGCAGACAGCGAACATTCGTTCGTTAGCCTGTTCGTCTCGTTTTCTTTTTCAGGGTTTTTCCGCTATTATTTTCGATCGTGATTTCTTCCCTGATCTTTGTTTTAGTTTATCTTTTCGCTCGTTAGTCTGATCGGGTGAATCAAGCGCCTAGATCTTTGTCTCGAAGCCCTCTTTCTGTTTAACCAACTTGAACAAGATTTTGGTACTTTAAAATTTGACTTTAGCTCAATTTAGTAAACGGATCTTGTTTCTTTCGTGGTTTGAGTTTCATTGCTTCGTTTGATTTGATTCTTTTTGCAAACCGGAGTTCTTCAGTTGAACTTTCTGGTTAGATCTTCTTATTTGAGCTTTACCCATGCATCTTTGCATGATTGATTATGTATGCTATTGTTTGTTTGCGACAGAATTCCCGGAGTGTGAAGCGTGCTACTACGAGTCACTAGGTTTTGCGAATCATCGGCAAGGCAAATAACATATTGATCATACCCCTTTATTACCCAGTTTTTATGCATTAGTTTCAACCCTCACACGATGCATAAATAGGATCTCTTAACATGTGGGTCTGGGAAGTAGATGATGAGGTAGAACCTATTACCTGTTTTATTACCAAACCCTTGGGAGTTACCTCTACGTTATGCTTATATTGCCATGCTATGCTCGTAGACGTGGTTTGGGTTTGAGAGTATCCATGACAGATGTGAGATTGTTAATTAATGGTTCAAATTAAGGTGGCAACTTTAATACACATCTGGGTGGATTGGTTGCAGGGCACCTGGAGTATCCAGTGTTGTCCTAGGAAATCACGGAGGACCCGTGTGATTATCCTATGGAATTGCACCCAGGCTCAAAGGGATCATAAGATTATTCATGCTAGAAACTTTCGTGTGCAGCCACAATGCCATTATGGGCTCTGGCATAGTTGAGTATGTTGTGTGAGCTCTTTCCTTGGTGGACTAGCAGATGTAGGGGAAAGTATGTGTATGGGTCTACCCAGGGTAAAGAGTAAATGCTTTTGAAAGAATGTGTCTCGGTCATCCGGTTCTCAAACACCATGAAGTGCGAGAAATTAAACGGAGGCAGTCGAGTCTTGTGGGGAAAAGTGCACAAACCTCTGCAGAGTGTACAAACTAATCATGATTAGCGGTATCCCCAGTTATGGACATCTTGAGTATCTGCTACTTGAATTATTGATTTGATCTCATCACTCTAAATTAATTTGTTGGGTTGATAATGATTACTTTAATTTGGATTGAGTTGGAGGAACCTTCTCAATGATGTTTCAACTACCAGGATAGTTAAAATAAAATGTATTCCTTTGTTGTAGGGGAAAATTGGATTTATGCAAAATAGTATAACCTTAGAGCCTCCACCAGCCATATATGCATGTAGTGATAGCATTTATCTGTTCCTTCCTCTACTGTGTTATCTTGCTGGCGTATTCCATGTGCTGACCCGTTTCGGGCTGCAACATATCATGTTGCAGACTTTTCAGAAGAAGAGTAAGGTGCGCTAGGTCGTTTTTCATGCACTCACCTATGCCGTTGGAGTTGATGGACTCACTTTATCTTCCAAGCCTTCCGTTGTTATCGTATTAGATGGACTTATGCCATATCTTTTGTAATGAGTTCTCTTTCGAGACATTCGATGTAATAAGTGTGTGATTGCTACTCTGTTATAAATCCTTTGGGTACTGTGTGTGTCAGCATTACCGATCCAGGAATGACACTGAAGCACAGAGACATGATCCATTCGGGTCAGGTCGCTACACGGTACCCGTACTCGATTGAGCCGGCCTCGGTGCCAGAGTCTGAATCATCGATGTAGAGCTTGCCACAGTGACTCTTAGTCATCTGGTGATATGTCTCCTTCGTATCTATAATTTTTTATTGTTCCGTACCAAAATTCTACAACTTTTACATACTTTTGACAACTTTTTATACTATTTTTGGGACTGACATATTGATCCAGTGTCCAGTGCCAGTTCCTATTGGTCGCATGTTTTTTATTTCACAGAAAATCCATATCAAACGGAGACCGAACGGGATAAAAACTTACGGAGATTTTTTTGGAATATATGTGATTTTTGGGAAGAAGAATCAAGGTGAGACGATGCCCGAGGGGGGCACGAGGTAGGGGGCACGCCCCTGAACCTTGTGGCCACTCCGTAAGGCGGTTGGTGCCCTTCTTTCTCCGCAAGAAATCCAATATCCGGATACAAATCGTGTTAAATTTTCAGCCCAATCGGAGTTACGGAGCTCCGGGAACATAAGAAACGGTGAAAGGCCAGAATCTGGAATGCAGAAATA
>LR738714.1:445449049-445480390 GCA_902687465.1 Secale cereale
AGAGAGAGAGAGAGAGAGAGAGAGAGAGAGAGAGAGAGAGAGAGATCCAATCTCAGAGGGGCTCTCGCCCCTCCCATGCCATGGAGGCCATGGACTAGAGGGGAAACCCTTCTCCCATCTAGGGAGAAGGTCAAGGAAGAATAAGAAGGAGGGGGTCTCTCTCTCTCTCTGTCCCGGTGGCGCCGTAACGCCGTCGGGGCCATCATCGTGTGACGGCAATCTACACCAACACCTCCATCATCTTCACCAACATCTTCATCACCTTCCCCCATCTATCTATAGCGATCCAATCTCCCACAACCCGTTGTACCCTCTACTTAAATGGTGCTTTATGCTTCATATTATTATCCAACGATGTGTTGCCATCCTATGATGTCTGAGTACATTTTCATTATCCTATCGGTAATTGGTGAATTGCTATGATTGGTCTAATTTGCTTGTGGTTATGTTGCTGTCCTTTGGTGCCCATCATATGAGCACGCGTGTGGATCACACCATAGGGTTACTTGTATGTTGATAGCACTATGTTTTGGAGGGCAAGAGTGACAGAAGCTTCAACCTAGCATAGAAATTGATGCATACGGGATTGAAGGGGGACCAATATATCTTAATGATATGGTTGGGTTTTACCTTAATGAACGTTATTAGTTGCGGATGCTTGCTAATAGTTCCAATCATAAGTGCATAGAATTCCAAGTCAGGGATGACATGCTAGTAGTGGCCTCTCCCACAAAAAACTTGCTATCGGTCTAGTAACGTAGTCAATTGCTTAGGGAGAATTTCGCAACTCCTACCACCACTTCTCCACACTCGCTAAACTAACTTTATTGCTTCTTTATCCAAACAGCCCCTAATTTGTATTTACGTGCTCTTTATATTCTTCCAAACCTATCACGTTACACCTACAAAGTACTTCTAGTTTTATACTTGTTCTAGGTAAAGCGAACGTCAAGCGTGCGTAGAGTTGTATCGGTGGTTCATAGAACTTGAGGGAATATTTGTTCTACCTTTCGCTCCTCATTGGGTTCGACACTCTTACTTATAAAAAGAGGCTACAATTGATCCCCTATACTTGTGGGTTAACAAGACCTTTTTCTGGCGCCGTTGCCGGGGAGCAATAGCATGGGGTGAATATTCTCGTGTGTGCTTGTTTGCTTTATCACTAAGTAGATTTATTTGCTGTTCTAAGTTGTTCTCTATCTTTAGTTATGGATATGGAACACGAAATACCAAAAAATAGGTGTACTTGCTACTCATGGAGATGGGGAACCTCCTAAAACTCTCGATGCTCATTATGTGAAAGATATTATGTACTACTTTGATAATCCTGAGAAAACCCCATTCAATTATATAATGGGAGACACGTTGGATCAACGTGAATACTTTAGGGATTATCACTTGACCCGTAAAGGGAAATTGTTATGGGATCAAATTTATATGTTGCGTTGGTATGCTCGGCAACCGTGCTTGAGATATGATTATACTTGTTGCTCTAGGATGGAGACTCCACACCTTCCCTTTTCATGCAAATTTAATGATAATGAAACCTTAGCATCTTATGCTAATGGTATATATGATTACTATGATGTTGAACTAATTAAAGAATTTGTTGCTTTTAGGGGTGCTTGTGAAATTAAATGTTTGTTTCAAGAGTATGAAAATTATGATGATGTTGTTTATAGATCTGAAAATCTTGCTATATTTAAATATTGCTATTTGAATTATGAATAGAATGCCAATATTGATGCGTTTATTGAGAAAGTCTCCGCTGTCCAAGAAGAGACTAATATTTTGTAGGAAACTATGGAAGAAGAAATTGATGACACTATGAGCTCATTAGATGAAAAAGATGACGAGGAGAGCGAAGAACAAAAGGAGGAAGAGCGGATTAGCTACCCGTGCCCACCTTCTAATGAGAGTAACTCTTCAACTCATACATTGTTTAATTTTACTTCGTGCTTACTGAAGGATGAATGCTATGATCCCTTTGACTCGTTTGAAATTTCCCTTTTTGATGAAATTGATGCTTGTTATGCTTGTGGCAAAGATGCCAATATGAATTATGCTTATGGAGATGAACTTTCTATAGTTCCTTATGTTATGAATGAAATTGTTGCTATTGCACCCACACATGATAGTTCTATTATCTTTTTGAATTATGTCAACTACACTATATCGGAGAAGTTTGCACTTATTAAGGACTATATTGATGGGTTGCGTTCTACTACTACACATGATGATTTTGATAGATATAATATGCATGTGCTTGTTGCTCCTACTTGCAATTATTATGAGGGGGGAACTACATCTCCGCCTCTCTATGTTTCCAATATGATAAAATTGCAAGAAACTGTTTATACTATGCATTGGCCTTTACTATGTGTGCATGAATTGTTCTTTTATGACATGCCGATGCATAGGAAGAGAGTTAGACTTCGTTGTTGCATGATATATGTTATTTTTTGCTCACTACTAAATCACAAATCATTGTTAATTAAAATTGCCTTTGATATACCTTGGGATCCGGGTGGATCCATTACTTGAGCACTATATGCCCAGCTTAATGGCTTTAAAGAAAGGGCTGCTAGGGAGACAACCCAGAAGTTTTAGAGAGTCATTTAATTCTATTTTGTGCTTTTATAAAGTTAAAAGACAAAAAAATAGAGGGGAACCTAAAACTTTTTCAAAAAGAGAAGCCGTTGAAAGGTGATGCATTGTGGAAACAAGGGTCGACCTTGAACACTTGTGTTCATGCCTATGGAAACGGTGTAGAATTTTTCATGGAAGTTTCTCATAAAATTAATTATCCCATTGTACAATTCCATTGTATTGTAAAAATAATGTGCCAAGAGTTTCCTTTAGGATGATTAAACTGCTTGTTGGTTTGTGTGTTGCAAAAACAGAAAATTTGGCTGTAGTGCGCGATTTAATTTTTTACTAGAACATCGAAAGGATCTGAAACTTTTTGCATAGTCTTGCTATACAAATTTTTGTTTTTCCGAATTTTGCTAGAATTTTTAGAGTGACATAAGTATGGTGAATGTTCAAATCTTTACAGACTGTCATGTTTTCATAGATTGCTGTTATAGCTTCATTATTTGCATATGTTTGAATTCTTGTTGAAGCCTCCTTGACTTGGGGACATAGAATTGTGATAGCATACAGTGGGTAATGTTTGTTCATAATTATACAATAATTTTAGAGCAGTACATGATGGGATTTCATTGATCATCTACACTAACCCCGCCACTAAAAGTTCGGTTAAGTTTTGTGTGGATGAAGTGTTCGAAGATCGTGGAGGTCTCGATGTGAGGATAAGGAGGAGAGGCAAGAGCTCAAGCTTGGGGATGCCCAAGGCACCCCAAGTAAATATTCAAGGAGACTCGAGCGTATAAGCTTGGGGATGCCCCGGAAGGCATCCCATCTTTCTTTAACAAGTATCGGTATGTTTTCGGATTCGTTTCGTTCACATGATATGCGTAAATCTTGAAGTGTCGTGTGCTTTTCCTTTATTTTTCCTTTTAATAAATGCACCATGCTGGTATGAGATAGTCCTTGGTTGATTTATAGAATGCTCTTTGCACTTCCCTTATATCTTTTGAGTATGGCTTTATAGAATGCTTCATGTGCTTCACTTATATCATTTGAAATTTGGATTGCCTGTTTCTCCTCACATAGAAAACCGCCATTTGTAGAATGCTCTTTTGCTTCACTTATATTTGTTAGAGCATGGGCATATCTTTTGTAGAAAGAATTAAAACTCTCTTGCTTCACTTATATCTATTTGGAGAATTGACAGGAATTGGTCATTCACATGGTTAGCCATAAAATCCTACATAAACTTGTAGATCGCTGAATATGATATGTTTGATTCTTTGCAATAGTTTTGCGATATAGAGATGCCAATATGTGGGAGGTACTAGTGAATGATTGTGGTTTAGTAAAAATATTGGTGTTAAGGTTTGTGATTCCCGAAGCATGCACGTATGGTCTCCTAACTATGTAACCAAATTGGCGTGCATTGTATTTTGATTGTTTATCTTTGCGTGAAGGTCGGGGGCGCGCGATGGTTAACTCCTACCAACCTCCCCCCTAGGAGCATGCGTCGTAGTATTTTTGCTTCGAGGGCTAATAGATTTTCGCAATAAGTATGTGAGTTCTTTATGACTAATGTTGAGTCAATGGATTATACGCACTCTCACCCTTCCACCTTGCTAGCCACTCTAGTACTGCGCAATTTTCGTCGGTGCATCAAACCACCTTATACCCTTCCTCAAAACAGCCACCATACCTACCTATTATGGCATTTCCATAGCCATTCCGAGATATATTGCCATGTAACTCCACTTTTCCGTTTACTATGACACGCACCATCATTGTCATATTGCCTTGCATGATCGTAAGATAGCTAGCATGATGTTTCCAGCTTGTCCCTTTTTTTATGTCATTGCTACGCTAGATCATTGCACATCCCGGTACATCGCCGGAGGCATTCATAGAGTCATATTTTTGTTCTAGTATCGAGTTATAACATCGAGTTGTAAGTAAATAAAAGTGTGATGATTATCATTGTTGGAGCATTACCCCATGTGAGGAAAAAAATAGGCCAAAGAAGCCTAAATAAAAAAGGGGGGCAAAGAAGCCCGTCAAAAAAACAGAGAGAGAAAGAGAGAAGGGGCAATGTTACTATCCTTTTACCACACTTGTGCTTCAGAGTAGCACCAAGTTCTTCATACAGAGAGTCTCCTATATTGTCACTTTCATATACTAGTGGGAATTTTTCGTTATAGAACTTGGCTTGTGTATTCCAATGATGAGCTTCCTCAAATTGCCCTAGGTCTTCATGAGCAAGCAAGTTGATGCACACCCACTAGTTTTCCTTTGAGCTTTCATACACTTATAGCTCTAGTGCATCTGTACATGGCAATCCCTACTCACTCACATTGATATCAATTGATGGACATCTCCATAGTCCATTGATTCGCCTAGTTGATGTGAGACTTTCTCCCTCATTTTGTCTATCACCACCTTCTATTCCACACATAGTGATATGTCCATGGCTCACGCTCATGTATTTCGTGAAGAGATGAAAAGGTTCGAAAAAGTAAAAGTATGAAAACAATTTCTTGGCTGACACCGGGATGGGCATGAGGGGTACCTTGTGTTAAGAAAAGGGAGCATAAAAGACTATATGATTTTGTAGGGGTAACGTTCTTTAGCATTCATATTTTGAAAGACTTGATTGTTTGTTGGAATTCCCAAGTATTAAATTCTTTTATGTCAAATGATAGACTATTGCTTTGAATCACTTGTGTCTTAATATTCATGCGTGATTAAATTACATGATCAAGATTATGCTAGGTAGCTTTCCACATCAAAAATTATCTTTTTTATCATTTACCTCCTCGAGGATGAGCAGGAATTAAGCTTGGGGATGCTGATACATCTCCGTTGTATCTATAATTATTTATTGTTACATGCAAATATTCTACAACTTTTACATACTTTTGGCAACTTTTTATACTACTTTTGGGACTAACATATTGATCCAGTGCCCAGTGCCAGTTCCTGTTTGTTGCATGTTTTTTGTTCCGCAGAAAATCCATATCAAACGGAGTCCAAACGGGATAAAAACTTATGGAGATTTGTTTTGGAATATATGTGGTTTTTGGGAAGAAGAATCAACGCAAGACGGTGCCCGAGGGGGCCACGAGGTAGGGGCGCACCCCAGGAGGGTGGGCGCGCCCCTGACCCTCGTGGCCACCTCGTAAGGCAGTTGGTGCCCTTCTTTCGCCACAAGAAATCCAATATCCGGATACAAATCATGTTAAAATTTCAGCCCAATCGAAGTTACGATCTCCGGGAATATAAGAAACGGTGAAAGGCCGGAATGTCAAACGCAGAAACAGAGAGAGACAGAGAGACAGATCCAATCTCGAAGGGGCTCTCGCCCCTCCCATGCCATGGAGGCCATGGACCAGAGGGGAAACCCTTCTCCCATCTAGGGAGAAGCTCAAGGAAGAAGAAGAAGGAGGGGGCTCTCTCCTCCTCTCTCCCGGTGGCGCCGGAACGCAGCTAGGGCCATCATCGTGTAACGGCGATCTACACCAACACCTCCGTCATCTTCACCAACATCTTCATCACCTTCCCCCATCTATCTACAGCGGTCCACTCTCCCGCAACATGATGTACCCTTTACTTGAACATGGTGATTTATGCTTCATATTATTATCCAATGATGTGTTGCCATTCTATGATGTGTGAGTATATTTTCATTGTCCTATTGGTAAATGGTGAATTGCTATGATTGGTTTAATTTTCTTGTGGTTATGATGCTGTCCTTTGGTGCCCATCATATGAGCGCGCGCATGGATCACGCCATAGGGTTATTTGTATGTTGATATGACTATGTATTGGAGGGCAAGAGTGACAGAAGCTTCAACCTAGCATAGAAATTGATGCATACGGGATTGAAGGGGGACCAATATATCTTAATGCTATGGTTGGGTTTTACCTTAATGAATGTTAGTAGTTGTGGATGCTTGCTAATAGTTCCAATCATAATTGCATAGAGTTCCAAGTCAGGGATGACATGCTAGCAGTGGCCTCTCCCACATAAAACTTGCTATCTGTCTAGTAACGTAGTCAATTGCTTAGGGACAATTTCGCAACTCCTACCACCACTTTTCCACACTCTCTATACTAACTTTATTGATTCTTTACCTAAACAGCCCCTAGTTTTTATTTACGTCCTCTTTATATTCTTGCAAACCTATCTCGTTACACCTACAAAGTACTTCTAGTTTTATACTTGTTCTAGGTAAACGAACGTCAAGCATGTGTAGAGTCGTATCGGTGGTCGATAGAACTTGAGGGAATGTTTATTCTACCTTTAGATCCTCATTGGGTTCGACACTCTTACTTATCGAAAGAGGCTACAATTGATCCACTATACTTGTGGGTTATCATCTGGCCCATGACGTCTCCCTTGAGCCCTACGAAGTTGCCCTTCAAGAACTCGAAACCACTATGCGCGAGCCCCACGGTGGGTGCCAACTGTCATGGATTTGTCACGGCAAATACCTAGGTTTAGGAATTAAGTGTGGAGCCATCGCAGTTAGGTTAGCTTAAAGGGGTTAAATGGGACAAAGGACACGAAGGATTTTTTGTCCTGGTTCAGCCGCTCGATGAGGTAAAAGCTTAATCCAGCTGGGGTTGTATTGCTCGAGACTCAATAACCAGGGAGCGAATACGCTTGACCTAGCTCTTGAGCGATCGTTTCTTGAGTTAACCCGCCGCCAGATCACCCCTTTATATATGCATGTCGATGCCCGGCGGCTTACAGAGTCCTGGTCGGATCATACACAACGTGTCCGGCTCGGTACAAACTAAGCATTCCTTACTATACAAGTTACACATATGGCGGTTCACACTCGCGGGCCTGAAGCCATCTCCGGGTCTTGGGCCTTCACGCATCACCATTTTGGGATTCTTTATCTTAAATTGTCGGGGGTATGACACGGCCCCTCCTGGGCGGGTTACACCCATTAGCTATATCTCCAACAGTTGTACTTGCCCAAGAACCAGCCCCACCACACATAACCCAGACTCACACAGATTGTACCCCTACCCAGTTGGACAGAGAACCAGCTACACCCCTTCTAACCCCAACCCTAGCAGACAATAGCCCAGTTCCTGTTGACATAGCACTATCTCCACCATAGAGCACCCAAACATGAACAGTTAGTAAGGCAAGTGAAGTGCCCAAAGCACGAGAACCACCACTCCGAACCCCAAGTCAATGCTTAAAGCAGAAGAAGAATTGTTCTTAGGTCAGGTTCCATGGCTATGGTTCATACTCCTTTGCTCTAGAATCTCTGTATTTACTCATAACACCTAATATCAAATTTGAAGGATGCAATTGAAACTCCAATGGTGCAAACGGTATCATTTAAACATGTTTCTTTAACTGGTTTGCTGTTGTAACTTGCTCTATGTTGATTTCAGTTTCAATTGAATAAACAATTATGTTCTCATGGCATGCATATTACAAGTGTTGTTAGTGTTGTGTAGTTTCCCACACTTATATTATGTCTATGCTGCTTTGTCTTAAACAGATATGATTTGAACTGTCTCTATCTTGATTTGGCAACATAAACTAGAATGATATAGACCATACATTGACCATACTACATAGATATATGTTTGTTTAATGATGTTATCATGTCCACCTTACAACTGAACTGGTTTACCAAAATGAGTTTCATATACAACATGGTAAACCTGTGACATGTCTGCTTGTTCCTCTTGTAGAATGCCGACTAGAAAATTGGAGAAGAGCACCCCATTATGCAATGGTACAGAAAGTAATGCAGATAAGGTTCAAGATAGTGAGACAACCATGTTGGTCTCCAAGAAAGTTGTTAAATACTATCTTTTGGATAGTGAGACAACCCCAAAGTCGTGCCTTGATGTAGTGTTTGAATTACTGGCCACTACTGTTGGCACAAGCTCTTCGAACTCGCTGCCTGAATCAGTTCGGCTTCTTGAGTCTCAACTTCAAGTTGAAAGACATCAATCAGATGTGCTGCGACGGGAAGCCAAAGGACTGAGGAAGTCTCTGTAGAATTCAGATGCATACTTTCTGGTGCAACAGCAAGTGCTGGAGGATTTAAGCGCCAAACAAGAGAAAGCTAATAAGCTTGCTAAGCATCTTGCCAGCATGGTGGATACCCATGATATTGTTTCTTGAGCTCTTCTGAAGTGGTTTCAGTTCTGGACTTGTTTTGCTGCGGTGTCTATTTGCATTGGTCGCCAACTTTGACAACAGTGTATGTAGTATGCTGCTTTCTTCCCCATATTTACACTCCTGGCGAACTTTGATGCCCGGTCGCTGTAATATGTGTAATAGCTATATAGCCTAGCGTATGTTGCTTGCTTACTTATTTCCTTGTTGTCTTTTTTATTTGTTTGCTTGTAGTCAGTGTAGTTCTTTTTCCGTGGTTTGCTAGTGGCCGTAATAACCTATTATTTAAAACTTGGCCACAATAACCATGGGCAACATGCGAACCGTTGTCACCATGGCCTTCTATGGGCCATAGAATCAATGGGCCTTCTACGGGTTGTATGATCGATTGGCCTAACAACGGACCGCATTATGGGCCGTAAACAGGCTAGAGAGGCAGTTGTCCGTTCATGGGCCGGCCATAACAGGCCTTTAGGAGGCCGACGAGTATAACGGGCTTAATTCCTTTGACGGGCATAACGGGTCATTAATGGGCCATTATGAAAATGGTCCAACGGGTCAACGGGCCACAAACGGGCCGACTTTAACCACGGGCTGAATTTGGCCCACAAGCGGAAAAAGCCAGTAACGCTACTGAATGCTGCAAATCAGCCCTAGAATAGATGGGCCCTTAAAAGGCCGAAAGATAACAAGGGCTGGGAACGGCCCAATGGGGTAATGGGCAGTTAATGGGTATGAAGCGACATACTGTTCATTATGGGCCAGTTTCACTATGGGTCGTTAAGGGGCCGAGAGTTACAAAGGGCCACATATGGACCGAAAGACGTCATGGGCCGTACATGGACCGGAAGTTACAACGGGCTGGAATCGTATTGGATGGCCCAGATGAAGCTAGTGGGCCGAATTAGGAAAAGCCATAATGGGCCGTGAGTTATCGGGCCTGAATGGGTTATATGCGAGCAGGCCTTTAGCAGGCTTTCGATGGGCCGGCCCGTTATCCTTTGACCAAGTGAAATGAGTCGGCCTTTTGACCTGAATGGGCCCCTGTTGGGTCGTGCCATGTGTCGACGTATCATTGGCGCCTCCTGTCCATTGGTTGGTTGATATCTCTCCGCGCGTGGAGCTGATACGTGGTTCGTTCGGCCAATGAGAATTTTACATGTGGAAAATCCCCATTGGTCCTGGCTGTTAACGGGTTATCAGATCCAAAACTGGACCCTATAGGGTTAACGGCGTGCCGTTATGGTGGATGCCACGTGTTGGTTACCCTTGACGAAAGCACTTCCATGACGCGTTATTTATCGTCATGGAAGTGAACACTTCCGTGATGATAATTTTGGTATTGTCATGGAACACTTCTACGACAGCACATGTATGACTATCTTGATTCTGTCATTAAATTGTCATGGATGTACATGCATGACAGAAAACGTGACCTACTGTGACAAACACGTATTATCACGGAAGTGGTTTTTTTGTACTGACGGGACCATGCAAACACGGGGCGTCAAGCAATGCACGAATGTGCGGGCGGAGACAGCGCAAGGTGGAGCATGGTTGCAGCCAGACAAGGTTCGCTAGGTTGGACTAGACAGTCTGACGGATCGAGGGGTATGTTGGTTGGATAGAAGATGGCGGTGATTTCAGCAAGGGCGACACATGAGCGTGATGTTCATGGTGACCGACTTCTGGGGCGTGGAAACATGCGGTGCAGGCCTGAGGGCTTGTATGGCTTCGACAAGATTATGGAGCGATGTTGATTCAATGCAATGTACACATGAGAGCTTGAAGTCGTCGGGGCGCGGGGGTGAAACGTACAACCACCATGGAGTCATGTTGAATGTGGAGCTAGAGTCTGATGGAATAGTTCACTCTCTGCTGATAAAGGGGCTACGGTGTAAGTGCATGATGAATCACAACATATTTCAACGGGAAAGCGAGAGATACGTGGTTTAAACTGAGTATTGGTGGTCTGAGGGAGACCTGATACTCGACATATGTCGGAGATGATCGGTGGTTCTCTATGGCGGGGGTTGAGTGGTGTGGGTTCGCAACCTTGGGAGACTCGACCGGGACAGCAGAGGCTCGACGCGGTGATAGTGGCGAGGCGTGCTGTAAGCATGGGACACAGCGACATGCCAAGGCACTAATGGTCAGACAAAGTGCACAAAGGGTGTTGGAGTAGTGTTGAAGAGTATTAGATTCAAGCTGGTGACTTGGTCTATCGGTGCTAGTTCATAGGAGTTGACCATGGAGAATTTGAGAAAGTGACGGAAAGTATAAAATTGTCAAAAGCTAAGAGAGTACATGGCCATATATTCTGTGGTGTTTGGTGCAAATGGCAAACTACGGATGACAAGTATAGAAGGATGCGGAGTGCTATAGTTGTGGGACATGTCAGAGACTATCCGGAAAAAGGGTGAGACAATTGTGAATTTGACTTGGGATGACTACAAGCAACGGTGAGATTTCGTCAAATTTCGGACATGCGGTCAAGGAAGAGCGGTGATGTGGAGCTCAGATAACTCTTATGTTGGGAGCACAGAGTAGATTAATAAGCAACTTAATTTTGCTCGAAGTTGACTATGAAGAATACAAGAAGAGACTACAGTTGCAGGTGGAGTCAGATGGATCCTGGGAATAGCAGTGGTGCTCATGGCGTATCTCAAGTCCAATGTACATGGAGGTTTGGCGTATGGATAAATCCAAGATGGTGGATAATGTTCGCCAAGGTGGAGTTTGTTAGAGTTGTGTCGAACATTATTATACAAGGTAGGTTACAGTTGGACTTGGAGTAGAACGGTGTGTAGACAGGATATGGAGTCGCGTCCAAGTAGGACACTTGTATGCTAGGCCTCTTATATAATGAGGGGTAGGCACATGATGTAACATATGCCAACATAACAGCACAGGTACGAGGGGGCAAGCTAGCGGCATGTGCCGGCGTCCGGGCGGCCGGCATGCGGTATTGTAGCGATGTCATGGGGAGGAGTGCCTGTAGTAAATCTCCGGGGATGTAGCCATGTCAGTGAAGCTTGTTAACAAGTCTTGGTGTCATGTCTCGTGTGATTGTTTGGTCCTCGGATGATCGACGGAGCGCATCGGATTAATTCTAACACTCTTTCCTGCATATATACTATACTTACACCCAAAGGCGTTGCTGGGCCCCAGGCCACCAGGGCCATGGCCCGGGGCGTTATAACTTTTTTAGCCTATATTTTTTAGATTTTCAAAAGTGACCCGGGGCGTTGGCTTGGCCCAGCCCATCACCTGCTGGTTGCCCAGGCCCTCTCGACCAGTTGACCACACAGAGAGCCAGAGACCAGAGAGCAGAGAGGCAGAAACAAACCCTATACAATACGCATCGACGCGGGCAGGCAGCCGCCGGCTACCGCTCATCAAATCCGGCGACCCTGTCCACTCCGGCTAGGTGGCAACCCCGTCCACTTCGGCAAGGCGGTGACCCTGCTCGCACGGCTTCACCTCCACTCCGCCGCTCATAAGCGACTGATGACCCACAAGTGTAGGGGATCTATCGTAGTCCTTTCGATAAGTAAGAGTGTCGAACCCAACGAGAAGCAGAAGGAAATAATAGGCAATTTTCAGTGAGTTATTTTCTGCAAGCACTGAAATTATAGGTAACCGATAGTTTTGTGATAAGGTAATTGTTAGCAAGTAACATAAGGTAAAAGTAAATAAGGTGCAGCAAGATGGCCCAAACCTTTTTGTAGCAAAGGACAAGCCTAGACAAACTCTTATTTGAAGGAAAACGCTCCCGAGGACACATGGGAATTATCGTCAAGCTAGTTTTCATCACGTTCATATGATTCGCGTCCGGTACTTTGATAATTTGGTATGTGGGCGGACCGGTGCTTGGGTGTTGTCCTTACTTGGACAAGCCTCCCACTTATGATTAACCTCTAATGCAAGCATCCGCAACTACAAAAGAAGTATTAAGGTAAGCCTAACCATAGCATGAAACATATGGATCCAAATCAGCCCCTTACGAAGCAACGCATAAACTAGGGTTTAAGCTTATGTCACTCTAGCAGCCCATCATCTACTTATTACTTCCCAATGCCTTCCTCTAGGCCCAAATAATGGTGAAGTGTCATGTAGTCGACATTCACATGACACCACTAGAGGAGAGACAACATACATCTCATCAAAATATCGAATGAATACCAAATTCACATGACTACTTATAGCAAGACTTCTCCCATGTCCTCAGGAACAAAAGTAACTACTCACAAGACATAATATTGTTCATGATCAGAGGGGTATTAATATGCATAATAGATCTGAACATATGATCTTCCACCAAATAAACCAACTAGCATCAACTACAAGGAGTAATCAACACTACTAGCAACCCACAGGTACCAATCTGAGGTTTGGGTACAAAGATTGGATACAAGAGATGAACTAGGGTTTGAGAGGAGATGGTGCTGGTGAAGATGTTGACGAAGATAACCCTCCCCAAGATGGGAGAGTTGTTGGTGATGACGGCGGTGACGATTTCCCCCTCCCGAGGGGGAAGTATCCCCGGCAGAACAGCTCTGCCGGAGCCCTAGATTGGTTTCTGACAAGGTTCCGCCTCGAGACAGCGGCGTCTGGTCCCAAAAGCCTTCTTCTGATTTTTTTTTCCAGGTCAAAACACCTCATATAGGAGAAGATGGGCATCGGGGGGGCATCTGGTGGCCCACAAGACAGGGGGGCGCCCAGAGAGGGGGGCGCGCCCCCCACCCTCGTGGACAGGTGGTGGCCCCCCTGATAATTCCCTTTTGCCAGATATATTTTATATTTTCTGAAACGGTGTCCCATGGAGTTTTGAGCTTTTTGAGTTGTGCAGAATAGGTTTTCAGTGTTTGCTTTTTTTCCAGCCCAGAATTCCAGCTGCCAGGATTCTCCCTCTTCATGTAAACCTTGTAGAATAAGAGAGAAAAGACATAAGTAATGTGACATAACGTGTAATAACAGCCCATAGTACAATAAATATCAACATAAAAGCATGATGCAAAATGGATGTATCAACTCCCCCAAGCTTGGACCTCGCTTGTCCTCAAGCGAAAGCCGATATCGAAAAATATGTCCGCATGTTTAGAGATAGAGGTGTCGATAAAAATAAAATACGGACATGAGGGCATCATGATTATTCTTATAACAGCAACACATATATATTGTCATATGATTCTTATGCTAAAGTAACAATTCATTCACAATATCAAGTATGAATCAGAAACTTCATTGAAAACCAACAAACTATGATCTCGGTCATTGAAGCAATTGCAATTTATCGTAACATCGGAAAGAGTCAACATAAGAGCTTTTCAGCAAGCCTACATACTCAACTATCATATAGTCTTTAACAATTGCTCACACTCATGCAATACTTATGGTTATGGAGTTTTAATCGGACACAGAGAAAGATAGGGGCTTATGGTATTGCCTCCCAACCTTTTACCTCAAGGGTAATGTCAACAGTAATCGACCATGATAACTTATATCCAAGTGGGTATATATGTCAGGATCTTTCCAACACAATGTGCTTGCCAAAGGATAAAATGTAAAAAGGAAAGGTGATTTTAACCTTGACCCTTATAAGGCAATAATAATAGATAGGTCTTTCGCGGAGGGAAGCAGAGGTTGTCATGTGCTTTTATGGTTGGATGCACAAAGTCTTAGCGCAAAAGAATGTCACTTTATATTGCCACATGTGATAAGGACCTTTATTATGCAGTCCGTCGCTTTTATTACTTCTGTATCACAAGATCGTATAAAGCTTATTTCCTCCACACTAATAAATTATACATATTTTAGCGAGTTTGCAACATGACAACTTACTTGAAGGATCTTACTCAATCCATAGGTAGGTATGATGGACTCTCATGGCAAAACTGGGTTTAAGGATGTATGGGAGCACAAGTAGTATCTCTACTTGGTGCAAGGAGTTTTGGCTAGCATGAGGGGGAAAGGCAAGCTCAACATGTTGGATGATCCATGAAAATATACTTTATTTCGAATATAAGAAAACATAACCCATTATATTGTCTTCCTTGTCCAACATCAACTCTTTAGCATGTGATATTTTAATGAGTGCTCACAATCATAAAAGATGTCTAAGATAGTATATTTGTATGTGAAACCTCTCTTTCTTTGTTACTTCCTATTAATTGCAACGATGACCAAAACTATGTTTGTCAACCCTCAACAACTTTTATTCATCATACTCTTTATATGTGAAGTCATTACTTCCCATAAGATCAATATGATCTCTTTGATACTTTTTATATTTTCTTTTATTCTAACATGATCAAAGTGAGGAAATCAAGCCCTTGACTCAACACTAATCTTTATTATATAGCTCATGGGCTCGATTACAAAGGGTAAAGATCATAAAGCAAAAGCTCACAACTAGATCATGCTAACTTTATTCTACTAGATCAAGATACTACCAAAAGGATCGAACTAAGAAAAATAGTAAAGATAGGAGTGTGATGGTGATACGATACCGGGGCACCTCCCCCAAGCTTGGCAGTTGCGAAGGGGAGTGCCCATACCCATATGAGTATGTCTCCTTCTTCGGGGGTGGTGATGATGGAGTTGTTGATGATGTAGGCTTATCGTTCATCTTCCAAGGCATGGGCTCACCATCGTAGAAGGATGATTGAGTCTCCGGGATACTCAAATCTGCAGCCAAACTCATCTTCTTGAATCTATATTCATACTCATAGTTTTGGTTTTGCAGGTCATAGATCTGGGCCTGGAGGTGTTTGAATTTCTCTTGGAGATTGGAGATGGCTTCCCCGAAGATCCTTGAGTCCAGCTTGAGATTGTTGGCGAGCTCCGCGATCATCATGTGGTTGGCGTTGACTCCTCGTTCCACCATACCTTGGCACTTGAAAACTTGTTGATCCATTGCTTCGAGTCTCGTCTCCATGCTTCAGGTCCTCCTTGGCCACTCAACACCACGGATGTGCAGCACCCCTTCACGCAACTCCATGGTTTGAGGGTGATGCAGCACCTCCGCGAGGTAGGGTTGATGACCTTCTCGAAGAATTTGTCCTTGGGGGTACAGGGAGACGCCATGATGATCTAGATCTGTCAGAAACAACAGCTCGAAACGAAAACAGAGGATTTTTGCATGATATGGTGGTCAAAGCCTTTGGTACAATATATAATGAATTTTTACTGACCAAAAGGAGTAACATACAAGAAATCGGAGTCCGAGAGGCACACGAGGTTCCCATGAGGCAGGGGGCGCGCCCATGGAAAGGGGGCGCGCCCTCCACCCTCGTGGATGGCTCGTGTCTCTTCCGGACTGCCACTTATTTTTCTATTTTTCTCAATATTCCAAAACGGTGAAAAATTGCCATTAGAACTGTTTTGGAGTCAGTTTACTTACCGTATCACATACCTCTTCCTTTTCGAAGTCTGAATCATTCTGGAAAGTGTCCCTTATGTATTCCTCCGGGGTTACGGTTTCAATAATGTTGGTTTCAACATTTATAGGATTACCTGAGATATAGTGTTTGATTCTTTGACCGTTCACCACCTTCGGATTTGTACCTTCGAAGTTGTTGATTTTTATGGCACCGGAACGATAGACCTCCTCGATAACGTAAGGACCTTCCCATTCGGAGAGGAGTTTTCCTGCAAAAAAATCTTAAACGAGAGTTGTATAGCAAGACATAATCACCTACGTTAAACTCACGCTTTTGTATCCATTTGTCATGCCATCTTTTAACTTTTTCTTTAAACAGCTTGGCATTCTCATAAGCCTGGGTTCTCCATTCATCAAGAGAGCTAATGTCAAATAACCTCTTCTCACCGGCAAGTTTGAAATCATAATTGAGCTCTTTAATAGCCCAATATGCCTTATGTTCTAGCTCAAGAGGTAAGTGACATGCTTTTCCATAAACCATCTTATATGGAGTCATACCCATAGGATTTTTGTATGCAGTTCTATAGGCCCATAATGCATCATCTAGTTTCTTGGACCAATTCTTTCTAGACCTATTAACTATATTTTGCAAAATTAATTTCACCTCTCTATTGCTTAATTCTACTTGACCACTAGTCTGTGGGTGATAAGGGGATGCAATTCTATGATTAACATCATACTTAGCAAGCATTTTATGGAAAGCACCATGAATAAAGTGTGAACCACCATCAGTCATTAAGTATCTAGGGACTCCAAACCTCAGAAAAATAACTTCTTTAAGCAACTTAATATAGGTGTTGTGATCAACACTACTAGTTGGAATAGCTTGTACCCACTTAGTAACGTAATCAACAGCAACTAAAATATGTGTGTACCCATTAGAGGAAGGAAACGTTCTCATATAATCAAAGCCCCACACATCAAATGGTTCAATAACAAGTGAATAATTCATAGGCATTTCTTGACGTCTACTGATATTACCAATTCTTTGACATTCATCACAAGATAAGACAAACTTACAGGCATCCTTGAACAGAGTAGGCCAATAAAAACCAGATTGCAATACCTTATGTGTAGTTCTATCTCCAGCATGGTGTCCTCCATAAGCTTCGGAGTGGCACTTGCGTAGGATTTGTTCCTATTCATGCTCAGGTACACAACGTATAATAATACCATCTACTCCTTCTTTATAAAGACGTGGGTCATCCCAGAAGTAATGTCTCAAATCATATAAGAGCTTTTTCTTTTGCTGGTATGTGAAGCTAGGAGGTATAAACTTGGCAACAATGTAATTAGCATAATCAGCATACCATGGAGCAGTACGAGAAGTATTTATGACAGCTAATTGTTCATCAGGAAAGCTATCATCAATAGGTTGTGGGTCATCAAGTATATTCTCTAGCCTAGACAAGTTATCTGCTATGGGGTTCTCAGCTTCCTTTCTATCAATAATATGCAAATCAAATTCTTGCAGCAAGAGAACCCATCTAATAAGTCTAGGTTTAGCATCTTTCTTTTCCATAAGGTATTTGATAGCAGCATGATCGGTGTGAATAGTTACTTTAGAATCAACAATATAAGGCATAAACTTATCACAAGCAAATACAACTGCTAAAAATTCTTTCTCAGTAGTAGCATAATTTCTCTGGACACTGTCTAGGGTTTTACTAGCATATTGGACAACATTCTATTTCGTATCAACTCTTTGCCCTAAAATAGCACCTACAGCATAATCACTGGCATCGCACATAATCTCAAAGGGTAAATTCAGTCAAGAGGCTGGACAATAGGTGCAGAGATCAATGCTTTCTTAAGTATTTGAAATGCTTCTAGACAATCATCATCAAAGACAAAAGGAATATCTTTTTGTAAGATATTAGTCAGAGGCCTGGAGAGTTTGGATAAGTCCTTAATGAGCCTCCTATAAAACCCAGCATGACCAAGGAAACTTCGTATACCTTTGATGTCCTTGGGACATGGCATTTTTTCAATAGCATCAACTTTAGCTTGGTCAACTTCAATACCTCTTTCAAAAATTTTGTGTCCCAAAACAATGCCTTCATTAACCATAAAGTGGCACTTCTCCCAATACAAGACAAGATTAGTGTCTTCACATCTCTGCAAAACTCGATCAAGGTTCCTCAAGCAATCATCAAAAGAAGTTCCGTAAACGGAGAAATCATCCATGAAAACCTCGACAATCTTTTCACAAAAATCAGAGAATATAGCCAACATGCATCTTTGAAAGGTAGCAGGTGCATTACATAGACCAAAAGGCATACGTCTATAAGCAAAGGTACCGAAAGGACAAGTAAAAGTGGTCTTTTCTTGATCCCCTTTTGACACAAGTATTTGAGAGAAACCAGAATAACCATCTAGAAAGCAAAAATGAGTATGTTTGGATAACCTTTCTAGCATTTGATTAATAAAAGGCAAAGGGTAATGATCTTTCTTAGTAGCTTTATTTAATTTGCGGAAATCAATTACCATCCTATAACCTGTAACAATTCTTTGTGGGATCAATTCATCTTTATCATTAGGAACAACAGTCATACCTCCCTTCTTAGGGACACAATGGACAGGACTTACCCACTGGCTATCAGCAACTGGATAGATAATACCTGCCTCTAGAAGCTTTAGTATTTCCTTCCTTACCACTTCTTTCATCTTAGGATTTAACCGTCGTTGATGATCAATAACTGGTTTAGCGTCCTCTTCCAATTTTATCTTGTGTTGACATAAAGTGGGACTAATGCCCTTAAGATCATCTAGAGTATATCCAATAGCAGCACGATGCTTCTTCGGAGTTTTCAATAATTTTTCTTCTTCCTCCTCTGAAAGGTTAGCACTAATGATAATAGGATAAATCTTCTTTTCATCAAGATAAACGTACTTAAGATTATCAGGTGATGGTTTAAGTTCAAACACGGGATCACCTTTGGGTGGAGGAGGATCCCCTAGGATTTCAACACGCAAGTTGTTTTTCAATACGGGTCCCTGCCTAAAGAATATTTCATCTATTTCCCTTCTCTCATTAATATACATATCATTTTCATGGTCTAGCAGATATTGTTCTAAAGGATCGTTAGGAGGCACATCAATAGAAGCAAGACCAATAATTTCATCGTTACTAGGTAATTCTTTGTCAAGGGGTTGTCTACAAAATTTAGCAAAGTTAAAATCATCAGACATATCCCCTAAACCAACAGTAACAATATCTTTTACACAGTCTATCTTAGCATTAACAATATTCAAGAAGGGTCTACCAAATATAATGGGACAAAAATCATCTTGTGGGGAACTAAGAATAAGAAAATCAGCAGGGTATTTAACTTTCCCACACAAGACTTCAACATCTCTAACAATCCCAACTGGTGAAATAGTGTCTCAGTTAGCAAGCTTAATAGTAACATCAATCCCTTCTAACTCAACAGGTGCAATATCATGCATAATTTCTTGATATAGGGAATGAGGGATTATACTTGCACTAGCACCTACGTCACATAAACCATGATAGCAATGATCTCCTATTTTAACAGAGATAACAGGCAAGCCTACCACAGGTCTATGTTTATTCCTAGCATCGGGTTTGGCTATTCTAGCAGCTTCCTCTTGGAGGTAAATAACATGTCCATCTAAATTGTCAACCAAGAGATCTTTAACCATAGCAACACTAGGTTCAACTTTAATTTGCTCAGAGGGTGTAGGTGGTCTAGTACTACTCTTACGAACCATAGTTGAAGCTTTAGCATGATCCTTTATTCTAACAGGGAAAGGTGGTTTCTCAATGTAAGCAGTAGGAACAACAGGATCAACATTATAAGTGATAGTCTTTTCTTCAACTTTAACAAGCTCAACTACTTTTACTTCAACGGGAGGATGGTATTTAAACCACTTCTCCTGGGGAAGATCAACATGAGTAGAAAATGATTCATAGAAAGAAGCTACTATCTCAGAGTCAAGTCCATATTTAGTGCTAAATTCACGAAAAATATCGATATCCATAAAAGCTTTAACACAATCAAACTTAGGGGTCATACCTGACTCCTTACCTTCGTCGAGATCCCAATCTTCACAGTTGCGTTTAATTCTTTCCAATAAATCCCATTTGAATTCAACAGTCTTCATCATAAAAGAGCCAGAACAAGAATTATCGAGCATGGTGCGACTATTGAGAGAAAGCCGAGCATAAAAATTTTGAATGATAATTTTTCTTGAGAGCTCATGATTGGGGCATGAATATAACATTGACTTAAGCCTCCCCCAAGCTTGAGCGATGCTTTCTCCTTTGTGAGGCCAAAAATTATAAATATAATTACGATCACGATGAACCTGATGCATAGGGTAGAACTTCTGATGAAATTCCAACTTCAGTCGATTATAGTTCCATGATCCAATATTATCACATAGCCTAAACCATGTCAATGCATCTCCCTTCAAAGATAAAGGGATGACCTTCTTCTTGATAATATCCTCAGGCATACCTGCAAGCTTAAATAATCCACGAACTTCATCCACATAGATTAGATGCAAATCGGGATGCAGTGTTCCGTCTCGTGTAAAAGGATTATCTAGCACTTTCTCTATCATACCCAAAGGAATTTCAAAGTAAACATTTTCAGTAGGTGCAGTAGGTTGAGGAGAAACTCTTTTCTCTTCTGGTCAGGGTGAAGATACCCCGAACAAGCCCCTCAAAGGATGATGAGCCATAGTAACAAGTGACAGTAAATTTCAGCACACTATATAAATTTTTCCTTACCAAAGGCGCTTCACTCCCCGGCAACGGCGCCAGAAAAGAGTCTTGATGACCCACAAGTGTAGGAGATCTATCGTAGTCCTTTCGATAAGTAAGAGTGTCAAATCCAACGAGGAGCAGAAGGAAATGATAGGCAGTTTTCAGTAAGGTATTTTCTGCAAGCACTGAAATTATAGGTAACAGATAGTTTTGTGATAAGGTAATTGGTAGCAAGTAACAAAAGGTAAAAGTAAATAAGGTGCAGCAAGATGGCCCAATCCTTTTTGTAGCAAAGGACAAGCCTGGACAAACTCTTATATGAAGGAAAACGCCCCCGAGGACACATGGGAATTATCGTCAAGCTAGTTTTCATCATGTTCATATGATTTGCCTTCAGTACTTTGATAATTTGGTATGTGGGTGGACCGGTGCTTGGGTGATGTCCTTACTTGGAAAAGCCTCCCACTTATGATTAACCTCTAATGCAAGCATCCGCAACTACAAAAGAAGTATTAAGGTAAGCCTAACCATAGCATGAAACATATGGATACAAATCAGCCCATTACGAAGCAACGCATAAACTAGGGTTTAAGCTTCTGTCACTCTAGCAACTCATCATCTACTTATTACTTCCCAATGACTTCCTGTAGGCCCAAATAAGGTGAAGTGTCATGTAGTCGATGTTCACATGACACCACTAGAGGAGAGACAACATACATCTCATCAAAATATCGAACGAATACCAAATTCACATGACTACTTATAGCAAGACTTCTCCCATGTCCTCAGGAACAAAAGTAACTACTCACAGGACATAATATTGTTCATGATCATAGGGGTATTAATATGCATAATGGATCTGAACATATGATCTTCCACCAAATAAACCAACTAGCATCAACTACAAGGAGTAATCAACACTACTAGCAACCCACAGGTATCAATCTGAGGTTTGGGTACAAAGATTGGATACAAGAGATGAACTAGGGTTTGAGAGGAGATGGTGCTGGTGAAGATGTTGATGAAGATAACCCTCCCTAAGATGGGAGAGTTGTTGGTTATGACGGCGGTGACGATTTCCCCCTCCCGGAGGGAATTATCCCCGCAGAACAGCTCTGTCGGAGCCCTAGATTGGTTTCTGCCAAGGTTCCGCCTCGACACGGCGGCGGCCGGTCCCGAAAGCCTCCTTCTGATTTTTTCTAGGTCAAAACACCTCATATAGAAGAAGATGGGCATCGGGGGCCATCTGGTGGCCCACGAGACAGGGGGGCGCGCCCAGAGAGGGGGGCGCCCCCCACCCTCGTGGACAGGTGGTGGCCCCCCTGATGTCTTTCTTTTGCCAGATAATTTTTATATTTTCTAAAATGGTGTCCCATGGAGTTTCGGAGCTTTTTGAGTTGTGCAGAATAGGTTTCCAGTGTTTGCTTTTTTTCCAGCCCAGAATTCTAGCTGCTAGCATTCTCCCTCTTCATGCAAACCTTGTAAAATAAGAGAGAAAAGAACCTAAGTAGTGTGACATAACGTGTAATAATAGCCCATAGTACAATAAATATCAACATAAAAGCAAGATGCAAAATGGACATATCAGCGACCTCACCTGGACTCTCATCCAGTGACGCCCCGCCTCCGTCCTGCCTCCACCGGCCGGCCATCCGGCGACCTCACCACACCTCCGGCCTCCCGCCATGGCGCATCCGTTCAGCCAGCCAGAGCTAGGTATGCATCTTCTTTCCTCTGCGGCTCTTCCCACTCGGCCACTCCCAAATCGCAATTTTATTTCACAAAGCACACAACAGGGCATCTATTAGATGTGTTTTCCCCATTCAAATTGATGCTTCAAAATACACCTTGATGGCTTGATTAGTTGTGTTAATTGTTGTAGTAGAAACTGCTTTGCTAAATTTTTTTCCAATTTCCAGAAAGACAAGATGAACAAAAGAACCAGGACAATGCCATCTTTTTTCAATCACAAAGCCCTGATCCCATAGTAACAGAAACATGCCCTTCAACTCGACTAGGTGATGATTTCCTCATGTTACGGCCCCGATGATATCGAACCAAACCCTGGTAAGAGAATACCTATTGAGAATTTGGATCCAGGCATTAGGGATGTTGTTAGAAGGGAGTACATTAGTAAGGTTCCATGCCAACCAACTGATCGTGTAAATGAGCAGAAATGGGTAGGAAAGGGGTTTAGAAGCTTTCATGATTCTTGGTACAAAAACCATCGCGGCTGGTTGGAATCGAGTGTTCATAAAAATGCAGCCTTTTGCTTTTATTTCTTTCTATTTAAGCAACCAAAATCTGAAAACTATGGTGTTCAAGCCTTCACTAATAATGGTTTTAAAAATTGGAAGGATGGACCCAAAATTCTTGATGAACATGTTGGTAACTATGATAGTGCTCATAATAAGGTTAGACAACACTATGAGGCTTTCAAAAATCAGAGGCAAAATCTGCCACATGTGTTTGATCGAGGTACTCAGAAGGGCGAAGAAGAGTACAAAGCTCGTCTCTTGATTATCTTTGGTGTTATCAAATTTTTGCTGCTACAAGGTCTTTCTTTTTGTGGACATGATGAGTCTACTAGCTCAAATAATAAGGGTAACTTTAAGGAGTTGTTGAGTTGGCTCATAGAGAAAGACCAAGATGCACGAAAATTGATTGGGGATGCAGGAGCAAACCATAAGCTAACTTCGCCTGAGATACAATTGGACTTGTGCAAGGCTTCTGCAAAATAGACCACCAAAACCATTGTTGATGAAATTGGAGATAGTAAATTTTCCTTACTTGTTGATGAGTCCAGAGATGCATCTATCAAGGAGCAAATGGCTATGTGTTTGAGGTCAGTATCGTCGTGTGTATTGTATGTGTGTCTTGTTGTGCATATATTTTCTAAAACTTGTTAAATAGTCATGCAATTGTGTCTTATGTAGGCATCTCAGTAGACGAAGGGAGGTGATGAGATGTTTATTGCAATCAAGCATGTTCCTAACACACGAGCAACTTCACTCAAGGTAGTTTTGGATGGTATATTTTCTATTCAGGGCTTGTCTATGTCTAATTTGAGAGGGCAAGAGTATGATGGGGATTCAAATATGAGAGGGGAATTTCGTGGGTTGCAAAGATTGATCTTGGAGGAAAATCTGTATGCTCAATATATACAGTGCTTTGCCCATCAAACTACAATTAGTTGTTGTTGTTGTTGCAAAGTGTTGCTCCTCGGTAAGAGATTTTTTTGAATACACTACCATGGTTGTCAACATTGCTAATGCGTCACGTAAAAGACATGATCAGTTAGCCCAAGAGCAACATGATGAATTTGTGCGCCAAGTGGAGGCCGGGGAACTTCATGGGGGAGGAAAATACCAATTAACTAACCTTGCAAGACCCGGTGATACACGATGAGGGTCACATTATAGGACCCTGTGTCGACTTATTGAATGAAATGTGCCCTAGAGGAAATAATAAAGTTGTTATTTTATATTTTATTATTCATGATAAATGTTTATTATTCATGCTAGAATTGTATTAATCGAAAACCTTGATACATGTGTCAATACATAGACAAACACGGTGTCCCTAGTGAGCCTCTACTTGACTAGCTCGTTGATAAAAGATGGTTAAGGTTTCCTAAACATGGATATGAGTTGTCATTTTATAACGGGATCACATTATTAGGAGAATGATGTGATGGACAAGACCCATTCGTTAACTTACCATAATGATCGTTCAGTTTATTGCTATTGCTTTATTTATGTCAAATACATATTCCTCCAACTATGAGATTATGTAACTCCCGGATACCATAGGAATGCCTTGTGTGCTATCAAACATCGCAATGTAACTGGGTGATTATAAAGATGCTCTAAAGGTATCTCCGAGGGTGTTTTTTGAGTTGGCATAGATCGAGATTGGGATTTGTCACTCCGAGTATCGGAGAGGTATCTTTGGGCCCTCTCGGTAATACACATCATAATAAGCCTTGCAAGCAAATGACTAATGATTTAGTCTTAGGATGATGTATTATTGAACGAGTAAAGACACTTGTCAGTAATGAGATTGAACTAGTTATGAAGATACAGACGATCGAATCTCGGGCAAGTAACATACCGATGTACAAAGGGAATAACATACGTTGTCATAAATAGTTCGATCGATAGAGATCTTCGTAGAACCTACAGGATCCAATATGAGCACCCAGCTTCCGCTATTGGTTATTGATCGGAGAGGTGTCTCGATCATGTCTACATAGTTCTCGAACCCGTAGGGTCCACACGCTTAACGTTCAAGGACAATATTGTATTATATGAGTTATATGATTTGGTGACCGAATGTTGTTCGGAGTCCCAGATGAGATTAGGGACATGACTAGGAGTCTCGAAATGCTCGAGAGGTAAAGATTGATATATAGGATGATGATATTCGGACACCGGAAGTGTTCCGGAGGGTACCGGGTACATATCGGGTCACCAGAACGGGTTCCAGGCTCCACCGGCAAAAGATATGGGCTTAATGGGCCAAGGGAGGGACAGACCAGCCCACGAGGGGCTGGTGCACCCCTCACCAGGCCGTCCAGCCCTAGGGAAGGAAAGGGGGAGGGCAAGTCCCTCCTTCATTCCCCTTCTCAAGGGAAAAAGGAAAGGGGGGCGCTAATACGTCTCCAACGTATCTATAATTTATGAAGTATTCATGCTATTATATTATTCATCTTGGATGTTTTATATGCATTTATATGCTATTTGATATTATTTTTGGGACTAACCTATTAACCTAGAGCCCAGTGCCAGTTTCTGTTTTTCTTTGTTTTTGAGTTTTGCAGACTTGGAATATCAAACGGAGTCCAAATGACCTGAAAATGTACGGTGATTTTTTTTATGAACCAGAAGAAGCCCCCGAAGTAAAAGAGTTACGCCAGAAGAGTCCCGAGCCAACCATAAGGGTGGAGGGCGCGCCCTACCCCCGAGAGGGTGATCCGCCCTTGTGGTTGACTCGTGGACCCCCCTGACTTGTTCTCGACGCAAAAAAATCCTATAAATACAGAAACCCCCAAAAAGAAACCTAGATCAGTAGTTCCACTGTTGGAAGCCTCTGTAGCCACAAAACACCAATCGGGAGCCCGTTCCGGCACCCTACCGGAGGGGGAAACCATAACCGGTGGCCATCTTCATCATCCCGACGGTCTGCATGACGAGGAGGGAGTAGTTCACCCTTGGGGGTATGCACCAGTAGCTATGTGTTTGATCTCTCTCTCTCTCAAGTTCTTGATTTGGCACGATCTTGATATATTGCGAGCTTTGCTATTATAGTTAGATCTTATGATGTTTCTCCCCCCTACCTTCTTGTAATGGATTGGGTTTTCCCTTTGAAGTTTTCTTATCAGATTGAGTCTTTAAAGATTTGAGAACACTTGATGTATGTCTTGCATGTGCTTATCTATAGTGACAATGGGATATTCGTGTGATCTACTTGATGTATGTTTTGGTGATCAACTTGCGGTTTCAGTGACCTTGTGAACTTATGCATAGGGGTTGGCATACGTTTTCGTCTTGACTCTCAAGTGGAAACTTTGGGGCACTCTTTGAAGTTCTTTGTGTAGGTTTGAATAGATGAATCTGAGATTGTGTGATGCATATCGTATAATCAAACCCGCATATACTTGTGGTGACATTGGAATATCTAGGTGACATTAGGGTTCTGGTTGATGTGTGTCTTAAGGTTATTTTAGTATGAACTCTAGGGTTGTTTGTGACACTTATAGGAATAGCCCAATAGATCGATCGAAAAGAATAACTTTGAGGTGGTTTCGTACCCTGCAATAATCTCTTCATTTGTTCTCTGCTATTAGTGACTTTGGAGTGATTCTTTGTTGCACGTTGAGGGACTTTTATATAATCTAATTATGTTTTCATTGTTGAGAGAACTTGCACTAGTGAAAGTATGAAATCTAGGTCTGTTTTCCAAGCATTGCAATACCGTTTGTGCTCACTTATATCATTAGTTACCTTGCTGTTTTTATATTTTCATATTACAAAAACATATATCTACAATCCATATTACACTTGTATCACCATCTCTTCACCGAACTAGTGCACCTATACAATTTACCATTGTATTGGGTGTGTTGGGGACACAAGAGACTCTTCGTTATTTGGTTGTAGGGTTGTTTGAGAGACACCATCTTCATCCTACGCCTCTCACGGATTGATAAACCTTAGGTCATCCACTTGAGGGAAAATTGCTACTGTCCTACAAAACTCTGCGCTTGGAGGCCCAACACGAGTCTACAAGAAGAAGGTTGTGTAGTAGACATCATGCTCTTTTCTGGCGTCGTTGTTGGGGAGGCTAGGTAAGCGACACTCACATCCCATCAATGAAGCTCTTTTCTGGCGCCGTTGCCAGGGAGGTGAGTGCTTTAAGGTATATCTTTAGATCTTGCAATTGAATCTTTTAGTTTCTTGTTTTATCACTAGTTTGTTTTATAAAAAGAAAAATACAAAAAATGGAATTGAGGTTGCCTCATATGCTACATCTTTTTAATTTCTTTCGTGAAAATGATGGAAAGGAAAATTGTGCCAAAGTGTTAGAAGAAGAAGTTAATAAAATGTTGGGTTTTTTACATCTGTGCCCCTATTTCCTTAGCTCTACTCATTCATTCCCACGCTCTTAAATTTTGCTCAGTTTTCCCCACTCCCTTGCCCAAAACCCTCTGAACAGGTCGCAACGGACATTGTTGTCGGCAATGACTTGACCGTTAACTCTGACGAGTGGGGCCATGTGGGGCGGTGTCGCTGTTTGACCGTTGGGTCGTGGTTTCGTTGGGCCGTCCCTTGCATCAAACACCTGCGCGCGCCGCCACGACAGAAGCCTGCTATGCATGCACCCAGCAAGCCTGCCTGCATGCGTCAATGCGCGCCACCACGATGGGCCGACTGAGCCTGCATGCGCCGAGGCGTGCCGCCATGATGCATTGACCGAGCCGCTTTTGTGCATGCCAGCCGCCACGGATGCAGCGACGGTCGCTGCCGCTGGTTCCTATCTTCTCGTACGCTTGTCTCCTCGATTTAGAGGATCATTTTTTTATGATCAGTTGCAGCCTTTTCGATCCACTCGCATCTGCACCTGTTTTGCTACGACAAATAAATTGAACATTATGTTTTATATGTTTGTGGCTACATGCACTAGCTAGGTAGCTACATATTTGTGGCTTGTGTGAAAAAAGAGAAGGGTTCGTTGTGGCTGCATGCACTAGGTGGTTAGTAACAAAGCGAACTCTCTAAGAAAACAATCAACAAATATGTAGATAGGGCCAACAAGCCCATAGCATGATCACATAGTTCAAACTAGGAAGAACTTCATAATAGAATAGATAGAAAACTTAATAATAGAACTTAATAAAAGGGCCAACAAGCCCATAGCATCTCCAACATAGTTCAATTATAACTTAACTTAACATAGACTCAAAAAATAGATAGAGGGTTTAGAACCCAAGCCACCGCCTTCTCCACCTTGCTCCTACTCCGAGCGCCCTTCACTGCGCCTCCAGGGAGTTGTCGATGGGGTACGTAAGAGTGTGCATCCGCGACGCGGTGGGGAAGATGTTGGTGTACTCCGTGAACATGTTATGGGTGGTGAAAACGATGAACTTGCAGCCACACCAAAACACCCGGCCGAGGAGGTAGAAGGCGTCGAATGTGTTGGTGAAGTGGGCAAGGACAGCAACCACCACCCCGTTTTGAATGACCTCCTCGACGCGGAACATCGTTGGAGATCCCCGCGGGAGGTGGGTGTAGCCGGCCACGAGGAAGAACTCGGTGAAGTTCCTTGCGGTCCTCCACCTTAATATCACCCACACACATAGTGTGCGCTCAACGTACACGCCGGTAGGGTAGAGCCTCTCCGGCATAGTGGGTGGGAAGCGGTACGTTGGTCCGGTCTACTGCATGGCTGAGGTATGTGCAGAAAAAGGAGAAGGGGTCGAAGAGAAAGAAGGGCAGATGGCAGAGGATGGGAGATGGATGAGGGATGGCAGAGGCAGAGGGTGGCTTAAATAGCCGTAGTGCTATGTGTTATTTGGTCGTGGCAATAACAGGGTCAAATGTGAAGTAGCCTCTTTTCAAACCCACCGCAGCATTAGGGGTGTACACGCGTGGGAAATTGTGGTTTGAAAATAAGAAGAAAAAGAAGCTAATTGCACGCGTGTGAATCCGTGGTCATATATATTATATGAATAAATACGTCAAAAATCCCAAAAAAATATACTATATGGACAAAAAGAGACAATTTTTGAATAGTTTATGGCCATTTTGCATGTTAAAAATAAATTTGGCCCTTATAAATTTGGTCATTTTGCATTCGTATCGAACAATAAGAACAAAAAAACAGAGCAAACGATGCAAAAAATGACACAATTCGATGGCCCAACTAGAGCTTGGTTTCCTTTTGGGCCCAATAACAATTCGATGGGTAGGAACCGTTTTTTTCGTGGAGTCAGTGGTGGGCAAGCAGTCGAGCACAACCAATAGGATCGCCTCTCGCGGATTGCCACATGATCCAACGATGCGGAGCCGTCCTTGTGATCCAACGGTGCGGAGCCTGCACGCAGCCTACCCACCGAATTCCTTCTAGAAGACCACATCTAAGGGTTGTCGCTTGGATTCAGGGTATGATCGGACGGCTGACGTTCGGAGCTAGGGTTAGGCAAAATTCCGCGGGGTTTAGAGGGGTTTTGAGCTGGTCAACGGGGTTTCGAAGGCTTTGACTGAGCATAACTAATTTAAAAAAAAAACTAAAAAATATGAAACCGTCGTCATTTGTTGTTTTATAAGACACACTAATGAGGAAAAATACTAAACTTTGTCTATGGTCATTTTCATGAAAAAACCTAGCTGGCACGATCGAGGTCAAATGAGCACCATTAATTTAAAAAAATCAAAAAAATATGAAACATGCGCACAATGTTGTCTTATGTGACATGTTACCAACCAAAAATCTTAAACTTGGTCTATGGTCATTTTCATGAGAAAACCTTCACACATATGAACTATCACGTACAAGATTTCATAGAGTTCAAGGAGGGGAGGTAGGGTTACCTTCTGTTTTTGAATTTTTTTAAAAAATCAAAAAAAATCACCAAAGCTTTATTTCAAAGTGAATAAGAAGGATATACACTTAGTTTTCTATTTTCATATTTTAAACGTGTTTTTTATATTTTTATATTAAAGCATATTTTTCAAAAGAAAATGTAAAAATATGAAGATTAATTTTAAAAATTGTGAGACTTCGAATCTACACTATATAGATTGAATAGGTGTTAATAAAAAACATTTGGCTCATTTAGAGTAGGTCCAAAAAAACTTGATTACAAATGGGCTGTTTACCCTAGCCTGGGAGCTCGTTTGGAGCACATTTCTCAAATTCAAATTTCTTTGACCTCCTCTAAATCACCTCAAATTTTGCACACATGATCTCCTACACAAACATAGATAGTTTGCCAAGGTTTTATTTTTTTGCATTTTCTTGAATTTATACTATCATGTCGAATGTCAGTTCAAAACATCGGATAATGAAACATGCTGGTGGGAAAAAACATGCATTTGATTTGATTAATAAACATGAGAGCAATAACATGTGTGATCAGTTAAGCAATACTGAAACAACATGTGTGATCGGTGAAGCAATTGAAGTGATCAGTGAAGCAACACTGAAACAACATGTCTGATCAGTGAAGCAACACTGAAACAACATGTGTGATCATTGCAGCACCTAAACTCATAGTTCACAACATCTAAACAAAACTAACCATACACCACAAGCAAATATAAGGACACACAAATATAGATAGAATAATACATTACTAGCATCACCATAGATTCAGTTCACACCATAATCATCCACATTCAGTTTACCAAAAGTAACCGGACCCAAAGTAACCCAAAAGATAAAGATTCAGTTCATCACAGCATCACATCATCACATCACGCCGGAGTCAGGGCCTTCGCGAGCGCAGCATGCTGCCCCCTAATCATGTAGTCCTCCCCGCGAATCGATACATCCTTCGCATGAGACAGAAGGTGATCGAAGCGGCCATCCTTTGGCTTTGGCTTAGTGCTGCAGTGGGGGCAGCGCCACTTCTTGATATTGCGGTTGTAGAAGGAAGCAACTCCCTTGGCCTTGATCTTCTCCATCTCCTTGGTTATGAAGGACGCGACGTTGCCCTTGTACACATCATCTCCAGAATCATACTGCACACATGACTAAATTGCATTAATACATTATAGATTCATGGGATATATACACCATGTCAAAGTAACTAAATGAACAATCCAAATTTCAAGTAGGCTTACCTCATATTCTTCATCATCACTAAGCTCTGGATCGTACGGGTCATACTGGGCCAGCTTCCTCTTTCTCCCC
>LR738714.1:445480425-445622734 GCA_902687465.1 Secale cereale
CAACCATCATCCTCCTGAATATACAATTACAACCATCACTAGCAGCCAATTGAAAATTTAGATATGCACACATGACACATTGATCATAGGGCTATTAATATACTCCCAATATACTATGATCCTATTTGCATTTTCCATTGTCATGCACACACATTGAACAACAGAGCTAATATAAGTACATATTGTGGACAAAATTATATAGTAATGAATCAAATAAATTATTAATCAATGGATTCCATTTAGGCATATGACATTCAAAACCCCAATCTGAGTAGCATTCAAAAACAAATCTAATAGGGACCCAATCTAATAAGCATACATGCATGTAGCATTAAAAAAACAATCTGTGAGCATCAAAAACAAATCTAATAAGCATACATCTATGTAGCATTGAAGCACATCTAATAAACAAATCTATCTTTTTGCAATGAATTTATCCAACATACCCTAGTACGAAAAACCCCATCACCCCGGCCCATCCGTCAAACCAACTACTCTAACCATCTGAACTACCGTATGAATCCACAATCTAACCAATGCAACTAACTCTACAAGCTAATATCCTAAAACAAAGCAAGTGCAAATACCTCCTGCTCCTCGCCGGGATGCGCATGGGGGGTATCGGGATGGACTACGTCGCTTGTCGCCATCACCTTCTGCAGTGCTGAGGTGGAGCCCGCTACCTCCTTCCCCACATCCGCAGCGGTCGCGAGTTTTCCCGCACCACTGTGGACGCCACCGACATCCGCGGTCACTGCGCCCTGCTTCTTCACCACATCTCCGACCGTTGTGCCGGCATCGCTAAGGGAGTCATGTATTCAGGGGTCCTCAGTAATCCGGGTCATTGAAGCTAGGCCGCATTGATGGGCCGCATGAAGAAGAAGCAGAAGGCCCTCCCCCGTATTCGGTCAGGACCCCTATGTACGTAGAAAGGCAGGTGTAGAGTCCGGATGTATCAATTTATTCCTCCCCAAGTCACCCTTGTAACCCTAGGTCCCCTCCGGTGTGTATATAAGCCGAGGGGTTTAGTCTGTAGAGGGGATCATCTTAAACTATCCTCATAGGCTAGACCTAGGATTTAGCCATTACAATCTCGAGGTAGATCAACTCTTGTACACATATTCATCCATACTAATATAGTAGGAAGTAGGGTTTTAGCTCGATCGAGAGGGCCTGAACCTGGGTAAACATCGTGTCCCTAGCCTCATGTTACCATCGATCCTCTAGACGCATAGCTTAGGCTCCCCTACCCTAGATCTGCCGGTTTTGACACCGACAATGGTGCTTTCATTGAGAGCTCCGTTGTGCGCTCGCCATGAGCAGTCGATGGCGCGTCTCGTCATCGACAACGGGATCACCCTCAGAAATAACCTGGCTATCGGCCAGGTCCTCCAGCTCGGCGGGTTCACTGTATGCGCCCGCATGGCCTCTAGGCCGGCCACACTCCCTGCTGCCGTCGAGCACCACCTTTATGTCAATTCCGGCTACTCCGATGATGCGATTTTGGTAGAAATCTTGCCCATAAACGAGCTGCTGGATCGCATCACTGCCCTGGGGCTTTAATCACCAGCAGATCAAATCGGACTTAAATCCAGCCATGACGAGATCGGCCCTTCTCCGATCACTCATCTGGTAGCAGCGATGGAGGACGGAACCATAGAGACTTCTCCTCTACAGACGGAGACCGCAACAGTCCGGATTTCCAAACCCATCGAGCCGAACACCTCCTAGTCAGGAGGCGCACTATGTTCTTTGAGCTCTAGGACCGATGCCGGACCCGAAGGGCAATTAGATCCCATCGAAACCGGATTGTCACCATCGGGGGTTGTTAAAACCCCGAATACCACTCTGGGTCGGGATTCAAAATTTCCAACACCCACCCACCCTGGGAAAAACTTTTCAAGTAAATCCGGAATCCGGGACATAGATGACATCGCGAACATACAACAGCTGCCCGAGGAAATAGTCAACGACTTCTGGGCCAGATTCCTACTTGTTAAAAACAAGGTCAGGGACCACTGCAACGATAAAGCGGTTTCTCTATTTCACCGCAATTGCGTGGACGAGGGAGTCTTGAATGCCCTCAACTGACGTCGTGTTCTGAGTTTCACAGAATTATCGTAGTTAGTACGGAAGTACTGCGCAATGGAAAATACTTGGAAAGCCCAGAATACACCTCTAGAACAGTCCATATCCGGACAGTACGTCACCAAAGCTAAACGGACTTACCTTAGTTGGTCATCCGATAGCATTCCTATTGGCAAGAAGAACAAGCCTCTTTTAAGGCACAGGTCCGTACTGGATGAACTACTCGATACACATTGCCAAATACATGCATCCCCGGACAATGTCCCAAACCATCGCCTTAGAGCATGTTGGGTACTCCAGTAGGTAGCAAAGAGCGGTACGGCAATTCTTGCCACCACCGCACCAAGGGAGAAAGACAACGATGTATTCACTATCTTCGAGACATTCCCCTCAAATAATCATCGCAGAAGATCAAATCGCGAACTTGCCGAGGTTTACCAAATTAGCTCTGCAAGCCCATGGAGCGGCACGGCAATTAGTTTTTCTGCCGAAGACGCACCTCGAGTCCGGCCGATCCGAGCATCAGCAGCTCTTGTACTAGACAAAATAGTGGACGGCTTCCGCCTCACTAAAGTACTTATGGACGGAGGAAGCGGACTAAACCTCATATATGAGGAAACGCTTGCAAAAATGCAGGTCGAGAAATCCCGCATTGAGCACTCCAACACAACCTTTAGGGGAATTATACCAAGCCGCGAGGCCAAGTGTTCGGGAAGCATTAAGCTCGATGTAGTGCTCGGCTCACCCGACAACTACAGATCGGAGGAACTACTCTTTCACATTGTGCCCTTTCACAGCGGATACCACGCCCTTCTAGGACGGGATGCTTTCTCGCGCTTTCAAGCTATACCCCATTACGGGTACATGAATCTTAAAATGCCAGGGCCCAATGGGGTGATTACAATAATAAGTGATCCGGATCGAGCACTCCGCGCCGAAAACAAAACGGCATCCTTAGCCTTAGAGGCATTATCCGAAGCTCTCATCGCTGAAGAACTAACCATCCTACGATCAAAGGTGGATGCCGACGATGTCATCCTCGCCAAAAGATCGAAGTCTACCTCCTTCAAGCCCACTGACGAAATCATCAAATTCCAAGTGCACCCAACGGACCGTAACAAAACGGCATCCATCGGGGCACATCTGGAACCGGTGGTAGACAACGCGTTACGCGCCTTCCTTCAGGAAAATTGGCATATATTCGCCTGGCACTCTTCAGACATGCCAGGAATCCCACGTAGGCTCGCCAAACACAGCCTCAATATTATAAAAGGATTAAAATCAGTCAAGCAGTCACTGCGATGATTTTCCAAACCCAAAAGACAAGAAATGGGAGAAGAGTTAGCCAAACTATTGGAAGCCGGATTCATCAAAGAAATTAAACATCCAGATTGGCTAGCCAACCTAGTCATGGTACCGAAGAAGGATAAATCATGGCGCCTCTGTGTCGATTTCACATACCTTAATATGGCTTGCCCAAAGGATGCCTTTCCTTTGCCCCGCATTAACCAAATTATCGATGCAACGGCCGGACATGACTCGTTGTGCTTCCTTGATGCTTATTCCGGATACCATAAGATAAAGATGAAGGAATCCGATCAGTCCGCAACGACATTTATCACCCCGTACGACCCCTTTTGTTTCAACACTATGCCCTTCGGACTCAAAAACGATGGCGCCACATATCAACGCATGATTGAAACATGCTTAGAAAAACAAATTGGCAAAACAGTGGAGGCATATGTTGATGACGTAGTCATAAAGACCAAACACGTCGAGACCTTGGTGGATGATCTTCGCCTTATGTTTGCCAACCTCCGAGAGTATGACATAAGGCTCAATCCAGAAAAAATGTGTCTACGGTGTTCCAGCCGGAAAGCTATTAGGGTTCATCGTATCCCATAGAGGAATCGAAGCTAACCCAGCCAAAATCCGGGCCCTATCAGAACTCAAAATACCAACCAATCTCAAGCAAGTGCAAAAACTAGCAGGCTGCGTAGCGGCTTTAAGCCGCTTCATCTCCAGGTTAGGAGAAAAAGCATTGCCACTTTACAGATTGCTACGGTGCACTAACAATTTCGAATGGACAAATGCGGCCACAGCCGGATTGGAAGAAATAAAAGCTCTACTAGCAAGCAACCCAATCCTAGCCGCCCCCGGTGTTGGCGAACCAATGTTGCTGTACATATCAGCTACTCACCAGGTGGTGAGTGCCGTGCTCGTCGTCGAACGAGTCGAAGAGGGACATAAATTCCCCGTTCAAAAGCCCGTATACTATGTATCCGAGGTTCTCACACCGTGTAAATCACAGTACCCCCACTATCAGAAAATTACCTATGCAGTCTTCATGTCATCTCGGAAACTCCGGCACTACTTTCAAGAGTGTTCGATCACAGTGGCATCTGAGGTACCACTCAATGATATTATCAATAATAAAGACGCCATGGGACGCATAGCCAAATGGGCTATTGAGCTCTTACCGTTCGAAATATCCTACAAGTCGCGCCGGACTATTAAATCCCAGGTGTTGGCCGACTTTGTCACAGAATGGGCTGAAGTCAAACTCCCTAAAGAGTACGGCTCATACTCCCACTTGACAATGTACTTCGACGGTTCCAAAATGCTATCCGAGCTGGGGGCCGGCGTAATACTGACATCTCCAATAGGGGATACGGTTCGGTACGTTTTACAGATTATGTATACGGACTCAAACAATGCGGCCGAATATGAGGCCCTATTGAATGGTCTCCAACTAGCCGTATCCATGGGCATACAACGCCTCGAGGTACGCAGAGACTCAAACCTCGCCATCTCCCAAATAAATGGGGATTTTGATGCGAAGGATTCAAAAATGGCAGCTTATCGCAATGTCATATTAAAAATGTCGGCTCGATTTGAGGGGTTGGAATTCCATCACGTAGCTCGGGATAATAACCAGACAGCTGACGTACTCGCACGCATGGGAGCTAAACGCGACCCTGTACCACCAAACACATTTGTGGAATGGTTGTTTAAGACATCGGTAACATGGCAGGACGCGAGCGGTGATACAAATACGGATCCAAACACACCCCCAGCCAAACTCAATCACGATGTCATCGGAGATCCAAGAAGGAAGATAACTCCTTTAGCTCACGAAATCATGGCTGTCATAGCCCCCTGGACAGAGCCTTTCCTAGCTTACCTTAATAGGCAAGAACTCCCCGGTGATCAAAATGAGGCCTATTGCATAGTCCGGCGCTCTAAAGCCTACAAAGTTCACGAAGGTGAACTATACAAGAAAAGCACAACCGGTATTCTCCAAAGGTGCATCTCCGAACAGGAGGGAAGGCAAATTCTCACTGAAATACACGCTGGAATGGGTGGTCACCATGCCACAGCAAGGGCGCTCATAGGCAAAGCTTTTCGCGCTGGCTTTTACTGGCCTACTTAGTCCAACATTGTGTTGGCTGCTAGCTCTTTGCAAATCAAAGTCACAGGCCTCCCACCGCACTGAGAACAATCCCCATTACTTGGCCTTTTGCGGTCTGGGGGCTTGATATGGTCGGACCCCTTAAAGTGGGAAGTCATAAAAGAAATGTAATGCCCGGGATGGGACTATATCTCCTACGTGTCGAGGCACGACTTAAAGATATAAGCCCATTCTGGAATGATCGCAAGTTTGGTACCTTTGCACATCTCATGTAAAAAATAGGGATGGAAAACTGAAAAGATAGTTGGCTTACACTCGCCACGTCACACAAATTCATTACATGTTCAAACATCATTCAGATAAACATCACAGCCCATCTAAGGGTAAAGATCCAAATGACAAGATACCAAACATAACATTAAACCACAGGTCTAGATCGAATCCTAGTAGAAGCTCTACTGATCAACCGGATAGTTCACATAGTAACGGCTATGCTCCTCGTCGTACTCCCAGTCTAGCTCAGTGCCATCGCCTGTGTAGCTCACCATCATACCTGCATCTGGTGTGTTGAAGTAACTGTGAGCCACAGAGGACTCAGCAATCCCGTTCCCGGGTAACACGACTATTCAAGCCTTGGGTGTGGAACAAGGCTGAAGAAAGAACAAGAGTCTGCAGCAGCACTAGCCTAGCTTACGTAAAAGAGAGCGAGAAGAGAAGGTGCCTCGGTCGAGAGATGATCACGAAGTGATCCTAACTAAATCAAGTCAAACATAACCCCACCGTGTTCACTTCCCGAATCCCTTTCAGAAAATGACCGTCACGGTACCCACGCTGGTAGTGTATTGGAACATGGTGTCAAGTTTTCTACAACCGGATATTAACAAGCTCCCATCTGCCACATAACCACGGGCACGGCTTTCGAAAGTTCAAAACCCTGCAGGGGTGTTCCAACTTGGCCCATGACAAGCCCACGATCCGCGGAGTCGCAACTCCAAGGTGGGAAGGCCCGAGTATCCTTGGAATCCCGTGCTCAAGATACTCCGACTAAGGTAAGGCTAATCCAGCAAATCCTCTCAGCGTGCCGACACCCTGATAGTAGCCGCGCGTATCTCGTCTCAGGCCACGACCGGATAAGTCATCCTACGGGTTTTTACCAGACCTCGAGTTTCCTTGAGGTGGCCCCGCAGTCTGCTCATTTCGGACCAACACTCATGTGGAGCACTGGCCCGGGGTTGTTGATTAAGAAGAGGGTTAATTGCTCCCTATGCAAGTTTTTTTAGTTATTAGGCAAATAGTACCAATGTTGGGACTTGCTGGAAAAGACTTAGCACTTAGCGGTTTATCGAGGGGGTCCCATAACCCCAACCGTGTGAGGAACGCATAAACAAGGAACATAACACCGGTTTATACGGTTCCTAGCGGCATGAGTGGAACAAAACATCAAGCAAAAGGCTTAGCCTTCCACCCATTACCAATATATAGATGATTTCATTTAATAATTAATATAGTGTGATATCCCAACAAGCTTCAACAAGAAGCAAGAGTCTTCAATCTTCACCTGCAGCTAACAATGATATAAGAGGGGCTGAGCGAAGCGTACTTATAGCCAATCAATGGTTTGCATAGGTAGGGTGGTTAAACAGGTTCATGGTTACAATAGGAGGCTGACAAGAAAACATGGGCATCGAGGCAAAACTATAGATCGAGACTTCTAGCAATAGGCAAAGATAGTAATGTTATCGGGGTTCAGTCATCTTGCCTGAAGAGTTGTCGATGGGATCGTAAGAGGGGTCCTCGTTCTCAACCTCGGTAGTAACCTCGTGCTCGTACTCGTACTCGGTCTCAGCTTCCGGCTCTATTCAAACACAAGAACACAAGGCAACGAATCAAACAAGATGCAATGCGCAGAAAAAATTACTGGATGCATGAATGATGCACTATGGAAGCAAAACAGATGCACTATGGAAGCACAGAAAGTCTACTTAGGAAGCACAGTGTTACAGCACAACAATATGCATCAAGCAAAATGCTTCAAAACATGATAACATGAGGATAATATGAATCTACATGCAAAATCACACAAGTTACATATAGGACTTGCTCAAAACGGAGCAACGGGCTAAAAGTTACACCCGAAACAATAAACATGCACAAGCTGAAAATATCAGCCACATAGCAACTTCGGAGCAAGAGATAAATGGTCTACAGCACTCAAGCATCATGGAAATGAGCATGGACATAAAGTAGACATATTCTACAGCAAACAATTCCATTGGAGCATCCCCAAAGGAGCCATGGATCAATAGCAACAAGCTATGACATATTGAACTTGACAACAAAATCCTGACAACAGTAATTTGTTGCAACTTGGGAGCAAAAGTTAAATATGCTACAGCCACTCAAATAAGCATGTGAGAGCATGAATGGATAGCCAACAATATATACAACAAGGAATCATCAAGAGTCACCCCAAAACTATCATGGATTGGCCTAGAACAACAAGCAAACATGGCATCTGGAAATTACAGATTCCAGACTTAGTGAAATTTCACTAAATGTTAAAACAGTATTAACATCATGGCATCTTTGTGAGCAAGTTTAAGTCGCCTCAAAGCAAAGCATGGCAAGTGGTAAGCACCACAGCAAAGTACACATGATGGTGAATCCAAAACTTCTAAGCATGCATCAAGGGGACAAACATATCAATAGCAACGAGCTCCTCTACGAGGCATCTCGTAACAAGTTTAACGACATAACAGCCACATAGCACTTTGCAAAGGAGATAAGCATGGCAAGATGAAATCTATCATGCAAGCTAAAGCAATCAACATGTAGAGCATTTCAAGACGAACACGTGGACATATCATTTGCATCATTTGGATAAACATGCACCAAGTTATCACATTGCAAAGATGGCATGAAAACAACTACTAGCAGCAGTTTATAACAAGTAGCACTCTTCTCATGAAGATTAAGACATCTAGATGACCTCAAACATGCATGGCACAATGGAACAAAACGTAGTACAAGTCTCCACGATCATTTTGACATATCATTTGCTCAAAACGGACCAACACACAAAAAGTTATCACTAAAACAAAATAGCATCGGACAACAAAATTACAGGGACTTAGAAAAAACGAGGGGCTACCTCCGGGTCAACGGAAATCAACGCGGGCTCGGAGGCGGATCGGGCCGGCTTAACGGGCTGGCGGAGCGGGGCTTCGGCCCACGCGGAGCAGATCGGGCGCGCGGCGCGGAGCGGACCCGGCGGCTATCGGGCCTGGCCCATTAGGGCGCTGGAGGCGAGGCGGGATCCGATCGAGGCTGCTCCCCGATCCAGGCGGCGGCGGCGGTTCCTCGCGCGGCCAGGGGCCGGCGGGAGGGGATGGCCGGGAGGCGGGTCGCGGCGGAAGCGGCGGGCGCCGGCGGCGGAGGGGCGGTGCCCGCCGGCGGTGGGTGGCGCGGCGGTGATGCGCGGCGATGAGGCGCGGGGAGGGCCGGCGGCGGCGTTGGGAGGTGGCGGCCGGCGGCGATGGTGGCCTCCGGCGAGAGGCCCGCGGTGGCGGCCGGGGTGGTGAGGTGCCCGGCCGGCAGCGGGGAAGAGGCCGGGCGGCGGAGCGGCGATGGTGCTCGGGCGAGGTCCGGCGGGGTGGCGAGCTGGAGGTTGAAGAAGACCTCGTGGGACCCGCGTGTCGGGTCGGAAGCACAGCCCGTAGGTTCGGAAGCGCGACCGCAGCACTACGGAAGCATGGATTCCTGGGACGTCGGAAGCACGGATTTTCAACGGTGGAAGCACCGCGGATCAACGGTGGAAGCACCGGCGGCGCACTGTGGAAGCATAGGGTTTTCTGGACGCAAATTTTGGGGGAGATGGACGTTTATATAGGCACAAGGAGCTAGGGTTGTCCAAATGAGGTGAGGTTTTCAGCCACATGATCACAATTAGATGGCCTAGATGAAGGGAGTGGTTTAGGTTGGTTTGGTGGGCTGTTGGAGGGGTGTCTTGGGCCTCAAAGAGGGGTACTTTCAGCCCACGAGAATAACTGTTGGGGTAGCAAACGAACTCCAAATGCGACGAGATTTGACAGGCGGGTTACACACACCAAAACAACATCGCACGACAAGTCTCACGCCAAACCGGAAACGTTACACGGCCAAAAACCAAAGTAGGCCTCGGGGATGCCTCGGACACGTGAGAGAGCTCCGGAACTCGAAACGGACAACGGAAAGGAATGAGTGGGATCGGATGCAAACGACAACACAAATGCAATGTGATGCACATGACTACATGATATGAATGAATGCCACACACGCACACGACAAAACGACGAAAACCCGAAAGACGAAGAACCCGAAAAGGAATAGATGAAGCCAGAGATATATTATATTGCCCAAAAGGGAAAGTATTACATCCGGGGCATTAAAAACTCTCCTCCACTATAAAAGGATCTCGTCCCGAGATCTAGGACTGGAAAAAGGAAGGGTACTCAGAACGAAGATGATCTTCTCGTTCCCACGTAGCTTCTCGGCCGGTATGGTGTGACCACTTGACTTTCAAGAATTTGATGGACTTGTTGCGGGTCTTGCGCTCGGTTTCTTCGAGAATAGCAACTGGGTGCTCTCAGTAAGACAAGTCTTGTTGAAGATCAATCTCTTCAAACGGAATCATGCGTTCAGGAGTCTTGAAGCACTTGCGGAGTTGAGACACATGAAACACGTCATGAACATTGGCGAAGTTTGAAGGTAGCTCAAGTTGATAGGCTAGATCGCCTCTTTTGCCAAGGATCTTGAAAGGACCGACGTATCTAGGAGCAAGCTTTCCTTTGATACCGAATCTTTGGGTGCCTTTCATCGGAGAAACACGGAGATAGACATGATCCCCAATGTTGAAGGCCAAATCACGATGCTTGCCGTCATAGTACCTCTTTTGACGCGACTGAGCGGCCTTGAGATTCTCACGTATGACTTTGCACATTTCTTCGGCATCTGAGATCAAGTCGTTGCCAAGAAGTTGACGTTCACCAGTCTCGGACCAGTTGAGAGGGGTACGGCACTTTCTGCCATAGAGGATTTCAAACGGAGCTTTGTCGGCACTTGCTTGGAAGCTGTTGTTGTAAGAGAACTCGGCAAATGGAAGGCAATCTTCCCATTTCATGCCAAAAGATATGACACAGGCTCAGAGCATGTCTTCTAGAATCTGATTCACTCTCTCGACTTGACCACTAGTCTGAGGGTGAAAAGCAGTGCTAAACCTGATCTTAGTGCCCATGGCAGACTGAAAGGAGTCCCAGAACTTTGAAGTGAACAAACTTCCACGGTCTGAGGAGATAACTTGAGGGATGCCATGTAAGGACACAATTCTGGAAGTGTACAATTCTGCTAGTTGAGCTGCATTGATGGATTCTTTGACTGGAAGGAAGTGAGCGACTTTGGTAAGCTTGTCAATCACCACGAAGATAGAATCATACCCTCTCTTGGACTTAGGAAAACCAGTGACAAAATCCATTTCAATGTGGTTGAATTTCCACTCGGGAATAGGAAGAGGTTGGAGAAGACCGGCTGGACGTTGATGCTCTGCCTTCACTCTTCTACAGACATCACATTCATTCACAAATTGGGCAATCTCCCTTTTCATGCGAGTCCACCAGTAAGATTGCTTGAGGTCTTGGTACATCTTGGAACTGCCAGGGTGAATGGAAAGGAGGGAATCATGTGCTTCTTCCATTATGAGCTTCCTGAGATCACCCTTTGGAACCACGAGTCTGTCCTCGAAGAACAAGGTATATCTCTCATCAACGCGATAGCACTTGTATTTAGGAGTACCCTTTGCAATACCATGTTTCACTTTCTGCACCATAGCATCACTGAGTTGGGCCTCACGGATCTGATCTTCCAAGGTAGGAGCAACTTGAAGATTTGCAAGAAAACCTTGCGGAACAACTTGGAGGTTAAGCTTCCTGAATGCTTCACAAAGCTCAGGCTGGAACGGCTTGATAAGAAGGCTGTTGCAATATGCCTTTCTGCTCAAAGCATCTGCAATCACATTCGCCTTGCCAGGAGTGTATTCGATACTAGGATCATACTCTTGGATCATTTCAACCCAACGAGTCTGGCGGAGGTTCAGATTCGGCTGTGTGAAGATGTACTTCAAGCTCTTGTGATCGGTGAAGATGTCGACTTTACTGCCCAACAGAAGATGTCTCCACGTAATCAAAGCATGTACCACAGCTGCTAGTTCAAGATCATGTGTGGGGTAGTTCTTCTCACTTGGCTTCAGCTGACGAGAAGTGTATGCCACAATTCTCTTGTCCTGCATAAGCACACCACCAAGTCCTTGAAGAGAAGCATCACATAATACTTCGTAGGGCTTGGACTCATCTGGAGGAGTAAGAACTGGAGCAGAGACGAGCTTTTCTTTGAGAGTTTTGAATGCCACTTCACAATCTGGAGACCAGTAGTACTTGACATTCTTCTGCAGCAAGTTGGAAAGAGGCTTGGCAATCTTGGAGAAGTTCTCAACGAACCTTCTGCAATAGCTGGCAAGACCAAGGAAGCTTCTGAGTTGCTTGACGTTCTGAGGAGCTTCCCAGTTGACAATTGCTTCAACTTTCTTGGGGTTCACCGCAATACCGTCAGCGGAGATGATATGGCCCAGATACAAGACCTTATCGAGCCAAAATTCGCACTTGGAGAACTTGGCATAGAACTTATGTTCACAGAGTCTGTCGAGAACGAGACGGAGGTGCTTTTCGTGATCTTCTTCATTCTTGGAAAAAACCAAAATATCATCCAGATACACAAGCACAAACTCGCCGGTGTAGGGGTTGAAAATGTAGTGCATCATTCTCGAGAAGGTAGGTGGAGCATTAGCGAGACCAAAGGACATGACTGTATACTCATATGAGCCGTAGCTCGTTCTGAAGGCAGTCTTGGGGATATCTTCTTCTCGAATGCGAATCTGGTGATAGCCCATTCGGAGATCGAGCTTTGAGAACACTTTAGCTCCTTTGACCTGCTCGAACAGTTCGTTGATGTTGGGGAGCGGATACTTGTTCTTTATTGTCTTCTTGTTCAATGGCCGGTAATCAACGCAGAGGCGCTCTGTGCCATCCTTCTTCTTGACAAATAAGACACCATAGCCCCAAGGAGACGTACTAGGCCTGATCAGACCCATACGCTCCTGTTCATCAAGCTGTTTCTTCAACTCCTTCAACTCTTTAGGAGAGAGCTTGTATGGACGCCAGCATGCTGGCTCAGTACCCGGCTCGAGTTCAATGACGAATTCCACTTGACGGTGTGGAGGCATGCCTGGAAGTTCTTCAGGAAAGACGTCTTCGTATTCGTTAACCACCGGAATTTGAGATATGGCATTCATCTCGCCCTTGTCATTGAGAGAGAAAAGCCTGATTGTGTTATCCCTGGAGGCGAAGATAATCACGTCTTCATCAGGATGAGTAATCTTGACTTCCTTGTTTGCACAATCAATTTGAGCATCATGTTGAGAAAGCCAATCCATCCCGAGGATGAGGTCAATGTCGGAATTGCCGAGAACCACTGGATTAGCCAGAAAGCGATAATCACCCATGCGAATAGATACATTCAGAGCCCTCAAATTTGAAGTCATGCACTTGCCCGGAGAAATAATTTGCAACTTCTTATCAAGAAATGCCGAAGTGAAATTATGCTTGGTAAAGAATGGCCTTGATATGAAGCTGAGAGAAGCACCAGAATCAAACAATACTTTTGCAGGGATAGAGTTAACTGAGAGGTTACCCAAAATCACATCAGAAGAATTCTCCGCTTGCGCTGCATTCATCAGATTCACCCTTGCTTGCTTGGGATTATGCTTGACAATAGATGTACTGACAGGTGGAGGAGGCGGAAGGCGCCTTGGGTTGGGGCACTTGTTAGCATAGTGACCTTTCTGAGTGCACTTGTTGCAGACCACTTCTGAGAGAGGACGGAAATGAGAACCACTTGACTTGGAACCTTGAGACTGAAACTGATTCTTCGACTGGTTGCTCGGGTTGGGTGGGTGGGAGAAACCACGTCCACTGGAGTTCTTGTTGCTGTTGTAGGGAGCTCGGATCACTGGAGGAGGTGGAAGCCAAAATTTCTGTTGCTTCGCGACGACTTGAGAAGATGAGGAGGAGTGAACGACATCTCGAATCCTCTTTTTGGAAGCCTCCATCTTGAGCTGGGCTGCCTCTTGCTTAAGCGCCATGTTATAGAATTTATCGAACTCATCGGGCTCGAACAAGGTGAGAGCAGGTTGAAGTTCATCCTTGAGACCTCCACGGAACTGATAGATCTTGCTCTTGGCATCTGGTATGTCTTGCTTGGCATAGCGGGCGAGGTTTTGGAACTTGACATTATACTGGTAGACAGTCATAGAGCCTTGCTTCAGGTTGCGGAATTGCTCACGCATACCCTCGATGACACTTGTTGGAATGTGGTGAGAGCGAAAGTCCTTGCAGAAATCATCCCAAGATATCACACGCCCTTCTCTGGAGTCTTTGTACTGCTGCCACCAGTCAGCTGCTTGGTCCTTGAGTTGGAAGGCTGCAAATTTCACATAGTCCTCAGGCCTGACGTTGCTGCACTCAAAATGCTTCTTGATATCGGTTATCCAATCTTCAGCATCGAGAGGGTCGACACAATAACTGAAAGCCTTTGGTTGATTGGCCAAGAACTAGTTGAGCGTAGCATGGTGCTGTTGGTTGAAGAAATTGCCTTGGTTCCCTGGAGCACCCTGATTTGCTTGATTTGCTTGCATTTGCTGCATCATCTGCATCAACATCTGGGTGTTCTGATTTGTAGTCTGCATAATCGCTCTCCAAGCCTCAGACGGAGGAGGAGGGGAAGGAGGACGGTCTGGAACCTCTTCACCCTCTGGGTTAGCGTTGGGAACCCGTTTCGGAGCCATCCTGAAAGAGATGACCACCAATCAGCAACTTGATTGAAAGAAGGTATAAGCTGAAACAACGGATTGAAATGCAACATAGTCTTCACAAGAATCATTCGAACAAGAGGAACGAATGAAATTCTCAGTTCAATGATAACAACAATCTTCACGAGAAGCCACTGGAAGACAAAAGGTAAATAAAAAAACAAAAAGGTACAGATGGGACAAACACAAGATAGGAGCTTCGTTCGACATCTTTGTGTTGAAAGCTTATGAACGCGTTACTAAAGGGTTTTGCAATCCCCGGATCAGCATATCCAAGGATCCTTTAAGATGCAACTCCCGATCGGAACATCGGCCATAAAACCACTTCACTCAATGTAGAACCCCGAACTCGCTAACCTGCATTCGTTGGAAGAATGCCTACGATCTACTGGATAGACCCACCTATTAATTTCCGAAAGTTTCCAGTTATGCAATCAGGTGTTGGGGATACAGGGGAAGCACCGCGCAATCAACTCTAATCCTACATCCAGCTGTATCCATCCTTCAACACATAACCAGTTTTTCTCGGAAACCGTCTACCTTGGACCTTCGAAAAGCATCCACTATACAAAGCTATGGCAATACTCCCGAACTACCTCCCCAGTACTGGGTGATGTCGGGGTTATCTTGCCACTAACCGTATAGGAGAGTTTTCGATGTCAGCCGTCTTAAGTATTCTAGTACTGTCGCGATATGCTTGTGACGACAATACCCCGAAGCTCAACTCCCCGGGACACTGCCACAACCCCTAATGTCAGGAGGCATCGAGAACAATATTCTCGTCACAAGGACATCGAAACAATCCCACAATACTCGCGAGATTCCTAAAAAAAATTTGGTGCAATTTTTGAAAGTAGAAGAGGCAAGAGTAGTCGTCAGGAGTCCTCACCAGAATGAAAAGAGATGAAGAGCAAAGAAATCCTACTCTCCGATATAAATATAGGACTCAAAACATTTTCAGTGTGTGCCTAGACTTGACCGTCAATGATTCAATCAATCAGTGGGGGCTTCTAGGTCGGAGAAGGCTCTGAATACCAACTTGTAATGCCCAGGATGGGACTATATCTCCTACGTGTCAAAGCACGACTTAAAGATATAAGCCCATTCTGGAATGATCGCAAGTTTGGTACCTTTGCACATCTCATGTACAAAATAGGGATGGAAAACTGAAAAGATAGTTGGCTTACACTCGCCACGTCACACAAATTCATTACATGTTCAAACATCATTCAGATAAACATCACAGCCCATCTAAGGGTAAAGATCCAAATGACAAGATACCAAACATAACATTAAACCAAAGGTCTAGATCGAATCCTAGTAGAAGCTCTGCTGGTCAACCGGATAGTTCACATAGTAACGGCTACGCTCCTCGTCGTACTCCCAGTCTAGCTCAGTGCCATCGCCTGTGTAGCTCACCATCGTACCTGCATCTGGTGTGTTGAAGTAACTGTGAGCCACAAAGGACTCAGCAATCCCGTTCCCGGGTAACACGACTATTCAAGCCTTGGGTGTGGAACAAGGCTGAAGAAAGAACAATAGTCTGCAGCAGCACTAGCCTAGCTTACGTAAAAGATAGCGAGAAGAGAAGGTGCCTCGGTCGAGAGATGATCACGAAGTGATCCTAACTAAAGCAAGTCAAACATAACCCCACCATGTTCACTTCCCAAATCCCTTTCGGAAAATGACCGTCACGGTACACACGCTGGTAGTGTATTGGAACATGGTGTCAAGTTTTCTACAACCGGATATTAACAAGCTCCCATCTGCCACATAACCGCGGGCACGGCTTTCGAAAGTTCAAAACCCTCCAGGGGTGTTCCAACTTGGCCCATGACAAGCCCACGATCCGCGGAGTCGCAACTCCAAGGTGGGAAGGCCCGAGTATCCTCGGAATCCCGTGCTCAAGATACTCCGACTAAGGTAAGGCTAATCCAGCAAATCCTCCCGGCGTGCCGACACCCTGATAGTAGCCGCGTGTATCTCGTCTCAGGCCACGACCGGCTAAGTCATCCTACGGGTTTTTACCAGACCTCGAGTTTCCTTGAGGTGGCCCCGCAGTCTGCTCATTTCGGACCAACACTCATGTGAAGCACTGGCCTGGGGTTGTTGATTAAGAAGAGGGTTAATTACTCCCTATGCAAGTTTTTTTAGTTATTAGGCAAATAGTACCAATGTTGGGACTTGCTGGAAAAGACTTAGCACTTAGCGGTTTATCGAGGGGGTCCCATAACCCCAACCGTGTGAGGAACGCATAAACAAGGAACATAACACCGGTTTGTATGGTTCCTAGCGGCATGAGTGGAACAAAACACCAAGCAAAAGGCTTAGCCTTCCACCCAATACCAATATATAGATGATTTCATTTAATAATTAATATACTGTGATATCCCAACAAGCTTCAACAAGAAGCAAGAGTCTTCAATCTTCACCTGCAGCTAACAATGCTATAAGAGGGGCTGAGCGAAGCGTACTTATAGCCAATCAATGGTTTGCATAGGTAGGGTGGTTAAACAGGTTCATGGTTACAATAGAAGGCTGAAAAGAAAACATGGGCATCGAGGCAAAACTATAGATCGAGACTTCTAGCAATAGGCAAAGATAGTAATGTTATCGGGGTTCGGTCATCTTGCCTGAAGAGTTGTCGATGGGATCGTAAGAGGGGTCCTCGTTCTCAACCTCGGTAGTAACCTCGTGCTCGTACTCGTACTCGGTCTCGGCTTCCGGCTCTACTCAAACACAAGAACACAAGGCAACGAATCAAACAAGATGCAATGTGAAGAAAAAATTACTGGATGCATGACTGATGCACTATGGAAGCAAAACAGATGCACTATGGAAGCACACAAAGTCTACTTAGGAAGCACAGTGTTACAGCACAACAATATGCATCAAGCAAAATGCTTCAAAACATGATAACATGAGGATAATATGAATCTACATGCAAAATCACACAAGTTACATATAGGACTTGCTCAAAACGAAGCAACGGGCTAAAAGTTACACCCGAAACAATAAACATGCACAAGCTGAAAATATCAGCCACATAGCAACTTTGGAGCAAGAGATAAATGGTCTACAGTACTCAAGCATCATGGCAATGAGCATGGACATAAACTAGACATATTCTACAGCAAACAATTCCATTGGAGCATCCCCAAAGGATCCATGGATCAATAGCAACAAGCTATGACATATTGAACTTGACAACAAAATCTTGATAGCAGTAATTTGTTGCAACTTGGGAGCAAAAGTTAAATATGCTACAGCCACTCAAATAAGCATGTGAGAGCATGAATGGATAGCCAACAATATATACAACAAGGAATCATCAAGAGTCACCCCAAAACTATCATGGATTGGCCTAGAACAACAAGCAAACATGGCATATGGAAATTACAGATTCCAGACTTAGTGAAATTTCACTAAGTGTTAAAACAGTATTAACATCATGGCATCTTTGTGAGCAAGTTTAAGTCACCTCAAAGCAAAGCATGGCAAGTGGTAAGCACCACAGCAAAGTACACATGATGGTGAATCCAAAACTTCTAAGCATGCATCAAGGGGACAAACATATCAATAGCAACGAGCTCCTCTACGAGGCATCTCGTAACAAGTTTAACGACATAATAGCCACATAGCACTTTGCAAAGGAGATAAGCATGGCAAGATGAAATCTATCATGCAAGCTAAAGCAATCAACATGTAGAGCATTTCAAGATGAACACGTGGACATATCATTTGCATCATTTCGATAAACACGCACCAAGTTATCACATTGCAAAGATGGCATGAAAACAACTACTAGCAGCAGTTTATAATAAGTAGCACTCTTCTCATGAAGATTAAGACATCTAGATGACCTCAAACATGCATGGCACAATGGAACAAAGCGTAGTACAAGTCTCCACGATCATTTTGACATATCATTTGCTCAAAACGGACCAACACACAAAAAGTTATCACTAAAACAAAATAGCATCGGACAACAAAATTACAGGGACTTAGAAAAAACGAGGGGCTACCTCCGGGTCAACGGAAGTCAACGCGGGCTCGGAGGCGGATCGGGCCGGCTTAACGGGCTGGCGGAGCGGGGTTTCGGCCCACGCGGAGCGGATCGGGCACGCGGCGCGGAGCGGACCCGGCAGCTATCGGGCTCGGCCCGTTAGGGCGCTGGAGGCGAGGCGGGATCCGATCCGGGCTGCTCCCCGATCAAGGCGGCGGCGGCGGTTCCTCGCGCGGCCAGGGGCCGGCGGGAGGGGAAGGCCGGGAGGCGGGTCGCGGCGGAGGGGCGGTGCCCGTCGGCGGTGGGTGGCGCGGCGGTGATGCGCGGCGAGGAGGCGCGAGGAGGTCCGGCGGCGGCGTTGGGAGCTGGTGGCCGGTGGCGATGGTGGCCTCCGGCGAGAGGCCCGCGGCGGCGGCCGAGGTGGTGAGGTGCCCGGCCGGCGGCGGGGAAGAGGCCGGGCGGCGGAGCGGCGACGGTGCTCCGGCGAGGTCCGGCGGGGTGGCGAGCTGGAGGTTGAAGAAGACCCCGCGGGACCCGCGCGTCGGGTCGGAAGCACAGCCCGGAGGTTCGGAAGCGCGACCGCAGCACTACGGAAGCATGGATTCCTGGGACGTCGGAAGCACGGATTTTCAACGGTGGAAGCACCGCGGATCAACGGTGGAAGCACCGGCGGCGCACTGTGGAAGCATAGGGTTTTCTGGACGCAAATTTTGGGGGAGATGGACGTTTATATAGGCACAAGGAGCTAGGGTTGTCCAAATGAGGTGAGGTTTTCAGCCACATGATCACAATTAGATGGCCTAGATGAAGGGAGTGGTTTGGGTTGGTTTGGTGGGCTGTTGGAGGGGTGTCTTGGGCCTCAAAGAGGGGGTACTTTCAGCCCATGAGAATAATTGTTGGGGTAGCAAACGAACTCCAAACGCGACGAGATTTGACAGGCGGGTTACACACACCAAAACTACATCGCACGACAAGTCTCACGCCAAACCGGAAACGTTACACGGCGAAAATCCAAAGTATGCCTCGGGGATGCCTCGGACACGTGAGAGAGCTCCGGAACTCGAAACGGACAACGGAAAGGAACGAGTGGGACCGGATGCAAACGACAACACAAATGCAATGCGATGCACATGACTACATGATATGAATGAATGCCACACACGCACACGACAAAACGACGAAAACCCGAAAGACGAAGAACCCGAAAAGGAATAGATGAAGCCAGAGATATATTATATTGCCCAAAACGGAAAGTATTACATCCGGGGCATTACAAGAAAATACTTACTGGTAATTGTAGACAAATTCACTAAATGGATAGAAGTCAAGCCAGTAAAAACAGCTGAAGCAGGGCCTATGATAGATTTTATATCTAGCGTAGTACACCGTTATGGTGTCCCGCGCAGTATTATCATGGATAATGGCTCCAATTTCATAGCTGACGAGGTAAAAAAGTGGTGTGCAAAGTTGGGTGTAAAACTTGATTACGCTTCCGTATACCACCCTCAAACAAATGGTCAGGTCGAAAGGGCCAATGGTCTGATTATGAGTGGCTTTAAACCCCGACTAGTGCGCTCCCTACGGGAGTCTGATAAACACTCGGTCGAAGAGCTTGACTCCGTACTCTGGGGGCTGCGGACCACTCCCAATCGTACGACCGGATATACACCTTTTTCATGGTGTACGGCGCAGAGATTGTTCTGCCCTGCGACATTATTCATGACTCACCTAGAGTGCGCATGTATGAGGAAAGGGAGGCCGAGTTAGATCGGTAGGACGACCTAGATGGACTTGAAGAGGAGCACGATACAGCGCTAGCACGTTCCGCATTTTACCAACAACAGGCTAGGCAATACCAGAGCAGAGAAGTGCGGGCCAAGACATACAACGTCGGCGAACTCGTTTTACGCCTCCCGGAGAAGAAAAAGGACAAGCTCAAACCAAAATTGGAGGGGGCCTTCATTATTGACGAAGTACTCACCGGTGGAGCCTATCGCCTTCGCAATGCACAGGACAACCGCCTTGAGCCGAACCCTTGGAACGCTGCCAGGCTCCGACGATTTTATGGATAGTTCGGTAGCAATTTCTTCCTCTTTGTAAGTTAGGTCTTATTTTTTATTTTCTTGTTTCTCTCCCTTTTCCTCTTTACATTTTCTTAGCAAGTATTCGGCTCACCCGAACTGCCACATGACGAGTACGTCCTCACGTACACCTAGGGGCTTCCTTTAACGAAGTCCATTATCAATAAAGCTTCTTGCTTAAAAATGTCGCCTGTTTTTATAGTTTATCCTAGCCATTTTATGCATCGACATGACTTAAGTTCTGGCCAAGCTGGGTTGCCTGGCTCCTATGCTTACCCCTGCATTTCTGATTGTTCGGCTAGGGCATAAAGGGAGAACCTCTGCGATTGTTACAGCCGGGTAATCCGGATATGTACCTCAGACTGGGTGAAGCCGAAAGCTAGCGCTCTTAAGGGAATAATTGGTCGGCGGACACACGACATATTGCATTCTAAAGTGTATCTAAACTATCATAGGAGATGGCTTCTTACCATCCTTCTCATAGGATCAAAAAGCCCAGGCTCGCATCTTCATGCACGCCGTCCAAGGTAAAGGAACCCCTAACGGAACTATTCTCTCTGGAAGATGTTTCTTACGTTAAACAGTAATATAACATAACTCCCCAAACTCAGTTCGTATGTTCAAGCAACTATGACCGGAATGCCTGATTTCCGAACATATCACGTGCTTTACCACAGATATAGTATTCGGAAACACTCCAGCCTTTGGGTTTATGAAGGTCGAAGCAGATGGTCTGCCATGACAAACTTTATATAAATTTGGCCGGAGATAAGTTTGATGGTAAAAGTACATTAATACATAGAATCAAATGACTATTCATTTTCTATTCCCTCTATCAGGCTGTCTAGCTTACAGTCCTGCTGGGAAAGCTTGGCAGCTATTTCTACTTGGTTATAGACCAAAACGGAGGAATTTCCTGTCCATTAGACCCTCGAGGTCCCACACGGGGCATGTGATTTGGATCAAGACGAGTGTAGCGCGTTTTAACCATAGCCCATGTTTCTCGAGCACCCATACGGCATGCTGACGCTTTCCATAGTTCGAAGCGGTGCCGAGCCCCTTTGAATAGGTCTGCCAAATCCTCCATAGATTCTGGAGGGGAGTCGCCAGGCCATAGAGCTCTGGCCATACTCTTCATGGCCTTCCCTACCCGTGCATGGACCCTGGAAAGCTCTTGCACCACATCGCCCTCAAAACCGGAAACTCCGCCTTCAGGCTGACCAGTCAATAAACCTGCAGGAAAAGTTTTTATAAGAAACTTTCAAACTAGGAGAATATAAGGAGAGCTAGGTATAAGAGACATACTAAACATGCCGCTTTTTAGCCTCCGGTTCTCTTCCAAGGCGCTGGAGAGTTGGGCCTTTATGCCCTTTAGCTCTTGTTCGAGCCTAATCATTCCATCCTGCGCTTTGTTCCTTTTTTCCATAGCTTACATTAGCGCACGCTCGCCAGCAGCTTTTTCCTCTTCGGCAAATTTCTTGTCCGCTAGGGCAGCTCTTAACTCCCTTTATAGTTGGTCGGTCGATCTTGGTGATGTATTACACATTAGTGTATATATATATATATATATATATATATATATATATATATATATATATATATATATATATATATATATATATAATCAGCAGAACTGTTATAGCTTCCAGACACAATTATTCTTACCAATAGCATCCTTTCCAGATTCCTTTGTATTTTTCAACTCGGCGAGCTGAGTCCGGCACTCTTCGAGTTCCTTGGATAAAGAGTTATTCTTCTCTTGAATGACCTATAAAAATACAACGATCCTCAAATCAGTTGTACCAACTGCTTTAAGTCTCGGGGGCTACTGGCATGGGAACATTCAAATTAAAAACTTAATGTCATATCTTTTGGAAGCTGATGAGTGGCTCGGGCGAGTCCGTCTTGAGCGGCTCGGATATAGGCATCTGCAGAATTGAGAGCGTTAAACGCCTCCTCAGAAAAAGCAGGGTCGCGCATGGCCGCTTTCCGCCGCCGATGAATCATCGCGGCCTCCACTTCGGAATTGGTAGCTGACACTTCATTCGAATCCTCCTAGAGAGGACAATCCAGCACCTAATTAGCATTCACCCTTGACGGGCCCGATGCCGGATTGGCTGGAGCTTGGCCCGCGTCGCCTCCGGGGACAGTCCGGCTTAAATTCCTCCTAAAAGGAAGAAACAGTGCGGAAAGTTATAATAACAATTTCACCACCCAGCGCATGGTAATAGAAACATACCTCTTTGAAGGTCCGCTGGTATTCGTGGTCCTTTTCCGCTTCAAAGCCTCGCCCGATGCGGGCGGCGCCCTCTGGGTTGGTAGTCTACGCTCTGTTCGGCATGAGGAGCGTCGTCCCTGTTTAAGTATGATAGAATACGGTGCGTAAATGTGCACTGGGAATCTTCTCGTTAGTGAGATATCCCCTAAATTACTTACACGGGAAGAAGGAATGAGGCCTGGGTAATCGGCTACTATAGCCACAATGGTGCCCTCACGACAGGCCTGATAGAAGACTCCCTCTTCGAACTCTACGCCTATATCCGGGTCCTCTTCATATCCGGGGCCCGTCTTTTGGAACGGGTCCTCTGGCTGCGGGGCGGGATTATTAATCCCCTTGACCACCTTCCTCCACTCCTGTTGGGAGAAACCAAATACAGTTCGGTCAATACATCATAACAAAGAAAAATAGAGTGGTCAAAGAGAAGGACTGTACATAGAAAGGCCTTCCCGGCACGTTAAACAGATGAAGTCATGCTTCTCTCCTTTTTAGAGTCCTTCCAGGACAGCGCATAGAATGGCAGGGTCATCTAGATCCAGGCGTAGGCGGCGCGAGGCATCATTCTGACTATTATAATGATACATTGGAAGTCCTCTAGCTTGGAGCGGTTGCACATGACGCTTTAGTGAAATGGTCATCACTTTGATTATAGTTAACCCCGAACTGGCAAGCAATTTAATCTTGCCGTCCAGTCGGCTAACCTCCGCTTTTTCTTCTTCCGAAGGACCGCGGGGACGCCAGTTGAAAAGCTTCTTTGGCGGAGCGCTAGAATATGTGGGGAGTCTGCGTCGAACTGGATCCGGCAAAGCGACATCTTCAATGTAAAACCACTCCGAGGGCCACTCTTCGGATGCCTTCTTCGGCATACCGGAAAGATAGCCTGTCCCGGCTATGCGCCATACTTTGGCGCTCCCAACTTCAAATATGGATCCCTCTTCCGATCGAGGGACAAGGAAGAAATACCTTCTCCACAACTCAAAGTGGGGCTCGCAGCCCAAGATAAGTTCGCATGGAGCGACAAAACCCGCAATGTGCATAATTGAACCTGGAGTAAGATTGTGCAGTTGGAGGCCGTAGAACTCCAGGAGTCCCCTAATAAAGGGATGGACAGGGAACCCCACGCCTCTTAAAAGGTAAGGGACGAGACATACTCGCTCTCCATCGGAGGGGTTGGGAAAGCTCTCTGTCAGGGCTTGGTTGTCGTCACACATTAGTCCGGCCCGGACGGGGACTAGATCCTCTGGAGGGAGATACCCCTACGTTTGAAGTGTCCGCAGATGCGCGTGAGACACAGAGCAGCTTTTCTAATCTCCTGCATGAGGGCCATGAGGGCGCGAGGAGGAACTCGGGGCACTAGCCATGTTTGAAGATTTTTTGCAGGCACTAGGGTTTCTTCCGCGTGGAATGAGATGGAAAGGCAATCGGATCTATTCTCTTATATAGGCGCTTCCCTTGAACAGTCAAGGGCGTATTTGCAAAAGATGCCCAGACAATTCGCATTCATTGGACACGTGGAAGATGAGACGACGGCAGAGAGGAATTGGCGGATTATAATATTTGAAGAAGCCAAACTATCATCCAAGAGGACTCACCTTACAAGACCGAAGACATGAAGCCAGATACAATCTCGTCCTTGAAGACAAGTCCGGGGGCTACTGAGGGAGTCCTGTATTTAGGGGTCCTCAGTCATCCGGGTCGTTGAAGCTGGGCCGCATTGATGGGCCGCATGAAGAAGAAGCAGAAGGCCCTCCCCCGTATTCGGTCAGGACTCCTATGTACGTAGAAACGCAGGTGTAGAGTCTGGATGTATCAATTTATTCCTCCCCAAGTCACCCTTGTAGCCCTAGGTACCCTCCGGTCTGTATATAAGCCGAGGGGTTTAATCTGTAGAGGGGATCATCTTAAACTATCCTCATAGGCTAGACCTAGGGTTTAGCCATTACGATCTCGAGGTAGATCAACTCTTGTACACAAATTCATCCATACTAATATAGCAGGAAGTAGGGTTTTACCTCGATCGAGAGGGCCTGAACCTGGGTAAACATCGTGTCCCCAGCCTCTTATTACCATCGATCCTCTAGACGCATAGCTTGGGCCCCCCTAACCATCTGAACTACCGTATGAATCCACAATCTAACCAATGCAACTAACTCTACAAGCTAATATACTAAAGCAAAGCAAGTGCAAATACCTCCTGCTCCTCGTCGGGTTGCGCATGGGGGTATCGGGATGGACTGCGCCGCACATCGCCATCACCTTCTGGAGCGCTGAGGCGGAGCCCGCTACCTCCTTCCCCACATCCGCAGCGGTTGCGAGTTTTCCCGCACCACCGTGGACGCCGCCAACATCCGCGGTCACTGCGCCCTGCTATTTCACCACATCTCCGAACGCTGTGCCGGCATCACCACGAGCTTCGGTCATCGGACAGATGGAGGTGATGAAGGTGAGGAAGAGGATGCGCTGGGGGAGAGCGAGCCGGTGTGGTGGAGGCAGTGGAGGATAGCGAAACAACATCGATGGGGGAGAGGAAGACGATGCGGCAGGAAGGGGATTTGGGGGGAAATGGTAGGGGCGATGGAGGTGGTTGCCCCTCTTTATACGATGGGAAGTTTCAGGCATGTCCCATGGATACGTGCTACCCCACGACCGTGGTCAGTTGCATGTGCCCACGTATGCGAATACATATACGGTCAGCATGCGAAACAACTATACGAGTAACGGTCAAAGGTGTACTCGGCCCTACGCGGCCCCACTCGTCAAAGTTAACGGTCAAAGGCATTGACCCGATGGCAACGTCCGTTGTAACCTGTTCTCAGGGTTTTGGGCAAAGGAGTGGGGAAAAGTGAGCAGAAGTTAACAGAGTGGGGATGAATGAGTAGAGATAAGGAACCAGGGGCACTAAATCTTTGAATGATGAGCATGATTGCAATGTTGTTAGTATGAATTCTTTGAATATCCATGATGCTAATGATATGCCAAGCCACAAGCTTGGGGATGCTATGTTTGATGAAGATGATATTTTTAGTCCCCCAAGTTTTGATGAGCAAACCTATTATGGTGAAAGCATGCCTCCTATTTATGATGATTATTGTGATGACATGTTGAACTAAAACCACGATGAGTAATTTGGAACAGAGGGAGTATGCTATAAAGAATAATGATAACCATGAAGCTTGTCATCATGATTTTAGTGCTCAAATTGATTATGCCAATCAAGTGTCACATGATAGTTATTTTGTTGAGTTTGCTCCCACTACTATTCATGAGAATAAATTTGCTTATGTGGAGAGTAATAAAATTTCTATGCTTATGAATCATGAAAAGAATGCTTTATGTGACAGCTATATTGTTGAATTCATTCATGATACTACTGAAAATTATTATGAGAGAGGAACATATGCTTGTAGGTATTGCAATAATATCAAGTTAGCTCTCTATGTGTTGAAAATCTTGAAGTCATGCTTGTTTTGCCTTCCTATGCTAGATGATTCTTGTTCTCATAAATTGATTGCTCACAAAATCCCTATGCACAGGAAGTGGGTTAGGCTTAAATTTACATGTCATGCAATTCATTATGCTCCCTTTTATGTTTCAATTCTTATCTTTACGTGAGCATCAATGAAATCATCGTGCCTAGCTAAAAAGGCACTAAAGAAAAGCGCTTGTAGGGAGACAACCCAATATTTATAACTACTGTTTTTGTGTTTTCACATGATTAAGCTGATTTTGTAATCATGTTTTATAGCTTTTGTTTCAATCAAGTGCCAAGTAAAGCCTTTGGGATAGTGTGGATGATAGTTGACTTGATTGTGTGCAAAAACAGAATTTTTTCGTCCAGTGCAGAAAATTCAATAAATCAATGGAATGAGATAATTAGCTGATAGTTTTACACATGATTGATATACAAATTTCCTACGTTTTCCTAATTTTTCAAAAAAAAAATAGAGGCCCATAAGTATGGTGGTTGTCCAGATCATTAGAGACTGTTCTGTTTTTGACAGATTCAGTTTTCAATGCACAATTTGCTTGTTTTAGTGTTTCCATAGCTTATATTAAGTGATATAAATTGTGTAAATGATAAGGTACAATAGGAATTGTGTGAGAACAATTATGAATCTTGTCTTTGACAATACCCAAGTGAATGATTTGCTTTATTATACAAATACATCTCACGAAGTTCCGTTAAGTTTTGTGTGATTGAAGTTTTCAAGTTTTGGGAGAGACATCAATATGAGGAGAATAAGAAGTGCCAAGACCCTAAGATTGGGGGTGCCCAAGGTAATATTCAAGGAAGATCCAAGCAACTAAGCTTGGGGATGCCCCGGAAGGCATCCCCTCTTTCATCTCCAACATTATCGGTAACCTCACTTGGAGCTATATTTTTATTCGTCACGTGATATGTGTTTTGCTTGGAGCGTCATTTTATTTTGTTTATATTTGCTTGCTGTTATTTAGAATACGTTTTAGTATCTTTTATTTCAATAAAAAAGACAAGTCTAGCATTTACCCTGCTTATTTTTCAAGTACATATGTTGCTGTTTGAAAACAGAAAGTTTTTTATCAATGTCTGAATTCTTATGAAAGTAAGAATGTGATAAAATCTTGAAATTTTTACAAAGTTAGCATGAATAAGTTCTCTGTAACGTGGTAATATTTTAGAATTTTTAGAGCTAGGGAAGTATGAGAACAATTCCACTCTTTACAGACCATCCTCTTTAGGCAGATTGTTGTTATGTTTGCATATGTTCGCTTGTTTAGTGATTCTATTTGAGGATAGGAGTATTAAATATCCAGAGGCATTTTTTATGCAATGTCAATTTATAATTTTAGTGATTTGCTACAGTAGAGAATCTTAAGGTTTTGAGTTGATTTATACTAACTAATCTCATGAGTTCTTGTTGAGTTTTGTGTGGATGAAGTTTATGAGATTTAGGGAAACCGTGGCATAAGAAGAATCGAGGAGAAACGAGAGCTCAAGCTTGGGGATGCCCAAGGCATCCCAAGATAATATTTCAAGAAGTATCAAGCATCTAAGCTTGGGGATGCCCCGGTAGGCATCCCACCTTTCTTCATCAACAACTATCGGTTAGTATCGGTTTAGCCTAAGTTTTTGCTTCTTCACATGATATGTGCTATCCTTGCAATGTCATTTTATTTTGTTTTCCTCGTAGTTTGAATAGAATATTAAGATCTGAATTTTATTTTAATGGTAGAGAATCTTCACATGGCTACATAATTGTTTTACTACTCATTGACCTTCACTTATATCTTTTTGCAATAGTTTTTCATTTACTCGAGTGCTTCATTTATATCCTATGAGTAAATGGTTGAATGAATTTCATATCGTAAATATGAAATAATATATGTTTCATATCCTTATCCCATGTGGAATAATGACTTCACATATAAGAAGGATAGGTGGTAAAATTTATTGGAAGTTAGCAAACATAATATTAGTCACTTGTACAATTCATGAAAGGATATTGAAGGAAGAGAGATTTCACATATAAATATACTATCTTGGACACCTTCTATGATTGTGAGCCCCATTAATTATTTTCAAACTTGAGCAAATTAGTTGAAGTTGGACAAGGAAGACAATGTAATGAGTTATGTTTGGGTATATTTGTATAGAAGTTATATTGTTATGGGTCCTCCAACATGTGGTGCTTGCTATTTAGAATCTTTGCTAGCCAAAATTTCTGTACTAAGCGGGAATACTGCTTGTGCATCCAACATCCTTGAACCAAGTTTCTTCCATGAGTGTCCACCATATCTACCTATATGCGGTATTTACCTGCCGTTCCAAGTAAATTTGCATGTGCCAAACTCTAAACCTTCAAATAATAATCTGTTTTGTATGCCTGAATCGCTCATGTAGCGACTAGGGGCTATCAGTTTATTCCATGCTAGGTGGGTTATTCTCACGATGAGTTTTATTCACTTATCATTCACGAGAGAGTGGCTGGTAAGTGGGATGCCCAGTCCTATGATCAAAAGATCAAAACCAAAATTTCAAATAATTAGACAAAAATCCCCCAAGACTATTGTTCGTATGGACGGTACCCGTTGTTTCGGATCAGCCGTGGAGTGTGATTGTTGGTGGAGTGGGAGTAAAAACTTTACCATTCAGATTGGGAACCGCCTATAATATTTCTAGCATGGAAGATGGTGAGTGTTGGGAAACATAGCATGCAATTTCAAAAAAAATCCTACGCTCACGCAAGATCTATCTAGGAGATGCATAGCAACGAGAGGGGGAGAGTGTGTACATGTACCCTCGTACACCTAAAGCGGAAGCATTTGACAACGCGGTTGATGTAGTCGAACTTCTTCTCGTTCCGACCAATCAAGACCGAACGTACAGCACCTCCGAGTTCTGCACACGTTCATCTCGGTGATGTCCCTCGAACTCTTGATCCAACAAAGTGTCGAGGAAGTAGATGGGTTCCATCTGCACGACGGCGTCGTGATGGTGATGATGAAGTGATCCGCGCAGGGCTTCGCCTAAGCACTACGAGATTATGACTGTGGGAGTAAATGGTGGAGGGGGCGCCGCACACGGCTAACAATGATGTTGTGTGTTGTAGGCGCCCCCCCCCCCACCTCCCCACATATATATAGGTTGGAGATGGGAGGAGGCAGCCAAGGGGGCTCCCAAGTAGGCCGAATCCTACTTGGGTTGCCACCCCAATTCGCCCGCCCCCTTCCTTATTTTTGGAGGGAAGGAAAGAGAGGGAGGAGAGAAGGAAAGGAAGCCTCCCCCTTCCTTCCTCCTTTCCCCTCCTTCCTTCTGATCCCTATTCGGCCTATGGGGGGCGCACCAGCCCACTAGGGGCTGGTCTGTCCCTCGCTTGGCCCATAAGGCCCATACTTTGCCGGGGGGTACCCGGAACCACTTCCGATGACCCGGTATCACCTGAAACACTTCCGGTGTCCAAATATCATCGTTCTATATATCAATCTTTACCTCTCGACCATTTCGAGACTCCTCATCATGTCTATGATCTGATCAGAGACTGTGAACAATATTCAATCATAAAATCTCATAACTCATATAATACAAAATCGTCATCGAACATTAAGCGTGTGGACCCTACGGGTTCGAGAACTTATGTAGACATGACCGAGACACCTCTCTGATCAATAACCGATATCGGAACCTGAATGCTCATATTGATTCCCACATATTCTAAGAAGATCTTTATCGGTCGTACCATAATGACAACATACGTTATCCCCTTTGTCATCGGTATGTTACTTGCCCGAGATTCGATCGTCGGTATCTTCGTACCTAGTTCAATATTGTTACCAGCAAGTCTCTTTACTCGTTCTGTAATGCATCATCCTGCAACTAACTCATTAGTCACAATGCTTGCAAGGCTTCTTATGATGTGCATTATCGAGAGGGCCCAGAGATACCTCTCCGATACTCGGAGTGACAAATCCTAATCTTGATCTATGCCAACCCAACAAACACTTTTGGAGATACCTCTAGAGCATCTTTATAATCACCCAGTTACTTCGTGACGTTTGATAGCACACAAGGCATTCCTCCGGTATCCGGGAGTTGCATAATCTTATAGTCGAAGGAATATGTATTTGATATGAAGAAAGCAACAACAATAAAACTGAACGATCAATATGCTAAGCTAACGGATGAGTCTTGTCCAGCACATCATTCTCCTAATGATGTGATCCCGTTCATTAAATGACAACACATGTCTATGGTTAGGAAAATTAACCATCTTTGATTAACGAGCTAGTCTAGTAGAGGCTTACTAGGGACACAGTGTTTTGTCTATGTATTCACACATGTAACAAGTTTCCGGTTAATACAATTCTAGCATGAATAATAAACATTTATCATGATATAAGGAAATATAAAATAACAACTTTATTATTGCCTCTAGGGCATTTCCTTCATAGCAAGACCAACCTAAAATTAAAATTATTTTCATCTTTGTTTTAAAAGCTTCGAGCTCTGGCACCTCTGCAAATCCCTGCTTCCCTCTGCGAAGGGCCTATCTTTTACTTTTATGCAAGAGTCAGTAGTATTCCTTGTCATTCTAACCTACTCTTTAATTGGCAAGCATCATGTGGTGGGGAAATATCTAAGCATATATGGCCATTCAAATATATTTGATCATGAATTATTATTGTTGACAATTATCTATATGATAAATAAGTTGGGAGGCAAAATATTAAGCCCCTATCTTTCTCTGTGTTCAATGGATGTTATTTGTTCTAAAAATATGCTTTTAGTGGTAGCAATCATGGAAGACTATATGATAGTTGAGTATGTGGAATTTGCTAAATCAAAGCTCTTACATAGACCCTTCCTGAAAATAAGATGAATTGCAATTGTTTGATGACTGAGAACCTAGTTTGTTAGTTTTCAAGAAAGTTTATGATATATGCTTTAACATGTGAATAGCTTGCTACTTGATCATGAGAAGTTTTATGAGATGAGCTACTGTTTATGATATATAATGATGCTAGAAAAAGTGATTGAAATTATCATTGATCAAACTTGTGCACTTGCTAGCATTCACAGTTCATAAATTATTTCTTTTATCATTTACCTACTCGAGGACAAGCAAGAATTAAGCTTGGGGATGTTGATATGCCTCCAACGTATCTATAGTTTATGAAGTATTCATGCTATTATATTATCCATATTGGATGTTATATATGCATCGTATGCTATTTTATATTATTTTTGGGACTAACCTATTAACCTTGAGCCCAGTGTCAGTTTCTGTTTTTTCCTTATTTTTGGGTTTTGCAGAAAAGGAATATCAAACGGTGTCCAAATGGCATGAACATGTACAGTGATTTTTTATGGACCAGAAGAATCCCCCGAAGCAAAAGAGTTGGGCCAGAAGAGTCCCGAGCTAACCACAAGGGTGGAGGGCGCGCCCTGCCCCCGGAAGGGTGCTTCGTCTTTGTGGTTGACTCGTGGACCCCCCTGACTTGTTCTCGACGCCAAAAAATCCTATAAATATAGAAAACCCTGAAAAGAAACCTAGGTCGGGAGTTCCGTCGCCGAAAGCCTTTGTAGCCACAAAAAACCAATCTGGAGCCCGTTCCGGCACCTTGCCCGAGGGGAGAACCATCATTGGTGGCCATCTTCATCATCCCAGCGGTGTCCATGACGAGGAGGGAGTAGTTCACCCTCGAGGCTGAGGGTATGTACCAATAGCTATGTGTTTGATCTCTCTCTCTCTCTCTCTCTCTCTCTCTCTCTCTCTCTCTCTCTCTCGTGTTCTTGATTTGGCAAGATCTTGATGTACCGCGAGCTTTGCTATTATAGTTGGATCTTATGATGTTTCTCCCCCTCTACCTTCTTGTAACGGATTGAGTTTTACCTTTGAAGTTATCTTATCGGATTGAGTCTTTAAGGATTTGAGAACACTTGATGTATGTCTTGCATGTGCTTATCTATGGCGACAATGGGATATTCACGTGATCTACTTGATGTATGTTTGGTGATCAACTTGCGGGTTCAGTGACCTTGTGAACTTATGCATAGGGGTTGGCACACGTTTTCGTCTTGACTCTTCGGTAGAAATTTTGGGGCACTCTTTGAAGTTCTTTGTGTTGGTTTGAATAGATGAATCTGAGATTGTGTGATGCATATCGTATAATCAAACCCGCGGATACTTGTGGTTACATTGGAGTATCTAGGTGACATTTGGGCTTTGGTTGATGTGTGTCTTAAGGTGTTATTTTAGTATGAACTCTAGGGCTGTTTGTGACACTTATAGGAATAGCCCAATAGATTGATTAGAAAGAATAACTTTGAGGCGGTTTCGTACCCTACAATAATCTCTTTGTTTGTTCTCTGCTATTAATGACTTTGGAGTGACTCTTTGTTGCATGTTGAGGGGCTGTTATATGATCTAATTATGTTATCATTGTTGAGAGAACTTGCACTAGTGAAAGTATGAACTCTAGGCCTTGTTTCCAAGCATTGCAATACCGTGTGTGCTCACTTATATCATTAGTTACCTAGCTGTTTTTATATTTTCAGATTACAAAAACCTATATCTACCATCCATATTACACTTGTATCACCATCTCTTCGCCGAACTAGTGCACCTATACAATTTACCATGTATTGGGTGTGTTGGGGACACAGGACTCTTTGTTATTTGGTTGCAGGGTTGTTTGAGAGAGACCATCTTCATCCTACGCCTCCCACGGATTAATAAACCTTAGGTCATCCACTTAAGAGAAAATTGCTACTGTCCTACAAAACTCTGCGCTTGGAGGCCTGACACGAGTCAACAAGAAGAAGGTTGTGTAGTAGACATCAGGCGCCACCTCCTCCTTCCTTCCCCTCGCGCATATACAAGGAAGGGGGCGAATTGGGGAGGAACCCCAAGTAGGATTCGTCCTACTTGGGCGCCCTCCTAGCTGCCTCTTCGCCCCTCCAACCTATATATATGTGGGGAGGGGCGCCTAAGAGACACAACAACATCTGTTAGCCGTGTGCGGTGCCCCCCTCCATAGTTTACTCCCACGGTCATACCTTCATAGTGCTTAGGCGAAGCCCTGCACGGATCACATCATAGTCACCGTCATCACGCAGTCGTGCTGATGGAACTTATCTACTTCTTTGACATCTTGCTAGATCAAGAGAACGAGGGGCATCATCGAGATGAACGTGTGCAGAACTCGGAGGTGCCGTACGTTCGGTGCTTGATCGGTCCGAGCTAGAAGAAGTTTGACTACATCAACCGCATTGTCAAACGCTTCCGCTTTCGGTCTATGAGGGTACGTAGACACACTCTGCCCCTCTCATTGTTATGCATCTCCTAGATAGATCTTGTGTGAGCGTAGGAAATTTTTTGAAATTGCATGCTACGTTTCCCAACAGTGGCATCATGAGCCAGGTTTATGTGTAGATGATATGCATGAGTAGAACACAAAGAATTATGGGTGGTGATCGTCATACTGCTTACCACCAACATCTTATTTTGATTCGGCGGCATTGTAAGATGAACTGGCTTGGACCAACCTTACATAACCGAGTTCGTGAGACCAGTTCCACCGACAGACATGCAATTAGTTTTGTATAAAGGTGGCTGGCGGGTGTCTGTTTCTCCTACTTTAGTTGAATCGAATTTGACTGCGGTCGGTCCTTGTTAAACGTTAAAACAGCAAACTTGATACATCACCGTTGTGGTTTTTGTGCCATAGGTAAGAACGGTACTTGCTAGAAGCCCGTAGCAGCCACGTAAAACTTGCAACAACAAAGTAGAGGACGTCTAACTTGTTTCTACAGGGCATGTTGTGATGTGATATGGTCAATACGTGATGAGTTATACGTTATTGTATGAGATGATCATGTTTTGTAAAGTATCGGCAATCGGCAGGAGCCTTACAGTTGTCTCTTTATTGTATGAAATGCAAGCGCCATGTAATTGCTTTACTTTATCACTATGAGTTAGCAATAGTTGTAGAAGCAATAGTTGGTGAGACGACCACGACGCTACGATGGAGATCAAGGTGTCGAGCCGATGACGATGGAGGGCATGATGATGCTTTGGGGATTGAGATCAAAAGCACAAGATGATGATGGCCATAGCATGTCACATATTTTGATTGCATGTGATGTTTATTTTTTATTCATCTTATTTTGCTTAGATCGACGGTAGCATTATAAGATGATCCCTTCAATAAATTTCAAGATAATAGTGTTCTCCCCGAGTATGCACTGTTGCTACAGTTCATCGTTTCGATACACCACGTGATGATCGGGTGTGATATACTCTACGTTCACATACAACGGGTGTAAGACAGTTTTACACACGCGAAAGACTTGGGTTAAACTTGACAAACCTAGCATGTACAGACATGGCCTCGGAACACTGGAGACCGAAAGGTCGAACATGAGTCATATAGTAGTTATGATCAACATAGAGATGTTCACCATTGATGACTACCCAATCTCACATGATGATCGGACATGGTTTAGTTGATTTGGATCATGTTTTACTTGGATAACCCGAGGGATGTTAATTTAAGTGGGAGTTCATTAGTAATTTGATTAATTGAACTTAATTTATCATGAACTTAGTCCTTATAGTATTTGCATATCTATGTTGTAGATCAATAGCTCGCAATGTAGTTCCCTTGTTTTTGATATGTTCCTAGAGAAAACAAGTTGAAAGATGTTAGTAGCAATAATGCAGACTGGGCCCGTGATCTGAGGATTATCCTCCTTACTCCACAGAAGAATTATATCCTTGATGCACCGCTAGGCGACACACCTATTGTAGGAGCGGATGCAGATGTTATGAACTTTTAGCAAGCTCGATATGATGACTACTTAATAGTTTAGTGCACCATGCTTTACGGATTAGAACCGAGACTTCAAAAATGTTTTGAATGTCAGCATATGAGATGTTCCATGAGCTGAAATTGGTATTTCAGACTCATGCCCATGTCGAGAGGTATGAGACCTATGACAAGTACTTTGCCTACAAGATGGAGGAGAATAGCTTAGCTAGTGAGCATGTGCTCAGAATGTCTGGGTACTACAATCACTTGAATCAAGTGGGAATTAATCTTCCAAATAAGATAGTGATTGATAGAACTCTCTAGTCACTATCACCAAGCTACTAGAACTATGTGATGAACTATAATATGCAAGGGATGACGAAAACGTTTCCGGAGCTCTTCGCGATGCTGAAATCGGCGAAGATAGAAATCAAGAAAGAGCATCAAGTGTTGGTGGTTAACTAGACCACCAGTTTCAAGAAAAGGGGCAAGGGAAAGATAGGGAACTTCAAGAAGACTGGCAAGCAAGTTGTCACTCCCGAGAAGAAGCCCAAAGCTAGAACCAAGAATGAAACTGAGTGCTTCTATTGCAAAGAAAATGGTCACTAGAAGCGGAACTACCCCAAATATTTGGCGGATAAGAAGGATGGCAAAGTGGACAAAGGTATACTTGATATAAATTTTATTGATGTGTACCTTACTAGTGCTCGTAGTAGCCCCTGGGTATTTGATTCTTGTTCGGTTGCTAAGATTACTAACTCGAAACATGAGTTGCAGAATTAACGGAGACTAGTTGAGGGTGAGGTGACGATGTGTGTTGGAAGTGGTTCCAAGATTGATATGATCATCATCGTACGCTCCCTATACTTTCGGGATTAGTGTTGAACCTAAATAAATGTTATTTGGTGTTTGCGTTGAGCATGAACAAGATAGGATCGCGTTTATTGCAATACGGTTATTCATTTAAGTCAGAGAATAATTGTTATTCTGTTTACATGAATAAAATCTTCTATGGTCATACACCCAATGTTAGTGGTTTGTTGAATCTCGATCGTAGTCATACACATATTCATAATATTGATGTCAAAAGATGCAGAGTTGATAACGATAGTGCAACATACTTGTAGCACTATCGTTTAGGTCATATTGGTGTAAAGCGCATGAAGAAACTCCATGCTGATGGACTTGTGGAATCACTTGATTATGAATCATTTGATACTTGCGAACCATGCCCCATGGGCAAGATGACTAAAAATCCGTTCTCTGGAACAATGGAGCAAGCTAATGACTTATTGTAAATAATACATACTGATGTATGCGGTCCGATGAGTGTTGAAGCACGCAGCGGGTATCGTTATTTTCTCATCTTCACGAATGATTTGAGAAGATACGGGTATATCTACTTAATGAAACACAAGTCTGAAACATTTGAAAAGTTTAAAGAATTTCAGAGTGAAGTAGAGAATCATCATAATAAGAAAATAAAGTTTCTACGATCTGATCTCGGAGGCGAATATTTGAGTTACGAGTTTGGCCTTCATTTAAAACAATATGGAATAGTTTCACAACTCACGCCACCTGGAACACCACAGTGTAATAGTGTGTCCGAACGTCGTAACCGTACTTTATTAGATATGGTGCGATCTATGATGTCTCTTACCGATTTACCATTATCGTTTTGGGGTTATGCATTAGAGATAACTGCATTCATATTAAATGGGGCACCATCGAAATCCGTTGAGACGACACTGTATGAACTGTGGTTTGGCAAGAAACAAAAGTTGTCGTTTCTTAAAGTTTGGGGTTGTGATGCTTATGTGCAAAAGCTTTAGCCTGATAAGCTCGAACCCAAATCGGAGAAGTCCGTCTTCATAGGATACCCTAAAGAAACTGTTGGGTACACCTTCTACCACATATCAGAAGGCAAGATCTTTGTTGCTAAGGACAAATCATTTCTAGACAAGGAGTTTCTCTCGAAAGAAGTGAGTGTGAAGAAAGTAGAACTTGATGAGGTAATTGTACCTTCGCTCGAATTGGAAAGTAGATCATCAGAGAAAACCGTTCCCGTGATGCCTACACCAACTAGAGAAGATGCTAATTATAATAATCATGAAACTTCGGATCAAGTTACTACCGAACCTCGAAGGTCAACCAGAACACATACCACACTAGAGTGGTACGGTAACCATGTCCTGGAAGTCATGTTGTTAGACCACGGCAAACCTTCGAACTATGAAGAAGCTATGTTGAGACCAAATTCCAATAAATGGCTTGAGGCCATGAAATCTGAGATAGGATCCAGGTATGAGAACAAAATATGGACTTTGGTGGACTTGCCCGATGATCGGCAAGCCATTGAGAATAAATGGATCTTCAAGAGGAAGACAGACGCTGATGGTAATATCACTGTCTACAAAGCTCGACTTGTTGCAAAAGTTTCTCGACAAGTTCATGGTATTGATTACGATGAGATTTTCTCACTCGTAGTGATGCTTAAGTGTATCCGAATCATGTTAGCAATTGCCGCATTTTATGAAATCTGGCAAATGGATGTCAAAACTGCCTTCCATAATGGATTTATAAAGAAGAGTTGTATATGATGCAACCAGAAGATTTTGTCAATCCTAAAGGTGCTAAAAAAGTGTGCAAGCTCCAGCGATCCATCTATGGATTGGTGCAAGCATCTCGGAGTTGGAATATACGCTTTGATGAGTTGATCAAAACATATAGTTTTATACAGACTTGCGGTGAAGCATGTATTTCAAGAAAGTGAGTGAGAGCACTACAGCCTTTCTAATAAGTATATGTGAATGACATATTGTTGATCAGAAATGATGTAGAATTTTCTGGAAAGCATAAAGGAGTTTTTGGAAGGATTTTTTCAAACAAAGACCTCGGTGAAGCTGCTTACATATTGGGCATCAAGATCTATAGAGATAGATCAATATGCTTGATAAGACTTTCAATGAGTACATACCTTGATAAAGTTTTGAAGAAGTTCAAGATGGATCAGTCAAAGAAGGAGTTCTTGCCGGAGTTATAAGGTATGAAGTTGAGTAAGACCCAAAAACCGACCATGGTAGAAAAATATAGAGAGAATGAAATTCATTCCCTATGCCTCAGTCATAGGTTCTATAAATCATGACATGCTGTGTACCAGACCAAATATGTGCCTTGCCACGTATCTGGCAAGGGGGTATACAAAGAGTGATCCCGGAGTCGATCACTGGACCATGGTCAAAATTATCCTTAGAGGAGTAAGGAAATGTTTCTCGATTATGGAGGTGATAAAGAGTTCGTCGTAAAGGGTTACGCCGATGCAAGCTTTGACTCTGATCCAGATGACTCTGAGTATCAATCTGGATGCATATTGAACGTAGGAGCAATTAGCTAGAGTAGCTCTATGCAGAGCATTATAGACATATAAATTTGCAAAGTACACATGCATCTGAATGTTGCAGACTCGTTGACTAAAAACTCTCTCACAAGAAAAACATGATCATACTTTAGAGTGTTAATCACATAATGATGTGAACTATATTATTGACTCTAGTAAACTCTCTGGGTGTTAATCACATGGCTATGTGAACTATGGGCGTTAATCACATGGCAATGTGAACTAGATTATTGACTCTGGTGCAAGTGGGAGACTGAAGAAATAAACCTTGGAGGCACTAATAAAGTTGTTGTTTTATATTTCCTTATTCGTGATAAATGTTTATTATTCATGCTAGAATTGTATTGATCGGAAACCTTGATACATGTGTGAATACATAGACAAACAATGTGTCCCTAGTGAGCCTCTACTTGACTAGCTCGTTGATCAAAGATGGTTAAGGTTTCCTAACCATGGACATGAGTTGTCATTCGATAACGGGATCACATCATTAGGAGAATGATGTGATGGACAAGACCAATTTGTTGGCTTAGCATAATGATTGTTTAGTTTATTGTTATTGCTTTCTTCATGTCAAATACATATTTCTCCGACTATGAGATTATGCAACTCCGGATACCGAAGGAATGCCTTGTGTGCTATCAAATGTCACAACGTAACTGGGTGATTATAAAGATGCTCTACAGGTATCTCTGAGGGTGTTTGTTGACTTGGCATTGATCGAGATTGGGATTTATCACTCCGAGTATCGGAGAGGCATCTCTGGGCCCTCTCGGTAATACACATCATAATAAGCCTTGCAAGCAAATGACTAATGAGTTAGTCTCAGTATGATGTATTACGGAACGAGTAACGAGACTTGTCGGTAACGAGATTGAACTAGGTATGAATATACCGACGATCGAATCTCGGGCAAGTAACATACCCATGGACAAAGGGAATAACATATGTTGTCATAAACTGTTCGACCGATAAAGATCTTCGTAGAATGTGTAAGAGCCAATATGAGCATCCAGGTTCCGCTATTGGTTATTGATCGGAGAGGTGTCTCGATCATGTCTACATAGTTCTCGAACTTGTAGGGTCTGCACGCATAACGTTTAATGACGATATTGTATTATATTAGTTACATGATTTGGTGACCGGATATTGTTCGGAGTCCCGAATGAGATCACGGACATGACGAGGAGTCTCGAAATGGTCGAGAGGTAAATATTGATATATAGGACGATGGTATTCGGACACCGAAAGTGTTCCGGAGGGTGCCCGGTATATATGGGGTCACAGGAAGGGGTTTCGGGCGCCCCGGCAAAAAATATGGGCTTAATGGGCCAAAGAAGGGATAGACCAGCCCACGAGGGGCTGGTGCGCCCCTCCACCTGGCCGACCAGCCCTAGGGAAGGAAAGGGGGGAGGGCAAGTCCCTCCATCCTTTCCCTTCTCAAGGGAGAAAGGAAAGGGGGGGGGCACCTCCTCCTTCCTTCCCCTGGCGCCTATACAAGGAAGGGGGGCGAATTGGGGAGGAACCCCAAGTAGGATTCGGCCTACTTGGGGGGCCCTCCTGGCTACCTCTTTATATATATATATATATATATATATATATATATATATATATATATATATATATATATATATATATATATATATATATATATATATATATATATATATATATATATATATATATATATATGGGGAGGGGGCGCATAAGAGACACAACAACATTTGTTAGCCGTGTGCGGCGTCCCCCTCCACAATTTACTCCCACGGTCATATATTCGTAGTGCTTAGGCGAAGCCCTGCACGGATCACATCACCGTCATCGTCATCACCCCGTCGTGCTGACGGAACTCATCTACTTCCTCGACATCTTGCTGGATCAAGAGAACGAGGGACGTCATCGAGTTGAACGTGTGCAGAACTCGAAGGTGCCGTACGTTCGGTGCTTGATCGGTCGGAGCTAGAAGAAGTTCGACTACACCAACCACATTGTCAAACGCTTTCGCTTTCGGTCTATGAGGGTACGTAGACACACTCTCCCCCTCTCGTTGCTATGCATCTCCTAGATAGATCTTGCGTGAGCGTAGGATTTTTTTTTTTTGAAATTGCATGCTACATTTCCCAACACTTATTTCTATGTGGCAACCAGTTCTGAAGGTATTAGAAAACTTGTACAATTATGCTAATAATGCTGCACAAAGAACCTCAGCTGGTGGGTTGAAAAAGCAGATGGAAACATTTGAATTTATTCTCATATTGCATCTTATGATTAGATTATTGGGCAAGACTAATGATCTATCACAGTGCTTGCAACAGAAAAAATAGCATATTGTTCGTGTCGTGCGATTGATTAAAACTACACTGGACAAAATGCATGAGATAAGGCAGAATGGTTGGGATGAGCTCTTCCAAGAGGTAACTGGCTTCTGTCTCAAATACAATATTGTTGTGTCAAATATGAAAGATACAAGAACTGCTAATGGTCGTTTAAGAACTTGGGGTGGCCAATTGGTAACTTACCACCATCATTTCAGAAATGAAATATTCAATGTGGTGCATGATCAAATTACTGTGAAATTAAACAACCACTATACTGAAAGATCTACTCAGTTGTTAAGATGCATTGCTTGTCTTGATCCGAAGAATTATTTTGCCAATTATGATGAAGACAAGCTTCTTGACCCTGCTAGTATGCATTCCGCTGACTTCTCTACATATGAAGTTAGTTTTGTCCTTAGAAATCAATTGGACTCATTCATTCATGTAGCAAGCTTTGATCCACATTTGATGAATTATAATGACCTTGGCCATCTTGCCACGAAGATGGTTTTGAGTAATATGCACACAACTTTTCCGTTGGGCCTTGTTGAGTTAGCATTAATTTTACTTGTTGCAACCGCAACAGTGGAAAGGGCCTTCTCAGCAATGAGCATTATCAAGACCGACCTGAGGAACAGGATGGGTGATGATTGGTTGAATCACAGAATGTTTACATTGAGCGAGATGTATTTGTTAGTATTGAAGAATCAAAGATCATTGAGCGATTTCAGAGTTATCGCACACGCAAAGGCATTTTACCTCCTCCTAGAGGTAATGTTTCATATTTTGCATCCAGTAGCAATTTTTTTACTTGCTTTCTATGCACTGACTTGCATACCAAGTTTTATACTTGAAGATGAATCATCTGATACTATTGAAGATGTAATTGCAGGAAGTTAAAATCAAATAACCCTTTGATTTGGTACCCTCTTTTGTATAATGTATCATTTGTATTGCTTTTTGTTATGTGTTACATTATCAGATGAAGCACTATTAAATATTATCTTCAGACTCTTATTAGTTGCAGATGAGCGTTACTTTTGGTATGCCTTTAAACTATGGTAGTTTTTGAGAAAAAAATTGTCCCTTCATTTTTGGCCCGGGGCGTTGGCCAATCCTGGCTACGTCGTTGCTTACACCGACGATTCTGACGGCACCAATACACCTAGCTCTTTTTTTTACGGGTTTTTTGTTTTTACGGGTTCCAACCAAAGTTTTAAATAGCGCGCTAAGCCTCTTAGCGGCGGACCTCTTTTAAATGTTATAGCATGCTATAGCGGACTATTTAAAATGCTTATGTGATTGGACAAAATACATTTAACGCAGAACCTCTTCTTAAAGTTATAAGAGCAAGTACAATAAGGTGACGTAGGCGGGCTGTAAGACATTAAATATTATATTTTTGCTTATTTGGAAGAGAGAGAAGAGGAGAGAGAAGAGAAGCGGGCTACTAGTTAACAGCCGGCTGCAGCACGTGCTCCTAGGTACTTTGTGAGAGAGTGGGGTGGGCCATGTATCAACAAAGTAGTACATATTTATATCTAGCTATTGTGCTTGTTGACTATAAGTTTGGCTATATGTGACATGGCAACATCATATAGCCAGCAGCTGGCTATATTATTAACCATGCTCTAACGGAGCTATAGCGAGCTATTTAAAACCATGGTTCCAACACACCTAGCTCTATATCACTATCCCTTTCTTTTCACTGATTAGAGAATTTTCCGCGCGTCCCGCACTTTGATCGCACACAGCCCGATCGTCCCATTTCCTCGGACCACGACCAAGCCCTGTTCACCCAGCTGCTTCGTGTCTCGGCAAACACCAACCACCATGCATCCACACGCCGTAAGTCTCATCCCTTTCACCCTTTCCATTCCAATTCGCGTCTGCTCATCGCCACGAAAAACAAAACAAGAAAAAAAAGGAGCCATGTCTTCTCTTTGTCACCCAAAGCCGGCTGAGGGGTAGAGGAACAAGGACGAAATGGAAATGCGCTTTGGGATCGGTTTCTACTGGTATCGTCCTCTGCGGCGGGATTCAGACGCCTTTGAGGGGAAGGAGCGGGCGGGCTCACGCAAAAGCAGGCGCACCGAGCGCGGAAGATGGGGGTGCGAGGTGACACCGTGACACGATGCATGATCCGGAGATAAGCCTATGTGCTGGTTTGGATCGGTCGGTTCCGTTTCCTTAGCCGTGTAGGTCTGCAAGCTTCGATCGGTCCTTCTCCTTCTCCTTCGCATGAGATCATCCAGACTTTCTTTCCAGCCGACAGCCCACGATCGTGTTTTCTAATCGGTGAAAGTGGTCACTAAAGGTCCAAATGAGTCGTCATACTATGGATAGACTTTATAATATATACATAATATTATGCATGTGCAACCAGAATTTGGACTCTTCCTCGTCTCAAGTGCGTACCAAGTTCTCACAAGCATAGTGAACGTTGCACCGGTGACGCCGACACACGGAGTAGAGCGTACAGCAGTTCTGGCTATCAACTGAGGAGAGAAAGCCACATTAGCAAGGATGCATACATGATAATTTTAACAAGCAGAGCTCCTAGATGGCTAGATGGATGAGTACGTAGATTCGCTTTGTATATAGTAATGTGGACCGTCTCAATGCTACTGTGTGATGTGCGTCGTCGGCGTTTTTTTCTAGCAATAGCTTCTGATTAAGTACTTATAGTAGATTACTACTACTAGCTACACAAGGATACATTACCCGAGAGTGGATAGCCGAGATGTTGTTTGTGTGCCATGGCAATAAACTCCACGCATCTAAAGTTAGGGAATGTAAAGCGCGCCCATTTCGTCCGACTATACGTACACAGCACTCGCACTCCGGAACCGACACTGAATCAGCAAAATGAAGACCGGGATAGTGCGTGTCTGCATACACTCCGCTCTCTAAAGCCCACCAGATAATTATAATTAAGCTACGCCTACGATGGTATGCGTGGCCGCGAACTTCTGGTGTACCAACCAACCAAACCCCGAAATACATCTGAACAATCACCCGCAAAAAAAAAAAAAAAAATTTACATCTGAACAAGCGAAACGCGCGCTCCTTTTTCTCCCTGCCACTTTCCTAGTAGTATCATTCTCCTTCCTAGCTTTGCCTTCGCCTTTCTTTTGCTGATCAATTCATTTTCCTCTATGTTAACGCGCCACCTCGCCGATGCCGAACGATCCATGATCGCGTCCCTGCCTTCTACTAATACGACGCCTACTTAGCTAAGCTTCGCTTCTCGAGCCGTCGCCATTCCACTGTGTGTCCGCCGCTGCTAATCAGTCTCACTCCCATCGATCGAGAGGGAGAGCCTCCTCCTCCATCCACTCCTCCACAGCAACTACTACTCGCGAGCTCATCACCGGCAATGGGGATGGCGTGGTCGCGCCAGCAAGGAGACGCCGCCCGCGCGGCGGCGCGGGAGCACACGAGGCGGTGCAGGGAGCGGCGCCGGCTCATGAGGGAGGCCGTGCGGGCGCGGCGCCAGCTCGCCGCGTCGCACGCCGGGTACCTCAGGTCGCTCAGCCTCGTGGCGTCCACGCTCACCCGCTTCGCGGTTGGCGAGCCGCTCCCCGTGTCCGACCACACCCCGCCGGCCGTGCTCGTGCACCGCCCGGTCGCCGTTCCCTCCACGCCGCCGCCGCTCCTCCTCTCCATCCAGGAGAAGCAGGACAGCGCTGTCGCTGCCGAGGCACCTCCCGCCGCCGCCGCTCGGACTGAAGGCGGCGTCGTTGGCAGAGAGGACATGCGGGTGGCGGTGAGGCACCGGAGCCTGGCGCAGGTCGCCGAGGGGTTGGAGGAGTACTTCGTCAACGCCAGCGGCGCCGGAGACTCGGTGTCGGCCCTCCTCGAGGCCAGCAACGCCGAGTACAAGGGTAAGCCACCCTGCCGAGTGTCTCGCACGCACACTTCCCTTCACCTCCACCCCCACTTGCTAGCTAGGGGCCGATAGCACAGTAGTACAGGTGTGAAACATTCGAAGCTGACATTTAACAGAGTAGTGGTACATCTGGCATATTCTGCAGGTGGACCGAGCAGCTTCTTTGGCGTGCTTTGCTGCATGTCGTCGTCGTCCTCGCCGTCTGTTTCGTACGACCGGATCGACGGCATGCCCGGCGGCCGGCGGCATAGCTCTGCCCTGCAGCAGCTCATGGCCTGGGAGAAGAAGCTGTACAAGGAGGTCAAGGTAAATGAACTACAGTACGTATTTATCATATCATATCAGCCGTCGATCTGGCTGGTCGAGTGCGTGATGTGATCCTCCAATGCGTACATACATGCAGGCGAGGGAGCGGCTGCAGCTCCATCACGACAAGAAGCTGGCGGAGCTCCGGGACCAGGAGTACAGCAGGAAGGTGAACGTGGACATCCAGAAGCTCAAGGGCGCGTGGGACAGGGCGCGCGCGCAGCTCGCCACGGCCTCCGAGGCCGTGCACGCCACCTCCACGGCCATCACCGAGCTCCGGGACACCCACCTCGCGCGCCAGGTGCTGGGGCTCTGCCACGCCACGCGCGACATGTGGAAGGCCATGCGCCAGCACCACGAGGCGCAGGGCCTGATCGCGCAGCAGCTGCGCGGCCTCAGCGGCCGGACATCCATGGACCCGACCACGGAGATCCAGCGCGGGGCGACGCGGGCGCTGGAGGCCGCCATGTCGGCCTGGTGCGCCGCCCTGGGCCACCTGGCCAAGCACCAGCGCGATTACGTCGTCGCCCTGCACGGCTGGCTCAAGCTGACGCTGGCGCCGACGGACGGCGCCCCGGCCTCACCCGTCGCCGCGGAGCTCGCCGCCTTCGTGGACCGGTGGAGGCAGGCGCTCGACGGCGTGCACTGCGCCGAGGTCCTGAAGTCGATCAAGAACTTCGCCGGCGCCACCCACGCGCTGTACGCGCACCAGGGCGACGAGCTCCGGGCGGCGCGCCGAGTCGCGCAGTACGCCCGCGAGCTGGACCGCAAGTCCCGGATGCTGCGGCAGGTGGAGAAGAGCCACTACGACTCGTACGTGCCGGCGGGGTTCTCGATGTGGAACCGGGGGAGGCACTGGATGGACCACGACATGCGGCAGGTGCACCAAGCGCACAACGAGGTGGCGCAGCACAAGGAGGAGATCGACGCGTGCCGGAGGAAGCTCGAGGGCGAGATGAAGAGGCACGCCGTGGCCATCGACGCCACCAGGTCCTCGGCGGTCACCGGCGTGCAGAGGACGCTGCCGGCGGTGTTCCAGGCCATGGCCACGTTCTCGGCGTCGCTTGCCACCGCTCTCGACGCGGTGTGCAGACATAGTAGCAGCGATGTGCAGTAGTCACACAAGTAGTAGTGCAGTACTACGTTAATTTTGGAGAGATTTCCTTTCTACATGTAAGATTGAAGTTTTGGTATAGGATTTGAAAATATATGAAAGAAATGAGACAGCAAAAATACAGTTTTTTTCTTCTCATTTCTTGATTATTTCAACTGCGTTTTATGGTATAAGTGCATGTACAATTGTTCTATCTTAAGAGTGTCACATAGGATAAATGATGAGGTGGAGAAGAGAGAAATCATAAGAGAAGGCTTGTCTTCTCTTATTTAAGAGAAGACAAGAGATGATCTCTTAGCATAATTTGTCTCACCATGTTTCTAGAAACAACTAATTTTTGAAGATAAGGCCAAGCGACGACTCATTGTAGACATGTTTTTTTCTCATCTCTAATTTACATGCAAAACTTAAGATAAAATTGTCTTATCAATCATTGTACATGCCCTAACTATAACTAGATAAATCACCCGCGCGTTGCTGCGAAAATTTAGGGATCAAACTAAATCAAATTTTAAGTAATAACAATGAAGTAGTTCCTCATGAAATAATATAGCATAAGATTATGCACAAACAAATAACACAGAGATATACTTTCCTAGTTTATAGCATGTACTATTAACATCACATAAATTTCACAATATACGTGCCGCCAGTCAAAGTGAAGTATCTAGTCATGAATTGATCACATACTGTCGATCTAGTATGCAAGTTAAATTGAGTGTTCATATAAACAATAACCACAAAATATCTTACCATCAAATTTAACCAATGCGAATGACAGACTTCAGAAAGCATACCTTTAAGTTGCCTTGGGTCAAAAAAAAAAACTACAATATAGGATAGATAAACCTTGGACAAATGTGACAGAATACTGCAACTAAAGTAGTGCACATGACTTGGTTTTCTATTTATAATCCATACAAACCAATTTGGGCGGAAATTTAATAATCCAATCACCTGGTTTCATTGCTTTTTGTAGTTAACAATATACAAAGGTGAATGACAAAGCATACACACTATTGTCTTGTTATATCTTCATATGTTATGGACCAGATGAAGAAAAATTGAGGCAAGTTGGCCAGCCCTCGAGGGCCATGAGCGTAGTGAAGACTTGCGCATAGTGAGGTAACATGGCATGGAGAACATATAGGGGGAAGTGAGGGGTTTTATAGCCTATGACAAGCAAGAGACATGGACAAGAAGCACAAGATAGAAATAGGAAAAAACAGTCGTTTGGGCTTTCGGAATTAGACAATCACATCAACAACACGTAAAATCTAACCAAATTACTGGATGGGGACTCGGCTTGACGTCTGGAGTGGATCGGGTAACGTTGAGACATATACAGATAATAAATGGAACCTAGGATGACATGGCTGTTTGAGACCCAAAAAAATAGTAAACGGTTATTTGTGGCAGATTGCATGGGAACGAAGAATAAGTGGGAGCATGTGCATGAAGAGTTGGTGAGAATGCATTTTTACATGATGGGCCTACTTGGTGATGTGGATTGTTTGCATGTAAAGATTAATATGATAGTGGAAATAAATCTCTTAGGTATATAGGATTTGTGCATTTGCCTAGAAATGTATTCCCTCATCTTGCGTCTGAAGCTGCCCTCGGTTTGCTATGAACAAGAACGACAAAGGCGCCAAAAGTACACCCTTTTCAATCCAGCAACTAAAATGCTCCTTTCTGATTTCTGAATTCTGATACAAAATCAAGAAAAGACACAAGATACAACTTTGTGCAAAGAGCACAGTTAACTTTTAGGCAACACGTCTCTGTTCAGCCGACCGACTATGCTGACTATCATCAATCAGGCACCGCCAGCTCATGAGAATGGAAAAGAACGAACCTATCCATTCCACTTTACATCACTGATTCACTATTTTGAAAGAGCCATGACGTTGAAGTTCATCGAGTTAGGGTTCGTCGCAATTCTGGCTTTGATGACTTTTGCAGCATCCTGAGAACAGATTTAAAAAGATTCCATGGTTATTATAGGAAAAATATATAGGGAATCAACCAAATCCAGAATTTAAAATCACTCTAAAATGAAGGCATCAGGAAAGACGAGGAAACGTTTGCTGTACACCAAGCTCAATACTGAGCATATTTTACTAATTTAGGATGTACCAATGTGCGGATATAATTTACAAATGAGAAAACAGTGAGTGACAAACTTTTTGATAAAACAAACTGCTAACAGGACAATAGAAAAGGCAAAATAATATCGGAAATGATAAAAATCTGATGTCAGATTTGTAGCGCAGTCCAATAATATAAGCACTCTTTTATGTCATATAAGTATAAATAGAAGATGGGGACGAATATTTGACCTGCAGCAAGGTCTCAGGTGATGAAGGGCCATGCGATATTGGTTTTGATTTTCGTCCATCAAGCTCATAAAGTTCACCTGTTGCATGCCAAAACAAATTACATATTTGTTAGCCAACAGATAACTACTGTCAATAATAATTTAGTATTTAAGTAGGCTAGTGTGCTACCTACCATCAACACAGGAGAAACAAACAAAATGTTCATTCACCTCAACATTTGCCTGCACAAGGAAGACAATTTTTTTTTGAAGGCCACAAGGAAGACAATTGGTAAAAGGGGCACATTCCAACCTCAAATTTAAGGAGGATAGCTTTGACATGGTCATATTTCCTCCGGTCACTATTTTGGACAAGGCAAATCGCCCTAAAGGCCCATTTAAACTTATTTTCCACAACTCAAGTGTGGTACTATCATAATTGAATTGTTTATTCCTTGCAAAGCCTAGTATATTTAGTGGACAATCAATAAGAGTGGGATGAGAGTGGTTACGTCAGTGTCACCAGCAGTAGCAGCAACAGAATGAGCACCCTCCATCTCATCATCCTCCTCAAGAAAGAGGGCACGCTAAAGATAGCAAACATGTTGTGCATGAGGATATTACATAAGTTCATTATGGAGATATATTAATGAATTTATCTATTTCCAGAAACTAACCTGAACTGGATCCATATCAGCTGTTTGTTTATAAAACCTATCAAAATATGATCCCTCAACTGCAAAGAAGAAAAGAGTCAATAAATCTTGTTACAAATCAAAGTAGCCCGAATCCAAACCTAAAGTAGCCAGGTGATATGTTTGTGTTTAAGCCTGTTAAATAGGTTTATGACATCTCAAAAAAGGTCAAGGGTAAACACTAAATAGAATAAACTATTGGAGCAACTCCAAAGCAACCAAATGCATATATTAGCACATGTGTATAATTTACTAGAAAGTTAGATCAGGATGTGAACTATTGAGTTGAGTATATGCTGAAAGTCATGTGAAATAGCCATAAAACTCATTATTGAGTTTTTTTTTACATTTGCTGATCATCTACTCTCAATTCTCAACAGTGCCAAGCCACTTTCACTGCACCCTATGAAACTTTTTGCCCATTTTTTGTAAAAGCAGCCAAACGAGCGATGCTTTGAAGTTCACAAACCAAGTGCAGCTAATTTATTATGAACAAACCAAGCCTGTGACTATGTGAACACCAGAGTCAGATGCTGGCCATATTGTTTGGGAGTACTTAAAAAAATATTGGATCACTGAGAAAGCAAAACTTGAGTAAAGTTTTTATGTCTATTGGATTATTGCTAACTGGCAGCTTTCCTTCTGTGCCATAGTGGCCCATAGAATGCAGCGCATTATCTAAATGTGTAATGGAAAGTCGCAACAGTTACCCAGCTTGATGTCGGATGCAGCATTCCCTATTGCATGAATAACACCAACTGTTCCACAAGCGTTGCCAACAGTCTGTTTTGTAAAGTACACCTTCTTGCTTGAATCCTACATACCAAGTTATTGGATTAATAAGGTCAACCTTATCTGCATACACGACACCACTTGATAATATTTTTCCCAACAAAACAGATCTACATATTTGAACATGTGCGTTCCAGTGACCTGCAAACTAATGTGCAGTTTGATATCAAGCACAAGTGAAATAAAAGAGAATTTGGGTCTATCTACTATATACTGGCACCCTCAACATGCAGGATAGATCAAGAAAATATGTATATAGGGAAGCCCATACAAAGAGGAATCAAGGGTGAAACATGTTTACTGAATAATACGCTGAAAATGCAACATAGACAGGGTATCAAAAGGCTCCCGGTGACATGAGATAGGATTGGCAGAATAAAGGGCTTAGTTTGTGGTTGCTGAATTGTGATGTGTTGTGCTAATTTAATATTCTGTTGCGGAAAATTAGCCACATAAGCAGATAAAACCGCAAAAGTGAGACAAAAAGAGATTATGGTAATCCACAGCAATGCCAGCCAATATTTATTGCGTTTGATTATGCATTCTCTATCTGAAGGCTGTGGTGTAAAACTGAGCAATAATACACACAAGTGACCGACATAGCAATCGTTGTAGCTTGGAAAAACGTTATGCCACACCTCATATCCATGGTAAGTTGGCAAGTTACAAAATGGTGGTAAGGCACAATACACAGAGGCTCAAAAAGAATAGTATCCTTATCCTAATCTGTTGTGGCACATCTAACTTGAGTATGGCAAACGAAGTGTTTTCATCCTAAAATGCCCATAATTAAGATGTGATTGAAGAGGAACTAGGATAATGGTTTGATTAAATTGTAAACAGTAAACATATACATTATGGGACTCAGAACAATAGTTCATATGATTGCACTCAAAGAATTTATAATCAACCCGTAACAGAAACTAAGCACTCAGTTCCATCCAATCTAATCTCTAAAGTAGGCCACTTATGCACATGATTACAGATGTCCTTGTCATACACTTAAACCTGTAATATCACACGCTTCCAAGTTATAAGCAACGCATGTGCAAAAGATGTATTAAACGAAGTACCATGTGCTTCATATATTTAACTACTAACATTTTTATGCAGTAACAACAGAATCATGTGCCAGAGACTGTAGGTAGAGGGAAAGATCACAACTCAACAAGGCAAAAAATTCATTAACAGCCACTGTTCGGTAAAATAGAAACAATAATTACCAAAAAACGACTCCTGGACCTCTGCAACAGTACAACATACAAGAAGAAGCATTGTCATGGTTCTGTAACACGACACTGCACTAGAAATTCGCACTGCAGAACCAGGACTCTGTTTAACAGCAGAGGGCCCATACTAACCCCACAGAGATATTTAACTGAAAAAGCAAAAACATAATTTCCCCGCTTTTTGTGACAAGCACCTGGTTAACAAAAGATTAGTAAGACAGTTAAATAAAACCTTCTTTCCCTGGGCACCAATCTAGGGTTAAAGGAGCACACCGTTGATGAAACATTCAGTCGAACACAATGGGTGCACTATGAAGGAGAAAAGGTCAACAGAACAATACAACCGTACCTTGCCCCCTTCCGTCGAGGTGGCAGAAGCATCGTATTCCTCCACCTTCTCATCCTGCTCACCCCGGAAAGCAACAAACTCATCACAATTTCACGTCACGTGATCGAAAGCGAAGAAGTCCTCGAGAGAGAGATCGCGAGGAATTTTACCAGGGAGGTGAGCGGGTAGAGGAAGATGACGGCGAGGACGGGCTGGGGCACCATGGCGAGCAACTCGTCGTCGAGGCCGTAGACGTCGCAGAACTGCGCCTCCCCCTCGGTGACTCCCAGTCCCCAGATGAACTGCAAGCATCAGCGCCACCACGCGGCGGAAGCGCCATCTGTGAGCGAGAGCGCGCCCGAAACGAAAGGGAAGGAAAACCCTAGCACCGGGTGGGCCGGAGTGGGGGGGAGGAGGAGGCGGGCGTGTTCACCTGGTTCATGACGTCGGGGTTGGCCTCGAGAGGGATCCATCGCTTCCCCATCTTCTCTCGGCGTGCGTGGGAAGAACAAGGAGCCTGCCGGCTAGAGAGGAGAGGAGGGGCGGCGCGTAGGCTGGTGTGGGCTGGCGCGGCGAAGCGGGGGCGCAGGTGGCGTGTGTTGACTGTGGTACAGCAGCAACTTCGTGCGGTGGATCCTCGGATAGGTTCACTTCACATTTCTGTTCTTTTAGCATCAGTACAGACGCAAGCATGTTGTCATCAACTATCAAAAAAAGGAGATTGAAAGTGCAATCTTGCCCTTAATCATATTTTGATGATTGATGACAACATGCATATATGGGACTGATCATGTTTATCAAGTATAACTCAGGATTATGTTTCAAGGGCGTGTGTGGATCATGAATACAGACAAATCTATATCACTCAAGAGCGGATATACAAGATAATAGCTTTTATCTTGACTTTCAGTTTGGTTCTGAGTATAGGCATCCCACACTATTAAGAGGGGATCGGTGGATATTGTGAAAGGCTTGCTCAAAACATACAAAGTATCCTCTCACATCATCTCTACTCTATCCATATCAATTCTAATATTCTGTGCACCTAGAGTTGTGAGAAACTAAGCCTTTGTGCTCTGTTATCACCGGACGTCCGGCCTCTACGGACGTCCGAACCTTCACAGCCTACCGGACGACCGGCACCTTCCGGACGTCCGGTCCCTCAGCACCTAACGGACGTCCGGCACACTCCGGATGTCCGGTATTCCTCAACAGAAGCTAAATAGCGGTCTTCCGGTCTCCTCCGGACGACCGGTCACCGGATGACCGACACCTTCCGGACGTCCGGTCCCTCAGCGCCTAACGGACGTCCGGCACACTCCGGATGTCCGGTACACCTTCACAGAACGAAAATAGCGGATGTCCGAAACCCTCCGGACGTCCGTCTCCGGACGTCCGACAACTGTGCACACAGTATGCTATGTGGCCCCGTCTGGTGAACTGTCAGGCTCCGGACAACCGGCCTTCGTCGGACGTCCGGTGCTAACTGTACCATCGGACGTCCGGTGCTGACCGGACATCCGACACTAGCAGTACGTTTTGCTTCACAACGGTCTGTTCTCTATTATGACTATATATAGTCTTCTTCTTCCATAAGATAGTGTTGACCATTCACTTTGAGCTTACTCAAGAACACATGCACACTCTCTCTCACCTTGATACACCAAATCTTAGATCCTAAAAGGATTTGAAGGCATTTGTGAGAAGTTTTCCAATCAAGTGATAGATCCACTCCTTCCCCTTCTTTGCATCAAAGGAATTTGTGATTTGAGCAAGTCTTGAGCTTTACCCATCGTTCTTGTTACTTTTGGAGGTTGGAGACTCCTAGGCGGTAGGAGTCTTTCGGAGAGGAATCAAACATTGTGATTACCCCCGGAAAGTTTGTGAGGGTTTGGAGGTCACCTAAAGGCCTACCACTAGTGGTTGGGAATCGCCTTCGTCGTGATATCTCAAAGAGAGAATAGGGTGAGCCTTCGTGGCGTTGGTGTGCCTTCGTGGTAACTCCCACCTCTCTAAACGGTGACGTAGCTTCCCTCCAAGGAAGTGAACATCGGCATACATCCTCGTCTCTCGAAGTTTCGGTTATTCCTAACCTTAACTTTCTACTTGTGGTTACTTGTCTCTAAGTTCTTACTTGTACCTTATAGTGTTACCTTACTTGCCTATTCGTGTTATTAGCTTAGCTTGTTAAGCATCTTACTTGCAATTGTTAGGCTCACTTTCCTATTCCGCACTATTACCTAAAATTGCTAAGTAATAATTAAAATTTGTAATCGTACCTATTCACCCCCCCCCCTCTAGGTCCATCTCGATCCTTTCAATTGATATCAGAGCCTCATGCTCTATTCTTGTAGCTTAACCGCCCTAGAGCGAGATGAACCCCGATGGGATTCCCTCTTGGGAAACGTAGTATTTTCAAAATTTTCCTACGATCACGCAAGATCTATCTACTAGATGCATAGCAACGAGGGGGAGAGTGTGTCTACGTACCCTCGTAGACCGGGAGCGGAAGCGTCAAGTGACGCGGTTGATGTAGTCGAACTTCTTCGCGATCCAACCGATCAAGCACCGAACATACGGCACCTCCGCGTTCAGCACACGTTCAGCTTGATGACGTCCCACGAGCTCTTGATCCAGTTGAGCTTCACGGGAGAGTTTCGCCAGCACGACGGCGTGGTGACAGATATGATGTATCTACCGGCGCAGGGCTTCGCCTAAGCACTACAACGGTATGACCGAGGTGTGTTTCTGTGGAGAGGGGCACCGCACACGGCTAAAACAATTCAACTTGTGTGTCCTAGGGTGCCCCCCTGCCCCCGTATATAAAGGAGCAAGGGAGAGGCCGGCCCTAGAGGGGGCGCGCCAAGTGTGGGGAGTCCTACTAGGACTCCCAAGTCCTAGTAGGATTCCCCTTTCCTTTCCGGAGTAGGAGAGAAGGAAAGAGGTGGAGAGGGAGAAGGAAAAGGGGCTGCACCCCTTGTCCAATTCGGACCAGAGGGGGGGCGCGTGCCTCCTTCCTTTTGGCCTTTCTCCTCTATTCCCGTATGGCCCAATAAGGCCCATATACTCCGAAAAATATCTGAATCACTCGGAACCTTTCCGATGTCCGAATATAGTCGTCCAATATATCGATCTTTACGTCTCGACCATTTCGAGACTCCTCGTCATGTCCCCGGTCTCATCCGGGACTCCGAACTCCTTCGGTACATCAAAACTCATAAACTCATAATACCGATCGTCATCAAACGTTAAGCGTGCGGACCCTACGGGTTCGAGAACTATGTAGACATGACCGAGACTCATCTCCGGTCAATAACTAATAGCGGAACCTGGATGCTCATATTGGCTCCTACATATTCTACGAAGATCTTTATCGGTCAAACCGCATAACAACATACGTTGTTCCTTTTGTCATTGGTATGTTACTTGCCCGAGATTCGATCGCCGGTATCTCTATACCTAGTTTAATCTCGTTACCGGCAAGTCTCTTTACTCGTTCCGTAATACATCATCTCGTGACTAACTCATTAGTCTTTTGTTTGCAAGGCTTATTATGATGTGCATTACCGAGAGGGCCCAGAGACACCTCTCCCACACTCGGAGTGACAAATCCTAGTCTTGATCTATGCCAACACAACGAACACTTTCGGAGACACCTGTAGAGCATCTTTATGATCACCCAGTTATGTTGTGACGTTTGATACCACACAAGATGTTCCTATGGTATTCGAGAGTTGCATAATCTCATAGTCATAGGAACATGTATAAGTCATGAAGAAAGCAATAGCAGTAAAACTAAACGATCATAGTGCTAAGATAACGGATGGGTCTTGTCCATCACATCATTCTCCTAATGATGTGATCCCGTTGATCAAATGACAACTCATGTCAATGGTTAGGAAACATAACCATCTTTGATCAATGAGCTAGTCTAGTAGAGGCATACTAGGGACACTCTGTTTTGTCTATGTATTCACACATGTACTAAGTTTCCGGTTAATATAATTCTAGCATGAATAATAAACATTTATCATGATATAAGGAAATATAAATAACAACTTTATTACGCCTCTAGGGCATATTTCCTTCAGTCTCCCACTTGCACTAGAGTCAATAATCTAGCTCACATCGCCATGTGATTTAATACCGATAGTTCACATCGTTATGTGAATAACACCCATAGTTCACATCACCATGTGACCAACACCCAAAGGGTTTACTAGAGTCAATAATCTAGTTCACATCGCTATGTGATTAATACCCAAGAGTAATAAGGTGTGATCATGTTTTGCTTGTGAGAGAAGTTTAGTCAACGGGTCTGTCACATTCAGATCTGTATGTATTTCGCAAATTTCTATGTCTACAATGCTCTGCATAGAGTTACTCTAGCTATTTGCTCCCACTTTCAATACGCATCCAGATTGATACCTAGAGTCATCTGGATTTAGTGTCAAAGCTTGCATCGGCGTAACCCTTTACGACGAACTCTTTATCACCTCCATAATTGAGAAACATTTCCTTAGTCATCCAGTTACTAAGGATAATTTTGACCGATGTACAATGATCTACTCCTGGATCACTATTGTACCCCCTTAACAAACTCATGGCAAGGTACACAACATGTTTGGTACACAGCATGGCATACTTTATAGAACCTATGGCTGAGGCATAGGGAATGACTTTCATTCTCTCTATATTTTTGTGTTGTGGTTTGGCTTTGAGTCTTACTCAACTTCACACCTTACAAGTCAGGCAAGAACTCCTTCTTTGACTGATCCATTTTGAACTACTTCAAAATCTTATCAAGGTATGTACTCATCGAAAGTATTATCAAGCGTCTTGTTTAATCTCTATAGATCTTGATGCCCAATATGTAAGCAGCTTCACCAAGGTCTTTCTTTGAAAAACTCCTTTCAAACACTCCTTTATGCTTTCCAGAAAATTCTACATCATTTCTGATCGACAATATGTCATTCACATATACTTATCAGAAAGGTTGTAGTGCTCCCACTCACTTCTTGTAAATACAGGCTTCACCGCAAGTCTGTATAAATCTATATGCTTTGATCAACTTATCAAAGCGTATATTCCAACTCCGAGATGCTTGCACCAGTCCATAGATGGATCGCTGGAGCTTGCACATTTTGTTAGCACCTTTAGGATTGACAAAACCTTCTGGTTGCATCATATACAAGTCTTCTTTAATAAATCCATTAAAGAATGCAGTTTTGTTATCCATTTGCCAGATTTCATAAAATGCGGCAATTGCTAACATGATTCGGACAGACTTAAGCATCACTACGGGTGAGAAAGTCTCATCGTAGTCAACTCCTTGAACTTGTTGAAAAACTTTCGCAACAAGTCGAGCTTTGTAAACAGTAACATTACCGTCAGCGTGAGTCTTCCTCTTGAAGATCCATTTATTTTCGATGGCTTGCCGATCATCGGGCAAGTCAACCAAAGTCCACACTTTGTTCTCATACATGGATCCCATCTCAGATTTCATGGCCTCAAGCCATTTTGCGGAATCTGGGCTCATCATTGCTTCCTCATAGTTCGTAGGTTCATCATGGTCCAGTAACATGACTTCCAGAACCGGGTTGCCGTACCACTCTGATGCGGAACGAACTCTGGTTGATCTACGAAGTTCAGCAGAAACTTGATCTAAAGTTTCGTGATCATCATCATTAGCTTCCTCACTAATTGGTGTAGGAATCACTGGAACTAGTTTCTGTGATGTTCCACTTTCCAATTCGGTAGAAGGTACAATTACCTCATCAAGTTCTACTTTCCTCCCACTCACTTCTTTTGAGAGAAACTCCTTCTCTAGAAAGGATCCACTCTTAGCAACAAAGACCTTTCCTTCGGATCTGTGATAGAAGGTGTACCCAACAGTTTCTTTTGGGTATCCTATGAAGATTTACTTCTCCGATTTGGGTTCGAGCTTATCATGTTGAAACTTTTTCACATAAGCATCACAGTCCCAAACTTAAAGAAATGACAGCTTAGGTTTCTCGTCAAACCACAGTTCATACGGTGTCATCTCCACGGATTTAGATGGTGCCCTATTTAACGTGAATGTAGCTGTCTCTAATGCATAACCCCAAAAGCGATAGTGGTAGATCGGTAAGAGACATCATCGATCGCACCATATCTAATAAAGTACGGTTATGACGTTTGGACACACCATTACACTGTGGTGTTCCAGGTGGCGTGAGTAGTGAAACTATTTCACATTGTTTTTACTGAAGGCCAAACTCGCTAACTCAAATATTTTACCTCTACGATCATATCGTAGAAACTCTTATTTTCTTGTTACGATGATTCTCCACTTCACTCTGAAATTCTTTGAACTTTTCAAATGTTTCAGACTTGTGCTTCATTAAGTACATATACCCATATCTGCTCAAATCATCAGTGAAGGTCAGAAAATAACGATACCTCCCGTGAGCTTCAACACTCATTGGTCCACATACATCTGTATGTATGATCTCCAACAAATCTGTTGCTCGCTCCATTGTTCCGGAGAACGGAGTTTTAGTCATCTTGCCCATGAGGCATGGTTTGCAAGCACCACGTGATTCATAATCAAGTGATTCCAAAAGTCCATCACTATGGAGTTTCTTCATGCGCTTTACACCATTATGACCTAAACATCAGTGCCACAAATAAGTTGCACTATCATTATTAACCTTGCATCTTTTGGCTTCAATATTATGAATATGTGTATCACCACGATCGAGATCCAACAAACTATTTTCATTGGGTGTATGACCATCGAAGGTTTTATTCATGTAAACAGAATAACAATTATTCTATGACTTTAAATGAATAATCGTATTGCAACAAATATGATCAAATCATATTCATGCTCAACGCAAATGCCAAATAACATTTATTTAGGTTTTACACTAATCCCGATAGTATAGGGAGTGTGCGATGATGATCATATCAATCTTGGAACCACTTCCAACACACATCGTCACTTCACCTTTAACTAGTCTCTGTTCATTCTGCAATTCTCGTTTTGAGTTACTAATTTTAGCAACTGAACCGGTATCAAATACCCAGGGGTTGCTATGAACACTAGTAAAGTACACATCAATAATCTGTATATAAAAATATACCTTTGTTCACTTTGCCATCCTTCTTATCCGCCAAGTATCTAGGGCAGTTCCACTTCCAGTGACCATTTCCTTTGAAGTAGAAGCACTTAATTTCAGGCTTGAGTTTTAGCTTTGGGTTTCTTCACGGGAGTGACAACTTGCTTGTCATTCTTCTTGAAGTTCCCCTTCTATCCCTTTGCCCTTTACTTGAAACAAGTGGTCTTGTTAACCATCAACACTTGATGCTTTTTCATGATTTCTACCTTCGCCGACTTCAGCATCGCGAAGAGCTCGGGAATTCCTTTCGTCATCCCTTGCATATTATAGTTCATCACGAAGTTCTACTAACTTGGTGATAGTGACTAGAGAACTTTGTCAATTACTATCTTATCTGGAAGATTAACTCCCACTTGATTCAAGTAATTGTAGTACCCAGACAATCTGAGCACATGCTCACTGGTTGAGCTATTCTCCTCCATCTTGTAGGCAAAGTACTGTCAGAAGTCTTATACCTCTCGACACGGGCATGAGTATGAAATACTAATTTCAACTCTTGGAACATCTTATATGCTCCGTGGCGTTCAAAACGTTTTTGAAGTCCCGTTTCTAAGCCGTAAAGCATGGTGGACTTAAACTATCAAGTAGTCATCATACCGAGCTTTTGTCAAAACGTTCATAACGTCTACATCTGCTCCTACAATAGGTCTGTCACCTAGCGGTGCATCAAGGACATAATTCTCTGTGCAGCAATGAGGATAATCCTTAGATCACGAAACAATTCCGCATCATTGCTACTAACATCTTTCAACTTAGTTTTCTCTAGGAACAAATAAAAAATAAACGGGGAGCAACATGGTGAGCTATTGATGTACAACATAGATATGCTAATACTACGAGGACTAAGTTCATGATAAATTAAAATTCAATTTAATCATATTACTTAAGAACTCCCACTTAGATAGACATCCCTCTAGTCATCTAAATGATCACGTGATCCAAATCAACTAAACCATGTCCGATCATCACGTGAGATGGAGTAGTTTCAATGGTGAACATCTTATGTTGATCATATCTACTATATGATTCACGCTCGACCATATCCGAGCCATATCTGCATATGCTAGGCACATCAAGTTTAACCCGAGTATTCTGCGTGTGCAAAACTGGCTTACACCCGTTGTATTTGAACGTAGAGCTTATCACACCCGATCATCACGTGGTGTCTCGGCACGACGAACTTTCGCGACGGTGCATACTCAGGAAGAACACTTATACCTTGAAATTTAGTAAGGGATCATCTTATAATGCTACCGTCGAACTAAGCAAAATAAGATAAACATCACATGCAATCAAAATATGTGACATCATATGGCCATCATCATCTTGTGCTTTTGATCTCCATCTCCAAAGCACCATCATGATCACCTTCGTCACCGGCGCGACACCTTGATCTCCATCGTAGCATCGTTGTCGTCTCGCCAACTATTGCTTCTACGACTATTGCTACCGCTTAGTGATAAAGTAAAGCAATTACATGGCGATTGCATTTCATACAATAAAGCGACAACCATATGGCTCCTGCCAGTTGCCGATAACTTTACAAAACATGATCATCTCATACAAAACCGTATATCTCATCATGTCTTGTCCATATCACATCACAACATGCCCTGCAAAAACAAGTTAGACGTCCTCTACTTTGTTGTTGCAAGTTTTACGTGGCTGCTATGGGCTTAGCAAGAACCGTTCTTACCTACGCATACAAAACCACAACGATGTTTCGTCAAGTATGTGCTGTTTTAACCTTCACAAGGACCGGGCGTAGCCACACTTGATTCAGCTAAAGTGAGAGAGATAGACACCCGCCAGTCACCTTTAAGCAACGAGTGCTCATAACGGTGAAGCCAGTCTCGCGTAAGCGTACGCGTAATGTCGGTCCGGGCCGCTTCATCTCACAATACCGCCGAAGCAAAGTATGACATGCTGGTAAGCAGTATGACTAGTATCGCCCACAACTCATTGTGTTCTACTCGTGCATATCATCTACGCATAGACCTGGCTCATGATGCCACTGTTGGGAAGCGTAGTATTTTCAAAATTTTCCTACGATCACGCAAGATCTATCTACTAGATGCATAGCAACGAGGAGGAGAGTGTGTCTACGTACCCTCGTAGACTGGGAGCGGAAGCGTCAAGTGACGCGGTTGATGTAGGCGAACTTCTTTGCGATCCAACCGATCAAGCACCGAACATACGGCACCTCCGCGTTCAGCACACGTTCAGCTTGATGACGTCCCACGAGCTCTTGATCTAGTTGAGCTTCACGGGAGAGTTTCGCCTAAGCACTACAACGGTATGATCGAGGTGTGTTTCTGTGGAGAGGGGCACCGCACACGACTAAAACAATTCAATTTGTGTGTCCTAGGGTGCCCCCCTGCCCCCGTATATAAAGGAGCAAGGGAGAGGCCGGCCCTAGAGGGCGCGCGCCAAGTGTGGGGAGTCCTACTAGGACTCCCAAGTCCTAGTAGGATTCCCCTTTCCTTTCCGGAGTAGGAGAGAAGGAAAGAGGTGGAGAGGGAGAAGGAAAAGGGGGCTGCACCCCTTGTCCAATTCGGACCAGAGGGGGGCGCGCGCCTCCTTCCTTTTGGCCTTTCTCCTCTATTCCCGTATGGCCCAATAAGGCCCATATACTCCAAAAAATACCCGAATCACTCGGAACCTTTCCGATGTCTGAATATAGTCGTCCAATATATCGATCCTTACGTCTCAACCATTTCGAGACTCCTCGTCATGTCCCCGGTCTCATCCGAGACTCCGAACTCCTTTGGTACATCAAAACTCATAAACTCATAATACCGATCGTCATCAAACGTTAAGCGTGCGGACCCTATGGGTTTGAGAACTATGTAGACATGACCGAGACTCATCTCCGGTCAATAACCAATAGCGGAACCTGGATGCTCATATTGGCTCCTACATATTCTACGAAGATCTTTATCGGTCAAACCGCATAACAACATACGTTGTTCCTTTTGTCAACGGTATGTTACTTGCCCGAGATTCGATCATCGGTATCTCTATACCTAGTTCAATCTCGTTACCGGCAAGTCTCTTTACTTGTTCCGTAATACATCATCTCATGACTAACTCATTAGTCTTTTGCTTGCAAGGCTTATTATGATGTGCATTACCGAGAGGGCCCAGAGATACCTCTCCGACACTCGGAGTGACAAATCCTAGTCTTGATCTATGCCAACACAACGAACACTTTCGGAGACACCTGTAGAGCATCTTTATGATCACCCAGTTACGTTGTGACGTTTGATAGCACACAAGGTGTTCCTACGGTATTCGGGAGTTGCATAATCTCATAGTCATAGGAACATGTATAAGTCATGAAGAAAGCAATAGCAGTAAAACTAAACGATCATAGTGCTAAGCTAACGGATGGGTCTTGTCCATCACATCATTCTCCTAATGATGTGATCCCGTTGATCAAATGACAACTCGTGTCTATGGTTAGGAAACATAACCATCTTTGATCAATGAGCTAGTCTAGTAGAGGCATACTAGGGACACTATGTTTTGTCTATGTATTCACACATGTATAAGTTTCCGGTTAATAAAATTCTATCATGAATAATAAACATTTATCATGATATAAGGAAATATAAATAACTACTTTATTATTGCCTCTAGGGCATATTTCCTTCACTCCCCTTGTTGTAGATCTGAAAGACCAGGTCTCGACTTCTTCGGGAGTCAAGACCTTCACCTCTGAGGATCTAGAACGGGCCCTTGCTAAGCAAAAGGAGGAGAATTATGCTTCTCTTGAGGCCTTGGTCAAAATAAGGTTAGCCGCACTAACCACGGATTCCACGCTACCCCCTAGTCCGGGTGGTGTGGCTTCGAGGCAAACTGCGCCTATTCCTTCTCTTGACCAACAACCTCCTAATAGTGGTCACTCTAGTGTTCCATGGCTCTATGCAAAACCTAAAGATGAAAAACCAAATTATAGGCATGGTGGTGAACCTCCCGTGCTTGATAAAAAGGCTAATTTTTCTATGTGGAGAGTTGCTATGCAGGATCATCTTAGGTACGCAAATGATGAGATGTTGGACATCTTGGAGGATGGCTACAACCCTGTTGATCCAAAGAACCTCACTCCAAGAGAAAAATATAACAGGCATCTCAACGACACCGCAATCATGTTGTTAAGGAAAGGAATGAGTGAAAAGCAAAGGAGACCTTTCATACACATCACCAGTGCCAAGGACTTATGGGATAGTATTGTGAGATCCAAAACCGGCACCTCCACCCTCCGGCTTGCGCAATATGAGATTGACAAAGGTCAATTGCAAAACTTCTGTATGGAGAAAGGTGAAACCCCCAACCAGCTACATGAGCGTCTGATGACGCTTACCTCTGACATTGAGTCATGTGACTGTGACAAGACACAAGATGGATTCAAGTTGACGAAGCGGTTCCTTGTGGACAAGTTGCTACATGCTCTTGCTCTGTATCATCATCAAATGGTGTGGGACATAAAGCAACACCATGGATTCAAGGAAATGAATCCAGATGACATCATATCCACCTTTCAACTATTTGAAGAATCCAAGGCAAATGCTACAAGACATCTTGCTATGCATGGAAATTCATCTCCCATGACCAACTTAGCCTTAAAGGCTAAACAAGTATGTGAAGAAGAAGAAAGTGAGGAAGAAGACGATGAAGAAGGTGATGAAAGTGACTATGATGAGGGACCCTCATATGAAGACATTGCTCTCTCTGTGAAGAAGTTTAGCGCGGGAAAATTCAAAGGAGGATTTCAAAAGAAGAAGGTCCGAAGTTGCTACAACTGTGACGAGACGAATCACTTCTCCAATGAGTGCCCATATGAGAAGAGAGAAGATAAGCCCAGATTTCCCAAGAACTTTGTAAAGAAGAAATTGCCAAACCCTGTGAACTCCAAGCTTAAGAAGAGAGATGGAAGGGCCATGATTGCCCAAGAAGATTCCGATCCCGATGATGTTGGAGGTGTTGCCGGTATTGCTCAACATTCTCAAAACACCTTGAGACTAGTCAACAAAAGTGGTGAGGTTGTCACCTAAAACTACATGAAAGACTACAAGGGCAACGCTCACAAGTGTTTGATGGCCAACGCCGAGCAACAAACCTCTTCAAACAAAGTTAAGGTAACCTCTCGTTCGGATCCTCCTCTTTTCACTCTGCCTACTCCTAATGATGAATATCTTGATGCGGAGGATAATCATGAGGATAATGATGAGAATGATCCTATGTATGCTAAAGTAGAAAAAATTATGTGTCCCCTCAAAGGAAAGAAACTCACTATGTTTCGTATGCTTATGGAGATGGTGAGTAAGCACACCGTCACCATTAAGGAACTCGAAACCCTCATCACCGAGGAAAAGGAAAAAATATGAAATCCTTGAGCGGAAAGTCCTATATGAGGAAGCAAAAAATGATGAAATATGCATAAAAATTGGTACAAACCTTGATGAACATGCCAAGAAACTTGCTTCCTTGGAAAAGGTTGAAAGCTCTTTCAAGGAATTGATAAGAGTAAACTTGTGAGGTCTCATGCTACTCTCTCTAAGGATTGTGAGCTTCTATCCGCGTCTCTTAAGACTAAGGAAGATGAGCTCACCCTTCTTACAAAGAGCTTTGAGACACTCAAACTTACTTATATCGAAACTCTAGCCAAGGCTTACTCCTCTCCTATTATAAATGTTGATGTCTGTACTACTAACGCAAGTTGTGATCTAGCATCTATTTGTGAGGAGAATCGATTTCTAAAAGCACAACTTGAGAAAGGACTCATGACATGTGCTCAAGGACAAAAGAACCTTAATGAAGTATTGAGCCGACACAATGAAGTTTTCGCAAGGGAAGGACTTGGGTACGACCCAAGCACAAGCAAGACGAAAACATCCACTCAAAAGTGCACCACTCCTCTCAAGGAGACATTTGTACGTGAAGGGCAGAAGAAGAAAGGGAAGAGTCAAGTCAACAAGGTTGTGAGTGGGAAGGCCACTAGGGTCCTACCCACTCCCATCAAACCTAAGGGTTTCATGCCTCCATCCTATGTGCTTTGTAAGACAAATGATGGAGAGGTTTATGCTAAATTTGTTGGCCCTCATAATGCATTTCATTTCTATGCTATTTGGGTTCCTAAGACCCTTGTGACTAATGTGAGAGGTCCCATTGCAAAATGGGTGCCTCTAACCAAGTTGTGAATCGTGTGTAGGTTGCCTTCTCCGGTGGAGTCTAGTGGGTGATCGATAGTGGATGCACAAACCATATGACCGGAGACTGCAAATTGCTCTATGATTTCATGGCAGCCATTCAACCATTTATGAGCATTGTGTTTGGTGGAGGAACAAAAGGACATGTACTTGGATTGGGTAAGGTGGCTATCACAAATGACATGTCACTTGCAAATGTCATGCTTGTCCAATCTCTTAAATATCACTTACTTTCCGTTCGTCAATTGGCTTCGGTTGGTTATGATACACTATTTGGACTAACGGATGTGAAAGTCTTTAAGAGAGATACTCTTGAAGTGGACTTTGTTGGAAAGTTGGATAGCAACCTTTACATGGTTGATTTCTCGAAAGAGAGTACCTTCCATGCAACTTGTCTAATGGCCAAAGCCGACAAGGGATGGCTATGGCATCGCCAGCTAGCCCATGTCGGCATGAGAAATCTTCAAGATCTCTTAAAGGGGAATCACATCCTTGGACTAACGGATATTTCTTTTGAGAAAGATCGTGTGTGTAGTGCATGCATAGCCGGAAAACAACATCAATCAAAGCACCCACCCAAGAATATTGTATCCACATCAAGGCCATTGGAGCTCCTTCATGTGGATCTCTTTGGGCCTCCTTCATGGGATAGTCTTGGTGGGAAAAAGTATGGTCTTGTCATTGTTGATGATTACTCAAGATATACATGGGTGTTCTTCCTCAAGTCCAAAGACGAGATGAAGTTCACCTTCATTGATTTTGCCAAACAAGCTCAACGCAAGTTTGACAAAAAAAATCTTGGCTAAAAGAAGTGACAATGGCTCCGAGTTCAAGAACTACACCTTGGAAGAGTTTCTCAGTGATGAGGGGATTGAGCATCAATACTCTGCCCCCTACACTTTTCAACAAAATGGTGTAGCCGAAAGAAAGAACCATACTCTTGTGGAGATGGCAAGGTCTATGTTGGATGAGTACAAGTCACCATATAGCTGTTGGGCCGAGGCCGTCAACACTGCTTGTCATGTCTCAAACCGTCTCTTCCTCCGCACAATCTTGGAAAAGACCCCATATGAGCTTCTAACCGGAAACAAACCAAATGTCAAGTACTTCCATGTGTTCGGATGTAAGTGCTTCATACTCAACAAGAAAGAACGGTTAGGAAAATTTCAATCCAAAACTATTGAGGGTATATTTGTTGGTTATGGATCAAACTCCCACACCTATAGGGTCTACAAAAAATCCATTGGATGTGTTGTAGAAACTTGTGACGTGGTGTTTGATGAATTTAATGGCTCTCATGGAGAGCAAGTTGATCTAAGTGATGTAGGTGATGAAGATTCTTCTCAAGATATCTTGAACATGGGTGTTGGTGCTCTTCTTACAATGGAACAATAACCTCATGATGGTATGGAAGACAACGCATGACTCCCTATATATCCAACCATTACAACACCCACACCACCACAAGATCAAAACCCTCAACCAATGCCCACAACTCAAGTACAAGATGAAAATCAAGTCCTTCACCATGAACATCTTCAAGAACCAGATCTTCAACAATAACAAGAGCTAGAAAGTGAAATCATTGATGATGAACCTCAACAAATGCAACATGAAGAAGAAGATCTTCCACCACACATAAATGATCCATATGTTGAGGACGTGGATGATGGACATGAAGTTGAACCTCGTGAAACTCTCACCTCCATCATGCCTCAAGTGGCCGATCGTGTTGATGTTGACAAAATTCTCACCGGCATATCCGAAGGTAGAGTCACTCGTAAACATTTGACAAACTTTTGTGCTCACTTCTCGTTTGTGTCTAGTATTGAGCCTGTCAAGGTACAAGACGCATTGATGGACAACGATTGGCTCGTTGCTATGCAAGAAGAGTTGAATAGTTTTGAACGCAACCAAGTATGGTCTCTCATGGAGAGACCAGCTACAAAACACAATGTCATTGGAACAAAATGGATTTTCAAGAACAAGCAAGATGAGAATGGTGTAATCATCCGAAATAAGGCAAGGTTAGTGGCACAAGGGTACTCACAAGTTGAAGGTTTGGACTTTGGTGAGACCTTTGCCCCTATTGCTCGGCTCGAATCCATTCGCATCTTACTTGCTTATGCTGCTTTCAATGGTTTTACATTACATCAAATGGATGTGAAGAGTGCTTTCCTTAACGGTCCTCTACAAGAAGAAGTATATGTATCACAACCACCTGGGTTCGTTGATCCCGATCACAAAAAACTATGTGTATAAACTTCATAAGGCTTTGTATGGCCTCAAACAAGCACCCCGTGCTTGGCATGATCATCTTAAGAAGTTTTTACTCGATGATGGTTTTGTGAGAGGGGTGATCGATCCCACTCTTTTTACTAAGAGACACAAGGGTGACTTGATCTTATGCCAAATATGTGTAGATGATATAATCTTTGGTTCTCCTAACATTCATTTGTGCAAGAAGTTTGCGGCTTCAATGACCAAGAATTTTGAAATGTCACTCAATGCGGATTTGAAATTCTTCCTCGGATTTCAAATTCAACAATTTCAAGAAGGAATTTTCTTGTGTCAAGCAAAATACCTCAAGGACATCCTAGCAAAGTTTGGCATGTCTGATGCTAGTCCATGTAGGACACCCATGCCAACCAAAATTGTCCTCACTGAAGACACAAACGGTATTCCTTTTGACCCATCTATTTATCGCTCTATGATTGGTTCATTGCTTTATCTTTGTGTATCTAGACCAGACATCATGTTTAGTGTATGCATGTGTACTAGATTTCAAGCTTCCCCCAGGGAAAGCCATCATAAGGCGGTTAAGCATATTCTCAGATACCTTGTTCACACCCCAAAGTTGGGTCTATGGTACCCCAAGGATGCTAAGTTTGATCTCATTGGGTACACGGATGCTGATTGGGCTGGTGACAAAGTGGACCGCAAGTCTACCTCCGGTGCATGCCAATTTCTTGGACGCTCGTTGGTCAGTTGGTCCTCTAAGAAACAAAATTGTATTGCCCTCTCCAGTTGTGAAGCAGAATACATTGCAGCTACCAGTTGTGGAACTCAATTACTATGGATGAGGCAAACTTTGAAGGATTACGGTATCGCCTATCAACATGTGCCTCTTCTATGTGATAATGAAAGTGCCATCAACATTGCTGAGAATCCCAAAGATCATCTTCGCACCAAGCACATTGACATTAGGTATCATTTCTTGAGAGATCATGTGGAAAAGGGTGACATTGATGTTGCCCACATTGGTATAGATATGCAACTTGCAGACATCTTCACAAAGCCATTGGATGAAGCTAGGTTTTGTCGACTTAGGCGTGAACTTGGTATCTTGGAGCTTGACAATATTATGTGAAATCTAGTACCCATTCATGCATAAACTTAATATCTCGTCTTGATGTAGGCATATATTTAGGGGGAGACACTCAACTCATGAGTACTCTCAACCCTATACAATGCATAAAAAGAACAAACACTCTCAAAGCTTACCATATCATATGGTGCTTTAATTTGATGGAGTAGTGACTATGCACCCAAGTCAACATTCTTGAGGTATCATATCACATATGCTCAAACATGGTGGCATCAGCCACCGCTCGTAGAGTAAAAACAGTAACCAAGCAAGTTGTCTCATATAGTCGGAGATTCATGTAAGTGTCATCATCTCACTACAAAATGCCCTAAGCCCAAAATCGTAAGAGCCTCCAGTCGTCTGGTACTTTCCGGACGTCCGGTGTTCCGAGCGCTTCCGGTCGTCCGGTACGCTCCGGACGTTCGTAAAATCCCTTCTGTCAACGTCATGCCGGACGTCCAGTAAGATCGGACTTCCGCTAATTGTTGTAGGAACGGACGTCCGGAATATACCTGGCCCATATATATAGGGCGTGGCACGTGGAAGGCAGTTTTACCCTAATCCCTCGCCCTATCCAGCCCGCCGTCACGCCAATCCCCATCACCAGGCCGCCGCCGGGCCCCCTCGCCCGTCTGTAGGTTGGCCGCCTCCGAGTCCCCTCGCCGTCGTTCCTCCGGCGCCTCTGCTTCTCATTCGTCCACTCCATGATCGGGATGCCGTAGGTCAAGCACTCCGCACGCAAGGAGGCCACAAGTGGGGTCGCTCGCCCATCTCGCAATGGAGGCTCCGATGACTCCCAAGAACGTGCTCGCCCTAGGAAGCGCGCCACCCGGCCTCGCAGCCCCACAAGCGACTCCTCACCGGAGGAATCTGACTTTGAGGATGAACTAGAAGCTATGGAGAGGGAGGAATTTGTTTCTTCTCACACAGATGCACCCAAGCCCGGGACTCGGAGACCCACGTTTAAGCCTCCTCCTCCACCAGTACAACCTCAAGGTGATGCTCGTCACATCTCCCTTGAGCCTCCTCTCTCTCACGTCGAAAAGTTAAGCGGTTCAATACCATTCCCATCGCATCGTATCTTACACTTCGTCGTGATGTAGACCAATTTACGGTTGCTAGCGACTCCACGGACGATCATTTTCGCACAAATGTCCAGGCCGATATTTTCAGCACTGTCATTTTACCTAAGGGTCTGTCTTTACATTTGTGCATCAATCTTGAGCATATTCGTTCTCATCCGGCGAAGTATCTGGGAGCCATTGAACTCATTGAGACATCTGGTCTTGCTGCTCCTTTTTCTTTTCAGCATGATTTTAACAATGTTGCCATCCATCAATTCTATGCCACATGTCACTTTCACCCCAACAACAATGTCACTTGGATGACCTCCGACACAGTGCTTACAACCTCATACTCCCAATTTGTCGCTGCTCTGGGTTTTCCTGATAGTGGGTTCAAAATACACAAGGATGATCCCCACCATAAGCCCAAAGGCATTAATGTTTGCATGGATCTCCTCAAACCCATCACTGAGATGACTAAGGAGGAGAAAGAGAAGGATCTAAACCAAGTGTCAATCTGGCGCTCTCCCTTCTACATCATTTTTCAGTGTGTCATTCGCACCGTCTACCCTAAGATGGGAGACAAAGGGTCGTGCAATAGCTATTGCATCGACCTCATGCATTGTCTCTATACGACACCCAAAGGGAAGATAAATGTTCCTCATTTTTTGTGGCATGAGATCCGTCTCGCTTCTTATCAATTCAAGAGGGCATTTCCTCATGCCCCCTATCTTCAGGCGTTTATTGGGAGTGTGGCGTCGTTTCCCATTGTCCGCACTCACTTACATGAGCAGTGGGTTATTCCATCCCACATGGCGGATGACTGGGTCAGGCCCTCTTCTTCCTCTACTCATCCTCGCCGAGCTGCTGCTTATGTTCCTCCCACTACTCCTTCCGGATCTTCATCTCTTGGACGCATTGCTCGCTTTCTTGGGAAAGCTCACTCTGCCATGATGAAGGCTATTACCTTTTAGTGCTCCCAGAATCACGATGTGGTCGCTCGCATGGTCACTTCCAAGAATGATCTGAAGGCTCGCCTGAGAGACTCCGGAGTATTCGATGTGAGTGATGATGAACGTCTTCCAGATGATCCGCCTTCTGACTTTGGTTTTCCCTCAGGTCCAGAGTGGTCCGAATTCCTTGACGAGGCTGGTGGCAGTGGTACTCACGATGATGATGACGATGCTTTATGATGATCTGACACCTTTTGGGTAGTAGTTGCTGATGGCTTCTCGCCCTTCGTTGGTTACCCCAAGTGGAAGGTTTGAGATGTAGCGTAGCAGCAAGTTTCCCTTGGCAAAGGTACCAAGGATCGAATCCCGTGAGACTCCGAGGGTCGACAAGAAGGTGTCAACGGCGCCAGAAACTTAGCGGTTGACAGGACCTGCACACAGATGCAAATAACTTTGCTCCCAACGAGTACAGAGAGGTTGTCAATCCCTCCGGCCTTGTCGTTTACAAAGGATCAAACACAAGAGATAATAGTGATAGGTATGACTGCAACTAGGAAATAAGAACAGGAAGTAAATAGCCGGGGTGATCAGTGGTGGTAATATGGACCAGGATCCCATGATGTTCACTAGTGATGTCTCTCTCCCAAAAGACGATAAAACAGCAAAGCGAGGTAAACAAATTACAGCTGGGCAATTGACAGGATTATGTGCGCAAACCAATGCTAACTATGCTGCAAGGAAAGGTAGAGGCTCAAAGCATGGGCGGTACGCCAAGGCAAGTAGACCGAAATCCATCTGCATCTACTACTAATCATCCACCTTGAGATATCTATCCAGAACATCTCGCTGGTATTAAGTTGCGAATCCCACCCAAAGTGTAGACTCAAAACAACAGACAACTGCATTAAAAGAACTTTGCGTAAAGTAAACAATCCTTGCACCCGCAAGTACAAGCACCGTTGTTTTCCCCCTTGTGGCAACAACACATCCCCTAGACTCATGTTTCTGTCACTCAAGCTAGTCATCAAGGGGCATGAACCCACAATCAAGCATAACGCTCCCTCTTGGAGTTACTACCTACTACTCGGCCAAAGCAATAAACAACAACGGAGAACATGCAAGAATTACTCAAGAACATAAATATAAAAGAGGTGAATCAAATATATTACTCACACACAATCTGAACATAATCTCATAATCGATCGGATCCTAGCAAACTCAGCAGAGCAACAGCATAAAGATTACATATGTGCCTCGATCATGTAGGGCAGCTCACGAGGTCTAAACCATGAAGAACAAAGAGGGGAGGAGAACATCACATAGCTACTGGTCATGGACCCATGGTCCAAGGTGGACTACTCACGACTCATCCGGGAAGCGTTCATGGTGGTGGAGAAGCTCCCGGTGGTGGTTCTCCCCTCCGGCAGGGTGCCGAGAAGAGTTCTCCTGATGCTCCCGATCTTGGAAGCGCGGCGGCGGCGGAACAGAGGCGAGATCCGAAAAAGGGTTCTGTCCTCGAGGGTTTCGGGACACGAGGAATATATATGCGAAGGGGGGTCACCAGAGGCGGAGCCGGGGCCCCAGGCGCCCCCTGGCGCGGCCAGGGGTGGGGCCGCGCCGGGTGGCCGCCTGGGCCACCCCTGGCACCCCTTTGGCCCTGCTTTGGTTTTTCTCGAAGCTTCCTATACGCTGATTTTTCCTGTATTTTTCCCAGAATTTTTGGAGCACTTTTAATATGGGGGAAACCTGAAATAGAAAACAGCAGAAAACAGGAACTGACACTGTGGTGCACTGAGTTAATAGGTTAGTCCAAATATGATCAAAAGTGTATAGAAGTGCATAAATATCATAGCAATATCACACAAAAGAGGCATGGAGCAAGCAGAAATTATAGATACGTTTTGGACGTATCAACATCCCCAAGCTTAATTCCTGCTCGTCCTCGAGTAGGTAAATGATAACAAGCATAATTTCTGTGGTGACATGCTACCAATCATATAAGAACTTTTAAGTAAAGCAATCAAGGCATGCAATTCAATTCAAGTCATAACAAGCAAGAGTCTATATTAGCATTGTAACAAGTAACATAAGAACATAAAGGTGCAAGAGCTCTCGCTGTCCGTGACTCGAATGTCTCCAAATGGTGTTTGCGTGCAAGAAAGGGGATAGGGATATATGAGAGACTAAAACATAGATTTTGTATTGTTGAGAACTTAATCTACTAAAGTTTCACACTTGGTCTTCTTTGGAATCTTATCTTGACTCATCCCCAGACCGTCAGCCAGGTACAAGTCAAAATGATCCACTCCCTTTCGATATTTTGAGCACTCATGCAATGGATGAGCGTAAGCAAGAAAGTTGACACTTAGGATGGCAAAGAGAGAAAAATGATGAAGGGGGAAGTCAAAAAAGGTGTGAAAGGCTCACATCAATGAGGACAATCATAGGCGAGAGAAAGCCAAATGATAGATATGATGTGAGGAGTAGGGATTGCCATGCAACGGATGCACATATGAGCTAAGGTAAGCTCTCCAATGGAACTAGTGGGGGTGCATCCAACTTGCTTGCTCAAGAAGACCTAGAGCTCTTTTGAGGAGGCTCATCATTGGAATATACAAGCCAAGTTCTATAGTGTGAAGGTCCCCACATAGTTATATGCATGAATGATAATCTCTATGGAGCACAAGGTATAAGATGGAGTACGAGTGTGGATCTCTCAAAAGGAAATAGTAGTGTGCCCCCTTCTCTCTTTTTATTTCTTTTTCTCTTTTTTCTATTTTTTTGTGGCCTCAATGGCTCTTTCTATTTAACTCTCATTTGTCCTCTTTGGGATCTTTTGATTTTGTCCTCTTTGGGATCTTTTCCTCACTTTAGGGGCAACACTCTATTTACTACAAGAAGTATAGAAGATCTTTCACACTTTACAAAAGTACTCAACATAAAGAAAATGAAACTATCATGATGTATGCAAATGTATGCCTCTGCCTGTGTAGCAAGATATGCAATGATACTAGCGCGTCATGTAGCAATGATTAGGGCAAGGCCCAACTAGCATGCGGCTCATCGATCAAGCAAAAATCATGTATGACATGAAGATCAAGTCATGAGAAGATGGATGTTTCATGGCAATGTATCTCGGAAAGGCTATGGAAATGCCTTGATAGGTAGGTATGGTGGCTGTTTTGAGGAAGGATATAATGAGGCTTATGATGACAGAGCGTATCGTGCCAAGGATTTGGATGCACCGGCGAAGTATGCACCAACTCTCGAGGTGAGAAAGGGCAATGCACGGTACCGAAGAGGCTAGAAAAATATGGCTAGGTGGAAGTGTCAACTTTCGAATACTCACATTAGTCCGAAGAACTCATGCACTTATTATCGGTAACTCTCAATCTAATTAGGAGGTTCACAAAGAGACAAGTACCCCGAGGAGGAGTGTATGGGGGTTTGGTTATCCTTGCGCATCCTCGACTCATGGTACGTGAGTGTACTCTAATATTCGATCCCTCCAAAGATTAGTGATCCATTTAGTAGCTAAAGTTCTCAACTATTTGTAGTTTTTCGAAAATAAACACGGATTGCCCAAAATACGACATCTATCACTAATAGGCTAAAGCTCTTGACACCAAAAGTTCAGACATTACTCATGGCAATACCTCAAAACTATTGCAAGTTACTACTAAAATTAAATAGCAACCTCAATTACCTACTTTAAGTTAAGAAACACAACTCAGTGCAACAGGCAAAACTCTCTTAACAAGATAAACTTGAAAACTCAAGAGAGTTCAGCAACCAACTAAACAAAAGCTCTTTAAAAAGAAAAGCATGAAAACTAAGAGCTAAACATGACAGCAGCTATGGAAAGACAAAGAACACACACAACAAAGATAAGTATGAAAATCCTATGTTGTGTTCTAGGTTGAAGTGGAGCGTGTTTCTCTCCCACACAAAGAAAGCTGGGTTCTAACTTGTTATGAACAGCAAGCAAAGCTAAAGAAAACTAAAAAGGAAACTAAGAGCGAGACACTCCAAGCATAGCACATAACACATGAAGTGATAATTATAGTGGAACGAAAGACGAACTGATAATTGTTGATGGAGAAGGGGATGCACGGGGGCATCCCCAAGCTTAGATGCTTGAGTCTTCTTGAATATTTCTTGGGGGTGCATGGGGGCATCCCCAAGCTTGAGCGTTTGACCCTCCTGAATCTTTTTTTTATCATCTTCCCTCGCACACTTGAAAACTCCCTTCATACATAACTCATCATAATCTGATTAGCGAGGTTAGTGCCCATAATAAAATAATTTTTCCTTACTGGAAATAAGGATAATCTTGAAGAGCTACTGTTTCTCAAGATTGCCAAAAGGGTTTTGCAAAGAAAAAGCAAGCTCAAGGTTTGCAAAACGAAGAAAAGGCAAAACAGGACAGAATCTGTGAAAAACAGACCAGCAGGTAGTAAATAATTTTTTCGGGGCACTTCTGCAACTCAAATCAGAAAACTCAGAACAGACGCCCGAAAACCAATTGTATAGAGCACACTTTCAAAAAAATTCAGATCAAAAAGATGATCTAGTGATTTTATACGAATTTTTTCTGTTCAAGGACATAATCTGTTTTCTGGACAACACGTCACAACTTTTGAACTTTCTTGCAATCGGAGGCTAAACTTGGCACAAAGCTGAAAATAAAAGATACAATGATGATGCTACTGTAGTAACAAACATCAAGACACAACAAAAGCAAAATAAAACCTAATTCGTTGTGGGCTGCCTCCCAAAAGCGCTTTCTTTTATGCCTTTAAGCTAGGCATGATGCAAAAGGAGAGGAATCAAAAGTCATCATAATAATCAGAGTTATAAATTGCTTCAAATGGTTCATCAACAAGTTCACCCTTGTTCCTTCTAGGAAAGGGGTACGTACCTTTTGCCTTCCCGCGTAGGCGGATTTGTCCCTTACCTATATTGATGAAGCCTTTTACGGCTCGGAGGAAGTCCCTTCCAAGCACTATATTTCCTTGGTTTGGCTTCATGATGAAGAAATCAACCATTGCAATCCCTTTAAGGAATGTAACTGGCACGTCTTTTATTCTTCCCTGGATCTCAGAAATATCTCCATTAGCATGTTCATGATAGGATGATAATCTGTCCATGTTAAATTTTAAAGAATCATGAACAATTTTTGGCATGGTAGAAACCATAGATCCAATATCACAATAAGCAAGGAAGTCTTGATTAGAGATGCTAATCCTAACAAAAGGCTCCCAATCATTGTCTATTTCCAAATTATCCCTCTTATTGGGTTTGGGTTTCTCTACCTTCATCAAGTCTAGAGCATCCATTCTCTTCTCAATAGTAGCAAGTCTATCTATGACAGTATCAAAACTATGATCATAAACAAAGTAACTAGATAGACCATGTATAATTTCAAGAGCTCTAGCTTCATCACACTCTAGGAAATCTCCTTCAGCTATAATATCAAGAGAGTGTTTACACCATTTAAAAAAACCATGGTAAAAATTTCTAAGCACAATTTTTATAGGTATCCAAGGCATAATTCTCCTATGTGCATCAAAAATTCTGTCCCATGCCTTCTTCATATTTTCTCCATCCCTTTGATGGAAATCTAGAGCTTCTGATTCCCTCAAAGCACCAAATCCTAACATGCTTGACTAAACAGAAAGGACTACTAACAGAAAAGCAAATAATTTTTTTGTGATTTTTGATAAAGGGCACTAAAGCAAAATCTGCAAGGTAAACTAACAAGACTAAAAAGCAAAGATAAAAGATAGCGTGCAACTCCCCTATCTTGAAGAGTGGAGTCCTGGGCAACGGCGCCAGAAACTTTGCTTGATGGCTTCTCGCCCCTCGTTAGTTACCCCAAGTGGAAGGTTTGAGATGTAGCGTAGCAGCAAGTTTCCCTTGGCAAAGGTACCAAGGATCGAATCCCGTGAGACTCCGAGGGTCGACAAGAAGGTGTCAACGGCGCCAGAAACTTAGCGGTTGACAGGACCTACACACAGATACAAATAACTTTGCTCCCAGCGAGTAAAGAGAGGTTGTCAATCCCTCCGGCCTTGTCGTTTACAAAGGATCAAACACAAGAGATAATAGTGATAGGTATGACTGCAACTAGGAAATAAGAACAGGAAGTAAATAGCGGGGGTGATCAGTGGTGGTAATATGGACCAGGGTCCCATGATGTTCACTAGTGATGTCTCTCTCCCAAAAGACAATAAAACAGCAAAGCGAGGTAAACAAATTACAGCTGGGCAATTGACAGGATTATGTGTGCAAACCAATGCTAACTATGCTGCAAGGAAAGGTAGAGGCTCAAAGCATGGGCGGTACGCCAAGGCAAGTAGACCGAAATCCATCTGCATCTACTACTAATCATCCACCTTGAGATATCTATCCAGAACATCTCGCTGGTATTAAGTTGTGAATCCCACCCAAAGTGTAGACTCAAAGCAACAGACAACTGCATTAAAAGAACTTTGCGTAATGTAAACAATCCTTGCACCCACAAGTACAAGCACCGTTGTTTTCCCCCTTGTGGCAACAGCACATCCCCTAGACTCATGTTTCTGTCACTCAAGCTAGTCATCAAGGGGCATGAACCCACAATCAAGCATAACGCTCCCTCTTGGAGTTACTACCTACTACTCGGCCAAAGCAATAAACAGCAACGGAGAACATGCAAGAATTACTCAAGAACATAAATATAAAAGAGGTGAATCAAATATATTACTCACACACAATCTGAACATAATCTCATAATCCATCGGATCCCAGCAAACTCAGCAGAGCAACAGCATAAAGATTACATATGTGCCTCGATCATGTAGGGCAGCTCACGAGGTCTAAACCATGAAGAACAAAGAGGGGAGGAGAACATCACATAGCTACTGGTCATGGACCCATGGTGTAATGCCCCGGATGTAATACTTTCTCTTTTGGGCATATAATATATCTCTGGCTTCATCTATTCCATTCCGGGTTCTTCGTCTTTCGGGTTTTCATCGTTTTGTTGTGTGCGTGTGTGGCATTCATTCATATCATGTAGTCATGTGCATCGCATTGCATTTCTGTTGTCGTTTGCATCCGGTTCCACGCGTTCCTTCTCGTTGTCCGTTTCGCGTTCCGGAGCTCTCTCACGTGTCCGTGGCGTCCCGTAGGCCTACTTTGGTGTTTGGCCGTGTAACGTTACCGGTTTGGCGCGAGACTTGTCGTGTGTTGTTGTTTTGGTATGTGTAACCCGCCTGTCAATTCTCGTCGCGTTTGGAGTCCGTTTGCTACCCCAACAGTTATTCTCATGGGTTCAAAGTGCCTCCACTTTGAGGCCCAAGACACCCCTCCAACAGCCCACCAAACCAGCCCTCTAGCCTCCCCTAGGCCCATCTTAACTCCCCTCGCGATCGGATCCGTCGGATCGCGATCGGAGGGCTCTAAAACCCCCCAAAACCCTCAAACCCTAGCACCTACCCTATATAAACATCCCCCCATGCCAATTTTCGCAGCCTAACCCTCTCCCCTAACCTCCAGCCACTTCTCCCCTAAAAAATCCGCGCTCCACCCCTCCCTGGCCGCCACTTGTCGCCGGCCAGCCAGCTCACCGCCGCCACTTGTCACCACCGGATTGGCCAGCTCCGCCAACCAGGCGCCCCTCCACCACTACGAGCGCGCCACCTGGCCCCCCTCAGCCTCCCACCAGCGCTCACCCGCCAGGGCCCGGGGCGGGCCCGCCGAGCCCATCGGGGCCCGAGGCAGCCACTCCCCAGCCGCGTCTCCACCGCACCTCTCCACGCCGGCGCCGGCCTCTCCATCTCTTCCCGCCGCCGGTTCTCTCCTCCGGCCACCAACCTCCGCCGCCGGCCGCGGGCAGGAGCCGCCGACCCGTCGCCAGGCAGCCGCGCCGGCCGCTCCTCCTCGCCAGGCTGCGAGGGCCGCCGCCGCCGGGGGCCTCCGCCCCTCCGCTGCCGATCCCCCGTCCCGGGGCGCTCTCCCGCCGGCCCCCGTCGCCCCCAGGTCGCCGGCGCCCGCTGCACCGAAGGACGCCGCCGGCGCCAAGGTTCGTGCTCCGATCCGATCGATCGGATCCGTTCCCCCCCGTTAACCAGGCCTAACGGGCCGAGCCCGTTAGCCGCGGCGCCCGATCCGCCTCCTGAAGCCCGATCCGTTAGCCGCTCCGCCCGGATCCGCACGGCCCGACCCGGTTGACCCGTTTGACCCAGTTCTAAGGTTGTTTTTTTTACTAAGGCCTGAGATTGTTGTGTGCTGATGCTATTTTCCAATGTTGATATCTTTTTGTGTGGTGCTCCGATTTGAGTGAATGAGATGTCCAGACGTTCGTGGAGACTTGCACTACATTTCATTCCATTGTGCCATGCATGATTGAGGTCATCTAGATGTTTAAATATATGTGGCAAGAGTGCATCTCGTTATAAACTGCTGTTAGTTGATGTTTTCATGCCATCTTTGCATAGTGATAACTTGGTGCTCGTTTATCCGAATGATGCAAATGACATGTCCACGTGTTCGTCTTATCATGCTCTACATGATGATTGCTTAGACTTGCATGATAGATTTAATCTTGCCATGATTATCTCCGTTGCAGAATGCCATGTGGCTGTGATGTTGTTAAACTTGTTATGAGATGTCACTTTGAGGAGCTCATTGCTATCGTTGTGTTTATCTCCATGATGCATGCTTAGGTGTTTTGGAATCACCATCATGTGTACTTTGATGTGGTGCTTACCACTTGCCATGTTTAGTTTTGAGGTGACTTAAACTTGCTCTCAAAGATGCCATGATGAAACTGCTGTTTTAACACTTAGTGAAATTTCATTAAGTCTGGAATCTGTAATTTCCAGATGCCATGTTTGCTTGATGTTCTAGGCCAATCCATGATAGTTTTGGGGTGACTCTTGATGGTTCCTTGTAGTACATATTGTTGGCTATCCATTCATGTTATCACATGCTTATTTGAGTGGCTGTAGCATATTTAACTTTTGCTCCCAAGTTGCAATAAAATACTGCTGTCAGGATTTTGTTGTCAAGTTCAATATGTCCAAGCTTGTTGCTATTGATCCGTGGCTCCTTTGGGGGTGCACCAATGGACTTATTTGCTGTAGGATATGTCTAGTTTATGTTCATGCTCTTTGCCATGATGTTTGAGTGCTGTAGCTTATTTATCTAGTGCTCCGAAGTTGCTATGTTGCTGTAATTTTCAGCTTTCGCATGTTTATTGTTTTGTGTGTAACTTTTAGCCCGTAGCTCCGATTGCAGCAAGTCCTATATGAAACTTGATTGATTTTTCGTGTAGATTCATAATATCCTATTGTTTTCATGTTTTGAAGCTTTTGCTTGATTGCATATTGTCATGCTCCGTGTGCTCCCATAGTGCATTAGTCATGCATCCAGCATATTTTGAGTGCGCATTGCATCTTGTTCATTTGGTGCCTTGTGTGTTTGTGTTGATTAGAGACGGAAGCTGAGACCGAGTACGAGTACGAGCACGAGGTTACTATCGAGCTTGAGAACGAGGACCCCTCTTACGATCCTATCGACAACTCTTCAGGCAAGATGACCGAACCCGGATACCATTACTATTTTTGCCTATTGCTAGAAGTCTCGATCTATAGTTTTGCCTCGATGCCCATGTCTTTCATGTCAGCCTCCTACTTGTAACCATGATCATGTCTAACCACCCTACCTATGCAAACCATTGAATGGCTAAGTATGCTTCGCTCAGCCCCTCTTATAGCATTGCTAGTTGCAGGTGAAGTTGAAGATGCTTGCTTCATGTTGAAGTTTGTTGGGTTATATCACACTATATAAATGCTTAAAATGAAATCATCTATATATTGGTAATGGGTGGAAGGCTAAGCCTTTTGCTTGGTGATTTGTTCCACTCATGCCGCTAGGAACCGTATAAACCGGTGTTATGTTCCTTGATTATGCGTTCCTCACACGGTTGGGGTTATGGGACCCCCTCGATAAACCGCTAAGTGCTAAGTCTTTTCCAGCAAGTCCCAACATTGGTACTATTTGCCTAATAACTAATTAAACTTGCATAGGGAGTAATTAACCCTCTTTCTTAATCAACAACCCCGGGCCAGTGCTCCACATGAGTGTTGGTCCGAAACGGGGAGTCTGCGGGGCCACCACGAGGAAACTCGAGGTTTGGTAAAAACTTGTAGAATCGCCCATCCGGTCATGGCCTGAGACTAGATACACGCGGCTATTGTCAGGGTGTCGGCACGCCGGGAGGATTTGCTGGATTAGCCTTACCTTAGTTCAGAGTATCTTGAGCACGTGATTCCGAGAATACTCGGGCCTTCCCACCTTGGAGTTGCGACTCCGCGGATCGTGGGCTTGTCATGGGCCAAGTTGGAACACCCCTGCAGGGTTATGAACTTTCGAAAGCCGTGCCCGTGGTTATGTGGCAGATGGGAGCTTGTTAATATCCGGTTGTAGAAAACTTGACACCATGTTCCAATACACTACCAGCGTGTGTACCGTGACTGTCATTTTCCGAAAGGGTTTCGGGAGATGAACACGGTGGGGTTATGTTTGACTGGCTTTAGTTAGGATCACTTAGTGATCATATCTCGACCGAGGCGCCTTCTCTTCTCGCTCTCTTTTGCGTAAGCTAGGCTAGTGCTGCTGCAACCACTTATTCTTGTTCTTTCTTCAGCCTTGTTCCACACCCAAGGCTTAGATAGTCATGTTACCCGTGAACGGGATTGCTGAGTCCTCCGTGGCTCACAGTTACTCCACCACACCAGATGCAGGTCCGATGGTGAGCTATCCAGGTGATGGCACCGAGCTAGACTGGGAGTACGACGAGGAGCGTAGCCGTTACTAGCGTAGCCGTTACTATGTTCGTTATCCTGATGATCAGTAGTGGAACTTCTACTAGGATTCGATCCAACCTATGGATTTAAATTATGTTTGGTATCTTCTCATTTGGATTTTACCCTTAGATGGGCTGTGATGTTTTATTGAATGATTATTTGGACATGTAATGTATTTGTGTGACGTGGCGAGTGTAAGCCAACTATTTTATGTTTTCCATCCCCATCTTTTACATGAGTTGTGCAAAGATACCAAACTTGCGATCATTCCAGCATGGGGTTATGTCTCTAAGTCGTGCCTCGACACGTAGGAGATATAGTCCCATCCTGGGCATTGTTGGAGAACGTAGTATTTTAAAATTTTCCTACGATCACGCAAGATCTATCTACCAGATGCATAGCAACGAGAGGGAAGAGTGTGTCTACGTACCCTCGTAGACCGGAAGCGGAAGCGTCAAGTGACGCGGTTGATGTAGTCGAACTTCTTCGCGATTCAACCGATCAAGCACCGAACGTACGACAGCTCCGCGTTCAGCACACATTCAGCTTGATGACGTCCCACGAGCTCTTGATCCAGTTGAGCTTCACGGGAGAGTTTCGTCAGCACGACGGCGTGGTGACGGATATGATGTATTCACCGGCGCAGGGCTTCGCCTAAGCACCGCGACGGTATGACCGAGGTGTGTTTCTGTGGAGGGGGGCACCGCACACGGCTGGAACAATTCAACTTGTGTGTCTTTGGGTGCCCCCTGCCCCCGTATATAAAGGAGCAAGGGGGGAGGCCGGCTGGCCCTTGTTTGGTGCGGCTAGGGATGCAATCCTACTAGGAATAGGATTGCAATCCTATTCCTAGTAGGAATCACCAAAGAAGGAAGAGAGGAAAAGGAAAAAAGGAAGAGGTGGCGCCCCCCTCAATCCTAGTCCAACTAGGAACCCTAGGTGGGGCGCCGGCCAGCCCTATGGGTGCCTCTCTCTTTTCCATAAGGCCCACTATGTACCATCCCCCTTCGTAGGGGGTTCCGGTAACCCCCTCCGGCAATCCCGTTAATTCCGAAACTTTTCCGGAACACTTCCGGTGTCCGAATATAGTCGTACAATATATCAATCTTTATGTCTCGGACATTCCGAGACTCCTCGTCAAGTCCGTGATCTCATCCGGGACTCCGAACTACCTTCGGTACATCAAAACTCATAAACTCATAATACCGATCGTCATCAAACGTTAAGCGTGCGGACCCTACGGGTTCGAGAACTATGTAGACATGACTGAGACTTATCTCCGGTCAATAACCAATAGCGGAACCTGGATATTCATATTGGCTCCTACATATTCTACGAAGATCTTTTATCGGTCAGAACCACATAACAACATACGTTGTTCCTTTTGTCAACGGTATGTTACTTGCCCGAGATTCGATCGTCGGTATCTCTATACCTAGTTCAATCTCATTACCGGCAAGTCTCTTTACTCATTCCGTAACACATCATCGTGTGACTAACTCATTAGTCCTTTTGCTTGCAAGGCTTATTGTGATGTGTGTTACCGAGAGGGCCCAGAGATACCTCTCCGACACTCGGAGTGACAAATCCTAATCTTGATCTATGCCAACACCACGAATACTTTCAGAGACACCTGTAGAGCATCTTTATGATCACCCAGTTAAGTTGTGACTTTTGATAGCACACAAGGTGTTCCTACGGTATTCGGGAGTTGCATAATCTCATAGTCATAGGAACATGTATAAGTCATGAAGAAAGCAATAGCAGTAAAACTAAACGATCATAGTGCTATGCTAACGGATGGGTCTTGTCCATCACATCATTCTCCTAATGATGTGATCCCGTTGATCAAATGACAACTCATGTCTATGGTTAGGAAACATAACCATCTTTGATCAATGAGCTAGTCTAGTAGAGGCATACTAGGGACACTCTGTTTTGTCTATGTATTCACACATGTACTAAGTTTCCGGTTAATACAATTCTAGCATGAATAATAAACATTTATCATGATATAAGGAAATATAAATAACAACTTTATTATTGCCTCTAGGGCATATTTCCTTCAGTCTCCCACTTGCACTAGAGTCAATAATCTAGCTCACATCGCCATGTGATTTAATACCGATAGTTCACATCGTTATGTGAATAACACCCATAGTTCACATCACCATGTGACCAACACCTAAAGGGTTTACTAGAGTCAATAATCTAGTTCACATCGCTATGTGATTAATACCCAAGAGTAATAAGGTGTGATCATGTTTTGCTTGTGAGAGAAGTTTAGTCAACGGGTCTGTCACATTCAGATCCGTATGTATTTCGCAAATTTCTATGTCTACAATGCTCTGCATGGAGCTACTCTAGCTAATTGCTCCCACTTTCAATACGCATCCAGATTGATACTTAGAGTCATCTGGATTTAGTGTCAAAGCTTGCATCGGCGTAACCCTTTACGACGAACTCTTTATCACCTCCATAATCGAGAAACATTTCCTTAGTCATCCAATTACTAAGGATAATTTTGACCGATGTACAGTGATCTACTCCTGGATCACTATTGTACCTCCCTGTCAAACTCATGGCAAGGTACACAACGTGTTTTGTACACAGCATGGCATACTTTATAGAACCTATGGCTGAGGCATAGGGAATGACTTTCATTCTCTCTATATTTTTCTGCCGTGGTCTGGCTTTTGAGTCTTACTCAACTTCACACCTTACAAGTCAGGCAAGAACTCCTTCTTTGATTGATCCATTTTGAACTACTTCAAAATCTTATCAAGGTATGTACTCATCGAAAGTCTTATCAAGCGTCTTGATCTATCTCTATAGATCTTGATGCCCAATATGTAAGCAGCTTCACCAAGGTCTTTCTTTGAAAAACTCCTTTCAAACACTCCTTTATGCTTTCCAGAAAATTCTACATCATTTCCGATCGACAATATGTCATTCACATATACTTATCAGAAAGGTTGTAGTGCTCCCACTCACTTCTTGTAAATACAGGCTTCACCGCAAGTCTGTATAAATCTATATGCTTTGATCAACTTATCAAAGCGTATATTCCAACTCCGAAATGCTTGCACATTTTGTTAGCACCTTTAGGATTGACAAAACCTTCTGGTTGCATCATATACAAGTCTTCTTTAATAAATCCATTAAACAATGCAGTTTTGTTATCCATTTGCCAGATTTCATAAAATGCGGCAATTACTAACATGATTCGGACAGACTTAAGCATCGCTACGGGTGAGAAAGTCTCATCGTAGTCAACTCCTTGAACTTGTCGAAACCCTTTCGCAACAAGTCGAGCTTTGTAAACAGTAACATTACCGTTTGCGTCGGTCTTCCTCTTGAAGATCCATTTATTTTCGATGGCTTGCCGATCATCGGGCAAGTCAACCAAAGTCCATACTTTGTTATAATACATGGATCCCATCTCAGATTTCATGGTATCAAGCCATTTTGCGGAATCTGGGCTCATCATCGCTTCCTCATAGTTCGTAGGTTCATCATGGTCTAGTAACATGACTTCCAGAACTGGGTTGCCGTACCACTCTGGTGCGGAACGAACTCTGGTCGATCTACGAAGTTCAGCAGAAACTTGATCTGAAGTTTCATGATCATCATCATTAGCTTCCTCACTAATTGGTGTAGGAATCACTGGAACGAGTTTCTGTGATGTACTACCTTTCCAATTCGGGAGAAGGTACAATTACCTCATCAAGTTCTACTTTCCTCCCACTCATTTCTTTCGAGAGAAACTTCTTCTCTAGAAAGGATCCACTCTTAGCAACAAAGACCTTGCCTTCGGATCTGTGATAGAAGGTGTACCCAACAGTTTCTTTTGGGTATCCTATGAAGATTTACTTCTCCGATTTGGGTTCGAGCTTATCATGTTGAAACTTTTTCACATAAGCATCGCAGTCCCAAACTTAAAGAAATGACAGCTTAGGTTTCTCGTCAAACCACAGTTCATACGGTGTCATCTCCACGGATTTTAGATGGTGCCGTATTTAACGTGAATGTAGCTGTCTCTAATGCATAACCCCAAAAGCGATAGTGGTAAATCGGTAAGAGACATCATAGATCGCACCATATCCAATAAAGTACGGTTACGACGTTCGGACACACCATTACACTGTGGTGTTCCAGGTGGCGTGAGTAGTGAAACTATTTCACATTGGTTTTTACTGAAGGCCAAACTCACTAACTCAAATATTTTACCTCTACGATCATATCGTAGAAACTCTTATTTTCTTGTTACGATGATTCTCCACTTCACTCTGAAATTCTTTGAACTTTTCAAATGTTTCAGACTTGTGCTTCATTAAGTAGATATACCCATATCTGCTCAAATCATCAGTAAAGGTCAGAAAATAACGATACCCGCCGCGAGCTTCAACACTCATTGGTCCACATACATCTGTATGTATGATCTCCAACAAATCTGTTGCTCGCTCCATTGTTCCAGAGAACGGAGTTTTAGTCATCTTGCCCATGAGGCATGGTTCGCAAGCACCAAGTGATTCATAATCAAGTGATTCCAAAAGTCCATCACTATGGAGTTTCTTCATGCGCTTTACACCATTATGACCTAAACGGCAGTGCCACAAATAAGTTGCACTATCATTATTAACCTTGCATCTTTTGGTTTCAATATTATGAATATGTGTATCACACGATCGAGATACAACAAACCATTTTCATTGGGTGTATGACCATGGAAGGTTTTATTCATGTAAACAGAACAACAATTATTCTCTAACTTACATGAATAACCGTATTGCAATAAACATGATCAAATCACATTCATGCTCAACACAAACACCAAATAACACTTATTTAGGTTCAACACTAATCCCGAAAGTATAGGGAGTGTGCGATGATGATCATATCAATCTTGGAACTGCTTCCAATACACATCGTCACTTCATCCTTTAACTAGTTTATGTTCTTTATGCAACTCCCACTTCGAGTTACTACTCTTTAGCAACTGAACCAGTATCAAATACCGAGGGGTTGCTATGAACACTAGTAAAATACACATCAATAATCTGTATATCAAATATACCTTTGTTCACTTTGCCATCCTTCTTATCCGCCAAGTATCTAGGGCAGTTCCACTTCTGGTGACCATTTCCTTTGCAGTAGAAGCACTTAGTTTCAGGCTTGAGTTTAGCTTTGGGTTTCTTCATGGGAGTGACAACTTGCTTGTCATTCTTCTTGAAGTTCCCCTTCTATCCCTTTGCCCTTTACTTGAAACAAGTGGTCTTATTAACCATCAACACTTGATGTTCTTTCTTGATTTCTACCTTCGCTGATTTCAGCATTGCGAAGAGATCGGGAATTACCTTCGTCATCCCTTGCATATTGTAGTTCATCACGAAGTTCACTGGTTGGTGATAGTGACTCCCACTTGATTTAAGTAATTGTAGTACCCAGACAATCTGAGCACATGCTCACTGGTTGAGCTATTCTCCTCCATCTTGTAGGCAAAGTACTGTCAGAAGTCTTATACCTCTCGACACGGGCATGAGTATGAAATACTAATTTCAACTCTTGGAACATCTTATATGCTCCGTGGCATTCAAAACGTTTTTGAAGTCCCGGTTATAAGCCGTAAAGCATGGTGCACTAAACTATCAAGTAGTCATCATACCGAGCTTTTGTCAAAACGTTCATAACGTCTACATCTGCTCCTGCAATAGGTCTGTCACCTAGCGGTGCATCAATGACATATTTCTCTATGCAGCAATGAGGATAATCCTCAGATCACGGAACAATTCCGCATCATTGCTACTAACATCTTTCAACTTAGTTTTCTCTAGGAACATATAAAAAATAAACGGGGAGCAACATCGCGAGCTATTGATCTACAACATAGATATGCTAATACTACCAGGACTAAGTTCATGATAAATTAAAGTTCAAGTTAATCATATTACTTAAGAACTCCCACTTAGATAGACATCCCTCTAGTCATCTAAATGATCACGCGATCCAAATCAACTAAACCATGTCCGATCATCACGTGAGATGGAGTAGTTTCAATGGTGAACATCTTATGTTGATCATATCTACTATATGATTCACGCTCGACCTTTCGGTATCCAGTGTTCCGAGGCCATATCTGCATATGCTAGGCTCGTCAAGTTTAACCCGAGTATTTTGCGTGTGCAAAACTGGCTTACACCCGTTGTATTTAAACGTAGAGCTTATCACACCCGATCATCACGTGGTGTCTCGGCACGACGAACTTTCGCAACGGTGCATACTCAGGGAGAACACTTATACCTTGAAATTTAGTAAGGGATCATCTTATAATGCTACCGTCGTTCTAAGCAAAATAAGAAGCATAATAAGATAAACATCATATGCAATCAAAATATGTGACATGATATGGCCATCATCATCTTGTGCTTTTGATCTCCATCTCCAAAGCACCTCCATGATCACCTTCATCACCGGCGTGACACCTTGATCTCCATCGTAGCATCGTTGTCGTCTCGCCAACTATTGCTTCTACGACTATCGCTACCGCTTAGTGATAAAGTAAAGCAATTACATGGCGATTGCATTTCATACAATAAAGCGACAACCATATGGCTCCTGCCAGTTGCCGATAACATTACAAAACATGATCATCTCATACAAAACCGTATAACTCATCATGTCTTGACCATATCACATCACAACATGCCCTGCAAAAACAAGTTAGACGTCCTCTACTTTGTTGTTGCAAGTTTTACATGGCTGCTACGGGCTTAGCAAGAACCGTTCTTACCTACGCATACAAAACCACAACGATGTTTCGTCAAGTATGTGCTGTTTTAACCTTCACAAGGACCGGGCGTAGCCACACTTGATTCAGCTAAAGTGAGAGAGACAGACACCCGCCAGTCACCTTTAAGCAACGAGTGCTCTTAACGGTGAAACCAGTCTCGCGTAAGCGTACGCGTAATGTCGGTCCAGGCCGCTTCATCTCACAATACCGCCGAAGAAAAGTATGACATGCTGGTAAGCAGTATGACTAGTATCGCCCACAACTCATTGTGTTCTACTCATGCATATCATCTACGCATAGACCTGGCTCATGATGCCACTGTTGGAGAACGTAGTATTTTAAAATTTTCCTACGATCACGCAAGATCTATCTACCAGATGCATAGCAACGAGAGGGAAGAGTGTGTCTACGTACCCTCGTAGACCGGAAGCGGAAGCGTCAAGTGACGCGGTTGATGTAGTCGAACTTCTTCGCGATTCAACCGATCAAGCACCGAACGTACGGCACCTCCGCGTTCAGCACACGTTCAGCTTGATGACGTCCCACGAGCTCTTGATCCAGTTGAGCTTCACGGGAGAGTTTCGTCAGCACGACGGCGTGGTGACGGATATGATGTATTCACCGGCGCAGGGCTTCGCCTAAGCACCGCGACGGTATGACCGAGGTGTGTTGCTGTGGAGGGGGGCACCGCACACGGTTGGAACAATTCAACTTGTGTGTCTTTGGGTGCCCCCCTGCCCCCGTATATAAAGGAGCAAGGGGGGAGGCCGGCTGGCCCTTGTTTGGTGCGGCTAGGGATGCAATCCTACTAGGAATAGGATTGCAATCCTATTCCTAGTAGGAATCACCAAAGAAGGAAGAGAGGGAAAGGAAAAAAGGAAGAGGTGGCGCCCCCCTCAATCCTAGTCCAACTAGGAACCCTAGGTGGGGCGCCGGCCAGCCCTATGGGCTGCCTCTCTCTTTTCCATAAGGCCCACTATGGACCATCCCCCTTCGTAGGGGGTTCCGGTAACCCCCTCCGGCAATCCCGTTAATTCCGAAACTTTTCCGGAACACTTCCGGTGTCCGAATATGGTCGTCCAATATATCAATCTTTATGTCTCGGACATTCCGAGACTCCTCGTCATATCCGTGATCTCATCCGGGACTCCGAACTACCTTCGATACATCAAAACTCATAAACTCATAATACCGATTGTCATCAAACGTTAAGCGTGCGGACCCTACGGGTTCGAGAACTATGTAGACATGACTGAGACTTATCTCCGGTCAATAACCAATAGCGGAACCTGGATGTTCATATTGGCTCCTACATATTCTACGAAGATCTTTTATCGGTCAGAACCACATAACAACATACGTTGTTCCTTTTGTCAATGGTATGTTACTTGCCCGAGATTCGATCGTCGGTATCTCTATACCTAGTTCAATCTCGTTACCGGCAAGTCTCTTTACTCGTTCCGTAACACATCATCTTGTGACTAACTCATTAGTCCTTTTGCTTGCAAGGCTTATTGTGATGTGTGTTACCGAGAGGGCCCAGAGATACCTCTCCGACACTCGGAGTGACAAATCCTAATCTTGATCTATGCCAACACCACGAATACTTTCGGAGACACCTGTAGAGCATCTTTATGATCACCCAGTTACGTTGTGACGTTTGATAGCACACAAGGTGTTCCTACGGTATTCGGGAGTTGCATAATCTCATAGTCATAGGAACATGTATAAGTCATGAAGAAAGCAATAGCAGTAAAACTAAACGATCATAGTGCTATGCTAACGGATGGGTCTTGTCCATCACATCATTCTACTAATGATGTGATCCCGTTGATCAAATGACAACTCATGTCTATGGTTAGGAAACATAACCATCTTTGATCAATGAGCTAGTCTAGTAGAGGCATACTAGGGACACTCTGTTTTGTCTATGTATTCACACATGTACTAAGTTTCCGCTTAATACAATTCTAGCATGAATAATAAACATTTATCATGATATAAGGAAATATAAATAACAACTTTATTATTGCCTCTAGGGCATATTTCCTTCAGGCATTACACATGGTCCAAGGTGGACTACTCATTGACTCATCCGGGAAGCGTCCATGGTGGTGGAGAAGCTCCCGGTGATGGTTCTCCCCTCCGGCAGGGTGCCGGGAAGAGTTCTCCTGATGCTCCCGATCTTGGAAGCGCGGCGGCGGCGGAACAGAGGCGAGATCGCGAAAAAGGGTTCCGTCCTCAAGGGTTTCGGGACGCGAGGAATATATATGCGAAGGGGGGGTCACCAGAGGCGGAGCCGGTGCCCCAGGCGCCCCCCTGGCGCGGCCAGGGGTGGGGCCACGCCGGGTGGCCGCCTGGGCCACCCCTGGCACCCCTCTGGCCCTGCTTTGGTTTTTCTCGAAGCTTCCTGTACGCTGATTTTTCCTGTATTTTTCTCGGAATTTTTGGAGCACTTTTAATATGGGGGAAACCTGAAATAGAAAAACAGCAGAAAACAGGAACTGGCACTGTGGTGCACTGAGTTAATAGGTTAGTCCAAATATGATCAAAAGTGTATAGAAGTGCATAAATATCATAGCAATATCAAACAAAAGAGGCATGGAGCAAGCAGAAATTATAGATACGTTTTGGACGTATCAGCTGCCAAGGGGGAGTAGGCACTTATCTATTATGTAATGATGTGAGATTTGTATCGAACCTATGATGTGAACCTTTTATGATGTGCTATGAGTTGAACCTTTATCTATTATGTAATGCACCTATCTATCTATGGAAATATTGAGTTAAATCATGTGTATAAGATTGGTTTATGATATCTTGTATATCTTGTGTATGAGTTTGTTATGTGATCTTATGAATGAGATTGTTACGATATCATATTGAGGGGGAGCTCCGCTCTTCATGTTTATTATTGTTCATGCACCTATTTAGGGGGATCTCCACAACATCATTTCGGTATTTGAAAGTCTTTACTACAGTTTTTGAGAAGTGCATGCATGTTGTCATGAACTACCAAAAAGGGGGAGATTGAAAGTGCAATCTTGCCCTTAATCATATTTTGATGATGGATGACAACATGCATATATGGGACTAATCATGTTTATCAAGTATATCTCAAGATTATGTTTCAAGGGCGTGTGTGGATCATGAATACAGACAAATCTATATCACTCAAGAGCGGATATACAAGATAATAGCTTTTAGCTTGACTTTCAGTTTGGTTCTGAGTATAGGGATCCCGCACTATTAAGAGGGGATCGGTGGATATTGTGAAAGGCTTGCTCAAAACATACAAAGTATCCTCTCACATCATCTCTACTCTATCCATATCAATTCTAATATTCTGTGCACCAAGAGTTGTGAGAAACTAAGCCTTTGTGCTCTGTTATCACCGGACGTTCGGCACTCTACGGACGTCCGAACCTTCACAGCCTACCGGACGACCGGCACCTTCCGGACGTCTGGTCCCTCAGCACCTAACGGACGTCTGGCACACTCCGGATGTCCGGTATTCCTCAACATAAGCTAAATAGTGGTCTTTCGGTCTCCTCCGGACGACCGGTCACCGGACGACCGACACCTTCCGCACGTCCGGTCCCTCAGCGCCTAACGGACGTCCGGCACACTCCGGATGTCCGGTACACCTTCACAGAACGAAAATAGTGGATGTCCAAAACCCTCCGGACGTCCGTCATCGGACGTCCGACACACTCCAGACGTCCGACAACTGTGCACACAGTATGCTACGTGGCCCCGTCTGGTGAACCGTCAGGCTCTGGACGACCGGCCTTCGTCGGACGTCCGGTGCTACTTGTACCACCGGATGTACGGTGCTGACCGGACGTCCGACACTAGCAGCACGTTTTGCTTCACACTGGTCTGTTCTCTACTATGACTATATATAGCATTCTTCTTCCATAAGGTGTTGACCATTCACTTTGAGCTTACTCGAGAACACATTCACACTCTCTCTCACCTTGATACACCAAATCTTAAATGCTAAAAGGATTTGAAGGTATTTGTGAGAAGTTGTCCAATCAAGTGATAGATCCACTCCTTCCCTTCTTTGCACCAAAGGAATTTGTGATTTGAGCAAGTCTTGAGCTTTACCCATCGTTCTTGTTACTCTTGGAGGTTGGAGACTCCTAGGCGGTAGGAGTCTTTCGGAGAGGAATCAAACATTGTGATTACCCTCGGAAAGTTTGTGAGGGTTTGGAGGTCACCTAAAGGCCTACCACTAGTGGTTGGGAATCGCCTTCGTCGTGATATCTCAAAGAGAGAATAGGGTGAGCCTTCGTGGCGTTGGTGTGACTTCGTGGTAACTCCCACCTCTCTAAACGGTGACGTAGCTTCCCTCCAAGGAAGTGAACATCGGCATACATCCTCGTCTCTCGAAGTTTCGGTTATTCCTAACCTTAACTTTCTACTTGTGGTTACTTGTCTCTAAGTTCTTACTTGTATCTTATAGTGTTACCTTACTTACCTACTCGTGTTATTAGCTTAGCTTGTTAAGCATCTTACTTGCAATTGTTAGGCTCACTTTCCTATTCCGCACTATTGCCTAAAACTGCTAAGAACAATTAAAATTTGTAATTGTACCTATTCACCCCCTCTAGGTCCATCTTGATCCTTTCAGCATTGAGTATAATGTGAAATTTAGACATGATTCATATATACTGTTTTCTGATGTTAATTATAAGTCGCTACCTCTTGTCTTGGTCCTCTCACAAAGGCATGGTTCACTGCACATAATCTTAACCTCTGGGCCTCTACCGGAATAACCAAACCAATTGTCATGGCAAGCATGAAATTACATATACAACTCAGAGGCAACATAGTTTACTACCCAATGTATATATGTGTACCTTCATCATCAGTGAGATAGATCGGGTTGCATGTTCACTAATCATCCGTACTCGAGTAATCCTTTCCTTACATTAATCTGCCGGCACATGTTCTGAAGCTAACACAGACACAGCTTAGCCCAAACAAATTGAGGCTAATTCATGGAATGGAAGGATATATACTGAACATTAGTTAAGAAAAATATTCGAAGTGGTGGGGAACGAACTGTTGCAAAAGAAATATAATAATATTAGGCACACACACAATTTTGCTTGTCAACATTTCTGATTTGTAGGCTCACCAGCAAGTTATCTAACCGTGCAACTACATTTTCTACTCCTCCATTTTTTATAAAAAAAGTGGGGTTTCCTTACAGCTTGGGGGGTATTCAATTTCATGACATTGTCATCTTGTGAACGCCGACACAAAAGGAATCATTGTCGACTCAGCCTCAAAAGTAGACTTACCTCTTCTGTTCTGTAGATGAAACAAAAGGTTGTATGCTTAACCGAATGAATCACGAGCTTACCGAGAAATCCATATATTCAGAACAATATTTGTAACCATTGTGATTATTCTGCACAAGAAACAATTTATCAGAAAAATAAGATTTCTTACTCTATAAAATTAGGTCAAATAAACTAAACATAATAAATGCATACTGTTGGGGAACGTAGTATTTTAAAATTTTCCTACGATCACGCAAGATCTATCTACCAGATGCATAGCAACGAGAGGGAGAGTGTGTCTACCTACCCTCGTAGACCGGGAGCGGAAGCGTCAAGTGACGCGGTTGATGTAGTCGAACTTCTTCGCGATCCAACCGATCAAGCACCGAACGTATGGCACCTCCGCGTTCAGCACACGTTCAGCTTGATGACGTCCCACAAGCTCTTGATCCAGTTGAGCTTCACAGAAGAGTTTCGTCAGCACGACGGCGTGGTGACGGATATGATGTATCTACCGGCGCAGGGCTTCGCCTAAGCACTGCAACGGTATGACCGAGGTGTGTTTCTGTGGAGGGGGGCACCGCACACGGCTAAAACAATTCAACTTGTGTGTCTTTGGGTGCCCCCTGCCCCCGTATATAAAGGAGCAAGGGGGGAGGCCGGCCGGCCCCTATAGGTGCGCCAAGGAGGAGCAATCCTACTAGGAATAGGATCGCACTCTCTTTCCTTCCCCTCTTGGTGAATCCTACTAGGAATAGGATTGCAATCCTATTCCTAGGAGGAATCACCAAGAGGGGAAGGAAAGAGAGGGAGAGAAGGAGAAGGAAAGAGGGGGCCGCGCCTCCCTCCCCTAGTACAATTCGGACTGCCCTTGGGAGGGGGCACGCCACCTCCTGGTTCCTGCCCTCTTTCTCCTCTATGGCCCACTAAGGCCCAACTTTCCCCCGGGGGGTTTCGGTAACCCCCCCGGCACTCCGGTAATTTCCGAAACTTTCCAGAACACTTCTGGTGTCCGAATATAGTCGTCCAATATATCAATCTTTATGTCTCGGACATTCCGAGACTCCTCGTCATGTCCGTGATCTTATCCGGGACTCCGAACTACCTTCGGTACATCAAAACTCACAAACTCATAATACCGGTCGTCATCAAACTTTAAGCGTACGGACCCTACGGGTTCGAGAACTATGTAGACATGACCGAGACTCATCTCCGGTCAATAACCAATAGCGGAACCTGGATGCTCATATTGGCTCCTATATATTCTATGAAGATCTTTATCGGTCAATCCGCATAACAACATACGTTGTTCCTTTTGTCATCGGTATGTTACTTGCCCGAGATTCGATCGTCGGTATCTCTATACCTAGTTTAATCTCGTTACCGGCAAGTCTCTTTACTCGTTCTGTAATACATCATCTCGTGACTAACTCATTAGTCATTTGCTTGCAAGGCTTATTATGATGTGTATTACCGAGAGGGCCTAGAGATACCTCTCCGACACTCGGAGCGACAAATCCTAGTCTTGATCTATGCCAACACCACAAACACTGTCGGAGACACCTGTAGAGCATCTTTATGATCACCCAGTTACGTTGTGACGTTTGATAGCACACAAGGTGTTCCTACGGTATTCGGGAGTTGCGTAATCTCATAGTCATAGGAACATGTATAAGTCATGAAGAAAGCAATAGCAGTAAAAACTAAACGATCAGAGTGCTAAGCTAACGGATGGGTCTAGTCCATCACATCATTCTCCTAATGATGTGATCCCGTTGATCAAATGACAACTCATGTCTATGGGTAGGAAACATAGCCATCTTTGATCAATGAGCTAGTCTAGTAGAGGCATACTAGGGACATACTATTTTGTCTATGTATTCACACATGTACTAAGTTTCCGGTTAATACAATTCTAGCATGAATAAAATACATTCATCATGATATAAGGAAATACAAATAACATCTTTATTATTGCCTCTAGGGCATATTTCCTTTAGTCTCCCACTTGAACTAGAGTCAATAATCTAGATTACAAAGTAATGATCCTCACACCCATGGAGTCCTGGTGCTGATCATGTTTTGCCCACGGAAGAGGCTTAGTCAATGGGTCTGCAACATTCAGATCCGTATGTATCTTGCAAATCTCTATGTCTCCCTCCTTGACTAGATCACGGATGGAATTGAAGCGTCTTTTGATGTGCTTTGTTCTCTTGTGAAACCTGGATTCCTTTGCCAAGGCAATTGCTCCAGTGTTGTCACAAAAGATTTTCATTGGACCCGATGCACTAGGTATTACACCTAGATCGGATATGAACTCCTTCATCCAGACTCCTTCATCTAGACTCCTTCATTTGCTGCTTCCGAAGCAGCTATGTATTCCGCTTCACACGCAGATCCTGCCATGACGCTCTGCTTGGAACTGCACCAACTGACAGCTCCATCGTTCAATAAAAATACATATTCGGTTTGTGACTTAGAGTCATCCGGATCGGTGTCAAAGCTGGGATCGACGTAGCCGTTTACGACGAGCTCTTTGTCACCTCCATACACGAGAAACATATCCTTTGTCCTTTTCAGGTATTTCAGGATGTTCTTGACCGCTGTCCAGTGATCCACTCCTGGATTACTTTGGTACCTCCTTGCTATACTTATAGCAAGGCACACATCAGGTCTGGTACACAGCATTGCATACATGATAGATCCTATGGCTGAAGCATAGGGAATGACTTTCATTTTCTCTCTATCTTCTGCAGTGGTCGGGCATTGAGTCTTACTCAACTTCATACCTTGTAACACAGGCACGAACCCTTTCTTTGACTGTTCCATTTTGAACTTCTTCAAAACTTTATCAAGGTATGTGCTTTGTGAAAGTCCAATTAAGCGTCTTGATCTATCTCTATAGATCTTGATGCTTAATATGTAAGCAGCTTTACCGAGGTCTTTCATTGAAAAACTCTTACTCAAGTATCCTTTTATGCTATCCAGAAATTCTATATCATTTCCAATCAACAATATGTCATCCACATATAATATCATAAATGCTACAGAGCTCCCACTCACTTTCTTGTAAATACAGGCTTCTCCAAAAGTCTGTATAAAACCATATGCTTTGATCACCTCATCAAAGCGTATATTCCAACTCCGAGATGCTTGCACCAGTCCATAGATGGATCGCTGGAGCTCGCACACTTTGTTAGCACCTTTTGGATCGACAAAACCTTCTGGTTTCATCATATACAACTCTTCTTTGAGATATCCATTCAGGAATGCAGTTTTGACATCCATTTGCCAGATTTCATAATCATAAAATGCGGCAATTGCTAACATGATTCGGACATACTTGAGCATCGCTACAGGTGAGAAAGTCTCATCGTAGTCAACTCCTTGAACTTGTCGAAACCCTTTCGCAACAAGTCGAGCTTTGTAAACAGTAACATTTCCGTCTGCGTCAGTCTTCCTCTTGAAGATCCATTTATTTCCGATGGCTTGCCGATCATCGGGCAAGTCAACCAAAGTCCACACTTTGTTCTCATACATGGATCCCATCTCAGATTTCATGGCCTCAAGCCATTTTGCGGAATCTGGGCTCATCATCGCTTCCTCATAGTTCGTAGGTTCATCATGCTCTAGTAACATGACTTCCAGAACTGGGTTGCCGTACCACTCTGGTGCGGAACGTACTCTGGTTGATCTACGACGTTCAGTAGAAACTTGATCTGAAGTTTCATGATCATCATCATTAGCTTCCTCACTAATTGGTGTAGGAATCACTGGAACAATTTTCTGTGATGTACTACTTTCCAGTTCAGGAGAAGGTACAATTACCTCATCAAGTTCTACTTTCCTCCCACTCACTTCTTTCGAGAGAAACTCCTTCTTTAGAAAGGATCCATTCTTAGCAACGAATATCTTGCCTTCGGATCTGTGATAGAAGGTGTACCCAACAGTCTCTTTTGGGTATCCTATGAAGACACATTTCTCCGACTTGGGTTCGAGCTTATCAGGTTGAAGCTTTTTCACATAAGCATCGCAGCCCCAAACTTTAAGAAACGACAACTTTGGTTTCTTGCCAAACCATAGTTCATAAGGTGTCATCTCAACGGATTTAGATGGTGCCCTATTTAACGTGAATGCAGCTGTCTCTAAAGCATATCCCCAAAACGATAGTGGTAAATCGGTAAGAGACATCATAGATCGCACTATATCCAATAAAGTACGGTTACGACGTTCGGACACACCATTACGCTGTGGTGTTCCGGGTGGCGTGAGTTGTGAAACTATTCCACATTGTTTCAAATGAAGACCAAACTTGTAACTCAAATATTCTCCTCCACGATCAGATCGCAGAAACTTTATTTTCTTGTTACGATGATTCTCTACTTCACTCTGAAATTCTTTGAACTTTTCAAACGTTTCAGACTTGTGCTTCATTAAGTAGATATAACCATATCTGCTGAAATCATCAGTGAAGGTCAGAAAATAACGATACCCGCCGCGAGCTTCGACACTCATTGGTCCGCATACATCAGTATGTATGATTTCCAATAAATCTGTTGCTCGCTCCATAGTTCCGGAGAATGGAGTTTTAGTCATCTTGCCCATGAGGCATGGTTCGCAAGCACCAAGTGATTCCAAAAGTCCATCACTATGGAGTTTCTTCATGCGCTTTACACCAATATGACCTAAACGGCAGTGCCACAAATAAGTTGCACTATCATTATTAACCTTGCATCTTTTGGTTTCAATATTATGAATATGTCTATCACTACAATCGAGATCCAATAAGAATAGACCACTCTTCAAGGGTGCATGACCATAAAAGATATTATTCATAAAAATAGAACAACCATTATTCTATAATTTAAATGAATAACCGTCTCGCAACAAACAAGGTCCAGATATAATGTTCATGCTCAACGCTGGCACCAAATAACAATGATTTAGGTCTAAGACTAATCCCGAAGGTAGATGTAGAGGTAGCGTGCCGACGGCGATCACATCGACTTTGGAACCATTTCCCACGCGCATCGTCACCTTGTCCTTAGCTAATCTTCGTTTAATCCGTAGTCCCTGTTTCGAGTTACAAATATTAGCAACCGAACCGGTATCAAATACCCAGGTACTACTACGAGCATTAGTAAGGTACACATCAATAACATGTATATCACATATACCTTTGTTCACCTTGCCATCCTTCTAATCCGACAAATACTTGGGGCAGTTCCGCTTCCAATGTCCAGTCCCTTTGCAGTAGAAGCACTCAGTTTCAGGCTTGGCTCTAGACTTGGGTTTCTTCGCGGGAGTAGCAACTGTCTTGCTATTCTTCTTGAAGTTCCCCTTCTTTCCCTTGCCCTTTTTCTTGAAACTAGTGGTCTTGTTAACCATCAACACTTGATGCTCCTTTTTTGATTTCTACCTCCGCAGCTTTGAGCATAGCGAAGAGATCGGGAATTGTCTTCTGCATCCCTTGCATATTATAGTTCATCACGAAGCCTTTATAGCTTGGTGGCAATGATTGAAGAACTCTATCAATAACACTATCCTCGTAAACTTTGCAACCAAGTTGAGTCATATGATTGTAGTACCCAGACATTCTGAGCAAGTGTTCACTGATAGGACTGTTCTCCTCCATCTTGCAGCTGTAGAACTTATTGGAAATCTCATATTTTTCAATTCGGGCATTTGCTTGAAATATTAACTTCAACTCCTGGAACATCTCATATGGTCCATGACGTTCAAAACGTCGTTCAAGTCCCGGTTCTAAGCCGTAAAGCATGGCACACTGAACTATCGAGTAGTCATCAGACCGCGTCTGCCAGACGTTCAAAGCGTCTACATTAGCGGGAGCGGGCTTGTCACCTATTGGTGCTTCAAGGACATAATTCTTCTGTGCAGCAATGAGGATAATCCTCAAGTTACGAACCCAGTCTGTGTAATTGCTACCATCATCATTCAACTTAGCTTTCTCTAGGAATGCATTAAAATTCGACACAGTAACTGAAAGCTTTTGGATTATTGGCTAGGAACTGGTTGAGAGTAGCATGGTGCTGCTGGTTGAAGAAGTTGCCTTGGTTCCCTGGAACACCCTGATTAGCTTGATTAGCTTGCATCTGCTGCATCATCTGCATCAACATCTGAGTGTTCTGAGCTGTAGTCTGCATAATCGCTCTCCAAGCCTCAGGCGGAGGAGGAGGGGAAGGAGGACGGTCTGGGACCTCTTCACCCTCTGGGTTAGCATTGGGAACCTTTTTCGGAGCCATCCTGAAAGAGATGACCACGAATCAGCAATTGATTGGCAAAAGGTATAAGCTGAATCAATGGAATGAATTGCAACAAGTCTTCACAATAATCATTCGAACAATAAGAACGAATGAAATCATTCGAACAAGAGGAACGAATGAAATTCTCAGTTAAATGATAACATCAATCTTCACGAGAAGCCACATAGGGGACAAAAGGAAAATAAGAAAAACAACAAGGTACAGACGGAACAAACACAAGAGAGGAGTTTCGTTCTAACATCTTTGTGCTGAAAGCATATGAACGCGTTACGAAAAGGTTTTGCAATCCCCGGATCAACATAGCCAAGGACCCTTTAAGATGCAACTCCTGATAGTAACATCGGTCATAAACCACTTCACTCAATGTAGAACCCCGAACTCACTAACATGCATCCGTTGGAAGAATGCCTACGATCTACTGGATAAACCCACCTATAGATTTCCGAAAGATTCCAGTTATGCAATCAGGTGTTGGAGATACACGGGAAGCACCGCGCAATCAACTCTAAACCTACATCCAGGTGTATCCATCCTTCAACACATAACTAGTCTTTCTCGGAAACTGTGTACCTCGGACCTTCGAAAAGCATCCACTATAACAAGCTATGGCAATACTCCCGAACGACCTCCCCAGTACTGGGTGATGTCGGGGTTATCTTGCCACTGGCCGTATAGGAGAGATTTTCGATGTCGGCCGTCTTAAGTATTTAGTACTGCCGCGATATGCTTGTGACGACAATACCCCGAAGCTCAACTCCCCGGGACACTGCCACAACCCCTAATGTCAGGAGGCATCGAGAACAATATCCTCGTCACAAGAACATCGAAACAATCCCAGAATACTCGCGGGATTCCTAAAAAAAAATTGTGCAATTTTTGAAGATTGGAGAGACAAGAGTAGTCGTCAGGAGTCCTCACCAGAGAGAAAGGGGATGAGAAGCAAAGAAATCCTACTCTCTGATATAATATAGGACTCAAAAAGTTTTCAGTGTGTGCCTAGACTCGACCGTCAACGATTCGATCAAACAGTGGGGGCTCCTAGGTCGGAGAAGGCTCTGAATACCAACTTGTAATGCCCAGGATGGAGTTATACCTCCTACGTGTCGAGGCACGACTTAAAGGCATAAGTCCATCCTAGAATGATCTCAAGTTTGGTAATCTTTGCACATCTCATGTAAAAGAGGGGATTGTAAACATAAATAGTTGGCTTACACTCGCCACGTCACACAATTACATAACATGTCTCAAACATCATACATTAAGAATATCACAACCCTCTAAGGGCAAAACCAAATGTCAAGATACCAAACTTAAATAACATCCACAGGCGGATCGAATCCTAGTAGGAGTCTCCACTACTGATCATCCGGATAACGAACATAGTAACGGCTACGCTCCTCGTCGTACTCCCAGTCCAGCTCGGTGCCATCACCTGGATAGCTCACAACTGGACCTGCATCTGGTGTGGTGAAGTAACTGTGAGCCACAGAGGACTCAGCAATCCCGTTCCCGGGTAACAAGACTATTTAAGCCTTGGGAAAGGATAAGGCTGAAGAAAAGAATAAGTGTCTGCAGCAGCAACTAGCAACTAGCTTACGTGAAAGAGAGCGAGAAGAGAAAGCCTCGGTCGAGAAGTGATCACGAAGTGATCCTAGCTACAGGCTCCACAAACATAACCCCTCCGTGTTCAACTCCCGAATCCCTATTCGGAAATTGACGGTCACGGAACGCACGCTGGTAGTGTATTAGAAACATTGTGTCAAGTTATCTACAACCGGATATTAACAAGCTCCCATCTGCCACATAACCGCGGGCACGGCTTTCGAAAGTTCATAACCCTGCAGGGGTGTTCCAACTTGACCCATTACAAGCCCACGATCCGCGGAGTCGCAACTCCAAAGTGGGAAGACCCGAGTATTCTCGGAATCCCGTGCTCAAGATACTCCGAACTAAGGTAAGGCTAATCCAGCAAATCCTCCCGGCGTGTCGACACCCTGATAGTAGCCGCACGTATCTAAGTCTCAGGACACGACCGGATGAGTCATCCTACAGGTTTTTACCAAACCTCAAGTTTCCTTGAGGTGGCCCCGCAGTCTGCTCGTTTCGGACCAACACTCATGTGGAGCACTGGCACGGGGTTGTACAATTAAGAAAGAGGGTTAATTACTCCCTATGCAAGTTTAGTTTGTTATTAGGCAAATAGTACCAATGTTGGGACTTGCTGGAAAAGACTTAGCACTTAGCGGTTTATCGAGGGGGTCCCATACACCCCAACCGTGTTAGGAACGCATAATCAAGGAACATAACACCGGTTTATACGGTTCCTAACGGCATGAGTGGAACAAATCACCAAGCAAAAGGCTTAGCCTTCCACCCTTGCCAATATATAGATGATTTCATTTTAAGCATTTATATAGTGTGATAAAACCCAACCAAACTTCAACATGAAGCAAGCATCTTCGATCTTCACCTGCAACTAGCAATGCTATAAGAAGGGCTGAGCGAAGCGTACTTAGCCAAGCAACGGTTTGCGTAGGTAGGGTGGTTAAACATGGCAATGGTTACAAGTAGGAGGCTGACAAGAAGATCATGGGCATCGAGGCAAAACTATAGAGCAGAACTACTAGCAATAGGCAAAGATAGTAATGTTATCGGGGTTCGGTCATCTTGCCTGAAGAGAAGTCGTTCGGATCGTAAGAAGGGTCCTCGTGCTCAACCTCGTTGGAAACCTCGTGCTCGTACTCGTACTCGGTCTCAGCTTCCGGCTCTAAACAAAACAATCACACCAAGCACAAATCAACAAGATGCAATGCGCACTCGAAAATGATGGATGCATGATGGATGCACTAAGGATGCACACGGAGCACGTAAAATAGCACTCAAGCAAAACACCTCAAAACATGATAACAATATGATATTATGAATCTACACAGAAAATCAATCAAGTTTCATATAAGATTCGCTGAAATCAGAGTTACGGGCTAAAAGTTATGCCCGAAACAAGAAATGAGCGAAAGCTAAAAATTACAGCAACATAGCAACTTCGGAGCACAAAATAATTAAGCTACAGCACTCAAACAACATGGCAAAGGACATGAACACAAACTAGACATATACTACAACAACTAAGTCCAAAGGTGCACCCCCAAAGGAGTCACGGTTCAATAGCAATGAACTTGGACATATTGAACTTGACAATAAAATTCTGGCAGCGGAATTTTATTGAAACTTTGGAGCAAAAGATAAACATGCTACAGCCACTCAAATAAGCAAGTGAGAACATGGATGCAAAGACAACAATATATACTACAAGGAACAATCAAGATCCACTCCAAAACTATCATGCTTTGTCCTAGAGCAGCAAGCAAACATGGCATCGGAACGTTACAGATTTCAGACTTAGTGAAAATCCACTAAGTCCTAAAACAGCAATTTCATCATGGCATCTAAAAGAGCATGTTTAAGTCACCTCGAAACTAAACATGGCAAGTGGTAAGCACCTCATCAAAGTACACATGAAGGTGATTCCGAAACATACAAGCATGCATCATTGAGGTAAACACAACGATAGCAACGAGCTCAACAAGATGGCATTTCATAACAAGTGAAACAGCATCACAGCCACATGGCACTTTGCAACGATGATAAACATGGCACGAATAAATCTATCATGCTACCTAGCACATACAACATGTAGATCATGGCAAGACGAACACGTGGACATGTCATTTGCATCATTCGGACAAACGAGCTAAAAGATATCACATGGCAAAGATGACATAAAAACATCACATAGCAGCAGTTTATATCACGATGCACTCTTGCAACGGCAAAACAAGCACCTAGATGATCTCTAGCATGCATGACACAAAAAGACAAAACGTAGTGCACGATCCCACGAACGTCTGGACATGCTATTTGCGCGAATCCGACAAACACACCCAAAGTTAGAGCAGTTTGAAATATGCATCAGCAACTAAAAGATCTGGGACTTAGTGAAAAAAAAACATAGCAACCTCAGATCTGCAGCAAAAGGACTTGGGCCCGGGGGGGAAGATGGATCCGGCCCAGCGGAGCGGCTGCGCGGCCTGGAGGCGGGGCGGTGTCCTAGGCCCGCGGCGGCGAGGCGGCCCAGCGACGATGCGGTGCGGGGTGGCCCGGCTCGGGCCTGCGGCGCTGGAGGCGGCCTGGCCCGCGGGGCGGTGCAGTCGGCGCGCGGGAGGCGATGGCCCGGTGGCATGGGATCTGGCGCGCGCCCAGCTGGCATCGGTGGCCCGCGGGGCGGAGGGGCGGCCTGGCGCGGGGTGACCCGGCGGGCGAACGGGCCGGCCGGCTCGGTGAGGCGGCGCGCGCGCGGACGGAGGGAGGCGCTTGGAGGCCTGCGGCTGGGCTCGGGGCCCGATCTGAGGCGGCGGGAGGAAGGCAGCGGCCCACCTGGCGAAGTGGTCCTCGAGGTGCGGTGGCGAAGGGAAGGATCGGCGGGACTGGGCCAGGAGGAACGACGAAGTGGTCCTGGCCCTGGGCGACAGAAGGATCGAAGGGAACGCCCACGGTACTGGAGACTTGGCCGATCGAAGGATCTGATCGATCGAGGGACTGGCCTGGAGGATTCGGTCGAAGGGGCTGGATCTGGCTGGTTCGGTGGGGAGCTCGAGGGAAGAGCCAAGTGGCTGGTGGATCTGAGATAAAAGAGGGAGATAGAGGAGCTAGAGGTTAGGGATGCCAAAAATAGACTAGGGGTCTATAAATAGCAGATTTTAGGGTTAGGGGAGATTTAGGTGTGCTAGGAGCCCTCCGATCGCGATCCGACGGATCCGATCGCGGGGGTAGTTTAGAAGGGCCTAGGGGAAGGTAGTGGGCTGCTATAGGGGTGTTTCTGGGACACAAAGTGAAGGCACTTTGGACCCACACGAAAAACTGTTGGAATAGCAAACGGAGTCCAAACGCGACGAGATTTGAGAGGCGGGTTGCACACAACAAAACAACAACACACACAACAACCTCGCGGCACACCGGTAACGTTACACGCCCAAACACCAAAGTAGGCCTACGGGACGTCACGGACACGTGAGGGAGCTCCGGAACGCGAAACGGACAACGGGAAGGAACGCTGGAACCGGATGCAACCGACAACACAAATGCAATGCAATGCACATGTCTACATGATATGAATGAATGCCACACACTCACACAACAAAACGACGAAAACCCGAAAGACAAAGAACCCGGAATGGAAATAGATGAAGCCGGAGATATATTATATGCCCAAAAGGGAAAGTATTACATCCGGGGCATTACAAACTCTCCTCTACTACAAAAAGATCTCGTCCCGAGATCTAGGACTGGAAAAAGGAAGGGTAGTCGGAACGAAGATGATCTTCTCGTTCACACGTAGCCTCTCGGTCGGTGTGATGTGACCACTTGACTTTCAAGAATTTGATGGACTTGTTGCGGGTCTTGCGTTCGGTTTCTTCGAGAATGGCAACTGGGTGCTCTCGGTAGGACAGGTCTTGTTGAAGATCAATCTCTTCAAACGGAATCATGCGCTCAGGTGCCTTGAAGCATTTGCGAAGTTGAGACACATGGAAGACATCATGAACATTGGCGAAGTTTGAAGGGAGCTCAAGTTGATAGGCTAGATCGCCTCTCTTGCCAAGAATCTTGAAAGGCCCGACGTATCTAGGAGCAAGCTTTCCTTTGATACCAAATCTTTGGGTGCCTTTCATCGGAGACACACGGAGATAGACGTGGTCATCAATGTTGAAAGCCAAATCACGATGCTTGCCGTCATAGTAGCTCTTCTGACGCGACTGAGCGTCCTTGAGATTCTCACGTATGACTTTGCACATTTCTTCGGCTTCTGAGATCAAGTCATTGCCAAGAAGTTGACGTTCGCCTGTTTCAGACCAGTTGAGAGGGGTACGGCACTTTCTGCCATAGAGGATTTCAAACGGAGCTTTTCCGGCACTTGCTTGAAAGCTGTTGTTGTAAGATAACTCGGCAAATGGAAGGCAGTCTTCCCATTTCATGCCAAAGGAGATGACACAGGCTCTGAGCATATCTTCTAGAATCTGATTCACTCACTAGACTTGACCACTAGTCTGAGGGTGAAATGCAGTGCTGAACCTGATCTTAGTGCCCATGGCGGACTGAAAGGAGTCCCAGAACCTTGATGTGAACAAACTTCCACGGTCTGAGGATATAACTTGAGGAATGCCATGTAAGGACACAATTCTGGAAGTGTACAGCTCTGCCAATTGAGCTGCATTGATTGATTCTTTGACTGGCAGGAAGTGAGCGACTTTGGTAAGCTTGTCAATCACCACAAAGATAGCATCATTTCCTCGCTTGGATTTAGGAAAACCAGTGACGAAGTCCATTTCAATGTGGTCGAACTTCCACTCGGGAATAGGAAGAGGTTGGAGAAGACCGGCTGGACGTTGATGTTCTGCTTTCACTCTTCTGCAAACATCACATTCATTCACGAATTGGGCAATTTCCCTTTTCATGCGTGTCCACCAGTAAGACAGCTTGAGATCTTGATACATCTTGGAACTGCCAGGATGAATGGAAAGGAGAGAATCATGAGCTTCTTCCATTATGAGCTTCCTGAGATCACCTTTGGGAACAACGAGTCTGTCCTCGAAGAACAAGGTATCTCTCTCATCAACACGGAAGCACTTGTATTTTGGAGTGCCCTTTGCAATACCATGTTTCACCTTCTTCACCATGGTATCACTGAGCTGGGCCTCACGGACTTGATCTTCCAAGGTAGGAGCAATTTGAAGATTTGCAAGAAAACCCTGCGGAACAACTTGGAGGTTGAGCTTCCTGAAGGCTTCACAAAGCTCAGGCTGGTACGGCTTGATAAGAAGGCTGTTGCAATATGCCTTTCTGCTCAAAGCATCTGCAATCACATTCGCCTTGCCAGGAGTGTATTCAATGCTGGGATTATACTCTTGGATCATTTCAACCCAACGAGTCTGACGGAGGTTCAGATGCGGCTGTGTGAAGATGTACTTCAAGCTCTTGTGATCGGTGAAGATGTCGACTTTTCTGCCCAACAACAGATGTCTCCAAGTAATCAAAGCATGTACCACAGCTGCTAGCTCGAGATCATGTGTGGGATAGTTCTTCTCACTTGGCTTGAGCTGACGAGAAGTATATGCCACAATTCTCTTATCTTGCATAAGCACACCACCAAGACCTTGAAGAGAAGCATCACAGAATACTTCATAGGGCTTGGACTCATCTGGAGGAGTCAGAACTGGAGCGGAGACAAGCTTTTCTTTGAGAGTTTTGAATGCCACTTTACACTCGGGAGACCAAAAGTATTTGACATTCTTCTCAAGCAGGTTGGAAAGAGGCTTGGCAATCTTGGAGAAGTTCTCAACGAACCTTCTGCAATAGCTGGCAAGACCCAGAAAACTGCGGAGCTGCTTGACGTTCTGAGGAGCTTCCCAGTTGACAATTGCTTCAACTTTCTCGGGATTCACCGCAATACCGTCAGCTGAGATGATGTGGCCCAGGTACAAAACCTTATCGAGCCAAAACTCGCACTTGGAGAACTTGGCATAGAATTTATGCTCTCGGAGTCGATCAAGAACCAGACGTAAGTGCTTTTCGTGATCTTCTTCATTCTTGGAAAACACCAGAATATCATCCAGATACACAAGCACAAACTCGCCAGTATAGGGGTTGAAGATGTAATGCATCATCCTCGAAAGGTAGGAGGAGCATTGGCGAGACCAAAAGACATGACGGTATACTCGTATGAACCGTAGCTCGTTCTGAAGGCCGTCTTGGGAATGTCTTCCTCGCGAATGCGAATTTGGTGATAGCCCATTCGGAGGTTGAGCTTAGAGAACACTTTAGCTCCTTTGAGCTGCTCGAAGAGTTCGTTGATGTTTGGGAGCGGATACTTGTTCTTTATTGTCTTCTTGTTCAATGGCCGGTAATCAACGCACAGACGCTCCGTGCCATCTTTCTTCTTGACAAATAAGACACCACAGCCCCAAGGAGACGTACTAGGCCTGATGAGACCCATACTCTCCTGTTTATCAAGCTACTTCTTCAATTCCTTCAATTCATCCGGAGAGAGCTTGTACGGACGCCGGCATGCTGGCTCAGTACCCGGCTCGAGTTCAATAACGAATTCCACCTGACGGTGTGGAGGCATGCCTGGAAGTTCTTCAGGAAAGACGTCTTGATATTCGTTTACCACCGGAATTTGAGATATGGCATTAATTTCGCCCTTATCATTGAGAGAGAAAAGCCTGATAGTGTTATCCCTGGAGGCAAAGATAATCACATCTTCATCAGGATGAGTCATCTTGACTTCCTTTTGAGCACAATCAATGTGAGCATCATGCTGAGAAAGCCAATCCATTCCGAGGATGAGGTCGATGTCAGAATTACCAAGAATCACCGGTTTAGCCAGAAAGCGACAATCTCCCATGCGAATAGAAACATTCGGAGCAAATATGTTGGAAGTCATGCACTTGCCCGGAGAAATTACTTGCAACCTCTGAGGCAGACTTTGGATGTCAACATTATGCTTGGATGCGAATGGTTGAGACATGAAAGAGCATGAAGCACCCGAATCAAATAACACTTTAGCTGGAAAAGAGTTAACTGAGAGGTTACCCAAAATGACATCAGAAGAATTCTCCGCTTGTGCTGCATTCATCAGATTGACCCTTGCTGCCTTTGGATCATGCCTGACAATAGCTGAACTCACAGGTGGAGGAGGTGGAAGACGCTTCGGATTCGGACATCTGTTGGCATAGTGACCTTTCTGAGTGCATTTGTTGCAAGTCACTTCTGAGAGAGGACGGAAATGAGAACCACTGGACTTGGAGCCTTGAGACTGAAACTGCTTCTTCGTCTGGTTGCTCGGGTTGGGTGGGTGGGAGAAACCACGTCCACCGAAGTTCTTGTTGTTGGAGTTGTTGGAGTTATTGGAGTTGTTGAAAGGAGCTCGAATCACTGGAGGAGGAGGAAGCCAGAATTTCTGTTGTTTCGCAGCCAACTGAGACGATGAGGAAGAATGAACGGCATCCCGAATCCTCTTCTTAGAAGCCTCCATCTTAAGCTGAGCTGCTTCTTGTTTCAAAGCCATGTTATAGAACTTGTCGAATTCATCGGGCTCGAACAAGGTGAGAGCAAGCTGAAGTTCATCTTTGAGACCTCCACGGAACTGGTAGATTTTGCTCTTGGCATCAGGAATGTCTTGCTTAGCATAGCGGGCGAGGTTTTGGAACTTGACATTATACTGATAGACTGTCATGGAGCCCTGCTTCAGGTTGCGGAATTGCTCACGCATACCCTCGATGACACTTGTTGGAATGTGATGCGAGCGAAAATCCTTGCAGAAATTCTCCCAAGAGATCACTTGACCTGGCCTGGAGTCTTTGTACTGCTGCCACCAATCAGCTGCTTGATCTTTGAGTTGGAAGGCTGCAAACTTCACATAATCATCTTCCTTCACGTTACTACACTCAAAATGCTTCTTTATGTCGGTTAACCAATCTTCAGCATCAAGAGGGTCGACACAGTAACTGAAAGCTTTTGGATTATTGGCCAGGAACTGGTTGAGAGTAGCATGGTGCTGCTGGTTGAAGAAGTTGCCTTGGTTCCCTGGAACACCCTGATTAGCTTGATTAGCTTGCATCTACTGCATCATCTGCATCAACATCTAAGTGTTCTGAGCTGTAGTCTGCATAATCGCTCTCCAAGCCTCAGGCGGAGGAGGAGGGGAAGGAGGACGGTCTGGGACCTCTTCACCCTCTGGGTTAGCGTTGGGAACCTTTTTCGGAGCCATCCTGAAAGAGATGACCACGAATCAGCAATTGATTGGCAAAAGGTATAAGCTGAATCAATGGAATGAATTGCAACAAGTCTTCACAATAATCATTCGAACAATAAGAACGAATGAAATCATTCGAACAAGAGGAACGAATGAAATTCTCAGTTAAATGATAACATCAATCTTCACGAGAAGCCACATAGGGGACAAAAGGAAAATAAGAAAAACAACAAGGTACAGATGGAACAAACACAAGAGAGGAGTTTCGTTCTAACATCTTTGTGCTGAAAGCATATGAACGCGTTACGAAAAGGTTTTGCAATCCCCGGATCAGCATAGCCAAGGACCCTTTAAGATGCAACTCCTGATAGTAACATCGGTCATAAACCACTTCACTCAATGTAGAACCCCGAACTCACTAACATGCATCCGTTGGAAGAATGCCTACGATCTACTGGATAAACCCACCTATAGATTTCCGAAAGATTCCAGTTATGCAATCAGGTGTTGGGGATACACGGGAAGCACCGCGCAATCAACTCTAAACCTACATCCAGGTGTATCCATCCTTCAACACATAACTAGTCTTTCTCGGAAACTGTGTACCTCGGACCTTCGAAAAGCATCCACTATAACAAGCTATGGCAATACTCCCGAACTACCTCCCCAGTACTGGGTGATGTCGGGGTTATCTTGCCACTGGCCGTATAGGAGAGATTTTCGATGTCGGCCGTCTTAAGTATTTAGTACTGCCGCGATATGCTTGTGACGATAATACCCCGAAGCTCAACTCCCCGGGACACTGCCACAACCCCTAATGTCAGGAGGCATCGAGAACAATATCCTCGTCACAAGAACATCGAAACAATCCCAGAATACTCGCGGGATTCCTAAAAAAAATTGTGCAATTTTTGAAGATTGGAGAGACAAGAGTAGTCGTCAGGAGTCCTCACCAGAGAGAAAGGGGATGAGAAGCAAAGAAATCCTACTCTCTGATATAATATAGGACTCAAAAAGTTTTCAGTGTGTGCCTAGACTCGACCGTCAACGATTCGATCAAACAGTGGGGGCTCCTAGGTCGGAGAAGGCTCTGAATACCAACTTGTAATGCCCAGGATGGAGTTATACCTCCTACGTGTCGAGGCACGACTTAAAGGCATAAGTCCATCCTAGAATGATCTCAAGTTTGGTAATCTTTGCACATCTCATGTAAAAGAGGGGATTGTAAACATAAATAGTTGGCTTACACTCGCCACGTCACACAATTACATAACATGTCTCAAACATCATACATTAAGAATATCACAACCCTCTAAGGGCAAAACCAAATGTCAAGATACCAAACTTAAATAACATCCGCAGGCGGATCGAATCCTAGTAGGAGTCTCCACTACTGATCATCCGGATAACGAACATAGTAACGGCTACGCTCCTCGTCGTACTCCCAGTCCAGCTCGGTGCCATCACCTGGATAGCTCACAACTAGACCTGCATCTGGTGTGGTGAAGTAACTGTGAGCCACAGAGGACTCAGCAATCCCGTTCCCGGGTAACAAGACTATTTAAGCCTTGGGAAAGGATAAGGCTGAAGAAAAGAATAAGTGTCTGCAGCAGCAACTAGCAACTAGCTTACGTGAAAGAGAGCGAGAAGAGAAAGCCTCGGTCGAGAAGTGATCACGAAGTGATCCTAGCTACAGGCTCCACAAACATAACCCCTCCGTGTTCAACTCCCGAATCCCTATTCGAAAATTGACGGTCATGGAACGCACGCTGGTAGTGTATTAGAAACATTGTGTCAAGTTATCTACAACCGGATATTAACAAGCTCCCATCTGCCACATAACCGCGGGCACGGCTTTCGAAAGTTCATAACCCTGCAGGGGTGTTCCAACTTGACCCATTACAAGCCCACGATCCGCGGAGTCGCAACTCCAAAGTGGGAAGACCCGAGTATTCTCGGAATCCCGTGCTCAAGATACTCCGAACTAAGGTAAGGCTAATCCAGCAAATCCTCCCGGCGTGTCGACACCCTGATAGTAGCCGCACGTATCTAAGTCTCAGGACACGACCGGATGAGTCATCCTACAGGTTTTTACCAAACCTCAAGTTTCCTTGAGGTGGCCCCGCAGTCTGCTCGTTTCGGACCAACACTCATGTGGAGCACTGGCCCGGGGTTGTACAATTAAGAAAGAGGGTTAATTACTCCCTATGCAAGTTTAGTTTGTTATTAGGCAAATAGTATCAATGTTGGGACTTGCTGGAAAAGACTTAGCACTTAGCGGTTTATCGAGGGGGTCCCATACACCCCAACCGTGTTAGGAACGCATAATCAAGGAACATAACACCGGTTTATACGGTTCCTAACGGCATGAGTGGAACAAATCACCAAGCAAAAGGCTTAGCCTTCCACCATTGCCAATATATAGATGATTTCATTTTAAGCATTTATATAGCGTGATAAAACCCAACCAAACTTCAACATGAAGCAAGCATCTTCGATCTTCACCTGCAACTAGCAATGCTATAAGAAGGGCTGAGCGAAGCGTACTTAGCCAAGCAACGGTTTGCGTAGGTAGGGTGGTTAAACATGGCAATGGTTACAAGTAGGAGGCTGACAAGAAGATCATGGGCATCGAGGCAAAACTATAGAGCAGAACTACTAGCAATAGGCAAAGATAGTAATGTTATCGGGGTTCGGTCATCTTGCCTGAAGAGAAGTCGTTCGGATCGTAAGAAGGGTCCTCGTGCTCAACCTCGTTGGAAACCTCGTGCTCGTACTCGTAATTGGTCTCAGCTTCCGGCTCTAAACAAAACAATCACACCAAGCACAAATCAACAAGATGCAATGCGCACTCGAAAATGATGGATGCATGATGGATGCACTAAGGATGCACACGGAGCACGTAAAATAGCACTCAAGCAAAACACCTCAAAACATGATAACAATATGATATTATGAATCTACACAGAAAATCAATCAAGTTTCATATAAGATTCGCTGAAATCAGAGTTACGGGCTAAAAGTTATGCCCGAAACAAGAAATGAGCGAAAGCTAAAAATTACAGCAACATAGCAACTTCGGAGCACAAAATAATTAAGCTACAACACTCAAACAACATGGCAAAGGACATGAACACAAACTAGACATATACTACAACAACTAAGTCCAAAGGTGCACCCCCAAAGGAGTCACGGTTCAATAGCAATGAACTTGGACATATTGAACTTGACAATAAAATTCTGGCAGCGGAATTTTATTGAAACTTTGGAGCAAAAGATAAACATGCTACAGCCACTCAAATAAGCAAGTGAGAACATGGATGCAAAGACAACAATATATACTACAAGGAACAATCAAGATCCACTCCAAAACTATCATGCTTTGTCCTAGAGCAGCAAGTAAACATGGCATCGGAACGTTACAGATTTCAGACTTAGTGAAAATCCACTAAGTCCTAAAACAGCAATTTCATCATGGCATCTAAAAGAGCATGTTTAAGTCACCTCGAAACTAAACATGGCAAGTGGTAAGCACCTCATCAAAGTACACATGAAGGTGATTCCGAAACATACAAGCATGCATCATTGAGGTAAACACAACGATAGCAACGAGCTCAACAAGATGGCATTTCATAACAAGTGAAACAGCATCACAGCCACATGGCACTTTGCAACGATGATAAACATGGCACGAATAAATCTATCATGCTACCTAGCACATACAACATGTAGAGCATGGCAAGACGAACACGTGGACATGTCATTTGCATCATTCGGACAAACGAGCTAAAAGATATCACATGGCAAAGATGACATAAAAACATCACATAGCAGCAGTTTATATCACGATGCACTCTTGCAACGGCAAAACAAGCACCTAGATGATCTCTAGCATGCATGACACAAAAATACAAAACGTAGTGCACGATCCCACGAACGTCTGGACATGCTATTTGCGCGAATCCGACAAACACACCCAAAGTTAGAGCAGTTTGAAATATGCATCAGCAACTAAAAGATCTGGGACTTAGTGAAAACAAAACATAGCAACCTCAGATCTGCAGCAAAAGGACTTGGGCCCGGGGGGGAAGATGGATCCGGCCCAGCGGAGCGGCTGCGCGGCCTGGAGGCGGGGCGGTGTCCTGGGCCCGAGGCGGCCCAGCGACGATGCGGTGCGGGGTGGCCCGGCTCGGGCCTGCGGCGCTGGAGGCGGCCTGGCCCGCGGGACGGTGCAGTCGGCGCGCGGGAGGCGATGGCCCGGTGGCACGGGAGCTGGCGCGCGCCCAGCTGGCATCGGTGGCCCGCGGGGCGGAGGGGCGGCCTGGCGCGGGGTGACCCGGCTGGCGAACGGGCCGGCCGGCTCGGTGAGGCGGCGCGCGCGCGGACGGAGGGAGGCGCTTGGAGGCCTGCGGCTGGGCTCGGGGCCCGATCTGAGGCGGCGGGAGGAAGGCAGCGGCCCACCTGGCGAAGTGGTCCTCGAGGTGCGGTGGCGAAGGGAAGGATCGGCGGGACTGGGCCAGGAGGAGCGACGAAGTGGTCCTGGCCCTGGGCGACAGAAGGATCGAAGGGAACGCCCACGGTACTGGAGACTTGGCCGATCGAAGGATCTGATCGATCGAGGGACTGGCCTGGAGGATTCGGTCGAAGGGGCTGGATCTGGCTGGTTCGGTGGGGAGCTCGAGGGAAGAGCCAAGTGGCTGGTGGATCTGAGATAAAAGAGGGAGATAGAGGAGCTAGAGGTTAGGGATGCCAAAAATAGACTAGGGGTCTATAAATAGCAGATTTTAGGGTTAGGGGAGATTTAGGTGTGCTAGGAGCCCTCCGATCGCGATCCGACGGATCCGATCGCGGGGGTAGTTTAGAAGGGCCTAGGGGAAGGTAGTGGGCTGCTATAGGGGTGTTTCTGGGACACAAAGTGAAGGCACTTTGGACCCACACGAAAAACTGTTGGAATAGCAAACGGAGTCCAAACGCGACGAGATTTGAGAGGCGGGTTGCACACAACAAAACAACAACACACACAACAACCTCGCGGCACACCGGTAACGTTACACGCCCAAACACCAAAGTAGGCCTACGGGACGTCACGGACACGTGAGGGAGCTCCGGAACGCGAAACGGACAACGGGAAGGAACGCTGGAACCGGATGCAACCGACAACACAAATGCAATGCAATGCACATGTCTACATGATATGAATGAATGCCACACACTCACACAACAAAACGACGAAAACCCGAAAGACAAAGAACCCGGAATGGAAATAGATGAAGCCGGAGATATATTATATGCCCAAAAGGGAAAGTATTACATCCGGGGCATTACAAACTCTCCTCTACTACAAAAAGATTTCGTCCCGAGATCTAGGACTGGAAAAAGGAAGGGTACTCGGAACGAAGATGATCTTCTCGTTCACACGTAGCCTCTCGGTCGGTGTGATGTGACCACTTGACTTTCAAGAATTTGATGGACTTGTTGCGGGTCTTGCGTTCGGTTTCTTCGAGAATGGCAACTGGGTGCTCTCGGTAGGACAGGTCTTGTTGAAGATCAATCTCTTCAAACGGAATCATGCGCTCAGGTGCCTTGAAGCATTTGCGAAGTTGAGACACATGGAAGACATCATGAACATTGGCGAAGTTTGAAGGGAGCTCAAGTTGATAGGCTAGATCGCCTCTCTTGCCAAGAATCTTGAAAGGCCCGACGTATCTAGGAGCAAGCTTTCCTTTGATACCAAATCTTTGGGTGCCTTTCATCGGAGACACACGGAGATAGACGTGATCATCAATGTTGAAAGCCAAATCACGATGCTTGCCGTCATAGTAGCTCTTCTGACGCGACTGAGCAGCCTTGAGATTCTCACGTATGACTTTGCACATTTCTTCGGCTTCTGAGATCAAGTCATTGCCAAGAAGTTGACGTTCGCCTGTTTCAGACCAGTTGAGAGGGGTGCGGCACTTTCTGCCATAGAGGATTTCAAACGGAGCTTTTCCGGCACTTGCTTGAAAGCTGTTGTTGTAAGAGAACTCGGCAAATGGAAGGCAGTCTTCCCATTTCATGCCAAAGGAGATGACATAGGCTCTGAGCATATCTTCTAGAATCTGATTCACTTGCTCGACTTGACCACTAGTCTGAGCGTGAAATGCAGTGCTGAACCTGATCTTAGTGCCCATGGCGGACTGAAAGGAGTCCCAGAACCTTGATGTGAACAAACTTCCACGGTCTGAGGATATAACTTGAGGAATGCCATGTAAGGACACAATTCTGGAAGTGTACAGCTCTGCCAATTGAGCTGCATTGATTGATTCTTTAACTGGCAGGAAGTGAGCGACTTTGGTAAGCTTGTCAATCACCACAAAGATAGCATCATTTCCTCGCTTGGATTTAGGAAAACCAGTGACGAAGTCCATTTCAATGTGGTCGAACTTCCACTCGGGAATAGGAAGAGGTTGGAGAAGACCGGCTGGACGTTGATGTTCTGCTTTCACTCTTCTGCAAACATCACATTCATTCACGAATTGGGCAATTTCCCTTTTCATGCGTGTCCACCAGTAAGACAGCTTGAGATCTTGATACATCTTGGAACTGCCAGGATGAATGGAAAGGAGAGAATCATGAGCTTCTTCCATTATGAGCTTCCTGAGATCACCTTTGGGAACAACGAGTCTGTCCTCGAAGAACAATGTATCTCTCTCATCAACACGGAAGCACTTGTATTTTGGAGTGCCCTTTGCAATACCATGTTTCACCTTCTTCACCATGGTATCACTGAGCTGGGCCTCACGGACTTGATCTTCCAAGGTAGGAGCAATTTGAAGATTTGCAAGAAAACCCTGCGGAACAACTTGGAGGTTGAGCTTCCTGAAGGCTTCACAAAGCTCAGGCTGGTACGACTTGATAAGAAGGCTGTTGCAATATGCCTTTCTGCTCAAAGCATCTGCAATCACATTCGCCTTGCCAGGAGTGTATTCAATGCTGGGATTATACTCTTGGATCATTTCAACCCAACGAGTCTGACGGAGGTTCAGATGCGGCTGTGTGAAGATGTACTTCAAGCTCTTGTGATCGGTGAAGATGTCGACTTTTCTGCCCAACAACAGATGTCTCCAAGTAATCAAAGCATGTACCACAGCTGCTAGCTCGAGATCATGTGTGGGATAGTTCTTCTCACTTGGCTTGAGCTGACGAGAAGTATATGCCACAATTCTCTTATCTTGCATAAGCACACCACCAAGACCTTGAAGAGAAGCATCACAGAATACTTCATAGGGCTTGGACTCATCTGGAGGAGTCAGAACTGGAGCGGAGACAAGCTTTTCTTTGAGAGTTTTGAATGCCACTTCACACTCGGGAGACCAAAAGTATTTGACATTCTTCTGAAGCAGGTTGGAAAGAGGCTTGGCAATCTTGGAGAAGTTCTCAACGAACCTTCTGCAATAGCTGGCAAGACCCAGAAAACTGCGGAGCTGCTTGACGTTCTGAGGAGCTTCCCAGTTGACAATTGCTTCAACTTTCTCGGGATTCACCACAATACCGTCAGCTGAGATGATGTGGCCCAGGTACAAAACCTTATCGAGCCAAAACTCGCACTTGGAGAACTTGGCATAGAATTTATGCTCTCGGAGTCGATCAAGAACCAGACGTAAGTGCTTTTCGTGATCTTCTTCATTCTTGGAAAACACCAGAATATCATCCAGATACACAAGCACAAACTCGCCAGTATAGGGGTTGAAGATGTAATGCATCATCCTCGAAAAGGTAGGAGGAGCATTGGCGAGACCAAAAGACATGACGGTATACTCGTATGAACCGTAGCTCGTTCTGAAGGCCGTCTTGGGAATGTCTTCCTCGCGAATGCGAATTTGGTGATAGCCCATTCGGAGGTCGAGCTTAGAGAACACTTTAGCTCCTTTGAGCTGCTCGAAGAGTTCGTTGATGTTTGGGAGCGGATACTTGTTCTTTATTGTCTTCTTGTTCAATGGCCGGTAATCAACGCATAGACGCTCCGTGCCGTCTTTCTTCTTGACAAATAAGACACCACAGCCCCAAGGAGACGTACTAGGCCTGATGAGACCCATACTCTCCTGTTTATCAAGCTGCTTCTTCAATTCCTTCAATTCATCCGGAGAGAGCTTGTACGGACGCCGGCATGCTGGCTCAGTACCCGGCTCGAGTTCAATAACGAATTCCACCTGACGGTGTGGAGGCATGCCTGGAAGTTCTTCAGGAAAGACGTCTTGATATTCGTTTACCACCGGAATTTGAGATATGGCATTAATTTCGCCCTTATCATTGAGAGAGAAAAGCCTGATAGTGTTATCCCTGGAGGCAAAGATAATCACATCTTCATCAGGATGAGTCATCTTGACTTCCTTTTGAGCACAATCAATGTGAGCATCATGCTGAGAAAGCCAATCCATTCCGAGGATGAGGTCGATGTCAGAATTACCAAGAATCACCGGTTTAGCCAGAAAGCGATAATCTCCCATGCGAATAGAAACATTCGGAGCAAATATGTTGGAATTCATGCACTTTCCCGGAGAAATTACTTGCAACCTCTGAGGCAGACTTTGGATGTCAACATTATGCTTGGATGCGAATGGTTGAGACATGAAAGAGCATGAAGCACCCGAATCAAATAACACTTTAGCTGGAAAAGAGTTAACTGAGAGGTTACCCAAAATGACATCAGAAGAATTCTCCGCTTGTGCTGCCTTCATCAGATTGACCCTTGCTGCCTTTGGATCATGCCTGACAATAGCTGAACTCACAGGTGGAGGAGGTGGAAGACGCTTCGGATTCGGACATCTGTTGGCATAGTGACCTTTCTGAGTGCATTTGTTGCAAGTCACTTCTGAGAGAGAACGGAAATGAGAACCACTGGACTTGGAGCCTTGAGACTGAAACTGCTTCTTCGTCTGGTTGCTCGGGTTGGGTGGGTGGGAGAAACCACGTCCACCGAACTTCTTGTTGTTGGAGTTGTTGGAGTTGTTGGAGTTGTTGAAAGGAGCTCGAATCACTGGAGGAGGAGGAAGCCAGAATTTTTGTTGTTTCGAAGCCAACTGAGACGATGAGGAAGAATGAACGGCATCCCGAATCCTCTTCTTAGAAGCCTCCATCTTAAGCTGAGCTGCTTCTTGTTTCAAAGCCATGTTATAGAACTTGTCGAATTCATCGGGCTCGAACAAGGTGAGAGCAAGCTGAAGTTCATCTTTGAGACCTCCACGGAACTGGTAGATTTTGCTCTTGGCATCAGGAATGTCTTGCTTAGCATAGCGGGCGAGGTTTTGGAACTTGACATTATACTGATAGACTGTCATGGAGCCCTGCTTCAGGTTGCGGAATTGCTCACGCATACCCTCGATGACACTTGTTGGAATGTGATGCGAGCGAAAATCCTTGCAGAAATTCTCCCAAGAGATCACTTGACCTGGCCTGGAGTCTTTGTACTGCTGCCACCAATCAGCTGCTTGATCTTTGAGTTGGAAGGCTGCAAACTTTCACATAATCATCTTCCTTCACGTTACTGCACTCAAAATGCTTCTTTATGTCGGTTAACCAATCTTCAGCATCAAGAGGGTCGACACAGTAACTGAAAGCTTTTGGATTATTGGCCAGGAACTGGTTGAGAGTAGCATGGTGCTGCTGGTTGAAGAAGTTGCCTTGGTTCCCTGGAACACCCTGATTAGCTTGATTAGCTTGCATCTGCTGCATCATCTGCATCAACATCTGAGTGTTCTGAGCTGTAGTCTGCATAATCGCTCTCCAAGCCTCAGGCGGAGGAGGAGGGGAAGGAGGATGGTCTGGGACCTCTTCACCCTGTGTCACGCTGGGCATAAAACCCGAAACCCGAAGCCCGAACCCGAAATACCCGAACCCGAACCCGAACAACCCGAACCCGAAAAACCCGAGCATCTATTCAGGTAGCAATTTCAGAAACCCGAATTTTATTTAGAAATTTCGAGTTTGTACTCCAGGTACCCGAACAACCCGAATTACCCGAATTACATAGATATATTGCAAAGTCCAACACATGTCTGCACTTGTTCCAGTCCAGCAGCCCAAAGGCCCATCTATCACCACATGCCCACGACGCACCTCCACCCACAATTTGCAACTTCCGCACAGCCGCACAAGCACACACGCAACACACACAAGTTCGACCTAATCTCTAACCTGACCTAGCCGCCACCAGCGATGCAGTCGACTAGGAGCATCCCTCGCATCGCGCCGTCGTCGCTTGAGAGCAACATGGAGCAGTGCCACGCCGGCCCTTTCCTCCGTTCCTCGACACACACATGCGAGCAGCGCCACATCGGCCCTTTTCATCCGCCCCTTCCTCCATGAGCGCCTTTGCCCCGCCCCTTCCTCCATTTCTCAACCGCGCGCAGTGGTGCAACATCGTGCCATGCTGAATTACCTCGTTTCCGCCGGACGTCGGTAACAGCAGCGCTCGATCTTCTCCCAAGTCTTGCATCGATGGCTAGGAATTTTGTGAGGCGCTGCTCCTGTTAGGGTAAATCGGGAAAACCCGAACCCGAACCCGAACTTTCGGGTACCCGAAATGTCGGGTTTTGATTTTTTGTAGACAATTTCGGGTGTCAGATCTGAAAACCCGAACTAGAAAAAACCCGAAGAACCCGACCCGAAATTTCGGGTAAACCCGAACGCCCAGGTTGAACCCTCTGGGTTAGCGTTGGGAACCTTTTTCGGAGCCATCCTGAAAGAGATGACCACGAATCAGCAATTGATTGGCAAAAGGTATAAGCTGAATCAATGGAATGAATTGCAACAAGTCTTCACAATAATCATTCGAACAATAAGAACGAATGAAATCATTCGAACAAGAGGAACGAATGAAATTCTCAGTTAAATGATAACATCAATCTTCACGAGAAGCCACATAGGGGACAAAAGGAAAATAAGAAAAACAGCAAGGTACAGACGGAACAAACACAAGAGAGGAGTTTCGTTCTAACATCTTTGTGCTGAAAGCATATGAACGCGTTACGAAAAGGTTTTGCAATCCCCGGATCAGCATAGCCAAGGACCCTTTAAGATGAAACTCCTGATAGTAACATCGGTCATAAACCACTTCACTCAATGTAGAACCCCGAACTCACTAACATGCATCCGTTGGAAGAATGCCTACGATCTACTGGATAAACCCACCTATAGATTTCCGAAAGATTCCAGTTATGCAATCAGGTGTTGGGGATACACGGGAAGCACCGCGCAATCAACTCTAAACCTACATCCAGGTGTATCCATCCTTCAACACATAACCAGTCTTTCTCGGAAACTGTGTACCTCGGACCTTCGAAAAGCATCCACTATAACAAGCTATGGCAATACTCCCGAACTACCTCCCCAGTACTGGGTGATGTCGGGCTTATCTTGCCACTGGCCGTATAGGAGAGATTTTCGATGTCGGCCGTCTTAAGTATTTAGTACTGCCGCGATATGCTTGTGACGACAATACCCCGAAGCTCAACTCCCCGGGACACTGCCACAACCCCTAATGTCAGGAGGCATCGAGAACAATATCCTCGTCACAAGAACATCGAAACAATCCCAGAATACTCGCGGGATTCCTAAAAAAAATTTGTGCAATTTTTGAAGATAGGAGAGACAAGAGTAGTCGTCAGGAGTCCTCACCAGAGAGAAAGGGGATGAGAAGCAAAGAAATCCTACTCTCCGATATAATATAGGACTCAAAAAGTTTTCAGTGTGTGCCTAGACTCGACTGTCAACGATTCGATCAAACAGTGGGGGCTCCTAGGTAGGAGAAGGCTCTGAATACCAACTTGTAATGCCCAGGATGGAGTTATACCTCCTACGTGTCGAGGCACGACTTAAAGGCATAAGGCCATCCTAGAATGATCTCAAGTTTGGTAATCTTTGCACATCTCATGTAAAAGAGGGGATTGTAAACATAAATAGTTGGCTTACACTCGCCACGTCACATAATTACATAATTACATAATCAGAGTTACGGGCTAAAAGTTATGCCCGAAACAAGAAATGAGCGAAAGCTGAAAATTACAGCAACATAGCAACTTCGGAGCACAAAATAATTAAGCTACAGCACTCAAACAACATGGCAAAGGACATGAACACAAACTAGACATATACTACAGCAACTAAGTCCAAAGGTGCACCCCCAAAGGAGTCACGGTTCAATAGCAATGAACTTGGACATATTGAACTTGACAATAAAATTCTGGCAGCAGAATTTTATTGAAACTTTGGAGCAAAAGATAAACATGCTACAGCCACTCAAATAAGCAAGTGAGAACATGGATGGAAAGACAACAATATATACTACAAGGAACAATCAAGATCCACTCCAAAACTATCATGCTTTGTCCTAGAGCAGCAAGCAAACATGGCATCGGAACGTTACAGATTTCAGACTTAGTGAAAATCCACTAAGTCCTAAAACAGCAATTTCATCATGGCATCTAAAAGAGCATGTTTAAGTCACCTCGAAACTAAACATGGCAAGTGGTAAGCACCTCATCAAATTACACATGAAGGTGATTCTGAAACATACAAGCATGCATCATTGAGGTAAACACAACGATAGCAACGAGCTCAACAAGATGGCATTTCATAACAAGTGAAACAACATCACAGCCACATGGCACTTTGCAACGATGATAAACATGGCACGAATAAATCTATCATGCTACCTAGCACATACAACATGTAGAGCATGGCAAGACGAACACGTGGACATGTCATTTGCATCATTCGGACAAACGAGCTAAAAGATATCACATGGCAAAGATGACATAAAAACATCACATAACAACAGTTTATATCACGATGCACTCTTGCAACGGCAAAACAAGCACCTAGATGATCTCTAGCATGCATGACACAAAAAGACAAAACGTAGTGCACGATCCCACGAACGTCTGGACATGCTATTTGCGCGAATCCGACAAACACACACAAAGTTGGAGCAGTTTGAAATATGCATCAGCAACTAAAAGATATGGGACTTAGTGAAAAAAAAACATAGCAACCTCAGATCTGCAGCAAAAGGACTTGGGCCCGGGGGGGAGATGGATCTGGCCCAGCGGAGCGGCTGCGCGGCCTGGAGGCAGGGCGGTGTCCTGGGCCCGCGGCGGCGAGGCGGCCCAGCGACGATGCGGTGCGGGGTGGCCCGCCTCGGGCCTGCGGCGCTGGAGGCGGCCTGGCCCGCGGGGCGGTGCAGTCGGCGCGCGGGAGGCGATGGCCCGGTGGCGCGGGAGCTGGCACGCGCCCAGCTGGCGTCGGTGGCCCGCGGGGCGGAGGGGCGGCCTGGCGCGGGGTGACCCGGCTGGCGAACGGGCCGGCCGGCTCGGTGAGGCGGCGCGCGCGCGGACGGAGGGAGGCGCCTGGAGGCCTGCGGCTGGGCTCGGGGCCCGATCTGAGGCGGTGGGAGGAAGGCAGCGGCCCACCTGGCGAAGTGGTCCTCGAGGTGCGGTGGCGAAGGGAAGGATCGTCGGGACTGGGCCAGGAGGAGCGACGAAGTGGTCCTGGCCCTGGGCGATAGAAGGATCGAAGGGAACGCCCACGGTACTGGAGACTTGGCCGATCGAAGGATCTAATCGATCGAGGGACTGGCCTGGAGGATTCGGTCGAAGGGGCTGGATCTGGCTGGTTCGGTGGGGAGCTCGAGGGAAGAGCCAAGTGGCTGGTGGATGTGAGATAAAAGAGGGAGATAGAGGAGCTAGAGGTTAGGGATGCCAAAAATAGACTAGGGGTCTATAAATAGCAGATTTTATGGTTAGGGGAGATTTAGGTGTGCTAGGAGCCCTCCGATCGCGATCCGACGGATCCGATCGCGGGTGTAGTTTAGAAGGGCCTAGGGGAAGGTAGTGGGCTGCTATAGGGGTGTTTCTGGGACACAAAGTGAAGGCACTTTGGACCCACACGAAAAACTGTTGGAATAGCAAACGGAGTCCAAACGCGACGAGATTTGAGAGGCGGGTTGCACACAACAAAACAACAACACACACAACAACCTCGCGGCACACCGGTAACGTTACACGCCCAAACACCAAAGTAGGCCTACGGGACGTCACGGACACGTGAGGAAGCTCCGGAACGCGAAACGGACAACGGGAAGGAACGCGTGGAACCGGATGCAACCGACAACACAAATGCAATGCAATGCACATGTCTACATGATATGAATGAATGCCACACACTCACACAACAAAACGACGAAAACCCGAAAGACAAAGAACCCGGAATGGAAATAGATGAAGCCGGAGATATATTATATGCCCAAAAGGGAAAGTATTACATCCGGGGCATTACAATCACGTGGTGTCTCGGCACGACGAACTTTCGCAACAGTGCATACTCAGGGAGAACACTTATACCTTGAAATTTAGTAAGGGATCATCTTATAATGCTATCGTCGTTCTAAGCAAAATAAGAAGCATAATAAGATAAACATCACATGCAATCAAAATATGTGACATGATATGGCCATCATCATCTTGTGCTTTTGATCTCCATCTCCAAAGCACCGTCATGATCACCTTCGTCACCGGCGCGACACCTTGATCTCCATCGTAGCATCGTTGTTGTCTCGCCAACTATTGCTTGTACGACTATCGCTACCGCTTAGTGATGAAGTAAAGCAATTACATGGCGATTGCATTTCATACAATAAAGCGACAACCATATGACTCCTGCCAGTTGCCGATAACTTTACAAAACATGATCATCTCATACAAAACCGTATAACTCATCATGTCTTGACCATATCACATCACAACATGCCCTGCAAAAACAAGTTAGACGTCCTCTACTTTGTTGTTGCAAGTTTTACGTGGCTGCTACGGGCTTAGCAAGAACCGTTCTTACCTACGCATACAAAAACCACAACGATGTTTCGTCAAGTATGTGTTGTTTTAACCTTCACAAGGACCGGGCGTAGACACACTCGATTCAGCTAAAGTGAGAGAGACAGACACCCGCCAGTCACCTTTAAGCAACAAGTGCTCATAACGGTGAAACCAGTCTCGCGTAAGCGTACGCGTAATGTCGGTCCGGGCCGCTTCATCTCACAATACCGCCGAAGCAAAGTATGACATGTTGGTAAGCAGTATGACTAGTATCGCCCACAACTCATTGTGTTCTACTCGTGCATATCATCTACGCATAGACCTGGCTCATGATGCCACTATTGGGGAATGTAGTATTTTAAAATTTTCCTACGATCACACAAGATCTATCTACCAGATGCATAGCAACGAGAGGGAGAGTGTGTCAACGTACCCTCGTAGACCGGGAGGGGAAGCGTCAAGTGACGCGGTTGATGTAGTCGAACTTCTTCGCGATCCAACCGATCAAGCACCGAACGTACGACACCTCCGCGTTCAGCACACGTTCAGCTTGATGACGTCCCACGAGCTCTTAATCCAGTTGAGCTTCACGGGAGAGTTTCGTCAGCACGACGGCGTGGTGACGGATATGATGTATCTACCGGCGCACGGCTTCGCCTAAGCACTGCAACGGTATGACCGAGGTGTGTTTCTGTGGAGGGGGACACCGCACACGGCTAAAACAATTCAACTTGTGTGTCTTTGAGTGCCCCCCTGCCCCCGTATATAAAGGAGCAAGGGGGAGGCAGGCCGGCCCCTATAGGCGCGCCAGGGAGGAGCAATCCTACTAGGAATAGGATTGCAATCATATTCCTAGTAGGAATCACCAAGAGGGGAAGGAAAGAGAGTGAGAGAAGGAGAAGGAAAGAGGGGGCCGCGCCTCCCTCCCCTAGTCCAATTCGGACTGCCCTTGGGTGGGGCGCTCCACCTCCTGGCTGCTGCCCTCTTTCTCCTCTATGGCCCACTAAGGCCCAACTTTCCCCCGGGGGGTTCCGGTAACCCCCCCACGGCACTCCGGTAAATTCCGAAACTTTCCAAATCACTTCCGGTGTCCAAATATAGTCGTCCAATATATCAATATTTATGTCTCGGACATTCCGAGACTCCTCGTCATGTCCGTGATCTTATCCGGGACTCCGAACTACCTTCGGTACATCAAAACTCACAAACTCATAATACCGATCGTCATCAAACTTTAAGCGTGCGGACCCTACGGGTTCGAGAACTATGTAGACATGACCGAGACTCATCTCCGGTCAATAACCAATAGCGAAACCTGGATGCTCATATTGGCTCCTACATATTGTACGAAGATGTTTATCGGTCAAACCGCATAACAACATACGTTGTTCCTTTTGTCATCGGTATGTTACTTGACCGAGATTCGATCGTCGGTATCTCTATACCTAGTTTAATCTCGTTACCGGCAAGTCTATTTACTCGTTCCGTAATACATCATCTCATGACTAACTCATTAGTCATTTGCTTGCAAGGCTTATTATGATGTGTATTACCGAGAGGGCCCAGAGATACCTCTCCGACACTCGGAGTGACAAATCCTAGTCTTGATCTATGCCAACACCACGAACACTTTTGGAGACACCTGTAGAGCATCTTTATGATCACCCAGTTACGTTGTGACGTTTGATAGCGCACAAGGTGTTCCTACGGTATTCGGGAGTTGCATAATCTCATAGTCATAGGAACATGTATAAGTCATGAAGAAAGCAATAGTAGTAAAAACTAAACGATCATAGTGCTAAGCTAACGGATGGGTCTAGTCCATCACATCATTCTCCTAATGATGTGATCCCGTTGATCAAATGACAACTCATGTCTATGGCTAGGAAACATAGCCATCTTTGATCAATGAGCTAGTCTAGTAGAGGCATACTAGGGATATACTATTTTGTCTATGTATTCACACATGTACTAAGTTTCCGGTTAATACAATTCTAGCATGAATAAAAGACATTTATCATGATATAAGGAAATACAAATAACATCTTTATTATTGCCTCTAGGGCATATTTCCTTCACATACATATATATTTATTTTTTTCCATAAATTTAACTAAGCAAAGCAATGAGTGGAGGAGCCTAACACTGCAATCTAAGTTCGATAAGGTAAAGTAGTGCTCACCTGAGTAACTAATCGTGCATGTACACATTGATAAGATGTAAACATTACATTCTCCTAGGGAGAGGTAACTAAGTTCACATTAAATTGTCGTAGGACAGAGATGATAGGTAGTCAAGTTGGAAGAGTTTTCTCTTACCAACAAACATTTTTTATATCGACAACGAATGATAACTGGCAAGAAACTGAACGTTTTCAGTAAAGCTAAATAGGTGAGTTCGAGCAGGTATCAACCAAGACTGCAGTCATTCTATCTTGTATCTAAATAAACATTGTACTGCAGATGAGTAGTGCTACTGCCCCCAAGGAGTAGTGTTATAGGACAGCCATAGCTCACATAGCTAACAAAAGTACATATCCAAAAAGATAGGGAGCAGGTATATATTCTAATAATATGAGAACAGTAATGTATCCCTTTCGGTATCCTCCTACATTCAAGAAAATGAAAATCTAGGCAGCAACTAAAACACAACTATGTAGCCAGCCGGAGAAACATTAAGAGGGACGCCCAAAATCGAATAGTGAGGATGAGCGACCATTTTAGTCTACAAATCTACAATATATGATTTTTATGATATTGCTCGAGATATAAAACATTAGAATTTACACCAACTGATCGAAGCCACACAATCAAGGGAAGAGAGGCTACGTTGTCCCGGTTCAGCAGAGGAAAATAAAAACCAAAGGCCAACAAAAAATGTGATCATGTACATGAAAAATTCCCCATTCGATGAACCTTTATTATTAGACTTGTACAATTCTACTTACCTAAGTATATCTAATTACTGATAAACCTTACCTTAGGATTTAGGTAGTGTAAACACTACTGGCAAGCAAGATCACTTAATTTCGGTTAGACAAAGAGATCCAAATATAATTCATGCTTCTTAAGCCAAAAAATGCAAACCTCTTTCGTGAAAGGGAAGTTACAATAAAGTAAATTCCTGAAGCTAAAAAAGGAAGGCTTTCATTTCCAGGGAAAAGAGTCAACCTCGGGATGTATGGTTTCATCAATCGAGTGGATTCTAGGGATTAAATTAAAGGAGAGAGCAAGCTAAATGAGGAGAAATAGATAGTGTGGGCACCTGCAAGGCTGCAAGAGTGTGAGCGTGGAGATGAAAAGGTTGGGGTGAAGAAGCAGATCCAATAGGTGTCTGCTTTGGCTCATCGCTGTGGATGGGTCGAGGAGACGCGGTGTCCAGCAGCGAAGATGAGTGTTCCAGCAGTGGCGGATCTTGTACAAGAAAAAACTGCAACCTTTTGACGATGGTTGAGCCTCCCGACCCACCACCATCCGACCTTGAATCCAGCCACCCGGTCAATCAATCGATCAATCAGCCCTAGAATGGGAGGGCGACGGGCTCACCCACGACGCTGGTGGTCGCGACGTCCTCGTCGCGGCGCTTGCCCTCGCTCATGGCCGCCTTCGCCACGTGACGGCACCAGCCGAGTGCAGGCGCTAACCCTAGGCACGATGGGGACGCGAGACGGAGCGACGACTCAAGGGGAGGTGCGACAGGGATGCGGGATGGAGCGGCGGCCTGAGTTCGACGGTGGGGAGGAGAAGATGTCGCGTGGCGGTCGGGAGCGCCGCCAGGAAGGGGAACGGGAAGGAGGACGAGTGGGAGAGGGCGGCGGCTAGGGTTCCCGCGAGGGAGGAATGGGAGCAGGGAGGAGGACGAGTGGGAGAGGGCGGCAGTCAAGGCGGGTTGACTAAACGTGAAAAAGACCGAAATGCCCATCGAGGGCACCAAAATAACAGGCGATGGCACACCAGAGGACACACTATTCATTGTAGCAGTTTTCAGCCTCGATCCGACGGCGCGGGTTGTCTCACTCGAAGATCTGACGGCCAGGATTGGTCCACCCGGAGATCCGACGGCCAGGACGCGCTCGGGAGCTCGATCGGACGGTCCAGAATCCAAACGCACGGAGAGGCTTCGTTTCGCTTCGGACTCTAACAATGGGATATGTAAGTATCCTCTAGGGACAGAAAAGTCATAGCCATAACCTTCCAATGTGTGTCTAGCATCTGTTGCTGGTATTGAGCCTGCTCAATGTCCATCTCAGCTTCGTCATCATCAGCAGTATGACCATCCACACACTCCTACAAAATTACACACAAAGCCATGTCAGTTATCATTATTTAGTTCATACTACTGTGTATCATACGAAATGGTTAAACGAACCTGGCTCATGTTATTGACGAAAGATTCCTAGAAATCATTTTGCTCATTCTGAACGTCCACATATTCCTGTAAACTGAATAACATAGACAACCAGCACTTTGCCAATTAAAAAATGGAATCAAAAAGCACGTCACTTACGTTTTCACTCCATCCACCATGTTAATTGTTTTGAAGGATTTTCAAAAGGTAAATGGTTTAGATGCAAACAGTGGGTGGCGGTGTCGATGTCCCGGGGCAAGGCTGACGGGGCCTCCGACGAGATTACGGACGGCGACGACTTCAGTCACCGGTGGGATTATGAGGTAGAGCCATGGCGTGGGACGGGGGCGGTCAGATCGACGTGGGACCTCGGGCGTTAAGAGGCGTCAAGGCCTTCGGCGTGATTGTGGATGGCGGCAATGTTGAAGATGAGGACGACGACTTCTGTAACCGACAGCAAAATCAGGTGGAGCCATGGCGTAGGACGGGGGTGGTGATAGGCGGCGTGGGACGGGGTGGTAAACGGCGCACGCAGCCGGCGACGGCGGTCGTCCACTCGTGCGGCCACGGGAGGCGATTGGCCAGTTGGGCAACGCTGGATCAGGGGCCGCATGATCGTTGGGCGAGTGGAGAGATCGTGGAAGGTTTTTTCTTTCTTTTTTTTGCATGGGCGGGCACCAGGCGAACGTATCATTTGGGCGGGCGGCTCGGCTGTACGTGTATAATACGGAGGTGGGTATACGTTTCGTACAATGATCGAACTGCCCATATACAGTGTGTGGGGAGGTTGTATCGAAGCAGGCCTCTGGACATGATTGTTCTTTGTCCCCTTTGATAAATAATCGATGACATATTAGAAATTTTGCGGACCGAATTGCGAAATTCAGAAACAAGACAATTGTTCCATAGTCGGTCCTTTCTCTAATGGAAATCGACGAGGATGCTGGATGCTTTTTTTTCTAAAGAAAAACCCTATCTGATTCTGTCAGGTGTTAGCCATGCATCCAAGCATTGGTCTGAAGGGTGAAGTGCCGAGACAGGGTTGAGCGCCACACGCGGTGGTCACGCGTTTTCAAATCCACCACCCTTGGCGTACTGTACACTATGAGCAGCACGGTAGGGCGGGGCCATCACGATGGCGCTTGTACGAGAGAGTCCGGACTCAACAGCGCGCACATGTGCGGCTGATTTGATTTGTCAACCTTCCCGACGCCATGACCCAGCCCCAATCTCCTACCGCCAGCTCTCGACCTTCCAGCTCACACCCGGAGCGTGCTTGTGTGCTACTAGTACACGAGAAATGACCGGAATGCCCTGGTGGGGGCATGGCATTTACATTTTATTGCCATTGGAATTTTATCCGACGGTCCAGGACGATCGGGTAAATATCCAACGACCCACGGCGATTTGGATCGAGATCCGACGGTCTGTGTCGCGAGGATATTTTGATCCGACGGTACATAATCCAAACGCACGGGAAGGCTTCGTTTTGCTCCGGTCTCTAACAATGGGATACTTATATATGTCATTTTACATGCTTATCTCGATTGGATCTGATTGAACAAATGCAAAAACCAATATGTGTAGTTTGGTTGCCTGATGCACGAGAAAAGCAACTAGTTAGCACGTTGTTTGGTTGCGTGTGTGTCGTTGTTGTTTGATTGCAAACGGCTAAAGTTGTGGTCACCACTTCTCAGCAGTGATGACCTCACACACAGTAAACATTGTCTTGTCCTAACTAGAAAACAAACAAACATCAGTTTATCCTAACTGCTAGCAAATGACAGTATAAGCTAAGAGTCAATATGCCTGAATAGGGGCAAGTTCAACAATACTAACTAGGTGAAAGTTCATCTTCTTCCTCTTCCTTTTCTTCTTCTGCTGTTGTGTTGCTTCTTCTTCTTCTCTTCTGTTGCTTATTATTATTATTATTATTATTATTATTATTATTATTATTATTATTATTATTATTATTATTATTATTATTATTATTATTATTATTATTATTATTATTATTATTATTATTATTATTATTGTTGTTGTTGTTGTTGTTGTTGTTGTTGTTGTTGTTGTTGTTGTTGTTGTTGTTGTTGTTGTTATTATTATTATTATTATTATTATTATTATTATGCTTTAGATCATTGTCTAACATCCGTTGTCTCACATTGCCTGAGTCCACTCCAACATTTTGTTCTTCCATGTTGGTTGTCAAACGCCTCCACGCCATGTCGGAGTTGATCACCTCATCGGGAGTCACATCTTCCTCCTTCGGCACAAGTTCATCACTTCCCCATTCCAGGATCCAGTTGTGAATGATGCAGCATGCGCGAACAAGCTTGACCTGAGTATGTTAAGGGTGGAATGACTTTTGATCCAGGATTTTAAACCTATTCTCCGGAGCTCCAAATGCCCTCTCATCTGTTACTCTAAGGCTGGAGTGTATGAGATTAAACAGTTCCTGAGGAGTCCTAGGATTGTTCCTACCATATAACTCGTTCAGATGGTACCTGGTTTTTCTGAAGGGTGGAAGAACACCTAGCCAACATGCACAGCCAACATCTCCTAGGTAGAACTTGTCATCGGGGATGTTCATGCCATCATGATGACTCATGTTGTCATTGAAAATGTTAGCATCATATGATGATCCTTCCCAACCAGCCAGCACATATGTGAACTTCAGATTGAAATCAACAGCAACAAGCACAATCTGGCTTGTGTAGTGCTTCATCCCTCTATATGTTGCAGTTTGTGACATCGGCACTCTGGCAATGCCATGGGTACCATCTATTGCTCCAATGTAATCCTGGAATGGCATTACAAGATGATGTTATGGCTACAGCAGAACAATAACAACATATGAAGGCATTAACTACATACTATCAGTGCTCACAATGAAGTATGGATACCATCCTAGGCTAGTGCAAATATTGGTAGGAGTCCAGCTGGTTGGTGACCTGATCATCTCTCCTCTAAGTCCCCCAACGTCATACAACACTTGCTTGACGTACCTGGAGGTGGTCTCCATTGATCTCCTGAAGATGTTGTGTATAATCCTAAACTTTTGGTTATGGCCAACAACATGGAGGAACATGGCTAGTTGCTTTTCCACAGTGGCGTGGATGATAATTTCTAGCAGCCCCTGTCTCTGAACGTCTGCACCACAGAGCCTTTATGTCGTTGTAGTTGTCGATGTAGTTCAGATTCGCCATCCTCTCATGGCCCTGGATTAACATCGGACCATACTAGATGGGAGGTTTCTCATTCTGACGAACATCTCTCTTATGGACCAACATGATCCAGGCCTGAACCACGGCTATCAGCGCTGCTGCCTGAACTGAAAGCTTCGCCCGTTCATCCATAGCCTAAGCGACATCCATGATGCGCTCACAATGGCGCAATCAACCCTAAACGCTCCTACCGAACGACCTAACAAAGGAGGGGGTGGGGTAGCTAACCAGCTTCCGGTCAGGGGAGCCATGGCCGAGACGAGGATCGTCAATGTCTGGGAGTGTTGATGCCGCCACCAACGCTGACGCCGTTGTCACAGCCGCGGATCTGAGTTGTCACCGCTGACGGTGGCAATAACAGGGGAGAGCTTGTCCTAGAGCCAGGGGTGAGCGAGTCAAAGGGGTGGTGAGGGTATATTTAGCACCATTCCGCCTCGCCGATTCCCCCCTCCCGCCATCTCCGACCGGACCCCTCTGCATCGCGGCCTACGCCGTGTCTTCGTTTTGCGCCCGACTCATCCTGGCTCGCTAGAAACAACAGTTTCGAGCATTCCAAGCGAGCCAGGCTATGGATGCTCTAAGTTCCGTGCCGATGCGAGCCAGGGTTGCTTGCACGCAACCGAACGGCCCATTTTCATCCCCCGGCCCTGGTTGGGCTCTATGCAGCCTGCCAAACGTGTCTTATATGACGCATTTTTTTTCGTGCACTAGTATAGAAAAGCCTAGCTATGGCGTGTCAAAAAGTGTCTTGCTGGCATAGGAGCTCGACGCCACCAATATGGCGCCATTGTTAAGAAATAGTGGTGCCGTGGGTGGACACGTCAGCATTATCCTACATCGTGCTGGCGTGTAACCAGTCCTGCGCGAGCACTAAGTTCATTATAACTCTGGCATCCTACTTGTCCAATGCCAGCAAATGGTTTTCTGATAATATTGTTTTTGGCTCATCAACACTAGCTACTTACTTAATAGATACTACTAAACACAGTATAATCATCAACACTAGGTAGTTACTCGATCATGAACTCAACAAGTTGATATTAATTTCACAAAGTTGCTCGCTAGCTCAAGTACTCTAGCTAGTTACTCGATCATCATCAACTAATAATTAAGATGAACTTGTGATGACCCACAAGTGTAGGGGATCTATCGTAGTCCTTTCGATAAGTAAGAGTGTTGAACCCAACGAGGAGCAGAAGGAAATGATAGGCAGTTTTTAGTAAGGTATTCTCTGCAAACACTGAAATTACCGGTAACAGATAGTTTTGTGATAAGGTAGTTGGTAACAAGTAATAAACGGTAAAAGTAAATAAGGTGCAGCAAGATGGCCCAATCCTTTTTGTAGCAAAGGACAAGCCTGAACAAACTCTTATATGAAGGAAAGCGCTCCCGGGGACACATGGGAATTATCGTCAAGCTAGTTTTCATCACGTTCATATGATTCACGTTCGTTACTTTGATAATCTGGTATGTGGGTGGACCGGTGCCTGGGTGCTGCCCTTACTTGGAAAAGCATCTCACTTATGATTAACCTCTTTTGCAAGCATCTGCAACTACAAAAGAAGCATTAAGGTAAACCTAACCATAGCATGAAACATATGGATCCAAATCAACCCCTTACGAAGCAACACATAAACTATGGTTTAATCTTTTTTTTTTGCGAGAATAGGGTTTAAGCTTCTGTCACTCTAGCAACCCATCATCTACTTATTACTTCCCAATGCCTTCCTCTAGGCCCAAACAATGGTGAAGTGTCATGTAGTCGACGTTCACATGACACCACTAGAGGAAAGGCAACATATATCTCATCAAAATATCGAACGAATACTAGATTCACATGACTACTTATAGCAAGACTTCTCCCATGTCCTGAGGAACAAACGTAACTACTCACAAAGCATATTCATGTTCATAATCAGAGGGGTATTAATATGCATAATGGATATGAACATATGATATTCCACCAAATAAACCAACTAGCATCAACTACGAGGAATAATCAACACTACTAGCAACCCCCGGGTACCAATCTGAGGTTTTGATACAAAGATTGGATACAAGAGATGAACTAGGGTTTGAGGGGAGATGGTGTTGGTGAAGATGTTGATGAAGATAACCCTCCCCAAGATGGGAGAGTTGTTGGTGATGACGATGGCGAGGATTTCCCCCTTCCGGAGGGAAGTATCCCCGGCAGAACAGCTCCGCCGGAGCCCTAGATTGGTTTCGCCAAGGTTCCGCCTCGAGACGGCAGTGCTTCGTCCCGAAAACCTCTCTATGATTTTTTCCAGGTCGAAACACCTCATATAGCAGAAGATGGGCATCGGGGGGCTGCTAGGTGGCCCACGAGGCAGGGGGCGCGCCGAGGGGGGTAGGGCGCGCCCCCACCCTCGTGGACGGTGGGTGGCCCCCCTCCTGTAAATCTTTCGCAAGTTATTTTTATATTTTCCAAAACTGACTTTCGTGGAGTTTCAGGGCTTTTTGAGTTATGCAGAATATGTCTCCAATGTTTGCTCCTTTTCCAGCCCAGAATTCCAGCTGCCAGCATTCTCCCTCTTCATGTAAACCTTGTAAAATAAGAGATAAAAGGCATAAGTATTGTGACATAATGTGTAATAACATCCCATAATGCAATAAATATCAATATAAAGGCATGATGCAAAATGGACGTATCACCCCCCCCCCCAAGCTTAGACCTCGCTTGTCCTCAAGCGGAAACCGATATCGAAAAATATGTCCACATGTTTAGAGATAGATGTGTCGATAAAATAAAATACGGACATGAGGGCATCATGATCATTCTTATAACAACAACATACATATATATTGTCATATGATTTCTTATGCTAAAGTAACAATCCATTCACAATGTCAAGTATGAATCAGAAACTTCATTGAAGACTAACAAACTATGATCTCGATCATTGAAGCAATTGCAATTTATCATAACATCGGAAAGAGTCAATATAAGAGCTTTTCAGCAAGTCCACATACTCAACTATCATTTAGTCTTTCACAATTGCTAACACTCACACAATACTTATGGGTATGGAGTTATAATTGGACACAGAGAAAGATATGGGCTTATAGTGTTGCCTCCCAACCTTTTACCTCAAGGGTAATGTCAACAATAATAGATCATGATAGCTTATATCCAATTGAGTATATATGTCAGGATCTTTCCAACACAATGTGCTTGCCAAAGGATAAAATGTAAAAAGGAAAGGTGAAAATTACCATGACTCTTATAAGGTAAGAACAATAGATAGGCCCTTTGCAGAGGGACGCAGATGTTGTCATGTGCTTTTATGGTTGGATGTATAAAACCTTAGCGCAAGAACGTCACTTTATATTGCCACTTGTGATATGGACCTTTATTATGCAGTCCGTCGCTTTTATTGCTTCCATATCACAAGATCGTATAAAGTTTATTTTCTCCACACTAATAGATCATACATATTTTAGAGAGTTGCAACAATGACAACTTACTTGAAGGATCTTACTCAATCCATAGGTAGGTATGGTGGACTCTCATGGCAAAACTGGGTTTAAGGATGTATGGAAGCACAAGTAGTATCTCTACTTGGTGCAAGGAGTTTTGGCTAGCATGAGGGGGAAGGCAAGCCCAACATGTTGGATGATCCATGACAATATACTTTATTTTGAATATAAGAAGACATAACCCATTACGTTGTCTTCCTTGTCCAACATCAACTCTTTAGTCGTTGGATCCGTATCCTCAGAGTCATCGGATCGGTCAACATGAAGACGTGTCCTTCTCACATCGCAGTCGCAGAGAACCACCGTGTCGCCATGGGAAAGCAGCGTCGCATGCTCGCAATAGGACTCGCGTCGGCGATGCTGCAATGCACCGTGATTAAGCTTCATTGCAGCACCGCCCGCTGCTCCGGACCGCCAGTTAAGCTTCATTGCAGCCGCCGGCGAGGCTCCATTGCAGCCGCCACATGATGCGTTGGAGCTCTGGGCCGCCCGATGAGCGCACCAGTGTAGCACCCCCGCGTGACCCCATTGCAGCGCTGGTGAGGCTTCACTGGAGCCGCCGATGAGGCTCCATTACAGCCGCCGCTCATTGCGTTGGAGCTCCGGGCCGCTTGACGAGCGCTCCACTGCAGCACCGCCGCATGACCCCATTGCAGCCGGCGCGCGCTGCGTTGGAGCTCCGAGCCGCCCGGCGAGTGCTCCACTGCAGCACCGTCGTGCGACCCCATTGCAGCTCTGGTGCTCCCCTGCACCCAGCGTCCACGGCGGCATGCAGCGGCGCGTCGTCTACCCGAAAGTTTTGATTTCACCGGTGAGATGGATGGGCATCAGGGAAGCAGAGGAAGATAATCGAGTGGGGAAAATTACTAGACCGCAGAGGTAGGGGAGAGCTGGGGTCAATGACCCAGTTGCTGCTTTGTGTGGCTAGGGCACCTCACGTGAGGATAAGGATGGGGGGTGGAGAAGCGGCGTGCAAGCCCGGGACACGTGTCACACATCCGAGGAGGTTTACGCCGCGGAGTAATCAGTCGGTTGGTTTTAATCGTGTTCCTTCCTTGTTACTCTGTGCGGTGCGCGTGCCAGATCCTATATGACGCGCGTGTGCGTCCGATCGTCGTCGCTGCTTTGCTGAAGCGAAGCGAGCGAACAAGGCGCACGGGCTGGCCTACTTCGAGTGAAGGTTTCCTGAACCGTTTTTTCCTTTTGCCAATTTTTCCTTCTTATTTTCGTTTATATTTTTTCTTCTGTTTCTTATCTTTTTTCATTTCCTTTTATTTATCCTTTTTCGTTTTTATTTTTACCCTTTGTTTTCGAAAAATGTTTGGAATTCCCAATTTTGTTCCTGATTTAAAAAAGTGTTCATGGTATTCAATTTTTAAACTTTTTAAAAAAGTTTTACAATTCAAAAATTGTTCATCGAATATCATATAAATGTTCAATGTCTATTTAAAAATTACTCAGTATATATGACAAAAATGTTCAATGTATATTTTAGAAAATTCATCGTATGTCACAAATAATTTCAATGTGTTTTGAATGGTGTTTAGTTTATATCACAAAAATGTTCAATGTGTAGTTAAAGATTGCTCAGCACACATTATAAAAAATTTCAATGGATATTTAAAAATTGTTTATTGTATATAGAAAGGTCAATAAATGTTTTAAATTTCATAATTGTATTAATGTGTTTAAATAGTTGTTCCCGTTTTTCAGGAAAAATTTACTCCCTCCGTCCTATATTAGTTGTCGCTGAAATAAATGTATCTAGACGTATTTAAGTGCTAGATACATCCATTTGAGCGACAACTAATATGAGACGGAGGGAGTACGTTCTAAAAGGGTGTTCGAGTTTCATATTTTTTTAAGAAAACATTATTCAGTTTTTTAAAAGGAAGATTGAAAAACAGATCTACCGTTGTGCAGAGTACTTCAAGTGTGATGCTGTAATATAAGACATACCCAGTCCCTAGTTCAGCGGCTGGCATCACTCCTATTCAGCGTTAGGTCTAGTGTTTGATTGTATCCTTTGCTTGTATTTTTTCTGACATTTTATATTACGTTTTTCTTTGAGGGAAAAAGATATTTTTAATTACGTTCGTTCCTGGAAATGGGCCGGCCAGTTTGTGCGAAACCTTCAGCGAACCCTGCGCGAAAGCTCTCTGTCTGACGCTAACGAGCGTCTAACAGGAGTTCTCGGTGGCAGGAGGACTCGCGGGCGCTATATAACAGCCCCTACTCCTAATCATTTCTCGCCTTCTCCAAACTCGGCGCTCGGGCGGCGCAGCCCAAGTCTATCGTAAACTGAAGCCCAGCAGGCCGCACCGCCGCCGCCATCCTACCTACCCCCCTCCGCGACGCGCGTGGGCCCGTGGCTCGAGACCGTGACCGGCGTCAACACACTTCGGCGCTGCCGCCCCCGGCCCCGCCGTCCCCACCGCGTCTCCACTTCGCCGCCGAGGAAACGCGGCAGATCCCCTCGATTGCTCCGCCGCGGCCTCCGTACGGCAGCGCTCCCCGGTGCTTCTGCGGCGGCCTAAGTGTCGCCGCCCCGCGAAACCCTAGAACGCCGGAGCCGCGTAGGGCTCGTGTTTCCGGGCTCGCTGTTTGCTACCTCCATGTCCTCCCCGCCGCCGGAAGCCGTGGGGGGCGCTGGCGCCCCTTCATCCAGTGGTATCAGTCATCATCCCCTCCCTCGTTTGTATCGTAGTGCTGTGTAATTAGCTTCCGTGGACCAGGTTTTGGTCTATTTGCACGATTAGGTTGTCTTGATTTGCTTTTCGATGCCTATAGAGTTTAGTATCTGTCTCCATGCAAGGTTTGTTTGCTATGTAGTGGGAACCTGCTGAGCTAGTAATTCGCCCGCAGCTGCATGCTGGCATGCAAGTTTGCCTTTGCTCCCCCCCTTTTTTTGGCGTGGGGGCATGCACGATTTCGTGGCTGGCTCTCGAGCTGTCTTGTTGCTAAGCTGTTTATTTGGAGCCATGGAAGAAGTCTATAAGGTTATGGACACCTCGCTCCTCCGCAAACTTGTGAAATTAATCCTGCAGCGCATTGGTAACTGTCAAAACCAATGCTGAAAGTTTGGCGGGTTGTCGAGGAGGGTCAACAATTGGAAATAAATGTCTTATTACGATAATTATAAAGGAATGTTGTCTTGTCGAAATAGACTAATGGATACTCCCTCCGTCCGAAAATACTTGTCATCAAAATGGACAAGAAGGGGTGTATCTACAACTAAAATACATCTAGATACATCCCCTTTTATTCATTTTGATGACAAGTATTTCCATACGGAGGGAGTATTATTTTAATTTTTATGCTGGGGAATACATATAAGATACATATAAGGAGGAAATCAGGCCCACTGAAAATGCCAAGACTATTATGGAGCTAGTGCCGTTTTTGGCAAAAAGGTTAGAGCGTTGGAATTGGTGCAGCAAGCACAGAATGTTAAAACTTGAAAATGCGAATGAATTGCTCATAATTTGAAGGATTATTGGTAGCATTTGAGTCGCCCGTATTGGTACAATTCTGCAGCCTGTAGCCACGCCAGTCAATAGTTTGGAAAAGTTTCAGCAGCTCGTATATGGGTGGAACGAATAATTGTTTCCTACGGCACACTTATCGGACCTTGCAAAACACTTGATGAAATCATGTCAGAAAATTCATGGTACTTATGCCTACCTAACGAGTCATTGTCTGATTCAGATAAACTGATTCTTGTCTTTTCTTTACCACTAAAATGTTTCTTGTCTAATTGTGAGGAGTTGTGTTTTCAACAATGTGCTTTTTATTTGCAACTTGCTATTCCCAGGGATTCTGGGTGTTCTATCTATTCAATAATGTGTGGTTACTGCCTTTTGCTGTTGAGTCTCTGTGAAACATGAACAATTTCTATTTCTGCACTCCAGGTATTTTGCCCCAGGATATAAGTGATGTGTCCAAATCTACAGCTGGTCAGCTGCAAGCAGCAGATCAGAAAGGAAGTGCCCAGTCAAGCCAGCAGGCAGGGCTACCACGTATGAATCCACCAGATCAGTTGTCTCAACCAAAATTGGAAACTGGATATTCAGAAAATGAAAACTTTATCAAACAGGAGGAACACTTTTACCAGCCAGAACAAGAGCAGCCACGTTCTGAGAATCAACTGCAGCAGGCAGAAACAAATAGCTTCCAGTTGGCCGAAAAAGGAACAGACTATGTTGGTCAACAGAGTTTGACAGGCTCCATGGAAGATGTCGCTCAGCCTTCAGGAGATCAGCAGCATGCAAATCCAGTTGTCGGTCAGCAAGCACCGCATGGTGCGCAGGAAACAAGGAAGAGGGGATATCAGCCATCTATACCATTTAATATGTTGATTCCAATCCTACAGGCGCATCTTGACAGAGATAAAGACATGCAGCTTCAATCTGTATGGGCAAAACTTAGGGTGCGTTTTTGTTCATTACTCTGTTGTTACCTGATGTGTTCCATAAAAAAATGATTGTGTGGAGAAATTACAGATGCCAATAATGGTGGAGGGTAAAGAAAAACTCCATATTATCTTTATTATTTTGGTCATACTTATTTATTTCTTGTATTGCTACAACGCAATAGACTTGTGAAGTGTATTTGTTGCAAAAGCAAAAGGCCATAATGAACACTAGTGGAGACCGACAATATTTACCACTAAGGAAAAAAAAATGAGCTGCTCTCTTTTGAAGCCATTTGACCGATAACATTAGTTGGGGCCATGTTTGGGTGAGGGTGTGGCGGCTATGATAGAACCTGCCAATTTGTGACAGATTATGCTGCCAATTTATTAACCTCTCAGTATTAATAAAGGTCCTAGAGCATCTATTTATCAAATGGATGCTAAGGAGAGTAATGCAAAGTCTGCATATTTCCTTTGTTTCCTTGTCTGACAGAAGAGAACAGATTGCCATTCTTGTTACATATTGTTGCATAAGTCGAGGGAACTGATACAAGAACAGTAACAAAGGCACCCCAACATTGAAACTATTTACTAAGATTGGCTATTCTATGTTTGCAGCGTAATGAAGTCCATAAAGATGATTTCTTAAGAGTCATACGGAATATCGTTGGGGATCAAATGCTCAAGCAGGCGGCGCATAAAGTTTTTGCACAGGTGAATGCATGGTGTTAACACCGTCACTGCCTTTTTTTCCTTGATAGCTAACTATTCATCAAGCTTGACGAGCGTGGAGCCAGTTTGAGTTTCCGTGTTTATTGAATGATTCAATTCTTTGAGTAATATCTTGTATTCTCATGCCTATATATGCTTTATTTCGTCTTGTTTGCAGATGCAAGCTCAGGCACAACGAAATAACCAGGGAAATGCAAATCAACATTCTTTGTCATCTCAAGCATCTTCTATACCGGCAAAATTGCCTGATCAGCAAATTCGCATGCCCATCCCTCCTAACCAGGGTCACAAAAGCCAGGCATCATCTTCACCTCAGAACTTTGTGCCACTTTCAGGCACACAAATGCAAAACAGTATGCATTACTTTGCACATGATAATTCTATCCAAAAGCCAGATGTAAAGGGGGTGCATGCTGTGCCGAATCGACCACCTGGTATGAGCCTGCCAATTCCACTGCAGACAAGTAACAAGCAGCTGCAACCCACAGAAATCCAGCAAGCCTCACAACAATTATATGGGACTACTAACAGCCCTCAGTCGTACCCTGGGCCAACCAGTGGTTCGATGCCTCTTAGACCACAGAGTCAACCGTCTGAAACACGACCTCCCTTTCATCCTCATGGAAGGATTCCTGCGAAAATCGGAACAGTTCCTACTCATCCGTCAATGCAACAGAATGCATCGGCGCGCCAAATGCAACAAAATAAGGATATAAAAAATAACCCAAGTGCTGCTAATACAAAACAAGGTTCTGAGCCTGCAGGCAAGGCCCGCCAGGTTGGCACAGGAGGTCCTTCGGCGAAATTGCAAGGAAAGCAGGTAATTTGTCCCTTGTTGCCTATTTCCAAATCTCAGTCCATTTAATTCATTTTAAGTTCCTGTGAATAATCTGAACTACTTAATATGCAGTTCAACATGATACAAGAGGTAATTGCAGGAAAATAAACTCCTAGAAGTAAATGCTTTCCGTCACATGCAGCGGTTTTATGAATACCAGAATAAACAGAATAGGAAATCTCCCAATCGATGTCCGTGAGCACATTCATTGTATTATCTAGGATATCTGGGACTTCTATTGTACTAGCATCTTGCCAGAATGAACTTTTCAAGCATTTAATATCAGAAAATAAAACTGCTGTTGATCTGTTACACTAGAGTTGAAGTATATTTTTACACTAAACACAATGTCAGTTCACTTAGTAATTCCCTCTGATCTACCCCCGGTTATGTGGGGCAGCAGTATAAGCGGTGGGGCTGCCCTTAGGTGCATGCCAGGCAATCCGGTGGTGCAACAAGGTGTAGCTTTCCTTTTCCCAGAATGTTACCAAAGAGTTTGGTGCCCTTAAGGATTCAATTGGTTTGGGGTGTCTCCATCTATATAACGGGACACAAGCTATTGAATAAGGGGACAGTAATAAGTTAACAATGACTAGCGCCTTGCTGCAGGAATTTATAGCAATACATTTTCAAGAATAATAATGCCCCTCCACTTTCTCGATATATGAACGGTAGCAGTAAATGAAGGTAGAGTTCACGTTATAGTGCATAGTTACCTTCTGGCTCCGTGGGAATGATTTGTTGCTAGAAAAACGAAAATGGAAGGTGACATGGAAGGCCTGCATGTGCTTGATTATGTAGAGGGCATGCATGTGGCGCAAAATGTAATATGAAGGGATTGTGTATTTGCGTCTACTTGATGATGCGGAGGACTACATGACATGCGTGGTGAGGTGGGATGTGTGCATGTTGAGAAAAAATAAAAGTAGTCGGAATCAACTATTTAGGTATATATAGGATTTCCCAGTCTCTCTCTCCCTCTGCCATAGCTGCTGCACCACCCACACCACCAGAGGCGGATATATGTTGTGGCCTGCAGGGGCAATGCCCCCCACTCCCAGCCTTTGACAAAAGGAAGATATTTGAAGGGGTGGTTAGATTAGAAAAAAT